>OX424465.1:3727500-4927500 GCA_949152455.1 Lithophane leautieri
CGAAAGTCTGACAACCAGACTTACCAAGGGGTATCGTATTACCCAGTTACTGGGTTGTGGAGGTCAGATAGGCAGTCGCTTCATGTAAAATACTGGTATTCAGCTGCATCCGGTTAGACTGGAAGCTGACCCCAACGTAGTTGGGAAAAGGCTAGGCAAATGATGATGAATTATGATCTCAAAAGATGTACATTAGACTTTCAATTGCATTTTTTATCGCATCATCATCATCATTTCGCCCGAAAGACGCTGCTGGACATAGGCCTCCCCCAAGCACTGCCACCTAGAGTTGTATGTTCTGTGACGCATAATATTTTATTAACCATACATTACGAAGTAAACGACTGCAAATTATCACACACAACTCGATTCCTCTATCAAAATCTATCTATTTTACTCTTTGATTTTGACTGCTGTTTTCTTTCTACTCTCTAATCTTTGCTTGTCTGTGGTTATGTCATAATCGTAACTGTTGTGCTTATTTTGCCCATTTCCAAAAGAAATTCCAATTATGTTTCTAGAAATAAGTGCAGCGCATGTGTGATTTAACAATAATCAGCCGTGACAACCGTATATTCAGTCTATAAGTTGCTAAAACAGAATTGCAAATGTCAATATGTCAGGATCTCGGCCTTAATTTCCAACATAGAATGGTGAGAGAAATGCATGTTTAATTGTATGGTAATTAATCAGCTAATTACGATCAAAAGTTGAGGAATGGATTAGGGTATTGGTTTCGAAGACGTACTCTCGAAGTGCGCAAAGATGAAAGTGAAACTATTGGTATTGCAACGTCTGATAGATGTCGGCATTTTTAATGGATTTGTAATATGTGGTGCATTCATCTTCATTTCAGGGCGCAAATATATCACAACTAGAAAGAGATATCGGGTCAGAGCAGTTCCCACCGAATGAACATTATTTTGGTTTAGTTAATGTAAGTAGTTCATAATGTATTTTCCAAGTAATTAGTTTATTTAGAAATAAAATGTATTTATTTATAGAAAAAAAGGGAAATAATCTCATTTCCAAGCTACAAAAGATATAGTAATCTCTGCGAAAAAATAAGTAGTAGATAATAATGTTCAAGGTACCTACATAACCTTCAATGGGATTCATTTTGAAACTCAAATATTTTTACTGAGCAGATATTCTAATGTCCTCAGTGAGTAATAAGGAATATGATGTATGTAAATAAGATAAGAAGTTCTTATCATTATTATCATTTTTCTACAATGATTAGATGACATAGTAGCAGATGTCCAGTTGCTATGAGATTCTAATAAAAAATAAAATAAATATGAAGAACTTTTTAGGTTGTAAAAGGAGCACTTGAAAGCTCAATCACTGCACAAGCCTCTTTAAATAATTATGGAGTAATTCAACTTGTGTAAATGAACAAACCTACAAAATTTGATGCGAACACGACAAGAGTGAAAAATAAAAAATGCTGAATAATTAATTTTACTTCAATTTTTTTCAGTTTGGCAATACGTGTTATAGTAACTCAGTGTTGCAAGCATTGTATTTCTGCCGCCCATTCAGAGAGAAGGTGCTAGAATATAAGGCCAAGAACAAGAGAACAAAAGAGACCCTTCTGACATGCCTCGCAGACTTATTTTATAGCATCGCTACACAGAAGAAGAAAGTAGGTTCCATAGCGCCTAAGAAGTTTATTGCTAGGTTGAGAAAAGAAAAAGGTAAGATATTGTCATGATTCCTATTTCATAAATATTATTTTCTTAAAAGGCTGTTGAAAAATCTGCAAATCCTTACAAACATTGTTAAAACTTACATTGTATATTTCAGCTCAAAATATTTTCTTCTTTATGTAAGTATGTGTATTGTATGTATTTCTGTTACAGAAGAGTTTGATAATTATATGCAACAAGATGCCCATGAATTCCTAAACTTTCTAATCAACCATATAAATGAAATTATTTTAGGTAAGTAACAATTAAAATAGCACTGAACACATTATCAACTTACCAGCTTTACCAAAGTCAACAATTTGTAATTTCCTCAAATGATAAACTTAAATATAAATAAAATGTGGCATAATTATGAAGCAAAATTTGCACAACAAGATATTGCAAAAAAAATGGGGTCTGGAAATACTTATGAGTATTCCAGATACCATTTTCTCTAATTAGAATCTGCTTCCACTAAAAGAGACAGGTTTTAAATGTATTCATCTTTATGGAGAAAAGTAGAATGTAGCTAGCTCCAGCGTTTTAATTTAATAGGTTTTGGTCCTTTCTTCTTGAGGTTGGGAAAAAGTATTTCAGTAGAATTTCTACAGCATCACGGTTTGTTCATGTTATTATAATTCAGTAACTCTTATAATCAATGTAGTGGTTCATAATTTCATGACATATGTTTAACTGGGGACTTGACCTGACGAAAGTTAAGTGTCAGATGTTGAACTGAGTCCGAAACCAGTCTTTGCGCACTTACAGCTTGTTCACCTAAAGGTGACTTTCTAAAATTCAAAATCCCTTGCAGCTGAACGCAATCAAAGCACACTGAAAGTACAAAAGAATGCTTCTGGCGAGAACGTCACGTGTAACGGTACCGCGCCACAGAACGCAGAACCGACGTGGGTGCACGAGATATTCCAGGGCACGCTCACCAGCGAGACCAGGTGCCTCAACTGTGAAACTGTTAGCAGCAAGGACGAGCATTTTTTCGATTTACAGGTATTGTTTTATTTTGATTTTCTTAGGTACAAGCCATGTGTCCAATGGGAATCCCAGTAGCAAAAATGACAAAGTGTCATCACCTATTTAACCACTTAGGGGATGAATTTTCAAAAGTCTTTCCTTAGTGCTCACTTTCGTTATTTAAGGAGGAACATACGGTCTGTTCCGGGCCATTTTCCCGCTAGATGGCGCTGAAGTCAGCATGTTTGGTTTATTTTGTTTTATGTGAAATTGGAGCATTACTAAGTCGTAGGAGTAATCTTTGCGAAAATCAGCCATTACGCTTTATTGAACTTGGTCATAGTAATGCCTCAAAATTCACCCAATTAGACACAAAAACAGAAAATAACATCTACCATTGAATATACAGTCTTTTACACACACATACGTATTCCCTACGTTTACAAAGATTGAACACTAGATGGCGTGTATTTAAAAAAGTGGGCTGAACTTTTTTGTAAGACTATTTTTAGGAAAATAAAAGTTGTATTTATAGGCGAAAACTATTTAATTGATAAATAATTTTGGGAAATAAATAATGTCAACAATATGTACAATAACATATGTATTTAATTTTATTACCTTACACTAATTAAATAACTATCAAAACAAAACTATTTGAAGTGACACAATTATACATAATTTATAACATAACCAAGTATTACAATAATTACAGACATTACAAAAATATGTTGGAAACTTTATATAATTTATAAACAAGAGAACAAAAAATCTAATGAAATACAAAATTTTGTATGCGATTATAACCAGGAAGTCGAAACAATATTTTCATAATGTCTAAGCACTTTTATCTACAAAAGTTTTTAGTAAAACAAAAATCTAAAGAGCAGCTTATTGAGTTCAATAAAGTATTATTTCACCTTTTACAGTAAATACAAATAAAAAATAATATACAATGATAATGTTGATTCTAAACAAACTACTACAAAAATACAACTGAACAAAAATCATTTCTTCTTGTCTTGAAACCGCTGCTACACAGCTGCTGCAAAGAAAAATAACTTTACTTAGTATATTTCTTACTTTTGACGAATATTATTTAATAGTCATTTCAAAATGTTATTTACCATCAATCTCCAAAGCTGCTCTAAAATGGACTAGAATTTCCAACAGATATTGATGCTGAAGTACGATTTTTCACTAGAATAACATAATAACGTATTAATTGATACAATTTATGAAGTAAATAAACGAAAGTAATACCTAGTAATAGATACTGGTACATACTTACCATTCAAATCTATACATTTCGCATTTTTCTGAACACGTCTCAAAATTGTTTCTGGCAAAATACAGTTTTTAAAGAAGTCTAATCGCTTCGGTATCATATTGCTGATAAATTCATTATCTCGACAAACTTCTATCACAGTCAAAGGTTCAGTGACTGAAATAAAACATATGAAGTAGCACTTATCCATTTTGCTGACACGCATTTGTCCTTGAACCTGAAATAGATTATAATTATAATATGAGAAAACTAGATACTGAAATAAATTATAAAGTAGACATGCAATAGAATACCATCTGCACTTGGTCGATATACCATCTAGTCGTACTAAGCGCTTCTCTTCCACATTTATTATGCGCACAGCCAAAGTGTGGAACTCTCTGCCAGCATCTGTGTTTCCCTTCCACGTATAACCCGTCAGCCTTCAAAACAAAAGTGAACAGGCATCTTCTGGGCTTGCTCGTTCCATCATAGACCTCATCTATCGCTTTCCATCAGGCGTGTTTTGAGGTCAAGAGCAGTCCAATAAAAACATAAAAAAAAATTAATCAACTTACTTGATAGTAATAATCGTGCTTTTTATTTATGACTAAAACATTATTATCCAATTTTAGAGCAAAGTTTTTCTTTTCTACTGCACCTGCATCTAGGCTTTGATTTTTCCTCGCCAATGATGGAAAGTACTTGATCTCAATAACAGCTCTCTCATTTCCAATTATACCTGTAACAAATTGACACAAAATATATAACAATGAAATGAAGCACTTCATGACATTTGATACAAGAAATTCAATCACCTATCGTGCTCGTAATCTTTGGTCTCTCGCGATTATAACTAGTATTATAATTTTCTACATTTACCAAATATATAGTAAATAAAATTGAAGCTTTTTATAGAAAACTTACCATCTGGACTGCCAGCTAAACATCCAAATTCTTCATCAATAAAAAGACCTGAAGGCCTGACAATTTTCTTATATTGTTGCATGAACATACTTTTTGCCACATTCTCATTTTGCTGCCCATATAACATGTATTTTGTACAAATATTCTTTTTATATAGAATATCCTTTACATGATTGTGACATGGAGTGGTAATACGGCGTTTGCAAATCTGTAAACATAAAAGATACACAATAACGGTGTCGTTTGTACGCCGGTTTGTTTGTTCGAGTAGACATTGTAGACGTAATCTAAATCTGAAATAATGAAAAAGAAAAAGAATGTGTTACTATTATACACAGTATTTGAATAAAATCCAATAGTATCGTATTTCACAACCATATAAACAGCACGGAGTCGAAGTCTTGTAAGATAATCTGTCAACTGATGCAGATGCAGAATTCATTATTGTGGCGATTACGTTCAGAACTCTAACACATCCTGAGAAAATAGAATAATAAAATGTATAGTAAAATTTTACTTATCTTTAGATTCCTGGCAGGATATTGGTCGACAATGAATGAGATACTTATTTATTTATTTTTAAACAATAAATCACCTCTATTTGATGTAAGAAACTCAATTATTTGTTTGTTTCTGAACGCACCACACCGTGCCGGCCGCCGGCGAAACTGCGAGGCTCGCGACCAGAGTATAATAATAATAGCGGGACTGACGCGACATCACAAATAAAAATAATGTTTATCTGTCTGTAAAATGCATACAAGGTTTTTTTTACAAAACCTGGCAAAACCATATCCCATGACTGCGCCACCCATTCTTCGATTTAGTAATGTCTGTAATTTTGATTTTGTGACTACTTTGGTGGCTTACCAAATTGTAATAATTTAATTTATTGTTGACCAAAAAATATACAAATTGTCAGCATCGACCGGATACGTAGGTAATAACTACTGTGACGAGATTTTAGCGTCTAAAACCCAACTCACGGGCCAACTGGCCGTTTAATACCGCCGAAATATGGTACTTACTTACTTTTATTTTACAATAAAATTGCATATTTTGAATAATTAATAAAATGATTATACCTAGTATACATTGCATTATTTCTATTCAATTGGTATCAAATACCTACTAGAAATAATGCAATTTGAATCAATGAAAATAGCATCACATTTCATCACGCAACAAATTCCGCGCGCAAATCCTAGTGCATCAAGCGAGAAACTTGAAAATGTATTTTTGTTACATTTCAATCATTACGAAACGAGGGAACGAAGTTTGGCAACGTGTGTCAATGTCGATTAGGTCAAGTACTCAAGGATAGGAAGTACGGCAACGTCGTGTCTACGAGTAATGATATTTTAAATGTTGCCGCACAACAATAATAATTATGTAATAAAATTGTTTACATTGCCGTCTAAGGTCGTGAGTGTTATGGTAATGAAATGTTTCTTTTTTAAATGATAGGTAGAAAATAAAATAGATCAATTATCTTATTATATATTGTTTTATCAGAATTATAATATCGCCAGGACGCCATCTAGCGCTGCAATTTCTAAACTACAACAAACATGGCGCTATATTTTGCTTGTCAAAACGAACCCACACATGTAAAGATATGTCAAATTTTGCCTGGATTTCGCGATCGTTTTTCTCAGTTATTAATGTAAGTTATTTCCTAAAAAGGTCGTTTGCGAACACATTTCATTGTAGAAAAGTGATAAAATGATTCGTTTTTAACAAAGTGTGTCTATTTTTAGCGTAAAGTCAAATCTAAAAATGTATGGGCGGCCGATCGGAACATCAACCTTAAGGAACTTTTGTGCAAAATGTCGTGGTCCTAGACGAGTGGTTTATTGTCTGTCGGTGAATGAATGATTTTAAGTTTTTTACTACCTCGATTTTAGTAGTGCTTTATCAAAAACAGTTTTCTATGCATAAACTATTATTATGGCGCGATGGAACGCATTAAAGCGGATAGTATTTCCAGGCCCCCATACAGGCGCGACTTAAAGCGTAACTTGACGTCTTGTGCTGTTCAGACAATCTCCAGCCGTGCGCGAGTTCATAGAAAATGTCCTTATGTAATGCAACTCAATCTCCAGCCGTGCGCGAGTTCATAGAAAATGTCCTAATGAAAAGAATTCAAAGAGCAGCAAAAAAAAAAACTCCTTTTTCGTAATTGCACCTACTTACCACTGTTTGTCTCTGCATCACCTAAAGGGTTACGATAGAAAATGCCTATGGCATTAAGTCCGCCTCTGTACATTTGTGTGCTTGAAGTATTCAATAAATAAACAACGCGACACGATCCGCGTGTTTGCTTTCAATTCAAATACTATCTAGTTATTGTATTGCGTCCACAGACTTCCCATGAATATCCGTAAAATTCCGAAAACAGGGTTTTGATTACCTATGTACCTTACGATGTTAGTACGAAAACGTTTAATCGTGTTCGTTGGACACGATTACCGGTTACCTTAGGCGTAACCGCTATAATAATGTCTAATTGTTGTATTGTATAGCGTGCCGGACCAAATATATCGTAGCGTGTTTTATTAGAAGAACTCTCTGCTTCAAGTACAGCTGATGTATCTACCTACCAAAACTCGGCTATTATAATTTCCGGATCTATGGGTGATTTTTACATGGATTCAAACAATGAGGACTTTGCGACGACCATTAATCGTTTCTGTTCCGCTTTTAGGGTTCCGTAGCCGAAGGGTGCCAAACGGAACCCTATTACTAAGCCTATACGTTATCTATCCATCCGTCCTTCTGTCTGTCAGCGTGCTGTATTTCATTAACCGTAATAGGTAGACATTTGAGATTTTCACAGATTGCGTATTTCTATTGCTTAAAACAACAGAATACAAAATAAAAATTAAAGGGTTTTTCCAAGCCAAGCGCACATTACATTACGGCGAGTCCCGTCCCAATTTGCGTTAGCCTTAAGGGTTTTTACATTAAGCAGCGGGTGTTCCAATGGGAACATTGTTTTGCCTGTTTCTTTATGTGTGAGCGCGTAAGCATACAGTACTATTTTACCCGCACCAATCGGTACTAATTTGTCTTTACCGGGAATCCGCAACTTTGTGGAAGCACCCTTACATGTTTCTATACAATTTATAGTAAAATGTAAGGGTGCTTACAAGAAGGACAGTTAGAACTGTTTCGGGATTTATAGTATAAATCCCGAAACAGTCCCTAACTGTCCTTCATAAGCATAATTCGTAAAAGCTCACTATATTTCTTTTTCGTCATTACAGGTGGACGTTGGTCAAAACACAAGCATAACACACTGTCTTAAATGCTTTAGCGACACTGAAACGCTTTGCAATGACAACAAATTCAAATGTGACAACTGCAGCAGCTATCAAGAAGCTCAGAAACGTATGAGAGTAAAGAAACTGCCACTCATATTAGCTCTACACCTTAAGAGATTTAAGTACATGGAACAGTATAATAGGCATATCAAGGTGTCCCATAGAGTCGTTTTTCCTTTGGAGCTGAGGTTGTTTAATACGGTGAGTTTGATTGATAAATATATTCTTATTCTTCTTACACTGACATTTTATTGCTGAATCTCAATGAGTTAGAAAAGTCTTATGCACTTACATTTTATACTTTCCTGTACCTGTTTTTAAATGTCTATCTTATTAAAACTTCGACATAAGCATTAAAATACTTAAAAACAAAAGGTTTCCAAAAGGTTGCATCTTTGGGCCATTCCTTTTTTATCATTATTGATTTCATTTATTAGATAGGTCATGCAATGAATATTAATCAGAAGTTCATAGTTAAACTTCTATCAATCTTAAAGTACCTATTATTTGTATTTTAGAAGAGAATAAATTGTTAACTTTCAGATGTTTTCTTGCCATTTAACATGTAGTTCAATCAAGCCTTATAACACAACTGAATACATATGTTATAGCATTTTCCCTTACAGTCCGACGACGCGGTGAACCCAGATAGGTTGTACGATTTAGTGGCAGTGGTGGTGCATTGTGGCTCTGGCCCAAATCGGGGACATTACATCAGTATTGTGAAGAGCCACGGCTTCTGGTTGCTATTCGACGATGACATGGTAGATGTGAGTATACACTGGGTGCTTTTTGTGATTAATGATATTACAGACAACATTTACAGGGTTGCTTGATCCTATTTATTAGATTTTAATCTTTGTTTGGACTAAAAGACTTGGTGTTACACATTAAAACATAGGTTGGAGCACAGATACAGTAACACAGTTTGTTATCCTATTCATTCTTATAACTGGTTACAGCAATTCAGGCTAGACAATCCAAAACACAATGGACAAAAGTCATCCAAATGTCTACCATTATGACATAGGCTCGTGTGCTGTAGACAATTAATCTAATGATACTTACCTCATTAAATTTGTTAAAATCAATCGAGCCGTTTAAAAAAAGAAAGAAAGAAAAATGCGTTTATTGGCATTGTAGCAGAAAAATACACCTTAAAACTATAAAACAGAAAACAACCATTAGAATGCCAAAAGGGCCTCACCTCAGCATAATGTCAGATGGAAACATAAAGTGTACCACCTAAGCTAAAATGATTGAAAAACTATTTTTTTTATCCAGCTATAACTTATCAACTGACAGACTTTTTATGGTTGTCTTAGTCAAAGTTACTCGTTATTTTATTTAATAGACTGTTCTGTGGCAAAGGTTTAGTGGTGGACATTTAGACCAAGCCCCATACATTTATGCCTAATGTCTTTTGATCTAACGTCTTAACAAACGTCTTAGTGGGCTCAGACCAAATAAAAAACAAAGACAGAGCACTGCGAGCATTACAGTGAAGCATGCCAAAACTACATCTCCCTGTTCTGTGCATGACACGCTCGTACGCACACATTTACAATCAAACTACACCTCACTAAGTGCACACTATGTTAACGAAACCGGCCTCACGACACTGTTGCGAGAGCTGTCTTGATTTTTTTATTGTGTCTGAGCTAGTAGGTATACTAATTGAATTCTCCATGTCATCCATTGTTTATACATCACTAAACCTTGTTTTATCTAATTACAGAAAATTGATGCCTCTGCTATAGAAGACTTCTACGGCCTAACTTCTGATATACAGAAATCTTCAGAAACAGGATATATATTATTTTATCAATCTAGAGATGCTAGTTGTTAAGTTTATTCAATTAATTTTAGTAATTTAAATTATTTAAGATAGTGATTATAATAAATCATGTTATCATGCCACATTTGTTAAAGTTGAAAAGGCATATAATTATTGAAAAAAATTGTTTAATTCCAATAATTGATTATATATATTATTCATCTTTTTAATGGTCATACAGTTGTAAATATATTTCATTTCAAAATAAAACGTTGTGATCTGTCTCCGCGTGAATTGTATTTTATTATTACCTGATTATCGTGTACCGTCATTCAATATTGTAGTTCCAGCAACTCTGATGATATAATTAGCGATTCGCTTAAGTATTCAGTACACAGCATAAACCATAAATTGGACTACAAACAAACTGGTCCCACACTGCCTATTATGAAATCTGGATTTTTTATTTTACTATACAGAAACGTATGCATTAGAAACATCGTATGCAACGCAATACAGGATAAGTGTGACTTATTGCTGGGGCTACACCATGCTTGCTCGACTTCTCTTGGTGTTCTAAATCTGCATCCTTCTGCTAACCTCGAACTATCTGTATCACATAGACCGCGCGCTCTCACTCGCACACCGCTCGAAGAGCGCGCGAAGCATAGTTCGCGATAACGCGACATATGTAGCCCCAGCATTAATGGGACCAGTATGTCATAGGTTCTACCTTATACAGATAGTTCGGGGGTAGCAGATGGATGCAGATTTAGAACACCAACAGAAGTCGAGCGGTTATTGTTTTTACAACTAGAAATACTTTTGAAAGTCTGTTCAGACAGTTCAAATTGCTTTCGACTTAGCAATTGATCAAGTAAAATCGAACCATGTGAACCGGGTATTAGATTCGTTTCAATTTTACCATAGTGAAGTTTCAATAATTAGTGGGAAATGTTGTCAAAAGTGATAAGGTAGTTACGAGGTTGATTACTTTCAATTTAATATTCAAGATAAATAGTATGATATTATTTTGGAGTTAACTTTTTTTTCTATGAGAATGAACAAATAGTTTTAAAATAACTTGCGTTTTTTTTTTTTAATTTGACAAAATAATATTGCCAAGAGATTGGGAATAGGAATAGTTATAAAGTATTTGCAACATGAATTGATTTAAACCTTCTTCAGTCCTAATACTGTTAACCTGCATAAAAGGTGGAATCTAAGTATGAGAGTACAAAATAAAATTTTTACTTCCTTAAAAATACTTTTTATTTCCGTTTTTAAGCTACAAACTCATAGGGGATAGGAGCCAGTAACACTGGTTTTTCAGTTCCACTGACAATGTGAGCGGGCTTAGGTCCAGCAGGTTGTCTCTTCAGGTTGGCGACCTTGCCTGCAGCCTTAGCTTCAGCCAGCAGCCTCTCGTTCTCCTTCACCCTCTTGAGGAAGTCCTGTCTGCACTTGGAGTGGGTGACGTGCTCAACACGGACATTGATGCGCTTGGGTAGGATCCTTCCACGGACACGCTTGTTCACAATGACGCCTAGAGCGTGTTGTGTGACATTGTAGACACGGCCAGTCTTTCCGTGGTAGACTTTGTGGGGCATACCCTTCTGGACTGCACCATTACCCTAAAACAATACATTGTTACATGAGTAAACCTTAGTTTTATGGTCTAACCACAAAGATGATGCGGGCTGAAAACTAAGTATACGTTTGAAAGTATGGAAAAAAGATTTTTAACAAAAAGTTATTTTGAATCACTTCACTTGAGCTGATCTAGCGTCACTATACAAAGACAGCCCTCTATTTCCACTATTTGCAAACAAACCCAAGTCAATACATTCACATTGTTAAAAATACACAATATACCTATGATCTTCCAGCAACCAATATCTTTTTGTACTTCTTTTTACATCTGTTAGTAGAAGATGTGATTGACAAATCGTAGGTATCAATAGTTCCTTCAAGACGCAAAGATCTTCATAATTCGTGAGTGAGCACAGAAACTTACCCTGACGTCAACGATGTCGCCGACTTTGTACACTTTCATGTACTTGGAAAGCGGGATGGTTCCATGGGTGCGGAATCTGCGGGCAAACAAGTCCCTGGTTCCGCGACGATAACCTTTGGAGTTCGTCATTTTTGGGCCTGAAACAAAATCAGTCTTCGATCACCGACGGTAGCACACAACACGTGGATTTCCAATTTCGACTACCAAAAACTAGTAATAACCGGAACTGTTATTGAAATAACTACTACAATTTTTGAATGTGCTTTTACACACAATGCTTTAACTTTTATTCGTAATATGTATTATTTAGAAATATTTTCATGATAATCACCTTGTGTTACAAAGCTTGACGGATAAAGAAAGAGGTTATGTTTAATGTTCCTCTATGGTCAGGTGTACCTACCAGAGTAAAAAAAGCTAAAAACAAGTTTCCTAGTCTATGCGTAGTATAGGCAAGTCAATAGAAATTGTTAGACAAACTTAAACGGAGTCTTCCAAATATATATTTGCTACCGCGTTATTTTGTCTACATCAACCTAAATGAAAATCGTAAAAAAATTAAACTGGTAACACCTAACTATTGAATCATGCATGCTCATGCACAGCGTTGCCAATGCCTATTTTCCAGATTCCCCAAAATCATTGGTGAAAATCCCCGAATTTGGGGAGAGCAAAATCATGATTCCCCACAAAATCGCCTAAAAATTATTTCATAAAAAAACAAAACAAAAAAGGACTACTGTACTAAAACCAAACGACAAAAGTACTTCTTTAATAATAAGAGAAAAATAAAAAAATTACTATAATTTCGGAAGTCGGTGTCTTTGCTTTTAATTTTAGTTTTTGGCCACCGACTTCCGAAATTAAAGATATTTTTTTATTTTTTTATTGTTCTCTTATTATTAAAGAAGTACTTTTGTCGTTTGGTTTTAGTACAGTAGTCCTTTTTTGTTTCGTTTTTTTTGAAGTCGGTCAATTTTTTTTTTTTAAGATAAGATAAGATAAGATAAGTCTTTATTTGCCTTAAACATGGTATAAAGGTGTTACAGTTTGGTAATATAATATCGTCCACATGTTTAGCTATACAACATCGTGTATCAATTGCATGCAAAAATCTCAGAATCAAATAGTAATTAAAAATAAAATGTCAAAGCTATAAAACATTCTCCACAATACAATCATCATAACATAATATTATTTCATGTCAGAAATTAATCTCCACGAACAAAATCAAAAGGTCATAATAAAAGAAAACATTATAAAAATAAACATTATTCGCAACAGTTCTATAATATTACATAACATACTCAGACCAACCAAAATAGAAAGACGGATCACTACGTACATCAAACGTGTAGCCACAAAACTATGCTCCTGCACGTAAACACACAGGCTCACGCACACACCTACACAAAAACTATGCTCATCGCTCCTAGTACGTCACGAGTCGTCGTCTAGTAAACTTCAATTAAAAAAATTGAATTATGCCTTCTTGTGTAGTGAAAACTTATAAAAACAATAGCAAATCACATAAAAAGTCTCACGGAATCACTTTTCACATGTAAGTACTTCAAATAACATCGTTTCTTAATTTAGTAAACTATGAATTTTAGGTTACTTGGAACAACAACCTGAACGAATGAACGAACGAAAACAGTGACATTTAAAGTGCGGGGGTTGCCATAATATGATTTGAAATTTCCCCGTTCGATATTTTTTAGTTCGAGTAATTATATGCCTGTTTTTTGATGTATTTAATATTTTAGATTTCCAAGTAATATTGAAAATAAAAGTAAATGGATAGTAGCTATAAGAAATAGTCGGAATGATCCAGATTGGCTTCCATCGAAAACCAGAGTGGTTTGTTCCGATCATTTTGATAATAATGACCTTTATTCAACTAATCGTGGACTTCGCCGTGTGATCAAAACCGGATATCCTAATAAGGTACATACAATTTAAAAAACAAAAATGAGATTTTATCAAAACATTAATTAAACACGAGACTGTATTTTTTATATTATTTTAGTTAGTTTCTCAGCTTAGACTAGCTAATTTAAATACTACTGTCCCAAATTTTATTTTTTCCCAAATTGCGGACGCTTTTTACGTGCTTTCTATAGTCAGTGATTTTGTTATCGTGGTCTTCTTGAATTTAATAAAGTTGATTGTAAATATAATTAAGTACCTATTTTATTTCAAAACAATTTACTTAATGACACATACCCACGACGATGTTATGATTTAAGCTTCAACAACCTTATAACTTAATTTTTCTGTAATTTACAAACCAATTTTTTTTTACATTCATTTGATAATTACCATAGTTCTAAGTGAAAGAGCGGAGCTTCCTAACACAAGCAATTCTTGATTAAAAGGTAATCTCCAAATCATGTATGTAAATGCACTTTGTACTTAATTGTTATTTTATTTTGCGATGTAAAAAAAAATGGTTTTGTTTCGGAATCCTTCCTAACGATTGAGGTACAATACCATACTCAACAATATCTTACTCGTACAATATTATCCTACCCAAAATATTATTCCCCAAATTATAGGGAAAAACTTTAACAAATGACAACCCTTTTTACATAAACATAGATCAAAAGGTGGCGTCATTTTTGATGTTCGTAATGCTCTGTCTTTCTATTTTGGTTGGTCTGAGATAACATAACTTAAATTAAAAAAAAGGAAATCAATAAAATCAATAATTATAAAATTAAAATGTCAAAATTATAAACATTATCGACGATCCAGTATGTCATTATTTGTGAATTATAATTTAATGTCAAAAAAATCCTTAATGTCATAAAAATTATGTTCATTCAGCCATTTATAGAGTCTGTTTTTAAAAGAATTAATATTAAATAACAATTTCATTTCTTTTGGAATTTTATTATAAATGCGTACACACATCACCAGAAAACTTTTAGAGTACTTGGCTGATTTAGGAGTATCCTGCAATACAAGTCTACATGGATCCCTATTACGAGAGTATATTTGATCGACTTTCTTGAATAATTCCTTATTATTATACACAAAATTACATATCTCGTAGATGTACAGTGAAGGAAGTGGTAATAAACCAAGCCTTTTAAAATGCGGTTTACAGGACTCGTCAGTACGGATCCCACAAATGGCTCTGATGCATTTCTTTTGCGCGATAAACACTCTGTTTTTATCTGTACTGTTACCCCAAAAAATAAGTCCATATCGTAAAATCGATTCTATGTAAGCATGGTAGGTTATAATGGCGGTTTTTTTATTCGTCACATTCTTGGCTTGCCTGAGAGCATAAACGAACTTATTAGACTTGTTGCACAAATTATCTACATGTATTTTCCAATTTAAATCTTGGTCTATGAGTATACCCAGAAATTTTGTATTTGAAACTTCTTTATTTAAGTTTTGTTATTTTTCCATTTTTTGTGTAATTTGATTTTTGTAATCACCATGGGTAGACCAACTAAAGGAGCCGCCCGCATGAAGAAAAACAGAATTAAAGGGACTAAACTGCTGAAAAAGAACGCCTATCTAAGAATCGCAAACGGAGTGCTATGTCCGGTTCCCAAGAATCCCCGTTAGCTCTTCATGCTAGGTTATCTCAGATGAGAAATTATATGCATTCTCATTTGTCGCAGGAGTCGCCAAATGATAAGATCAGCCGACTCAATCTTATTCATAAACGATTAAGTGGCGAGTCGTCTGAACAGCGCAAGTATCGTTTAGATGTTATACGAAACCGGCTGGCTAATGAGACTCCCGTGCCTTCTCAAGAATATAAGGGTGAACACTATACATTTGCTTACACTGTATAGTTCCCCTCATCATCATATTATAAGGTGACCATAAACAGATCTGTAATGTCACTTACAACCTATGTGGTTGCAAAGTTCTTATCAATATAAATGAATTAAGTCCAAACACAAGGTAATTACTGTGAACCGGTGAGGAGTTCCATTAATCGTCCTTCGTCTTCATCATCAGACCCTTAACGACAGTCACAACCCATCTAAGTGTAAGGTTCTTATCAATACAAATTAATCAAGCCCAAACACAAGATATCTGCTGTAAACCACTGAGGAGTTCCCTCGACTGTCTTTCGTCTTCATCATCAGACCCCTAACGACAGTCACAACCCATCAAAGTGTAAAGTTTTTATCAATACAAATTAATCAAGCCCAAACACGAGGTATCTGCTGTAAACCATTGAGGAGTTCCCTTGACTGTCTTTCGGCTCGCATCATCAGATCGACTCCAGACCTTCATAAAATTGTAGTGCCATAAAATACTGCGGAAATCTATTACAAAATACAATAGATGTATATATACTTAGTTACTAAATATATGCCTGGTATTGGTATAGGTTACTAAATATATCTACGTCTATTGTATTTTGACTTTAATGAATAAATTAAGGAATGCACTAGTTGCCCCTACGATTTTTGAAAGTTCCCCTCGATTTCTCTAGGATCCCATCATCAGATCCTGACTTGGTGACAATGGGACCACCTCAGAAGTATAAGCTTTTGAACAAAAAAAGAATTTTTTAAATCGGTTCACAAACGGAGGAGTAATCGGTGAACATACATTAAAAAAAAAAAAAAAAAACTATCATCCGAACATAGTACCTCCTCCTTTTTTGAAGTCGGTAAAAATAAATTCATTTCTGTAAAAAAATCAACAATATTTATTAATTGTAAAGAATATAAACCTAAATAATAGGATAAAAAGTATTCTTTGTCACGCAGGTACATTATAGCAGGGGTTTCGCCCGAAGATTTATTGAAATTTATGTAATGTTGCCATAAAAAATATAAATTTTGACTGGACTTTATTGGATGACTGATCCATATCCGAGTATTTAGGTACTAAAATGATGTTTGTAATGTAATATGGAGTGACTTGGTAAAAATTTAAAATCCCCGCATGGGTTCCCACAATATTGATTATCGATCTCAAATCGATTGGGGAATCGATTTGCGATTCCCCGCAGTTTGGGGAAATTCCCACAAATTGGCAACGCTGTTCAGTTCATGCATTGAGCGATGATTCGCTTGGCGCCAATTTTTGTTTTTTTTACGGTGTGCCGTGTGTGCAAAGGTGCAAACATTGCGCCGTTGCGCGGCAAGAGCGCGGCAGCAACACGCGGCGTTGTCGTGGTCTTGTGTGGACTAAACTTCCAATACTTATATAAAAAGTACTCTGTGGACTAAACTGACGAATGTTTGCGCGGTAGTACTGCGCGGCCTATCCAAGACACGCTGCGTACTTCAGTTGGCATGAAAGCGGTTGCGTGTGTCAATCGAAGCTCTGCTTAAACCTATAATTCGTCCAAACATAATAAATAAAATAAATAAATTGTCTTTTATTGCAGGCAAAATACACATATACAAAAAATAGAAACAATTGTAAAATACATCAAATTAAAATCATGGAGGTATGTATAGGTACACATAGTCTTCAAAAAACATGGTTTTTCGTCATTTTTTGTTCTCGCTTAGGTGAACAGAAATCCAGTGCACAAATATTGGGCTTGCTAGGTTGCACGAAACAACCCTCAAAATGCTGTTACTAGAGCGTCGCAGATAATGGCGAATGTTTGCCAGAAATCTTTGTGCGCGGCAGTCAGTCAAACCATACTTATACGGCCAGTCTGATCAGGATTCCTGATTTGGAGACCTTTTTTTAAAAAAAATCATAACCACGTTACGTATCTAGGTATAGAGGAGGCACCCCTAAAAAAAATTTTTTTTCATTGTTTTATTTTACCACTTTGTCGGCATGATTTATGTACACCCATACTAAATTACAACTTTCTAGAACTAAGAGTCTCTGAGCTAAGCCGCGGACAGACGGACATGGCGAAACTATAAGGGTTCCTCGTGAGTACGGAACCCTAAAAACATCGAGTCTAATATGCATTACTTTGGATAATCTGTTGCTACGAATGTGCTACGAAAGTGCTACGCGGGTTCTACGACGGCGTTGAGGGCTTTTCTCTGAGACAAACAAAATCAAAAAATCAAAATCAAAAGTCATTTATTCAAACTAGGCTGAGAATCAGCACTTTTCGAACGTCAAAATTACATAAGACAGTCCCCCAAAACGCCCACCTTTCACCACTTCCTAGTGCTTTAGCTGGGAAGAAGAAGTGGCGCAACAAACTCCCCAGCAGCACAGCTGTCTGTTCAGTTAGAAACAATTGATTCTATACAAAAGTATGCAAAATCATTTACATTACGTAACATAAAATATAAATCGAATTATTAGCCATATGTCAGCTAGCACACGCCAATATACCACCCAAAAAAATAAATAAAACGAGAACTATATGTACTCAAGCAGAAATAAGTAAATGTAAACATAAATTGACTAAATAAAAGCCTCCAGGCACAAAGGGCGTGCCCGCTTACATATAGCCATTTAATGCTGTAACTGGAAGTTATACATGATAAACTAGGACCATCGAAGTAAAATAAATAAAAAGTTAATTACTAATAACATTAACAAAACCGAGATCAGCAAGACGACCAGTCACCACAAGCAGCACCCGTTCACGAGCATAACGCAAAGATCAGCCATTACCCCCCTCGCCATAATATTTGAGGGAAGGAGACAACCCGACCCCCGACGCTACCGCAAGCAGTGACATCTAAGGGAGCATGACGAACCTGCTGCTGGTTGCTCAGACAAAAAAAAAAAAATTATCAATTATTGTTGAGGTCGCTAGCTAACCACATATTGCAATACAACTCATATAGAAAACATTGTAATGAGTAGATTATGTCAACAATAAATTAAATTAAAAATAAATTGACTAAACAGACCAAATAAAATAGAATAAAAATGTATATGAACTCATATAACCTGTCAGTGGATAAGCTAATTCTGGAGAAAGAACACAAACATTGTCTTGAGTTAATCACAGCGTCCAGCTACTCTTATCATTTAAGTAGTCGTTAATAGAGTAGTACGCCTTTGAACAAAGGTTGCATTTTACTTTTGCTTTGACACATTAATTGACATAAATTTGACATTAAACATGTTAATGACCTCTTGATCCTTATTCAAAAATTCACTATGAGTACTAAGACCGCATTTGTTACTTAATGGCACTTAATGTTATTCATAATTTGCAGTATAATACAAGACGTCCTCAGTGATGTGATTCAAGTGGAAGTGGAGCAGGGCAAGTTGGAGGGCGAGCTACTGGACTTAGTCATTGGGGATAAACAGTACTATAGTTTCAAAGGGATACCGTACGCCGAACCGCCAATTGGAAAACTCAGATTTAAGGTAATGATGTGCAGAACTTTTTAATCGGTTGAAGGTACCTGCAATTTATTTAAAGTTTTGTCAACCCATTAGCATTGCAAAACGGGTCTAATTGAGCCTCAAACTTTTTGGTAACGCTCCCGATTGTTACCGAACACACGTCACGAAACTCAGCCGGCTCGGAAGTGGGTCCAATTGGACCCCGGAATGACGACATAATCACGTCATCCTAAATTGATAAATTTAACCACTTCCAAAGTTTAAAAAAACATACTTATTACCTCAATTACCCAGACACTTAGTACATGTGGTACAGTACGACACAACTTAGATGGAGCATCGGCAAAATTCGTAAAACCGATGAGCATCCGAACTAAGTGCGCCTTCAACTTGTCCAATATTTATTACTGCTTTAGGTGAAAATGATCCGTATGCAAACACAATAACTTGTACAGTTATATAACCAAATATATCTATTCGTAAAATTGAAATGAATGAGTGCAAATTTTCAAATGTATGCTACATCTAAGTTGTGTCGTACTGTATTTGTGTGAAACATAGCAAATGCCCCAATCCCCCAAAAATTGTGTCAACGCAATTCAATCTTTAATAATACACCTACATAATAAAGAAATCAATTTTCAAAAGTTCGGCCTTCATTTATTTTTTTTATCTTACAGTCGCCTCGACCTGCTGTTGCGTGGGATGGTGTAAGATCTGCGACGCAACATGGGCCCATGTGTCCTCAAATGGACCTCCTCACAAACGTATTAAACCCTGGCAATGAAGACTGTTTGTTTCTCAATGTATATTCGCCAAACATGACACCTGACACTCCTCTACCAGCACAGACTACTTAGAGATATGTCTACCAGTGATAGTATTTATTCATGGAGGGGGATATAAAAGCGGATCCGGCAATGTCGATTTTTACGGGCCAGACTTCCTTGTCAGAAAGAACATGATCGTCGTAACATTTAATTATAGATTGGACGCTTTGGGCTTCCTTAGTCTCGGCACTAAAGACGTTCCTGGAAACGCGGGACTGAAGGATCAAGTTGAAGCTTTGAAATGGGTGCAAAAGAACATCAAACATTTCGGAGGTGATGCAGATAGAGTGACTATTATGGGACAGAGCGCAGGCAGCGCTTCTGTTACATTACACATTGGTTCTCCAATGTCAAACGGATTGTTTCAAAGAGCTATAGCATTGAGTGGATCTCCGTTTTGTGATTGGGCCTTAGCGATTGAGCCTGAAAGGCGCGCTTTTGTTCTTGGCAAGCAACTGGGCCGTGAGTTTGAAGACCCCGATGAACTGCTCGTATTTTTACACAGTGTTTCTGCAAACCAATTGGTAGGCACATCTCCGTATTTACTGGCATATGAAGAAGTGACCTACAGTATAATAAAAATGCTCCTTTTTGCACCTGTTTTTGAAAAATATGAAGGTGTGAATAGTTTCTTGACAAAAAACACATTTCAGAACACTAATGAAGTAGACATTTTGTTTGGTTTCACCAATCAAGAAGTACTAACAGGCGTTAACATCTATGCCTCTACACTTTTAGAACGTTACAGCAAGTATCCAGAAAATTTTGTTCCAAGAAAAATTTCAAGTATTTCTTCGCCATATTCAATTTTAGACTTATCAAGTAAAATTCGTAATTATTATTTTGGAAACAAAAGCGTTGATAATAACTCAATTAAGGAGTTCGTAGCTTACTTGAATGACGCGTCCTTTGTTTATGACATCATCAGATATTTTGAGTTGATGCCGAACATCGGGAAAACAAAAAAATATTTCTACCAGTTTTCTAGTATATCAAATAGAAATGTGTATGGTAACCAAGGAGCAGAATATGGTATCTACGGCGCCGGACACATGGATGACATGATGTATTTGTTTGACCCGAAGGCACTAAATATGACTTTGGATAAAAATAGCCGAGAATACGAACTCATAGAGCAAGTCACTATGCTCTTCACGAACTTTGCTAAGTACGGGTAAGACAATAAAGAACCACCTAATACCCAGTTGCACAAAGACAAACATTAATGCCCCATTACTTAATGGATCATGAACGCTAATGATTTCATTAATTTCATCAATCAAAGAACCATTAAAATAAGTTTCAACAAGCTAATGGAAGATTAGTATTTAATGACAGCTTAATTAAAATCGGTGAATATGGAAAATTGAGTTTTTAGAAAAAAATTACTTTGTACACCGTCTCTGTAACACATTCAAGTAAATGTGTGTTTTTATTTTTAGGTTTCCGTTCCGTACCCAAAGGTTGCCAATAGGACCCTAAAACTGACGAAGCTCCGCTGTCCGTCCGTCTGTCACAGAGCTGTATATTTGAACCGTATATTTTTAACTGTACCTATTTATTTTTTATTCGTGTATTTTTGAGTAGTTTTTTAGTTAGATTCATTAAATTACTTATTTTTCCCACTTAGTATAGGTATCTGGACGATGTTTTAAATTACTCCGTTACTGTTATTTACATAGCAGGTAGTAGTATTCATATTTGTATGGGGTAGGTACCACAACCAAAAAGTGAAAAATAAAAAAAATTTACACAAAAAAAAAAAAAACACAAAAAAAAAAAGAGGTAAGTAACTTTAATTTCACTCAAATTTTTGTTTTCAGAAATCCTACTCCTAGTTCATCATGCAATTTAACCTGGCCTGCATTTGAGCCAACGACGATGAAGTACGTAGACATTGGAAATGATTTAAGTATTTTAAGTGTACATGACAATGAAAACTATCGTTTCCTGAAAAGTCTGTACCATTCCTTTTAGATAAAGCATTGGTTAAATCACTTGTGTAGAAAATCGAAGAAAGTTTGTAAAGTACATTTTATACTACATATACTTAAGACCAAAATTAACCAAACCAAAATATGTTTCTATAACCACTAGAGAATAAGGCTTGGTTAATATTTAGTGCAAAGCAAAAGATAATATTTAGTGTTACATAATAATATTATTGTGATTATAAATTGTTATAAGGAAAAGTAGGTTTATGTATATACAAAAATAAACGTTAGGACAACAAAAACTAATTCAGATATGTTTCAATGGTTCATTAAATTGGATTGCCCTAAAAACCGTATTCTGTCAAAACACACAGTCAGATCTGCTTCCCAGAGAGGCATAGTGGATTTCCATGTTCATTTGGTCCCATCTTGCTTTCTTGACTTTCATCACATATTCCCCGGCCTACCTAATTATCCCTACTAATATTATAATATTGCGAAAGTGTGTCTGTGTGTATAGGTATATCTTACTTCTTCATGCAATAAACTACTGAACCGATTGTGATGAAACTTGGTATGTGGGTAGATAGACAGAGACCAAAAAAATGTTTTTAATATAAGTGTGGCCGCTATGGGGCGTCCATGAGGTGCTTGCCAAGGGCGCTCTCGAAATTTAAATCCGCCACTGGTCAAGTCTATAATTCAGTGTCACTAAGACCATATTCTTCCTGACCAGGGGGTCTGGACCAAGAAAATCGACATTGCCTGATCGACTTTTGTACGCCCCTCCGTGAAAGTATACTATCACTGGCAGAAGCTGGCAAGGCTTCAAGTTTGGCGAATATACGTTGATGTGCAAACAGTCTTCATTGCCGGGGATCAGTGTGTTAGTTAGAAGGTCCAACTGAGGACACATTGATCCATGTTGTCTGTGCTTACACCAGTCCACGACATGGCTTGAAAACGTTACCAATTCACATTAAAAGTAACGTTAAGTAACGGTATTTCCGTAGAGATACCTGGATATCGGTACGATTTGGTAGCGTTACTTAGTAGCATAACATAATAATAACGTTAAAAATTATGGTAAAAATGACCGGTATTTTTAACGTTATTCTAAAAATAGCGGTAAAACATTACCGGTATTATTTTTGTTATTTTATGCGACGTTACCGGCCCATTTTTACCTGACTACGGCGAAGAAAAAAGGAGGGTTATGATTTTGACTGGTATGTATGTATACAATGTGCTGCTACAACGGCGACATTAATTTAACACACGTATACAATTACGCGTACCTATTCGTTTTATGAAAATATTTGAATTTCATTAAACGTTATTATTTATTTATTTATTTACAATTTTCTAAATTACCATCTCGGAGCAACCTGTACGAGAATACTCGGAGAACTGTAGCGAAGAGGTCATTTGCCGGGGTCACGGATCATATTATGTAGGCGAATAAAAAGAAAGCCGCGCAATTTCTTAGAAATTATGCCGGAATATGCCGCCGACAAAGGATTATACCGATAGAATGTAGGCCAGCTGGTAGGTAGGTTCATGAATGAATCTTTTACACAGAGTGAGCTCAATATTGATTATGCTTTTATTATTTAGTTTGTTTGAAAATTAAAAATTTTCAATTTTCGAATTATTTGATTTTATTATGTTTTTTATGTTTAATGGCCACTAGCCCTACCCGTGTGTTAAATTAATGTCGCCATTGTAGCGGCACGTTGTATATGTATGTATGTATGTATGTAAGTATGTTCATCTGTTCCCTCCTATCTTCTAAACCACTTATCACAATTTGACAAATGAGGTATCGTTGGAAGCGTCTTGATCGTCCGCTGGTTATAGGCCATGTGACGTCACATTAAATTAAAAATGGCGCCCTCTAGAGGACATAAAGTCAGGAACTTAAAAAAGAAAATTGTTTAATCGTACCATGTTGGGTATAAAATGAAAGGGCTTAATGAGCACATTTCAAAAATATATATATTATTATTATAACCACAAAAGAATTTAAAAAAAAAGTATATCCGGAATAAGAATAAGTAAAATCCGGAGTCACACGTAATCTGTTCGGTTTATGCCCTAACACGTGTCACTCCGGATTTTTAATTTGTCTGTCTGCGGTGTCTTGTTTATACCTTTTTAGTCGTAGTTGGGTTTTAGTTTTTGTTACTTTAATTTTTTTTCTCAAAGGCTGCCGGCGGACAAACCAACCAAGTATATTCACAAGAACAAGCACAACACAGAATAACAAAGAGAATACCTATTATACACGCAAATAGTCGTACGGCACAGTCTTAGCATCGATGCAGTCTGAAAATTTTTAACGATATCCAGAACGACGGTAACAAAACTAAATAATAACGATAAAATTTTCGATAGCGTAGATTTTAGGGTCTCCGCACACGGGCCACCGGCCACAACCACAAAACGCCGCCACCGGCATATTTTCTGTAGTTTTCATACATTTTACGCCGCGGCGTTTGTGGCTGTCGCGTGTGGCCCGTGTGCGGCGAGTCCAAATAAAATGTATGAAAACTACAGGAAATATGGCGGCGTTTTGTGGTTGTGGCCGGTGGCCCGTGTGCGGAGACCCTTAACGTTACGTATATTTAACGGTAAAATGTGCCAGATATAAAGTTAAATATTATAACGTTATTTAATAGTTAACGATACCTGCATCAGAAGGCTGTAACGATACCATATTTTTAACAGTATTTCAAGCCACGATACACACCACGATAGAGGAGGCTGAGGTGCCTGAAAATAAATATGCGCTTGAAAATAATTAGAAGATCAAAAAGTTTTAAAAATAATTATATAGATGATCAAAAAGTTCTTCATATTTGATTGATATTTATGTTTTTTAGTTTCAGAAAGCTACTTTAGCGCTAGAAGGACGTGTGGTCAAAAACTGAACTAATTTCACATATATTGGTCGCCATCTTGTTATTAGTGCTGCCATTCAAAAATAATATTTTTAAATGTCAGCTCTAACAACAAGATGTAAGCTAAAATAATATTATTATTTTATGTAATTAATTTATAGGGTTCCGTAGTCAAATGGCAAAAACGAAACCCTTATAATATCGTCATGTTCTTTTGTCCGTCTGTCAATCTGTCCGTCTCGTCTGTCCGACCGTCCGGGTGTTACACAGCCATTTTATTCAGAGATTATTTGCACGTATCGATGAAAATTGGAAAGAAGATTTATTTTATACTGCCAAGCAATAGTGTAGTGAAATTACGATTAAAATCAATTAGGGGTGGCTCTCCCAAACTTGAAACCGAGGAATGAAAAAAAACAAAAAACAAATTTCGAGCTCGCTCTTGCCTCCTATATTCTCTTAATTCTCAAACTTTCGTGCATATGTCAATAAATTAACTTAGATTTCTTTATGAGCGTTCAAAGAGAAAGAAAAGCTAACTTATACCAAGCGGAATGCAAAAAAATTCGAGCTCACTTCGCTCGCTCTTTCATTCTTACCGTCTCTGAACAGTACTTTAAAATACTTTATTTCTCCTAAAAAAAGTTGGCAACTAAAGTTTACCCAAGCCAGGAATTCATTTCGGGAGTTTACCCCACTGAAATGAATTCCTGGCCACGACCCTGAACATGGCCCGTAATATTTCCACAAATGGCTGGTGGTTGTGTGTGGTACTAGTACCTATTGTCCATTTGATTTGCCTGACGAAATAGCTCATAGCGTCGTATTATCCCAAAATATAAAACAAATCAAAAAAAAATTTTAGTGCCCAAAAAAATGTGGGATATAAACATTTAAAAAATTTTGTTTTTAGTATCTGGTATTACTTTTCAAAAGATGTCTTTTGAAAATAAAAGGAATGCGAGAAAGTATTAGTCGTAAAGGTAATTATTTAATTTTTTTTTCTAGTTAAATTCTTTGTGATAATGGACGGTTTACAAAAACTTCTTAGTTTTTCATTATCGATTAAATTATAAAGTAGGTACTACATTTCAAGTATGGTATCCCTCAGAAGATTTATGTCAACATTGTCAACGTCGCGGTGGTATTTTATTATTTACGGGATTCTCTAAAAGTTATTATAAAATTTAAGTTAACTGTAATGTTTTATTTTAATTAAGTGTCGTACTTAGAAATATGAATACTTCTGTAGAAGGTATTATCGTAAACAACTGTCAATACGCCCCGATTTACTTGATACAAGATCCTGGCGCCACACAGGTAATAAACTGTTATCATTGTTATTATTCTTGCAGTTAACTCGTGTAATGCTAAATTACATTGATTTTTATGTTCCCAGGGCAATACTTACGTCCTTGCTCCAAGTACCGTAGAACCACCCAAACCTGTTAGTAATAACCTGAAAACATTCTACGAAAACAGTGGAAATATTGAAAATGGATTAATAACAGCAGATACCGGTATAAGACCGAATGTGATCAAAAAGAGAGAGAGTGTTTTGATCAAAAATAATTTAAAATTGGCAAGTTTTTTGCTGCCTAAACATGATAATGTAAATAAACAATATGTAGTTGATAACATTGTGTTGAAACCTACCATCACGACTACTGCAAGCACACCAGTACCAGTTACACACCATCCAGTGAACACAGTACCAAAAATAGATATTGATAGAAAGATAGTAAAACTCAAGGAGGTTCCGATAATCAACAGACATCGGCCTGAGAAAGTTTTGCCAAAGATTAAGCCAAAAGAGAAGTAAGTTTATCGCTTTTATTATTGATTGCCATTATTTTATTTGAAGATAAAGTATTGATTACTGTTTGTGAATAACAACGAACAACTCGTCATTGGTTCACCCAGTGTAATGATTTCCCTTTCATCAGACAATGGAAAGCCCTTGTTAAGCTAAAGATGTTTGGAGCTGATGCATACGCTTTCTCATTGATATGCCTTCCTTTTTAGGGATAATCTGTGTTTATAAGCACAGTAATTGCTAAGTGCACCTCAATCACTGGGGGAACTTCTTTGTGTGCTTAAGCCCATGGTGGAACACCACACTAAATTTTAATGGGCTCCTGTCATCTTTCTTCCCAAGATACTTCTCATAAAACTTAAGACAGTTATATGAGACATAGTCAGCAGAATGTGGGTGTAAAACAGCATCTATGTCAACATAGAGATGAATAAAATTGATTGCCCTCTTGACCTACAAGAAATATGACCCCACAAAGAAAAGACCACCAAATTCGCCTTGTTGATAGAAAAATGTGATTAAATATTTATAAACAGGATCAGCAGCCACTTCCTCTTATTAACTACATACATAATAATAGTTTTGTCAACGTTTTTCCTTATAAATAACATTAAAACCTTTATTTTTCAGCACACCCAGCCTCACACAATCCAAACACACATCAGTGCAATTAATAAAATTAGGAGAAACTTATCATAGGTAAATAATGATTTTTATTGTCATTTTTTATTATGATTTTTGTTGTCAGCACTGATGGTCAATATGCAGTAATTCTTGGTGTACAGATTAATTTTCTGTTGTGTGCTGCATTGCAAGCGAGCATGCAGTCAAGCAAAATTCTAAAATATTACACTTTACCAGTACTGCACGATTCAAACTTAATGGCGGCTTGGAACATGAGGTGAATAGCTGCTCACTAACAATTTAATGCATCAGCGGGGGTGAGAGGTGGGGCGTTACGCAGCGAGAAGCTAACTTCCGAGCCGCCATTAAGTTTGAATCAAACTGTACCTAACTTAAATTTGAAATATTTGGTTATTTTTTTTTATCATGCTTCCTTTATATAAACTGATGCCTATCTAATTAATTTTATGCAAAAATATTAATATCAGTACTAATATAATAGTTATCACACAACAGACCTACCATTTGTAAGGGTTCTCAACCACAGATAGTACGAGTGCTCAAAGCTGCTAACACATACTAAACCATATCTTTCAATTGCACATGATAAGATTGTATTAATGTTGTGTTTCATTCTCTATTACAGTTTAAATCATTTGAGCGATGAACAGATAAAGATGGTAAATCAGGCATTGAACATGTTTAATGACCCTGACAAATCAACACCGGAGCCTACCTATGATCCAGTGACAAACACTAAATATATTTACAAGTAAGCTATAATTCTGGCCCTTTCTTTTTACAAAATTGAAAATCTGTAATTCTTGAAGTAAAGTTTCTTGATGTAGTTCAAAATATCATTGATAGGAAATACAATTTAAGAAAAATAAATAAATGTTACAAAACTAAAGCAAATTCAAAAAACATTTGATAATATTTTAGGGTTGTCTCACCAAAAGATTTGACAGTTGTTGCTAAAAAGAAAATCTTACTAAAAGATCGAAAGAATCATACTAAAATTCCGAAGAGAGCAGAAGAAAAAGTCACGAAACACGTCAATCCAGAAAAAGTCGTGAGGCACGTCAATCCAGAAAAAGCTGTGAGGCACGTCAATCCAGAAAAAGCTGTGAAGCACGTCAATCCAGATAAAATCGTGAACCAGGTAATTCCTGAAAAAGTAGTAAAGCACTTCATTCCTGACAAAGTTGTGAAGCACGTCATTCCAGAAAAAGTTGCGAGACCGGTCATACCAGAAAAAGTTGCGAGGCCCGCAATACCGGAAAAAGTTGCGAGGCCCGCCATACCAGAAAAAGTCGCGAGGGCCGCCATACCAGAAAAAGTCGCGAGGGCCGTAATACCAGAAAAAGTCGTGAAACCCGTCATACCTAAAGAAGTGCCCATTTTGAAGGAAGATAGTGAAGAAGAGTTTGAGCCTGAGCCACCTGCTGAGGTATTGTATGAATTTATATTTTATTTGAAGAATATTATTATTATGAAGAAAACTTATTAAAGCCTATCAGAATATGGAATAGAAATAAAGTATCCTGACAAAAACTAATTAGTGCTGTCATTTATTTCAGGCAAAGGTCACAAGGAGTGGTCGGAAAGTAAAATTACCGAAACAGATCTTATCAGAGGGGTCACCACACAAGACAAAGAAAAAAAGTGGTACAATTGTCTCTTGCTTCCAGTGTGCTGCTGTAAGAACAATATGTATCTTTGTAATCTATCATAATTTTGTTGAAGTCAGCATTAATCATAAAAATCTTTTTCCAGGACTTTGGCAGTTTATACCGCTTACAAAAACATTATGAAAACCATCCCACACACATACCTGCAAAAATCCATTCCAATTTATTCCATTGTTTACTGGCGATTCTAAAGAGTGGTTCCGATGAAAATAAAACCAATATATTCATACAGCAGTTAGAACAACTAATTGTTAAACTCAAGTCCCTGCTGCCTTGTTTATTGAAGAAAGTAGATGGGACAGATGGCCAACCTTGCACCATTAATGAAGACATTGGCAGGTATAGACTTCTCATTTATTTTTTACTTGCTTTATTCTCTGCAAGGTTCCGAAAATTCATATTTTTTTAAATTTTTCAGACTTTTCGGCATGAATCCTGGAAAGTACAACATTGATGTAGAAGCCTTAAATTGCGTTAAAGATAAAAATGGATACTGTATCCACAATCCTCCAAAAATCAATCCAATTATTAGAGATCAAAATAAATCCTCCCCACATTTACTGAAGCATGCAGATGTACCAAATCCTGATAACGAAACTGAAAACTGTGCAAGAATCAATTCTGTGGCAAAATGGCCAACTGTCAGTAAAAGGATTTGGAAGCTCAAACAGAAAACACAAGAACAAAGCGCAAAGAAAATGAGGTTGAAATCTGAGAGTGACACCCTCATTGAACTGGGAACTGAGGACTTTATGTTTCCTAAAGAAGAGGATAATGTGAATGCTGCAAGTATTGTTCCCGAAAATAATATGAATACAGCAGATATGATGTCCGAAGATGATGTGGCGAAAATGTTGGAAAATGCACAAGACTGCAACATTAACTGCAAAACAGAGCCAGAGCCGCAAACCGATAGCATCGTAATGGATAAGCTTAGTAAGCCAAAAAACAATTATGTACAATTCCACAGTGCTCACTTCGACATACGATCATCGCCGATCAAGCCATCCTCAACAGTTTTCCGTAAATTTCAGATAAATCCTAGCAAAATGAGCAATTATGATGTACAAGTCATTCGTTCTTTAGAGATGGTTAATAATAAGGCTCACGACAAACGTTGTCCTTTACCAAATATTGATAGAAATCTACATATCTCTCTAGCAAATTCTGAAAGCAATTTTAATCCACAAAACGTGGATAAGAGGCTACATGTTAGTATGCCAGATACCACACAAAATGCCGCTATTCCAAATTCGAATAACAGTTTACATGTTAGTTTAGCAGACAGTTTACTTGGCACATTAACAAATTCAGATAGTCGACAACATGTTACCTTACTAAATTCACACAAAAATAGTTTAGATTTACACACATCCTTGGCAAATTCAGATAACAGACTACATGTAACAATGTCAGATTCTAAAGACAGGCTTGATATGAATATGTTAAATTCAAATAATAATTTACATGTTACGAAACCTAATTCAACTACTGATTTGCTTGATGATATACACAATATGGATGACAGATTGCATGTTAATATTCCAAACTCAAATAATAATTTACATGTTACCTTGCCTAACACTGATAGTAGACTACATGTTAGTATACCAAATAGCGATGATGGTTTACATGTAGCTATGCCAAATACTAATGGTTTACATTTGACATTACCAAGCTCTGATGAAAATTTGCGTTTGATAATTCCGACGTCAGAGAACAGTTTAGATGTAAATATTTCAAACACTGATAGCTTACACGATCTGTTCAAAAACGATGTAGATTTATGTAAAGACTCTGATGTGATAGACCCTGATCTTAAAGACTGGATTATTAGTACAAGTGAAAAATCAGAAGATGGTTTCACGAAATCTAACAGTTTGATTGCACCATCGTTATTACATGTCAGAGACAGTGTGGACAAATCATTAGATTCACACAAAAATATAAACCATTGTGATGATATGCCGTCATTGGACGACTCATCTGACAATCGCCTACTATCAAGTCAGGGCGAATCAGTATTAAACTTTTTAGATACATTAGGCAATGACTTATACCCAGAGACTGAAATTAGAAATAATGGTGTGGACTTCCAATTGGATCTGTTCGCATTTCATCATTCATAGTATATTAGTAATAAGAACAAAATTAATATTAAGGACTTATTAGAAAAATTATAATTAAGTATATTTTTAGAGAAATAATAGATTTGTACTTACAGTCATATTGTTTTATTTATCTTATTATTTACATTAACATGTTTAAATATCCATGAGATTAGGTAAAATTGCAATTATTTATGTAGTAAAAGCTAAAAGTAGCTAAAAATGTAATTTGGTAATTTATGAATTGCTGCAAACCAACTAGAAACTAAACCTCCAGTAATAATTTGTCTATACTTTGAACTATTGTAATTATTTTCACATAAAATTAACTCCTGTTGGTACAATTGATTTGGTTTATGAATAAATTGCTATATAAAAATTAAAAACACCCTTTGCTTTTGTTTACCCTTTTAATGTTATCAAGTAAATACGTGTCACTCTCCCTGGCAGGGCCACCAACAGGGATTTTAATTTTGATAACACAAAAATTTTGTCGTTAATTTGTCCAAATTTGTCACCAAATATCAGAATTTGTCATTCACTGGTTCAAAAGATATAAGGGTTTATAAGTGGCCCTGCTGGAGAGTCTCCCCAGCAGAGCCAAATTTATATCTCAAAAACTAGGGCACCTAGCGAAGATCTGTTTTCTCCTATATTTTGTCGCCAATTTGTCCAAATTTGTCACCAAATATCAGAATTTGACGGTCACTGGTTCAAAAGATATAAGGGTTTATAGGTGGCTCTGCTGGAGAGTCTCCCCAGCAGGGCCAGATTTATATCTCAAAAACTGGGGCACCTAGCGAAGATGTGTTTTCTCCCATATTTTGTTGCCAATTTGTCCAAATTTGTCACCAAGTTACAGATTTAGCCCTGCTGATGTGGCCCTGCTGGGGAGACTCCAGCAGGACCACCTATAAACCCTTATATCTTTTGAACCAGTGACCGTCAAATTCTGATATTTGGTGGACTAATTTGGACAAATTGGCGACAAAATATAGGAGAAAACAGATCTTCGCTAGGTGCCCTAGTTTTTGAGATATAAATTTGGCTCTGCTGGGGAGACTCTCCAGCAGGGCGACCTATAAACCCTTATATCTTTTGAACCAGTGAATGACAAATTCTGATATTTGGTGACAAATTAATGACAAAATTTTTATGTTATCAAAATTAAAATCCCTGTTGGTGGCACTGCCAGGGAGAGTGACACAGTAAATACTCAACAGATGGTGAAATAGTAAAAAAAATTGTAATGTGCATGAGCTTCTGAGCATCAACAATAGCAGAAAATTAATTCCATAACTTACAGTAGTAAAATTATTATCTAATGCTAAAACTTAATCTAAGCTTGCAAGACTGGTCTCTCATTCTTCCCTTCTAAGTTTTGATTGGTCAGAGCATATCCTGTTCCACCTCTTTGCACCATTATGATGTCTTTCTCCTTTAGCTTGTCACCAGTGAGTGGATGCATCCAATCCTTCTTGATGATCTTCTCAACACATTCCATGGTGATTACATGGCCCGTTGTCCTGTAGAATAATGTTATTTAATAAGACTGGAACAAATTAGGTATGATAATAATTAATGGGAAATAATAAGTGCAGCAACAAAAGTTTTGGCATCTTTTTTTTGTATGTAGGCAATGAGCTGATGAACAGCTTCTATTATATGAATAAATGGAAAGTCGAAATAAAAGCATATTGAAATAAATAGGTGATCCAAAACATTTGAACTTGTATAACCTGATAACAGCACAAGGTACAGCATTGCTCAATATGTCGTGAGTAACTGGACACATGTACCTATTCTCCTTCGCTATCAAGGACTTCTTATCATCTGGGTCATTTACTAGTGTCCATTTCACTTCAATTAAGTCCTTCATTTTCAATGGTTTTCCACTTATTGGGCACCCAACTGTAGGATCGGGCTTTTCCATTTTTGAAATCTTAGCATCTGGTAGCTGAGAAGGCACCCAAAAACTTGGCAATTGCTTTGCTTTGCCATTAGCAAGATTTGATATAGAGGATGACGTAGACGGCCCTCCATCGGCCTGTTGCTTGCTAGAGATATTCTTCTCCCTGTTCATGAATTTAATCAGGTTCGCCTCTTTCTCAGCTGCTGCCAACTCTGCCATTTCTGACTCCTCTTTCTTCAACTGTTTCTCATACTTCTTCAACTTACGTGTATATTCGTTTTTCTTAGTGATTATGTATTCTAATATTGCTTCTTTATCAAACAAGTATCCTTCTTTAGTGATCACAGGGTTCCTACAAGGCTGTAAAGTTAGACTGCAGCAATCGAAGCTCTTCACAGAATCCTTCCCAAGTCTTTCGTTTTGAGTGCCGTATCCAGAAGCGGCAGCATCTTTTTTCTTTTCATGGTACGTGTATACGGCACCCGCTGTGCAATTTCTTGCATGTCGAGTCATTGCTAAGTCACAGTGCTGGACCAATTCAAATTAATAATATTTTCTCACAACTTCAACAAAAACAACTTGACTGGAATTGCTGGAATGACTGATGCACAAATGTCAATTGTCATGTCAACAACAAATGTCAATGTCGCCAAAAAATTACAAACTACTGAATGAACGAATGAGTAGAAACCGGATGAACGAGGCAACCATCAAAAAAAGTAATAAAAAGTAAAACCAATGAGATCGTAACTAGGGCTTTACAACACTATATAATATTAATCTGGAATCTAGCTGTTTGGTCGATACGTTTTGATGAATACATAAAGTACCCCTCATTTGTCGATTCAGTGATTTTTTTAATCACTACGGCAACCCTGTTCTTGAAACTGCCATATCGGGTAAATAAAATAACAGACAGCTAAAGAAAAAAAATCAAACGTCAACGCAACGAACGTCTACGTCAACGTCTTGTTTACATTTTATTTCCGTAGTTTCACGAGTTTCTCTTTCGCGATAGGTGTCTTTTTGAGGGCAGTTCGATATAATATTAACAAAATTACGATAAAACCTATCTGTGATTACAGCAATCTAATCTGTTAGATTAATTATAATTCACTCGCAGTGATAAAGTTTTTGAGTGTATCGACCTAATTCATAATAGCATATTGGACACATCGTTTGGTGTGTAATAAATTAGTTGTGTTTTCAGTTTCGTGGTGGTTATTTTAAGTGAATAATGAACTTATCGTTCGCGGGTTGTGGTTTCCTTGGTATCTACCATGTTGGTGTTGCAGTGTGTTTTAAAAAGTATGCGCCTCATCTGTTGTTAGGCAAAATTTCTGGCGCCTCTTTTGGCGCTCTGTCAGCATGCTGTATGCTCTGTGACCTGCCCATAGGTAATTATTACGTATACAAAGTTAATTCTAACCGAACCTCATATTCATGTTTATGAAGTTTAGTTCAATTTGTTCTGAATTTCATTGAATTTATAATTATAGGGAATAAATTGAACATGACAGTATGGATTTGTGATAGTATTTAATAACTAAAAAAATAAACCACTAAAATTCAATAAAAAAACTTTCATCAACATTTTATTCAAAACATACTACATTTTATTCTTAATTTATTTCTTGAATAAATAGATTTTTGTCAAACAATGAAACAAAATATAATAAAATTTATATAATCTAAATTAGTTTTGTACAGTCAACAAAGTAGTTATTGAAATTAGTCATCATAATAATTTATTATTGTAAATGAAGATGATGAGAAAAGGCCGATTGCTAAATTGTAATCTTAGACTGAGAACTTTGTTTACATTTTGCATATATTGCCATCATGGTAGGAAAACATAGAAATTCAACTTATACAAATATCAGCTTTATTGTTATGTAAACTGAGTTTATATTAGAAAGACAAAATACTGTCAAAATGGTTTAAACTGATTTTAGCTGCAAATGAAATTGAACTGTGTACTATGAATATTGGGTTCTTTATCCCGAAGTCCAATCATTTTGTATTATACATTTACAGTTACAAATGGACTTATCTACATAGCTACATATTTATATGTCACACACCACTGGTTGCAATATTTACTGTTGGGTAATTAGTATGCAATATTTTTGTTATCATAATAATGAGTAATTAAATTCATTTAGAGATCTCTCTTGAAATGCAAGCACTTAAGTTTACAACTTTCTCTAACTAGGTACCATATAAATTCTCATTTTTAGTATGTCTTTTTTTAAATTTGTATTTTATGGTTTTCAAAAGGGAAAAGTTTATTGATATAAAATATAGTGAATAAGCAGGACATTCCAAACAGAAAAAATACATTTATATTTAGAAAATTATGAATAGCAAACTTGCAAAGCAAAATAGCAAAGTGAATCTCCTATTTGAATCAAAGAATTGTGCCAAATTGTTGTTATATTATTGTGTAACTGTTGTGATCTTGAAGCATCAAGCAAATGAAAATCCGTAATTTTCACAAAACATACTGAAAACGGTAAGCCATAAAAATAAAAAGGATACAAAAAAGCCACAAAAAAAATCCACACAGTGCCAATTGTGGTTAATTTAATCATGTATGCCCATTATTATTATTATAATCACAAACTACCATGGTAGAAAGTAATGGACTGTATAACTTATAAATTTACTGCCTTATAAATTTTGCATTCATATTAGACACACCCTCAATGGTCTTGTTATTAGCAAACAATAATCTTAACAGCTGATGTCCTATATTCGTAGGTTGTTAACATTTGCTGATAAGTTCGTCACCTTATTAGCCTCAGATTTGCTGATTATAACAATATTAGTTACGTTGTTTCCATGAGCGAAAAATTACCATTCTTCTAAATCATTCTAAAAACATCGACAACCGGGCTAAAACGCCCACGCGAAGTTTTGGTCCTCGCATAGTAGGTAAAGTTTGACACGAATATGTGAAAATATTCATGTACTTATAACGAACGATACACGAATATCTATCGTTATACATGAATATTAATTCGGCTCGAGACAATGCGATAATAGGATTTTGTCGCGCAGCGTATGATAAGTAACCTGTCATACAATGACTATATATTCTCTTTGCTGTCATATTATTATGTCCTTAATTTTATGTAACTTACGAAAACATCTTTCTACCAGGTGAAATCACAACAGATGTATTAAGGGTTGTGACAGAGGCGAGGGCTGGCTCCCTCGGGCCGTTCAGCCCTTCCTTCAACATCCAGAATGTCCTCCTCGAGGGCATGCAGAGATATTTTCCAGATGACGTGCACAAAATCGTCAGTGGCAAACTCCATATTTCCCTGACGAGGGTCTATGATGGGAAAAACGTCATTGTCTCTGAATTCCCCACGAGGGAAGACTTATTACAGGTGAGCATTAGCAATTTTACCTTAATTTTTTCAATCATTTGGAAATGCGTAAACACTCCACACACCTCTTGTTTTCCTCGTGCTAAATGGTAGTTAGGATATGTTTTTGATTTCGCGCGCGGAATCTCAACTATAATGTCATCATATAAATCTTATATCTATGAATGTCATCATCACTTTTGCAACAACATACTTCCTAAATAAGTAATTACTATATTTTATGACGCGCGATTTCTTCATGCTAGGGTAATCTACGTTTACCCAAATGTATGTCAAGTAATGCTTGGATAATAAATAATACGTAAACTTACATAACTTTCGCAATGAACGTGGTTCGCATTTTCGTAATCGGACATAATTTGCTTTAAATTGACCGAACGGCTCTTGGTTTAAAATTTAATAAATCAATCTACAGCATCTCGTAACCGTAAGAAATAAGTTTAGTAAGTCAATATTTACTGGCAGAACAGCATCCAAATATTGCGACTATAAATTTTTTCCAAAGCCAAAAACTGCCAAGGATCTCTCCAATTGTTTTTCGAAAACATGATGCAGGTTACCTCTCATTCAACCGAACAATTACAATCCATCTAAATCAGATGGTGAGCAATGATTAAGGCAACCAAGGATCTAGTGCTCATTTCGAAACTCCAGTAACTTCTTATTTTTTTCCTAGGCGCTGTTAGCGACATGTTTCGTGCCAGTATTCTCTGGGCTGCTGCCCCCTCGGTTCCACGGCATCAGGTACATGGACGGAGGCTTCAGTGATAACCTGCCCGTATTAGATGAGAACACAATCACTGTCAGTCCCTTCTGCGGCGAAAGCGATATATGCCCCAGGGATTTGAGCTCACAGTTGTTCCATGTAAGTCTTTAATTTTATTGTTAGTTAGTTGAGTCTTTACTATAAATAGATTGTGTGATCACTTCCAGCCGGATTATCTAAGCGTATCTATGGCATTTTTGAAGCAGCATCCTTGAGCTAATAATCTACTGTAGTGTGATCTATGGGCCAATCTGGGCCGTCAATGCACGAAGAAGGTGTCGGCTAGTTTTGTAACTCTTCGCATTCCTTCGTGCATTTTTTTCGACGATACAATGAATTATGCAAACTTTTTAGCATATTCATTGAACTGGCAACTACGTATATCATTAATTGAATACAATACAATAGATAGACGATTGGACAGGTTGTTCTTACGTCTTATTAACCTAAAGTCATTGCTATATGTTCTAGTTCATGTCCCTTAGAATGTAGATGTGATCACAGGTCATATATTTTCATAATTAACTACTTTCTGGTTATAATGATGGATATGAATGAATGAATTTATTTAAAATAGGTACTGATTTTGGATAGTTAGATCGATATAATACTGAATAGTCGTAGCTTCAAACCGACCCCGTATTTGTTTCTCTACCGTGACCGGTAATATATATGTCAATGATTTTACCTCATACAATCGCAGTAACATTGCGTCGTAAACCTTTTTTAATCTCATAAAACTGTTGAAGAAATTGTTACGTGACTTATCAATCACATAACGCGCGATGAAACCGTCGGCCTTCTAGCTCAAGTTCACGGTTTCGATGACTGCATTTTAACAAATATTTGTATGTGAAAAGCGTACACAGCAACATTTGTTCGTGATTTCTTACTTTCCAAATTTTAGTTTTGGGTACATGAAGTCCAGTTAATTATATATGGAATGCAATTTCTATTTCAGAACTACACTGGCCGTAAAACTTAGTACCACACTTCTAAAATTGGAATAACTTTTAAATTACTATTTGTTGGTTTAAGTTAAAAATGTTACTTATGTGTAATAAAATAAACTATAATTTCCAAGAAAGCTGGTGAAATTTGGTATAAAACGTTTTTTATTTCAAAACTCTGGCTTCTACAGTTTAGGAGAAATTGCAATTTTAAAAGTGTACTAAGTTTTGAAGGCCGGTCTATTTGCTCCATTCTAATTGCGCCAAAGCATGTTTTAGTTACTTCGATCAAGGAAGAAATTTCACTATCAACAGATTTTCAGCTTGGAACTGAATCTAAACGGGCTATAAACAGTTAATAGGTCTTCAAATCCTTACACCTCAACAGGTAAATCTGGCAAACACAAGTATAGAACTATCAAAACAGAACATGAACAGATTCGCGCGCATCCTCTTCCCGCCAAAACCAGAAGTTCTAAGCAATATGTGCAAGCAAGGCTTCGACGACGCACTCCGGTTCTTGCAGAGAAACAACATGATATCTTGCACAAGGTGTCTTGCAGTCCAGTCTACCTTCCAACTGCAGGATGTGCTTGATGATACCACGTATGAATACGATCCAGATTGTGAAGAATGCAAGACTCATAGACAGGTAACGGGGGGATTAAGTACGTAAAGACTACGGGGTAATCCCTTGATAGCATGCGTTTATCGGAATTAAATATAAAAATTGACCGACTTCAAAAAAAACAAAACAAAAAAGGACTACTGTACTAAAAACCAAAAGACAAAAAGTACTTCTTTAATAATAAGAGAAAAATTAAAAAATTAAAAAATAACTTTAATTTCGGAAGTCGGTGTCTTTGCTTTTAATTTTAGTTTTTGGCCACCGACTTCCGAAATTAAAGTTATTTTTTAATTTTTTAATTTTTCTCTTATTATTAAAGAAGTACTTTTTGTCTTTTGGTTTTTAGTACAGTAGTCCTTTTTTGTTTTGTTTTTTTTGAAGTCGGTCAATTTTTTTTAAAAAGTTTTATTATTTTTCCATTTTTTGTGTAATTTGATTTTTGTAATCATGGGTAGACCAACTAAAGGAGCCACCCGCATGAAGAAAAACAGAATTAAAGAGACTAATACTGCTGAATAAGAACGCCTATATCTAAGAATCGCAAACGGAGTGCTATGTCCGGTTCCCAAGAATCACCGTTAGCTTGTCATGCTAGGTTATCTCAGATGAGAAATTACATGCATTCTCATTTGTCACAGGAGTCGCCAAATGATAAATGATAAGATCTGCCGACTCAATCTTATTCAAAACGAGTCGTAGCGCAAGTATCGTTTAGATGTTATACGAAACCGGCTGGCTAATGAGACTCCCGTGCCTTCTCAAGAATATAAGGGTGAACACTATACATTTGCTTACACTGTATAGTTCCCCTCATCATCATATTATAAGGTGACCATAATCAGATCTGTAATGTCACTTACAACCTATATGGTTGCAAAGTTCTTATCAATATAAATGAATTAAGTCCAAACACAAGGTAATTACTGTGAACCGTTGAGGAGTTCCGTTAATCGTCCTTCGTCTTCATCATCAGACCCTTAACGACAGTCACAACCCATCCAAGTGTAAGGTTCTTATCAATACAAATTAATCAAGCCCAAACACAAGATATCTGCTGTAAACCACTGAGGAGTTCCCTCGACTGTCTTTCGTCTTCATCATCAGACCCCTAACGACAGTCAGAACCCATCAAAGTGTAAAGTTTTTATCAATACAAATTAATCAAGCCCAAACACGAGGTATCTGCTGTAAACCATTGAGGAGTTCCCTTGACTGTCTTTCGGCTCCATCATCAGATCGACTCCAGGCCTTCATAAAATTGTAGTGCTGTAAAATACTTAATGAATAAATTAAGGAATGCACTAGTTGCCCTTACGATTTTTGAAAGTTCCCCTCGATTTCTCTAGGATCCCATCATCAGATCCTGACTTGGTGACAATGGGACCACCTCAGAAGTATAAGCTTTTGAACAAAAAAAGAATTTTTTAAATCGGTTCACAAACGGCGGAGTAATCGGGGAACATACATAAAAAAAAAAAAAAAAAAAAAAAAAAAAAAAAAAAAACAATCATCCCGAACATAGTACCTCCTCCTTTTTTGAAGTCGGTAAAAATTACTTGATAATGATTGATTTATATTCCTACCTACTGAGTTTTATCTATGCAAATTGCTTAGTTTGATAATCTCTTAATCATCACGAATTATATCTCAAAAATCCACAACAATGCCGAAGAAATGGCAAACCCATTTCTGAACCAAAAATAGTAAAAAATAAAGTTTTGATTTTGTCCTAAGGGTCGGAGCGAAGAAAACTATAAAATGAAAATATTCCCATCTTGTACCTACCCTACAACCGTAGTACGAATTTCTACAAACACATTAAATAAAACTTTGTTCCATTTTTAGGATGCCTTAGTGGACGATCTTCCAGACACTGTGATGACGATATTCCAGAACGCGATAGACTCTGCGAACAATGGCCTTGTCAACTGGGTGATGAGGCAAAGGGCCATGAGATACCTAACACTCCTTACTCTCCCCTACAGAGTCCCCATCGACATTATGTATGCGTCATTTACCAAGTGAGTATGTTTTCTATAATTGTAGTTTTTTCAATTAATTGGAAACAGCCTGTTTCTAATATTGAAACGAACATTGTCATCTTCATCTGTTCACCAGATTTTTTTGTCTTATTATATTTTTGTGGTGGCCTATGTTCAGTATTGCACTTTTAACTACTAAGGTTATCCACTGAGTATTAGAAAAGTGGGTGGGTGTGGGTATAATATAGGTACACCTCTGCCCAACCCTTCGGGCAAACAAGGCGTTATGTTACGTTATTATAAAAACCGGCCAAGTGCGAGTCTGACTCGCGCACAAAGGGTTCCGTACCATTATCTATAAAAACAGCAAAAGAATCACGTTTGTTGTATGGGAGCACCCTTAAATATTTATTTTATTCTGTTTTATAGTATTTGTTGTTATAGCGGCAACAGAAATACATCATCTGTGAAAATCACAACTGTCTAACTATCACGGTTCATGAGATACAGACTGGTGACACACGGGCAGACAGACGGACGGACAGCGGAGTCTTAGTAATAGGGTCCCGGTTTACCCGTTGGGTACGGAACCCTAAAAATGGAGAAAAAGGTCGAATAGGCCATCCCTTTTTACAAACTTTTATTTTAAATTGCCTTGTTAGTAAGTCAGTAGGTATGGATCAAATCTTGCAAGCTGAATTAAAACCACTTCCTCTTATCCTATGGAGTTGGAATTTTTTACTGTTACTGTTCTAGGTGTGACAAGTAGTTACTCATAATTCCCCTTACAAAGCTGGTCAACCGAGTTTACTAGTTTTGATACACCCAATTAATTTCAAATGAACAACTCTCACCATCTAGCAACTTAATGATAATCAGTACTGGGATCGATCCATCATCACTGACAGGACTATTGTTGCCAATAAGCCTGATATAGTGGTGGTGGATCGAACAGAGCGGCGCACAATGATCATTGACATAACGGTCCCGCATGACGGGAACCTCGTGAAGGCAGAGAAAGATAAACCAATCAAGTATCTTGACTTAGCTCACGAGGTTGTCGACATGTGGGATGTGGACTCTGCCCGATAGTCGTATCAGCCAATGGCTTAATTGCCAAGAGCCTCGATCAACACCTAAGGAGGCTCTCGTTGGGCAGCTGGATTAAGGGCTTGATTCAGAAAGCGGTACTCCTGGACACGGCTCGCATTGTTAGGAGGTTCCTTTCTCTGGAGCCCTGACCGCCGGTAGCTTGGACCCTGTTCCCGATACCGGTGGGCTACTATTTCTTATATTTTTAAATGTTTTTATATATTTATTTATTCTAATATTTAAAAATATATATTATATGTAAGAAAAATGAAATAAAAAAAAATCATGTGTCTTGAATGGGCGGCACATTTATCTTAATCTCAATAAATCATCCTTTCCCCAAAGACAGAGAAAGTAGCTTTCCGATCGCGACAACCACGTTTTAGTTGACTGCCCTTATAAGTACGTAACTCTTTACCTGATCAAGTTTCTTTTATATATAGGCACATAACTTGAGGTATATATATGACCATTTCAAAGTTAAAGTACTGCCAGTGTTGCTTAAATATTAGCATAAAATAGGTTTTAAAGTTGATTAATAATTCTAATCGTACGAGTATATAAATATGGATATTTACCATAATTATCCTACCTGAACAGTTATGCAGATATCTAATAAAATTAAAATAATACTTATGCAAGCAGAAAGCAAACAGTAAGGCATAGTTTTACTATGATTTACTCATAAATCTTCATATTATTCTGATACAATGTCATGTAAATAAACGTAATTTTATTATAATGAAGGTATTGTCACCCGACATTCCGACTTGATAACACTTTTAAACACTGCATTCATGTTAGAAATATTAAATTATCGCATTATAATAAATCATTACATAATATCATTTCTACGTTCTTACGTTTATAATTTTAAATGGACAATTAATGTATGACTGTATGTTCACATAAATTATTTGTTTGCGTCTTGCGTCAATTGCGCAATTATAATTTATAGATAAAATGAGTTAGATGCTTTGTTTGTGCTGTATAATTGATTGTAGGTAAGTTTAGGTACCTAAAGTCATTTTAACTGAATGAAGAAGAATGACTGACGCTAAAGGAACGTTCCGGAGACATCTAAAAATTTTCTCAGTTTCGGATTCATTATATCTATTAGTTACCTAATACTTAAAACAAATGATTGAACAAATGCAGTTTCTAAGTTATAATGCAGTTTTGAATTATAATGATTTAAACAAACAAAATAGCGCTCACGCTAGTTAAATTGAAGTTATCATAATGTTCACTTTAGCATATTATTCTATTTTAATATGCCATTATTACCACATTCGTGTCAAGGACAATAAGTAAGGAAATAATGTAATGCGATGAATTGTGATATAATTAGGGATAAATAGATTTTTCTGGAAAGTAAATCAAGTAAGTTATGGCTAAGAACCGAGTTTATGGACAAAACGAAATAAATTTGAATTCACCAAATCATGCTAATTAACGTTGCCAAGTTTCTAAAATCATTTGTATGTAATAGTACATTGTGATACGAGTGTGCTCTATTGAATATTACAGTCGAGGCGGTATTATTCGTGCGAGCCGCAGGCGAGCGCGATAAGGTAGCCGAGAGTGTAATAATCAATGCACACGCGTTTCATACGACGTTTTTCAACACACTTGCGAGGAAAAAAACAGACTTGTTGTAAGAACTTATGCTACAATAACGTAACTATAAAGATGATAGATTTATAAAGTTTAGCTGACCTTTGCTGCCAGGTACTGACTATCCAGAGTGTCTTTTAAAAACTTCTATGTCGGTTGGTGACAATACTTTAAATTTTGTATTGTATGATAATAATAAACCACACAACGAAAACGATAATAAATATTTATGGAAAATGGCGCACTGGTTTTGTTTTCTATAGGTGTAAATAAGGGCACTGGCAAAACCGTTAGACAGCCCATACAAAAAAAAAAAGATCTGAATAAGAAAAAAAATAACAATTTTTTAACTGTAACTGAACGTACCATGGTGGATTCAAATCTATTTATTATTATTTACGCTTTTCTCCCCTACGTGAAATCGACATTTTTAATAATGATTTTAACCCCACAACAAAAAAGTTAACAAATATTTATGGAAAATGGCGGCTGGTTTCGTTTTTTCCGCTAGCGATGAGCGCGCGGGTGTAAATAAAGACACTGGTAATACCCCTGAACAGCCTATATAAAAATATAATAATGGGGTTAGGGTAGTGAACAAATTGAACAATATAGACTGAAATAGCCACAGACGATATAAACCCTTATTTAATAGTACAGAATGACAGAGATTAATTCCGCGCGAACGCGGTGGCACACGGGCAGGCCAGCGTGGTTCGTCGGGGCGGGTCAAGTGGCCTGCGTGCGTGCCAACCGCGGTCTTACCGGAAAAAAGCGCAAGTCTGCTCGGGTGTAAATAGAGAATGCTCATTTATTAGTAGGATAGTTCATACTAATTCAATGTATAGTATCCCACTGAAGTTTAGTTATGGTAAAAAAAATCCCATGGGCATGCATGGGATTTTTTTTTGTTTATGGTTCTTTGTTTAAAATAAAAACTTGCTTTTGAGCGCTTGTCTTGTTATGAATCTTGAGACGACCCAGTGAATATGTATGTCACTAGTAGTCAATTAATTATGAATCATATAACAAGATATTTACCTAATTTACTTTTTTTTCCGGTTCTGTTGATTAGATAGTTAGATCACTCCATGTAAAATACAGGTATTCAGCTGCATCCAATTTGACTGGAAGCTGACTCCAACATAGTAGGTTAATACTAGGCAGATGAGGAAGTGATAATTATTACTCAACTTTGTTCCTTCGGTTGGCAAAGCATAATAATTATTTATTTATAATAAATTTCTGTCAGGCCTTCCGCGTTAGCCTTATCAAAATAACTTTACCATAATTCCCTTTTATAAAATCATTTCCCGGCTTCTGTCACTAACACATCAAACGCTTTTTAGCTATGTGGGCGATAGAGTAGAGACGCATGCGGTTCAGTACAAAGTGGCTGGGAATGTGCTCGTCCGTAGAAAGCGGTGTGTCCGACACAACAACATTATGACTAGGTCAGTCTTTCAAAGTTTTTGTAGAGGTGGAAGGGTTGTGTCTGTTGTAGTACTTTGTTGTCCGTTGTTTGGTATGGTGATGGGTTATGAGACCTATAGAATAGATTATTTTTAACCCCTAACGCAAAACCAGGGGTGTTTGAAGTTTCAAATCCTTTTTTTTGTCTGTATGTCTGGTTTCGGCATTGAGCTTCCAAACGAATGTACCGATTTCAATGTGGTTTATCATTGGTAATATTTTAACTGGTCTTAAAAGTTGCATTTAGGTCACCAATGTAGAGAGCTTCGTTCTGAAAAGAAAGCTAACTTTTATGTTGTTTATTACTGAGGCATAATTGTGTTGGCTCTTCTAGCCATACTATTTCTCCTTTACGGTGAATATGTCTGTCCAGGGGTAGCTACTATTATGAAGTATTAATGCCATCATTATTCCACTGCGAAAACGAGATGGTGCTAGCGGTCTTGTCTAGCTCCGTCGCTCTCTCACACTGGAAAAATGGTGGCATTAATACTTCATAATACGGCACCAGATGGCCAAGTGACCAAGCCATATCTTTTGCGGTTTTGTGCGATAATTTTAGTGCCCATAATGCATCATCCCATAATTTATTTACGCTGTTCGCTTTGAATACTTACAACGAATAATCATTAGGTATATTTCCTAATCAAGCGTGTCTTCTAAATAATGTTACCATCGCATCTTGTTAACGTCATCACTACAATTAACTTGACTTATGTCCTATATCTGACGCACATACATTTTTTTACGCAAACAGTATCACTGTCATATATTCCAATAATATGAAGCTTATCTGCAGTGCGTCTTCGGGATATCTTGGTATGAACTGATTTATTTTAATGGGTCAATGTCAATAGGAGCGATTTCTTACTGTTTCATCTCTAGATGTTTGGTATTAAGACGCCTGTTAGGTACCTTCATTAATCATAACATTGGTATTATAATTATTATTACGTAAGCAGAAGAACTTATAAAAATGTATTCGTCAAAATATTTATATAGGTATGTTACGAGTATGTAAAACATGTACTTACTTTGTAATTGTTTTTGTTTAAAGAGTAATAAACTCCAGTCGATTAACTTCAATGTTTTCGTTAATACGTCAAATGCATTGATTACAAACTATTTATAGGTATATTCCGGGTTTTTTCGTTGGATGCCTCCGAGAATCTTTGCGCTTTACCATTCAGATTTGTCATCAGCAGGTTACTTATACGGTTATACCATTCTTCTCTAGTCCTTGTTCATTGTGGATATGCTAAGGTCTTCCAACAATTTTTTTTTTTAACTTCAGGTTTTGGCCTTTCCCTCTTTTTACAAGTATTGCGATCTATCTAGTCCAGGGGGCCTAAAAAGGCCACATTAGCAATTCCTCTAAAAGCTATTCGTTTCCTGAATTGCCAGCTGTCATTAGCAATTCCTTTAATTTGACACAAAAGCAATTCATAATTTGTGGACCATTTTACGAATCTCAATAGAAAACTATCAAACAGATGAATTATTTCGTAATAATTTAATATTGATTGATTTAAGTTTAATATTGTTTCGGATGCATCCTCATAGCGGTTGTACATACATATGTACCTATGTAAGTACTTAATTTAATGTTATAATTTATGAATTCTTAATCAATGTAAAAAGTACAACAATAATCTATTTCTAACTGTGGAGGCTTGTAAATGGCTTGTCGTCGATTACCTCACTCTTACCTCTGTGTGGATAGCTGTGACTGCTGTGAGCCACCTAAAGACAATAAAAATAAAATAATATAAATATGAATTGCACTCAGATCATGCTATGAATTGTCAGTTGTAACATTTTACGATGATTCATAATATTTGCCTATTATGATTCTGCCAAAATAGCCGTTTTAAGTCAGGGTAAAACTTTTTACATCCTGTTTTCTTTTAGTATTGTCTTCATTTCTTTAATTTATTTTTTCTCTTTCTGTCTGGTGCTAGCCAAATTTTCTCTCGGTCTTCGGCGGGATCTGTTTTATTGTGCTATTATGTAATACCAGAAACTCTACCTTCTCAAATAATAGTTACATTGATAACAACTATTTCGGTAAGCTAAGTATTTGTTTAGCTTTCTTTGACTTAGATAAGAAATGCGTTGAGAATTATAAATACTGTGAGATTGTGTTAGGGGTTCTAACTTCTAAGTAAGAATATTATGATTTATTTTAACTGTTATTTATTGCACTAGGCTTTCGTCAAAATTGATTGAACTTTCTGAAGGCGACATACGAATGACTTTTGAGGTGTTTTGACTCCTGCGCATATGTGACGTAAGATTGGATTATGAGATTTAAGCACGTGGTCAAGTTTGTTTTGTTACTAGGCAAGATCTTCAAAACTTCAAACATTTGATGAATGTTACAAGCCTTTTGCTTGAACTGTGGTTCGCACAAGTTTCCTGGTTTGGTGTGTCGTAAGCTTCACAAAGTTTATTCAAGCTTTTGAAAAATAACTATCCCTATAACTACTTTCATGCTGCGAGTTGCAGCCGATTTCATTTTAAGGACCATAGTCCAAAACATTCTTGGTTGACGGATAAATCTGTCCTTTATGAAGGATGTCTCAAACGTTTTTGTCCAGTTATTAGAATAGATAAAGCGAATAGGCAAGACCTTTGTCGGTTCTGTCCTAATCAACTAAGTATGAAAGTAACCGACTATTTTGACCTCGGACAAAACTTATCAGCTTGTAATAGGTACTGAAAATTGTTACTGATAAAACGTTTTGTCCGGCCGCTGGTAAACTGTTTCCTGGTGTTGTGTAAAAGCTAATACCGAATAGATTTTGCTATTGACCTACAATAACATCCTGTTTTACGTGTTTATATATATTATATATATATTTACATGTTTTTACTTCTTTATCAGTTGATTCTCGTACTTACATTTTTGTGTCACTTTGAAACCATTGTGTGGCTATTGTCTATTGAAAGAGTCTAGAATACCCCTGGATTTTTTGGGCTATTTACACTAGTTGGTGTCCAGGACCTGATGGTGGAGCCGGAAATTGTCCATAGGAATTCTTCAATTAAACAAGATAACACCATCATGTTCGGACTCGTTGGCTATATATTGACAAGAGCTATTACACTAGGTGGTGTCCAGAGTCTGATGATGGAGCCAGAAGTTGGCCATAGGAACACGCAAAGGCCTACTTAATCTGATATACAACGACAGGTATTTTTTAAAATTTAATTTTGTACCTGCAACGGTAGTCTAATTTCATAAATGAATTATACGTTGTGAACGAATAAGTACTTACGCTTTACACACACACAAAGCGGATGCGTGTCGGGCGCGGGTCGGGATGGGAGTACGGCGCGCGGGCTTGTATATATGGTGCTATAAAAATATCTGCCACGGCTGCAATGGGAGACAGTATTGTGTTTCTAGATTACAATAGTAAAGATAAGTTATTGATCACTTGTCATATTTTTTTTCATACAAAAAATATTTATTGATTGAAATATTGATTTATTGGCATAAAACCATCCCGTAGACTTAATAAGCTGTTGCCGTACCGCACCGAATTCAATTCGCGAAACGCCGGCGCCGTTCATACACTGTTGCCATTCTTATCAAACAATGCTGCTACGCGCCGGCCACTCGCTCGTTTAAGTGCAGCCCCGCGCGCCCCCACCTTCACCCGCACTACCCCGTTCGTCGCACGCACTAGTCGACCGCCCGGCCCGCCAGTCGCCCACCAGTCGCCCGCCCGCCCGCTCGGAAGTTAGTTTTAGCGGTCAGCGTCGGGAATATCGCGCGCGCTTTCTTTAAAAATGCCACCCAGACGACGGTATTCCAATCAAGAATAATATCTTGAAATGGTATTGTGCTACCGCGAGTGTAACTCCATACCATAACTGCGCATGCAGTAAACTTATACCAGCAGAGGTTTGGTGTGCGAGTGAGTCATCATATTGCGATTCTTACACTAACTTGACAGTCCAAAGCCTGTTTTAAGTGTGATGGGAAGTTTATCATCTTATTGACGTCAGTTTTTTGGAAGAATGCGGTAGCTGGTAAATAATTGCACTTTTAAAACCTTGTTTGCCTGCGTATTATTGCGTACCTAGTAGATTAGATAGTGACGAACTAGTCAGCTGATTTCAGTTTTCATTCACAGAACAGATGGAAAGAGATAGCAGTTGTTTTCATTGACGAAGCGACACATCGCGCGTAATTTGTGAACCACGTTATGCAGAGTAGAGTCAATGTTTATTTAACTACTTTATTTTCTCAAATTGGTTTAACTGTACTGGGGTACGAAATTTCTTCACTATTGTAATGTTTAAACAAAATACTACCTCCCATTAAAGCCGTGGCAGATATTTTTATAGCACCTTATATATTGTAATTTGTAATTCGTATGATGACATCCATTATGATAATACAAGGAATTACAATTGTATACAAGCCGGCCGTACTGCCGATGCCGATGCCGTCCCGACCTGTGCCCGACACGCACCCGCCACCCGCCTCGTGTGTATTCTGAGCATTAGTGATCTTAAGTTTCTGCAAATATTTACTAATTCTTCTTGTTCTTTCATCCCTTAATCCCGTTCTATCTGGGGTCGGGTGTTCTTGTACAACGGCGCCACGACGCTCTGTCCTGGGTTGTTATTGGATTTAGGTTCTAAGCAGTCAACAAAAAAAACAAATTGCCTAATAAAAACCTAATTTTATACATAAGAACGTCACGTTTTGGCACTTGTGTTTACTATCAAATCGTTTAATCTGATGTTATAAAGATAACAAATGAACATGCGTATTCACACGTGTTTGATCGGTATCGCTGATCGGGGAAAATTCGACACTGCAACCGCACTACGCGAAAATTTGGAATCGTTCACGAATGTAAATTATTCGTCCTAAAAGAATCAGTTTTCGATGACTTGTGAGGTATGGAGGATGGATCAGGTGGAGGACACATTCATAACAAATCTACGTTACATAATTTTATTGGAATTGCCATTCAATCCACAGTGGGTATTATGAGAGTCTAGAATGCCAGTGTGAACAAAATTGTTTTAGAGAGTAACTCTCATGCAGCCTGCAGGGTTCCCAGTAGTTGTGCCCAATGCCTTGTTTGTATTTCTGCTATTTGGGAGGAATTTTAATGTAAATTTCACACTTTTTCATCTGCCTAGCAGCTATCTATAGCTGTTTATAAAAATAGAATCGACCGAATCGAATAGAAACCGCTCCAAACTAAATAATCTATTCCAAGTTATAACATCAGAGACCTTACTGTGAGTTTCTTTTAACCATCTCGACTTTACGCATCGAACGCGTTCGGCGCCCCGATTGGCCCTTCACTGACCTTCACTTGTGAAGGGCCAGTCGGAGCGCTGAACACGGTCGATGCGTAAAGTCGAGATGGTTAAACGAAACTCGCACTAGGTCCTCTGAAGTTAATTAACTAAAAACTCTTTAATTTCTCCCCCAGATTTGTTACATGTACTCCGGTAATGAGCAAGTCGCTTTGGAAGCTGAGTCTGAACATGCTGCAGCAACTGCATGGGTTCATGTACGCTACTCACGACCGGTCAGAAGCCGCCGCCAGAATCTACTACAAACTCACCATGGACACCAAGATGGAGGCTACTGAAGGCAGACAGCTGAATAGGAGGTTTGTTACTTTAATTTATACCAGCTTTTGCGCGTAGCTTCGTCAACGTGTGGAAGTCGGAAATTATCCAATGGCTATGTACAACCGGGATTTAAAAAAAAATCCGTGTGTTATACAGTCTATATGTGTGCCAAATTTCATCGAAATGCGTTAAGCCGTAAAGGCGTGAAAATGTAACAGACAGACAGATAGAGTGACTTTCGCATTTATAATAATTAAGTATGGATTAAAGCTTGATCAGATCGTGAGAAGTCAGTCTTAACTTTGGACTTGGAACCACAGATGAATACAGATGGTTCACTCCGCATTTTAGGTATAAGGCTACAAGTACGCAGTGGGCCCGTCTTGTCGGGCCAATACAGTGAGTGTAACGTAGTCAGAAGATACAAGAGTTACACGATAGAAAGAGAGGCAACTTATAGGTGAATATAACTGTAGGTAATTAGCGCTGTGAGACCTAAATTGCAATTTATTGTGTGGTAGCAAGTCGCATTTTATTTAAATGATTTTGCGGAGTAAACCATCGGTATTAATCTGTACTGGAACTAACACAAACAGGGTCTTGATTTGAAGTTGAGACTTGCAATTTTTTTACCCCCTCTTTTTCTCAATACCATCCCACTCTTTGTTCTGCATTTTTTATTTCAATTGTTCGGTACTTAGTTTCTTGTTTAGAAATGAATAATGATTCCTTGAATTCATTAAGTAAAACAAATTAATGCTTTGTCCTTATTTCTTTAGTTGGTAGGTATAGTTTGGTCATCTGGTGACTGGCCTTTTATTTCGACATCGACGGATTTCAAAACTTACAACCAAACAAAACCTTCCTATTGTAGTCGTATGATAAACATAATTAAATTACTCATATTATTGTGTCCGTATGTAATAAAACTATGGTATCATTTTATAACCGTAATCTAATCTCTACGACCTTCGATAGCCGAGTTAAACTTGACTTTGTGTTCAACAATAATGATGTTAGGTGTATTGTCCGCCATTTTGACGTAACCAACACATTAGGTATCTATAATATGTCACGACACTCACGACTTCTACAGTAGCCATTCCCGAATCGGTTTTTGATAATAATAATAATAACCAGCTCTGTAATGATCTAATGGTAAATTGTACAGCCCAGCTATTGACAATAGAGTGTAAAGCTAAAACGTCTAACCTCGAAATGAAGATTACCGACTATTCTCTGGAATTGAAAGATGGAATCCAAAATCTCCGGGGAACCTCGGGTTATGAAAGCCCTCTTTCTCTCTCCTTCCTTGCTGTGCTGTGGCCGACAGGGTCCACAATGATCATGTCTTTGTAAAACCTACCACATAAGTTCACACTGTGGAGAGGCTCCCAGATTCTTGCATTGATGTCAGTTATTTTCATGCCTGCATGTTTCTAACGCTTCCTGTTTCCGACTACATTATGGTAATTATTATGGTAATAATCGGTGAAATATCTACTAAAGGCCTGCACTCTAATGCACGATCGGTCAGATTTGGAATCGGATTGAAACAAATTTCTAATCCATTGCTTCTTATGTTCGAGAAAACATCTGCTCAACAACGTAACTTACGAACTTATGAAGCAATGGATTAGTTAGAAATTTGTTTCGAACCGACTCCAATTCTGATTGATCGTGTACTTATTACGCAATTAGGGTGCAGATCTGATCTGATCGTTCATATTTCTCCAATTGTTTGCAATTGTGACATTGTTTTGGACTTCACCCAAGTCGTAGGCAGTCGTAGGGCTGGCGTAGAATAGCATATTTGTATTATATTAAAATGAATCTGTGTTGTGTAGGTCCTCAGTATTGTATGGATCACTTGTTGACGGACACGTTTTTTTTCTATGGCGCGTTCATACGTTTCATCCGTACTGTAAAGAAACCGTGACGTATATGAAAACTTCTTAAAAGTCCATACTAAAAGTCTACTCGATCAAGCTAAAAATAGGTAATAATAGCATTCAATACTGGCTGAGCCAAGCCTTCATTTTCTGATCAATAAAGTATTGTCATTCCAATTACGTATATCATGTTTATTGTAACGAGTTTACTAAAGTAACATGATATAATAAATTATAGTCTCATTTACTCGTACTGCGTTGTAGTTACATGAACGTAAATATTTATATCATCTCCGGTTGTTTGTTGTTATTCCCACTAAACGGCTGCACTATCTTTGTTCATAGTTGTTTATCATTTCAAGTAATGATTCATTTTTGAACTTTTGATGTAACAACGTGTTCATGCAGGTGCTGATCGCTAATTATATTTAATTGAGGAGGCGATAACTTTGCATTGACTTCTCCAAGATGATGTATCGTCTGACGACAAGTGTATTTGTAGTAAACATAATCAGGTATTTTATCTCCGAAACCGGATTTAATGTTGCAAATAAGTGGGTGGACTTTGAGTGCTTTTTGAAGATTAGGATTTTATGAATGTACCTACTAATTTAAATTTATCAATATTACAGTTATGTAACGTCAACAGTTAGAGGGTTATAATCTAGGAACTATGGTCTCCACTTATAATAATATGTATTACACGCCGTGTGTCCTCGGCAAACATAACAAACTTCCATCCCTTATTGAACCCTTAGGGAATGAATTTTCGGAATTTTTCTTACTGCTCACTTTCGTTTACAGGTGGTCCAAAAAGTGATGGAAACAGAAAAAAAAAAGTTTCCTCATGCCCAGGGGTATACGAAAATACCCCATGCAAACTATCAAGAATTGCGGAACATACATGGGGTATTTATTTTCGGATACCCCTTGGGCATGAGGAATCGATTTTTTTTTATGACGTCTGTATTTGGACCACTCTGTATAAATAAATCTCGTGCACAATTTCATGTTTCTATACAGGGTTACATTTTAGTCGTTTAAATCCTCTTAAGGGGTCATTGTACTCATCATTATGAACAACTTTCACTATGGGAACAAAACCTGAAACCGCCAAAAAAAAATCAGCTGTTCCCTACATTTATGTTCGCATAACTTGTCAATTTATTTTTTCCGCCCCTTTTTATGCTGTGCTTTGTCTGCCAGAGATCTCTTTTTACAATCCGGTGAGGAGATTTATATAATAAGCCCCAAACATAGGCCTTTGTTGTCTGCCCTCTAAATTATTAGCAAACAAATCAAGCTAATTAGAATATCATGTTGTATGTATTTTGGATTAATCAAGTGTCTGTCTATCTGATAGCAAAGTAGGATATCAATAGTATAGAACAATTAGCTATTATCGCATAGTTGCTAGTTGCTAGGTAGGTATCTATGTCATTGTGATGTGTGGAACGTAATGTACTGACATAACCTTTAGTACATTCTATTTATTTATGGACATTATCTTGGCATATATTTAGAACTAAAGAGAAAGCGTCAAAGCACATGTTTTAAGTTGGAACAACGGACCTTTTGTTTGTATGTCCAGGAAAAATATGCTTTATGATATCTGGGAAATTTTTAACCAGGGTCAAGTTTTTTTTAAATTTTTATGGTTCCGTAGCCAAATGGCAATTATGAAACGCTTATAATTTTGTCAAGTCCATCAGTCTGTCTGATGAAAATTGGAAAGAAGGTATATTCTGTGCACCACTAAAGAATGGAAAGCAAGGCTGCTCTTATTTATACTCTGAGGTGACCTTTAATTGTTGTCTACGATCCAAAAATAACTTAAACAATCTTAATCCTAACTAATATCATAAATGCGAAAGTGAGTTTGTTTGTTTATTACCCTTCCACGCTAAAACGGCTGAACAGATTTGGATGAAATTTAGCACATGGGTAGACCATGACCTGGATTAGGACATAGGAAACTTTTATCCCGATATTCCCACGGGATAGAGACGCATGCGGGTAAAACCGCGGGGCGCAGCTAATCGTATAAAATGTCTGGTAATACTCCATTAGAAAATTCAAAGGAGTTTACCGAAGCGAGGTAGAAAGGCACTTAATGAGTCAATAATTCATCAAACATAATGCTAACAAAGGGAACACAGCTGTTTGATTGACACAGTGTCGATAAACTGACAAAGACTGTTATCCAACTGGCCCATTTCTGTAGTTTGTAGATGTTCGACCAAGTACCGCAGTAGTATCGGTACTGATAAGACACAACATAATTGTTTGCATGTTTGTGAAATAATAAATTAATAATTGATCGTTCATTCCGTTGCGGCTTGCGGGTTGGTTTCCCACGGTAAAATGTATGTCGTGCGTGACTCGTGAATAGAGAATATTGTTTATAATCCAGGTAATACAGTTAGTAGGGACAAGGGTAATAACCAGTGATCGGAGTAGGTAGATTGAACTGGGGCCATTGATCCGAAACGTATATATTAATATGGACATTCCTCCGGAATTGGTGGATTATTAAAAAAAAACCGCAACTTATGTAGGAATTGTATTCTGCCAGAGTGGAAGGAGTCATTTGATGATTTGCCATCCTCAAAAAAATCGGAATTCGATTGTTTTTATTATTCAACAGATAAATAATGAATTAATTTAGTTTTGATACCTTCCTTTAAATTTTGAATTGAGTAGTAATAATATCACTACCAACATTAACAATATTTAATTGAATCCGGAAATACCGGAATTACTTTCCGGAAAAATGGCTTATCCATGTTATTCTTTCTGTGTGCATTTATGATACAAGTACCAAAAATCAATCTACCTACTCCGATCACTGGTAATAATACAGACACAGGGGGGGACATAGATTAAACACAAGAGGAGGAACAAACATATCGTCGCCGTGCAGTGAAAACCTCATGATTGCAATAAAAGTTATTTTACCGGGTAAGATACAAACTATCTGAACAAAATGGCCGTCATGACATTTCCCGAGAATCATCATAGAATTATCTTAGAGCTGTGCACCTGTGTTCTAAGTATACATTACGAGGTTTTGTACCCATCAAGTAAATAAAAACAAAAAACAATGATGTTTTTCATTACGAGGTTTTCACTGCACGGTGACGATATAGGAAGGAAACACGGGAGGAGACGACATGAGTACATAATTTAAAGAAAAGATGTTAGGAATATTGTAATATCGTATACTTTTACAATGTTTGTAAATATGTGAGCACCATGTACCTATCACATAAACTGATTTATTTGTCATTGCTCCATTAATAATATTTTTTGCCTTTTGTGGGACAGTAATCTTATTGTAGGTGCATCGTCTTCACATATAATTATATAATTCATGTATACAAAATATTGTAAAACATTTTCGAAAAGAGTAACGGTGGAGTTTCTTGCCCATTCTTCTCCATACGAAAGCTACCTTTTGGAATGGGCAACTAGAATCAATTCTATTTCTTTGTTTTTCATTGACGTTCAAAAGTGCCTTTTATGTGCCTATTTGAAATAAATTATTTGACTTTGACTTTGAAAGTATTAGGAGGAAATAGGGTCGGTCTTTTTTTTCATACAAAAATTCATAATTCGAGGTTCGGCTCTAGTCTATTTCCTCCTCCAATATTGGACCAATTTGAAAGATATTGTGCCCCTATGTTTTCCGTTTTGATGATGCATTATCTGTAGAAGCACTAGAACCCCCAGAAAATGCTCAAAATTGCCTGTTTAGACCGCTGTCATCAGAGGCCTATTGTATAATTTTGACAACTATAAATGAAAAAAGAAAAACTATCCTTCTTATTCAATTTATAAAATATCTAAAGTGCTGATTCTCAGCCTAGTTTGAATAAATGCCTTTTGATTTCATTTTAGTAGTATTTGTCAACTGAGGCCCAACGTAGACAGTTAGTATCTTGGGGGTCGGAATGATGATTATAAGGGACTACTTAGAAAACAACGATTTTGTATAAAATCAATAGAGCTGAATAAGTGTGACTAGTCCCTTATCGTAATATTTTCTAAAAACTTATCCTAACTAATATTATAAATGCGAAAGTGTGTTTGTTTGTTGGTCTGTTACAAATTTACGTTAAAACGGCTGAACAGATTGGACGACTATTAGAATAATATCTTTGAATCAATCAAAAAATTGAATACTTATCGATGACCGATTTGAAAAAGAAATTATATAAGAGGAAAAATAATCTGCTATCACAAAAAATATACTTACGCATAATTTATCACATTAGATAAGGTACTGCGCAGTTTGCAAGAATTAAACTATTTTTTTTGCAAAATAATGTATGTCACTAATCTGGTGTTTCAATTATTAGATCAGATAGTATAATCCCCAACCTTGGGGGTCTGCAATAATAATTCTTTTATTTTATAGATTAAATAGTATAAATAAATAATTCTCTTGCATTAAGGCCGGGTTATTCCAAGCTCCGTAGGTATTCAAAGCTTACCTCAGCCCCCAAAATGATTAGCGATACGTAACAAAAATTCGATATCTTAAAATAATACGAAATAAACTAACGAAAGAAATTAGTTTTGTTTTCCGAAGATTTTGGTTTTTCATTCACATACAAAGCAGGAAAAATTATAATCTACAACACCTATTTCAATTATGATACCTTTATAAGTATCCTAAGTTCATTAGTTTTTTAAATTGTCCGGACTAAAAAAGACAAGCGTTCCTTGGCTAAGATAATGACACACGTCGGATCTGATTACAATAGAAAGTTTTCTATCTCACTCTTGCGCATCAAATTTACAATAGTCTAAGAGTAGAACATAAAAGACAAGAAGGCGATTTCACAACAAGTATTTAAATAAATAAAAACTCTTTAAATTCTTTACTTTATTGCAGAACAAGTTCATCGCATTCATTTAAAATATTAATACGCACAAATAGTATAAATTAAAAAAAAAAAAAAAAACTATAAATTTATAAAAATTCTTCAATAATTTAACAGGTCGATACTTTTCATGCCGACGGTACACACCACTTTTTAGGCGTTTCTACGACGTAGTGTCTGGTATTATTATTCGGGTTGAGTTGACTCGGGCCCAGTTGTCACTGACCCGAAAACACAACTTGCATACGCTTAACGACGTTTGGAGTGTTGACAAATGATTCAATACAATAGATCACAACACAATAGTTTTTAAATCTATGAATTCTATTATATACATCTCCTCCATTGGCCAAAGCTGAAGTTTTTATCCCCGAAAACAACCATACCTAACTCCATTAAATAAATTTTCGTTGCGTAAAAATGAACTTGTTGTGCCAAACAATTTTAAACTCATTATGCCATCATTATGATGATCTCAGAACAAAAGCAAATAAAAAACATGAGGCTCTGATTGTTCTGAATCTAAATGGTCAATTGGTTTCCATACGAATCGTTGCTAATGAGTTGAAGTTGAGCGAGTATTTTTTTCTATTGTTTTTCAAGAGCAATGACGTGCTAACCGCGAGTAGAGAGACCATGAGTTTAGAATTTTCCGAAAATGTCCGGAGTAAGAAGGTTAGTTATCTGGAGTAATCTTAAAAAAAAGTCACAAATTAATTATACATCTTTGTTCATCATAATTATTATACATATTAGTACTTATGGTAAGATTTTATAAACACGGAATGAAAAGATATTTTAACACGATTGTTGATAGTTCCAACAAAACATGAATTGATATAATTTCTTTGTTTAATTACGTTCTAATAACGTCATGAGGGTTCTGAAGGTCAACATAATGACGTGATTCACGTGAATTTATAGCTATAATCTGCTTGATTATCTAGACTACTTAAGAAAACATTTAGAACGATAACCATGTGATTTGTTGCACTTAGATAGCGTTGTTGAGTCTGATACTGCGACCGAATGTCAAATGAAACACCCTTTCCAACAATAATAATCACCATACAGACTATTTTGGTACGATTCCTGAACAAACGCGTCATTTTTTCTAAAAATCTAAAATTTGCTTTTAGTTTTCTCCAAAATCGACCTCATAGTTTGCCTAGAACTTTGCTCTACTGCTCATATTTGGATTTCGCCCTAAATATGAGCAGACTAGAATTATTATAGTTACGAGACTATTATATACACTTATAATAGTTTATCCTTACATATTATAAAACAAAGTCCTCCGCCGCGACTGTCTGTCGTCCTGTTCGCGATAAACTTAAAAACTACTGCACCTATTTTCATGCTGTTTTCACAAATGGATAGAGTGGTTCTCGAGTAAGGTTTAAGTATATAATAACTGACATCCACGCGAGTGAAGCCGCGGGCATCTGCTAGTAGGTACCTACTTTAATAGTTCGAGACTTACGCGGGTGAAACCGCGGGGCGCAGCTAGTAGATAATAGAAGTCTTATCCTCTAATATCACTTGACATGAACTAGCCTCGCATTACCCACCATGGTGAGTAAAACCAATCGGTTTTGCCCATCCGTAATACCGCGAATACACTCGGTACAATTTCCATAGAGATGCCGTAAAAAAAACGGGAATCTACACAGCTCAACAAAAAACAAACAAATAACAACTCAGCATGAACTATAACCTCTTTGATAAAATATAAAATAACTCGCGTTACTGTTATTTGACATCACGCCACATCAACAGATTATAAAAGCGGTGCCGTTTTCACTGTACATTGGTAATGCTTACTGACCTCGTTGGCTTTCGTAAGATAATTGCATTCATCCTGAAAAGTTTGCAATGTCTTATGTTACTTCCTTTAGGCAGAATTTTGAAATCTTTTCATGGCTGGTCAAGTTTTTGAAATATTGCGAAGAAAGATTATTTAATAGGTACCGTGATACTCGTATTAGTTTTTTAACCGACTTCTTCAAAAAGGAGGAGGTTCTACGTTCGTCTGTATGTTTTTTTTTATGTATGTTCATCGGTGTTTTTGCCAATTGCGAACCGATATACTAATTTCTTTTTTTGTAAAAGTTTTTTTATCTGCATTAAACGATACAATGGTTCGTTGTTGTTGAATCCTACTATTCCTACTAATATTATACACGCGAATGTTTGTGAGGATGGATTGAGGGATGGATGTTTGTTACTCTTTCACGCATTTGGATGAAATTTAGCACACAGACGACCTTTTTTTTTTTTGAGGGTGGTAAATCATCCATTGACTTCTCCCGCTCTGGGCGGAGCGGAAGGGCGTGTCAGACTTTTACTGACTAAAACCCACCCGTGTTCCTTCAGTTGCCTGTTGCCAAGGTCCCGGTATCCCTTTCGGACTTTCCCGTAACAGCACACAGACGACCTGGATTACCACATAGGATACTTTTCTGGATTTTGTGTGACGTCAGGTCTTTGATGCGTAGTTCGCATGTGGCAATGTAGATACCGCCACACTTTTATCCAGATATTCCCACGGGATCGAGACTTACGCGGGTAAAACCGCGGGACGCTGTTATCTTAATATAATTCTGCACTCTGATCTCCAATTTCTTCTTAATCAGAAGCCTTGAAAATATAATTCTACTAGCGACCCGCCCCGGCTTCGCACGGTTTTTACTACTAGTCAAAAAATCGCGATTTCATATGATGTGTTACTTTAATATGGTGAAAACCACATTAAAGTCTATTGAGAACAACGCCGTCACACAGGCAGACACGAAAAGCGACTTTAATTTGATAGATGATCACTGTAGTTGACAGACAATCGTCATGCAGGCAAAAAATGATTATTTTTCTGTAAAAATCCGTTTCCGTTTTGCATAATTTATTTATCAGCCTCTTTTGTCCCTAGGTCTCGAACTCTTGAGTATATAAATCTTCCCAATTATTCTGATGTATGTTTTCTTGTGTTTCACCAGGCGTGCAAGCGAGTTCCGGATCACATACGGCGACATGCGAACAACACACGATGATGTCGACACGTTCGAGCACATTCTGAATGTGACGTCACATAATGAAGCACTGCTCGCTTACTATTACCTCGACGGCGAAAATAAGGTAATAATAAATTTTTGATTGGTATGTACAGTATTCAACAGGGACAAGAAGATAGTTAATTGATTCAGGCGGGACAAGGAGGTGCGAATAATTTGACCTATTTGGTCATTTGGTCTCGTATCTCGTCGGCATGATCTCCTCAGAAATGGTCTTTGAATTCTACAGCAGGCGAAGAAGGGTTTTTAGGTTATTCAAAATCCTTACATATTATAAAACAAACTCCTCCGCCGCGTCTGTCTGTCGTCATGTACGCGATAAACTCTAAAACTACTACACCGATTTTCATGCTGTTTTCTCCAATGGATAGAGTGGTTCTCGAGTAAGGTTTTAGTATATAATAACCGACATCCACGCGGGCGAAGTCGCGGGCATCAGCTAGTTCAAAATAAAGAAAGCCATAGCTGCATGCGTATTCGCAGAAAATTATGTTCATTTGACTACAAGTAGTACAATTCTATCTGATAGTGAAGGTGTACACATAAAGAAACTCACGCCTTCTTCCCATGGGGGTAGGCATACTGTAGCTATATCTGTAGGTAATAATTAGTCAAAATTGCGACAGAATCTCGAAAAACGAAAACTGCAAGTAGACTGATTATACCGTAAGGAAATATATCCAAACACATATTTCCTACACTTATTCCCTTGATAAAACGTGCCGCCATCTTTCCGCTATCAAATATCCCGAGTGATTCTAATTAGCATACTTGACCCGCGATATCGTTGGCCAATAGCGTGCGCGGCCCGACTGAATGACGCGAGCATCGTACGACATCGGGAGACCGCACGCAAAGGGTTATCACTGGTGATCATGATCGAGAGAAAAAAGTTCTATTTCTAAATAGCATAAAGTAGCTGATTCGAAATAAGCTTTCTTAAGTATTTTTTAAAGATTTGAAACTCCATGATTGCGTCTAAAAGCTCTACATGTTTGCATGCAAGTGCTGAATTATGAAGCAATCAACTTAGCCTGTCGCAGTCCACTGCTGGACATAAGCCACTCCCAGGGTGTGCCACAACACACTGTCCTCCGCCTTCAGTCTGTCCCAGCCACCTTTTTATGGTCGTCGGTCTATTTAGCTGAGGGTCGGCCCACCGTACGCTGCTGATACGCGGTCTACACTCTTGACGAGCATCTTTACTACATTTTTTATGCTCGATAATTGGGTCAACTTGGAACGAAGATAAATTACATTTCGGATGAATTCGAAAGCAAAATAAAATATACAGTCACTTACAAATAATATTTACTAGTGTGATGTTTTGATTTTAATATTACTCGTTAATTAACTTATGTAAGTAATGAATGACTCATTGATTCACATGAATGCTGAAATCTATTTTTAACCGATAATTATGATTATGGGATCAATCAATAAAGATTTCATGTGCCAACAAATAACATTTATTTTAAGGACTCCGATCAAATTTAACTAATCCCTTAATATTATACTTTCCTATTAAAGTATTAAATCCTGAACTAAGCCAGTAACTGAGTGTAGATTATGCAAAAAAAAACATCTAACCTTAATAAGGTCGATCGTAGCTAACCGGAAGTGAGTTTGTTTGTTTGAGACACTTTCGCGCTAAAACGTCTCAACAGATTTATATAAAAAATGGCAAATGGGTAGACCATGACCTGGATAGGATAATTTTTATCCCGATATTCCCCAGCGATCGAAACTTATGCGGGTGAAACCGCGGGGCGCAGCTAGTAGGAGAATAATAAGTAAAATGTTTACAGAAAATTATCGCGTTCGAAGTAGTTCAAACATTTCGAACTTCGCTCTATCCGTGAGTAATAACTGTGGTAATACTTTGTATCGTCCACTTGGCCGTAAATACGATAGCGGTGTCTTTGTTTATTTGCGAAGCTGTGTTAGTGACCACACGTCAAGCTTTGGCAGAACGTCTAACGAGAAATGAAGCTCTGGTGCGTTTCCTTTACATACTTTAACGACTTCGTTGCCATGCACGTGTCATCTAATAAAAAAAAAAACAGAAAATCGTTTTTCTGATTTTTTAATTTAAGTAGTGTCATCCTTGGTACAGTGAATCTCATAATTGCTTTTCTACTTTTGACAACAATTCCCTCAACATTAATACTTCACTAAGGTTGAAATTATCTGTCACATACTCAAATAGAACTTGTCGTTTCATGATTTGTAATTGTAAATGACATTCAAACTTAGGGTCAGTTCAGACCGCGACGTGAAGTGAAGCGACGCTGCGCGCACTTTTTAACAATTATCGAACTTATTTTCTTCACGAAAAGGTATAATTTCAGTGCGAGTGTTGACACGTGTCAAAGTACGCTGAGATGCACGTTGCTGCGCAACGCGTGTACCTTATTGTGTAGTAAATAAATTCTATATTGTATCGGATCATAAAAAAGTGCGCGCCGCGTCGCGTCTCGGTGTGAACTGACCCTTAGGCTAGGTATAATAAAGTTATATTTATAAATGATGAACACAAGCAATAAGATGTAGATGTGCCATATCAGGTCGGACGAAGTGTAGTGGATGATACATAATAAGAACCTAATAAATTAATGTTTTATCGCGTAGTACCTAAGAATTTTTTGTATGTCCTAGATTGTCCGCAAGTGGGGTACAACTAGTTCACATTCTATTGTTGATTGATTTCACTTCAGACATAATGATATAGAACCTAACCTAATACAGTGGTTAAAATAAATGGCGTTTTTCGATTACATTTGCGTGTTTTCTGAGTGGAACATAAATTCCTAAGACGATCCCTACAAATTCAGATGTACCTAAACGAATTTATTTAAGTCTTATCAGTTTTCCTAAATCTATTCCAAGTCGCGTCATTTATTAAAAAAAAATTCTAAACGAAATTATCATTGTTTCAGATGAAAATGACAGAGATATACGACGTGACAGACGCAGACACGGACGCGGTACAGTCACCCACGGAACGTGACGTGAACAAGCAGCTCGAGTTCGACAACGACTGGAGCGACGAGCTCATTGCCGACAATGGTCAGTACTAATAGTAGTGTAATATGTAGATATACGACGTGACAGTGGCAAACTGACGCGGCACTGTCGCCCATGGAGCGTGTCGTGCACAAGCAGCTCTAGTTCGACAACGACTGGAGTACTGGAGCGCCGAGCTCATTGCCGACAACGGTCAGTACTAATAGTAGTGTAATACGTAGATATACGACGTGACAGTGGCACACTGACGCGGCACTGTCGCCCATGGAGCGTGTCGTGCACAAGCAGCTCTAGTTCGACAACGACTGGACTACTGGAGCGCCGAGCTCATTGCCGACAATGGTCAGTACTAATAGTAGTGTAATATGTAGATATACGACGTGACAGTGGCAAACTGACGCGGCACTGTCGCCCATGGAGCGTGTCGTGCACAAGCAGCTCTAGTTCGACAACGACTGGAGTACTGGAGCGCCGAGCTCATTGCCGACAACGGTCAGTACTAATAGTAGTGTAATACGTAGATATACGACGTGACAGTGGCACACTGACGCGGCACTGTCGCCCATGGAGCGTGTCGTGCACAAGCAGCTCTAGTTCGACAACGACTGGACTACTGGAGCGCCGAGCTCATTGCCGACAATGGTCAGTACTAATAGTAGTGTAATATGTAGATATACGACGTGACAGTGGCAAACTGACGCGGCACTGTCGCCCATGGAGCGTGTCGTGCACAAGCAGCTCTAGTTCGACAACGACTGGAGTACTGGAGCGCCGAGCTCATTGCCGACAACGGTCAGTACTAATAGTAGTGTAATACGTAGATATACGACGTGACAGTGGCACACTGACGCGGCACTGTCGCCCATGGAGCGTGTCGTGCACAAGCAGCTCTAGTTCGACAACGACTGGACTACTGGAGCGCCGAGCTCATTGCCGACAATGGTCAGTACTAATAGTAATGTAACACGCAAATCTGTATATGACGTGACAGTGACACACTGATGTGACGTGAACAAGTAACTGTCGAAAAGAATCAGTAAGTATTACCTACACTGCACTTCTACAGCCTATCGAAACCAAATGCTGGACATTGCTCTCAATGTTTGATTATCCTGCAACGACTTGGAGGTAGGTACCTGGACTACTTGGAAAAAGGATTCGTTATGAATCTTACAACACACTTACTACACATTACCTTCATTTTTCCATTCATCAAACCATTTTTTTTTTTCATTCAATCATAATCATTCCATTCATTTTTCAAACATTTTCATCCTCAGATCCCCATAGTATTCGTGATTTCATCACTTCCCAAGAGTAAGTTTCTGCATGTATGTTTGTTATAAACTTGAGAACTACTGAGAAAATTAAATTTCTCACATACCTGCATTTTCTCATATCATAAATAAAGCTATTAACTGATATGCCCAATTCGATTAACAGAAATCTGTGTGAATCGCATGGCCATAATTGCTTTTTAATTCAATAATTCATCAGTTTCATATAATAAATGATTGCCCTATTTCGCTACCTCATTGATCTAATTAGATCCTGAATTTTTTTTTTCACCTCATTATTATTCTTAATCTATTCGTGAGGTATCAAAGTCATTGAGATGCCTTCTTACAAATAAATTATAATAAGCTATCACCCGGATAGAGGTAGGTAAATATAGTTATCCCCTTTTCGCACTGGTATATCATATAACTTTGTCTCACTCGTATCAAACACAGGTCACAAAATAATGTCATAATCTAGCAGGACGTGTTTTTCCTATTTTCTATCACCAGTCATCTTAGTGCCACATCTTAGTCCGCGTCTTTCCTAGCCATATCATCTTTCACACAATCCATCCATCTTCTGTTGGTTCTCCTCTGTTCTCGTGCCCTAACGTTTTTATCTGTTCTACAGACGACCTGGACATGGAAGCAATGGACGACGATGCTCTAGCCGACAGGAACATATTCTCTGATCCCGAGAGTGAATGGAACGTAAGGAGATCAATGTCAGCTTCCGACAGCGATGCAGACCAACCTGAGTCAGATCGGAGAGGGCCGTATATTGAGTTAGCTTAGTGTAAGGGTTGGAGTTGGTTAACCTTTTGCTCTTCAGATGCTTGATAGCATAATCAGCCTACAATTCCCAGGCTAGGATACAGGCCTCCTCTCTGCGAGATTCTGGGCTGTCCAGCACCCGGGCCCAATGCGGGCTGATCCTTTATAGCTGACGGTGTTACTGGTATCAGAAGCGCATGCGTATACTTAGCAATTTTTTCATCATCAACATCATTATAACTAAAAGACCTCTTCTGCTAACAACTACCTCTCCTCATTTCCTCCTCCGCTGGACACGAGTTGCATTTGTTTGAAAATATCAAAATAGCGTTCCATTTCGGGGCGTCAAATTCAAATCGATACCATGTCAGTTATGGGTAAAAATAGAACTCCTTATAAAATCGAAGAAAGTACTTTTCAAAGGTCTGGCGATCAAAAGGTTAGTCAATTAATGTTATACTTAGCCAACTATTTTAATTTAATCTACCGTTTATTCATTAAAAAAAACTTTAGAACTTGGACATTGTAAGGAAACGTGATCATATTTGACATCGCAACCGTTCCGCCGATAATTTTGAATTAGGTATAGGTACATCACTTCGAGGGATATAATTTGTAACTATTTATAAAGTCCAATAAATAATTCGTGTTTTTTTTTTTAAATCCCGGGATAAAAACGTTAATATCATCATTCCGGGATTTTAGACGAGGTATTATCCACTCTGTTACTCCCTCGAAGATTAGTTAAATATACTCTACCTCTTCCGATCTCTGATCAATCAATCTGCCTAGCCTTTTCCCAACTATGTCGAGGTCGGATTCCAGTCCTGGATGCAGCTGAATACCAGTATTTTACACGGAGCAACTGCCCATCTGACCTCTACTACCCAGTTACTGGGTAATACGATACCCCTTGGTAAGACTGGTTGTCAGACTTTCGGGCTCCATCCGAAATTCCGATCTCTGATAATAATACATAAATAAGTAATTGTATGCTTTCTCTTTCTCGTAACAACAACACGATAATGAAATAATAAGCGGACATGTAACTCTCCGTTTATCTTTGTTAGATAAAGGTTATTAGATCCACGGTTAAGGTGCACGTTTCTGACCTTATAATAATATACACACGGCACTAACACGGCAAAATAATTAAGTATGCAGGCAAAATATCTGCCAGTAAATATCATATGCCAACTGTCTGATATTGTCCGACTGCACTAAACAGGAGTGCACTTATAGTTTAACCGAAATCGCTATTCCGCGCTTGAGGTATGTGCGCGGCTCACAGCGGGGCAGTGCAGGCCGCTCATTGGTCAACGCTGCCCCCCGCTTCGCCGTGCATTCCCAGTCAAACTATAGAACACGCAAAGTATAAGCCGGATCTTGAATAACCATAAATAATTTGAACCTTTTGATCCCACTATGTAAACTCCTTTTCAGTTTAGCACCCTTATTGCGTAACACATGATCAATCTCAATCTGTTTCATTTTGACAGTTCAACAACATTCATTGCGTCATTTACGTTGTTGAGCAGACAAATTTTTCGAACATATGAAGCAATGGATTAGCAATATCCTTCAAAATTATTCAGGTTGTGATTGATCGTGTGTTACGTAATTAGGGTGCAGACTGCGTGTTGAGACTGCAAAATTTTAAAATGAGTCTATATGATCACGTTTGTGCGTACTGTAGTAGCAAAAAGCCAGTGATGTTAATATGAAAAATCGCCCATAAACCAAGGTGCGTGATGATTGACAATGTGTCTTTGGTCGTTATACATTATATTATGGGACATTCGGCAGCAAAACTCCTTTTTATCATTAATTCCTCACGACCTAGATACGATCCTGACTACCCTGACTATCCTGCTTACTTCTTTAATATTTTTTTCCCATTTTTTCTCCCTATGTCCTATTTTAAAGTTGCGCCACAATGTTAAACTTTCTACCCATGAACTGGAAAACAGATACATTTGTCAAAAATCTTTCGTCCGAGGTTTAATTCATAATTTCAATTATTATTTAAAATTAATGTCATCCTGGCTAATGTACTGATCTCGTTACAATGCAAAAAAAATGTACATATTTAATAGGTATTTACTGTACTACTCTAGGTATTATGTGAAAAAGGTTATAAATATTACAGCAATATTATCTTAAATGGTCATACAAAGCTCTTTAATTTGTTTTAATAGTATGTATTTTATCAAATTCAAAAAATATACATTATGCTTAAATTGAATTTAGCTTGAGTTTTCCCAAAGAGTTGTTTGTACCTACTCTTTAGCCTGGTCTGACAGAAGACTAAACATTCCAACTGGTTTGATGTTTAGTATGGGGCCTTTTCGATTGTGCGGCCTTTAAAAATAGCCACAATTGAAGGATAGCCATACAGCTCTCTGGAGAAACTTCAGCTGGGGTTTGACTTCCACCCAAAACAGTTTGGATTTATTACATAATTTTTTATATATTACGAAGTATATTTTGTTCCCAGTACAATTAGGACGCGTTCTGATTTATTTTTTATTATTGTAAATATATACTGTACAGAATTGTATGACTAAAAGAATATTTTTGCAGTATCGGTGACAGTGCAATTATTTTAGTTTAATTTATTTTATACAATAATAGATGTGGTGAACTGAGAAAATAATTTACACGTACCCTACACCACCATCACCCCACCCTAAGCTAAGCTAACGCCATCTATCACCAATACAGTGAGTTAATCGATTCCCCAATAGTCGGTTCATAAAATTTGAGTAAAATACTAAATTACTTTTTCCAGATTATTATTTTATTGTTATTTTCGTCGGTGCCAATCTGATTTTCGACTGTGGGATCTCACGCAATAGACTGCCACGACCAAGACCAGTGGCCGCAGCGACCGATACGAATTTCTCCCTTGGTCGCAACGGTCAGCTAGCCGCAGAGTTACTATACTCTATGGCCGCAGATCATACAATACCGCCAGACGGCCACGACGCGCACTGTGCGTGAGATATTAGTCTCACTCTTACTATAATTTTCAATTCATCACATCGTATGTAACTCTAATGTGATATCATTATTATTGAAAGTTATCTTCTTATATGAATTAGTTTAATAATTTAAATATCAATTGTTATTAGCCGATAACTTCAGAATGAAATATAGGGTCTTTAGTAACTAAACAATATGTTCTCGCTCTCTTTAAACCTATGCTTGAGCTGACTTAAGCTTCTTAAAGGATACATTATCTAAGAAAAGAACGATTTTTGTTTGTAATGAATAAAAACAAAAACTACTGGACCGATTTAACACCAGTTGTAAGCTATATTATCACTAACATAGGCTATAATTTAAAAAGTTATCACGCGGGCCAAGCCGCTGGCGGAAGCTAGTAGTGTATAAAGACCTTTTTCTTGTTAAAAGACTCTTTTCGTTGATAAGTATAATTTAAATTAATAGTGCCTTAACAATGTTACCATGTGTTACCCCTATATAGTTATCTCTTACAGTTTCATATCATGGATTTATGTATATCTGTATTCTGTAATAAATAATAGAAATGTATTAATGAAATCTTGCCGATAAAATTAAAACGTAGCTTATACGCAGCTGAAGGAGAAGTAAGGGTTCTCGCGCACTAGACGACCACGACCGCGACCAGGTAAACTTTAGAAACCGATACGAATCGCGCACTTGGTAGCCGCACACCATATAACACCACTAGACGGCCACGACTGGCCGGAGTCGTGGTCGTCTAGTGCGCGAGATCCCCCTTAAGGTTACCTACAACCCTGATATGAAAAAAAGAGGTTTTATAAGTATTGATTGTTATTATACATACATGTTATCGTCTAGTAACTAGATTATATTATGTGTAAATAGTTTGGTTAAACGTTTCTAGGTGGTCTCGCCTTTGATTGAATATCTGATTGATATTGACTTCGCCAGGAGCATAAGAGGTGTTTTCGTTATTTCTGGGACACCCTGTGGGAGTCTAAAATTCAATTTTAATTCGCGATATAATTGTATAGTATTAATTTTCCAAATTATTAAAATCAGATATTTGGTCCTCGGTGATTGTGTTGTCAGCGGGAGTTTCTGTAAACGACTGTCACAAATATTTTTTTAATAAAAAATTAACGTATTCGTTTGTTTAATTTTATAAAGGAGGATGGGCAAAATTGTGTGGGACGCGTCCCCAGTGACCAATAATAACTAGACATAATAATATGTCGTTGGAAAGCTCTCATTTAGTTACTATGGCGGTCAGTTTTAAATCATTGTGGGAAAAAAGTTATAGCTGAAAGAAAAACCTGTTTCATTGTGGCAAAAAATCGTTTATTAGAGTAAAACAACGTAAAACAGAGTAAAGCGGGATGAGCTGGACTCCTTCAACAAGAACTGGTCCTTAGCAGCTTTATTCAGAGAGAAGTGGAAAGAGAGTAGGGAGGCCGTTGGCCTGTTGTAGGTTCATGTTCCTATGTTATAGGGTTTGGTTTCCGCACATAAGGACTAAGTGCGGTCAGTAAGTCAGGTGGATATATTTATGTTAAGGTCGTGTGAGAAAACACCGACTCCGGGTGCGGTCGGTGTATACTCTTCTCTCTTTCGGGCCTGAGTAGTAACACTGTTCATCTGTGAGTATTATACTAGTACTGTTGAAAGTTGTGTGATGCCATCATTGGGTGCCGTTTGATCGCATCTTCCTTTATGCGTGTATCATGTATTGACTCTGGACTCTTTTTTTTAGGGTTCCTGATATATATATATAGCCTAGAGGCGGCCACGGCCCCACGATGACGTATTGCCTGTAGGGCAATAGTGGGTGTAAATAGTTCTCATACAGCTACTGATTGCTTCACAAGCGAATCGGTGCAGTTTTTCGAAATCTCTTTGGGCTGTGTTCAGGTCTAGTGAGCCGTATGTGATGATTGGTCGGATGACTGTGATGTATAATGTGTGCATGTGTGTATGTTGTGTGTGATGTTTGCCAGTAAGTAACCTAATCCCCCAGTTTCTTCCAAGCAGTTGCTTGCAATGAAACAGGGATATGCTGGCTTTTGTAGTGATGTAGTTGGTATGTTTTGCCCACTGCAGCAGTTTGTCCAAAAACATGCCCAAGTATTTGGTTTCAGTTTACGAGGCTTAGGGTTGTTCCAAAGAATCGTGGTAGTTGTAGTGTCGCCAATTTCCTCTTTTTTGTGAAGAGAATCAGTTCGGTTGTTGTAGAGGACATTACAGGATTTTAATAATAACTTGAGAGAAATCAACGCAGACAGGCACGACGCGGCACCGATAAAACAATTTCCGTGAAGTTTTCATAGGAATTGTTCAACCAGAGTCGTGTCGCTCCTGTCTTCGGGAGCCTTTATGCTTGCATAATTTAGAATTGATTAGTTTGTTTTGTTATTCTTAAAGCAAAACGTTATGCTTTATGTATGGTTTTCCAGTAACGAATGCTGTAACTTTTTTCCCACAATGATTTGAAATTGACCGCCGTAGTAACATGAGCTTTTCAACGACATACCTACGTCCCGTCGTTATTGGTCACTGGGGATATCACGTCGCATCATCCTTTCTAAAAAAAATATTGCCTACATTCTTCATTGAAATAAGTGGTTGGTGGAATGAAACAAAACTAAAGCTCAGTGTGTTATAGGGACCTAAGTGGGAAAATGATGAAATATTTATTTGTGAGCAAAGTTGGTTTTTGCTGCGAGTGTTGATTTTGAATCCCGAGTAAGCAAAGGATTCTATAATTTAATCACGAGCGTAGCGAGTGCTTCTAGGTTAGAATCCTGATCACAGCGAGGGATTCAAAGACAAGAGAAGCAAATAACTTTGGTCTCGTATAACACATACAACTTTTCACCTCAGCAGCGAGAACATGTTAGGGGTTTAAATATGAAATCGTAATTTTCTACTGAGGAATTGAAACCATTTTTTAAATCAAAGTACCTAATTGTCTACACATTTCTGCCATCTCATGGGAAGGTCATGCCTTTGCGGTAATTCTGGTGACCTGGACTGGACAAACTGTGTGAGGGCATTTTGTATTGGTTCCTGGGAAGAAGAAAGCTGCGGCGTTTGACTTGAGGCCCTAGACAAAGTGACATTCTATCAGCGATATCGATGAAGGAAAAGGCAAAAATTTATGGGACTGACATAAGCTATCAAAAACTTTGTTGAAAAAATTAAAGTAATAAAAACTAAAACCCAACTACGCCTAAAAAGGTATAAACAAGACACCACAGACAAACAAATTATAAATCCGGAGTCACGTGTATAAATCGGACAGATTACGTGTGACTCCGGATTTTTAGTTTGTTTATAATATATGTATATATTTTTGAAATATGCTCATTAAGCCCTTTCATTTGATACCCAACATGGTACGATAAGACAATTATTTTTTTAAGTTCCTGTCTTTATGGCGTCTAGAGGGCGCCATTTTTAATTTAATGTGACGCCGCATAGCCTATAACCAGCGGACGATCAAGATGTTTCTTACCCTCATTTGTCAAATTTTGACGAGTGGTTTAGAAGATAGAAGGGAACAGATGAACATTACATACATACAACATACCGGTCAAAATCATAACCCTCCTTTTTTCTTCGCCGTAGTCGGGTAAAAATACGAAACGCTATCCAAGCGATTGTCACTTGTCTAGGCCCTCTTGGAGTCAGCCATTGCGTTGTTCGCTTGTGATTATCATAAATAATCCACTAAATAAATAATATTTTTATTGTACAAAGAGAAACAAATTATACAGTAAAGATGATTGTCAAAATCAGGTAGAACAGCTGATCCACTTTTCATCACACGTCACAATACGCCCCAAAATCCCTTCATTTCTGTACAGGTTCAACAAGGTAGGTAAGGCAAGCTTCAACGCGCGCTTCTCTCTGCAGATCAGTCAAATCATGGGGCACCTATTTTTCAAGCTTTTTTGTCTCACCGATTGATGCAAATGGGTTATTATTGTGCGAAAATGTTGTACGGAAGCTTATAAATAAAAAACACGGCGCTTTCATTAGCCGTATCCTCTCCAAACAAAGCAAAGCATTCCAAAGCATTGAAATTGCGAGCTGTTTCCGTTGCATTAGTTCCACGTCGGAACTCGTATTCAAAAATTACTCTAATTTTCCATTTATCCATCTTTAATTAATGCAAAAACAATTGAAAGTAAAAATCGAATCTCTTGAAAAAAGTTTCACTCTGGTATATCAAATCATGATGCAGGTTTAATTTTAATTAAAAGTGGCCAGTACGTTAAAACGGCAATTTCATATTTAAATCCCTATTAATACCTAAAGGTAAAGAAATACAACTGGTTTTATGTGTATCCGAACGTTTTATTGTTTGTTTCTTTTTTGGGCCAACTAGATATGGAATTATCGAACTTCGAATCGACTTCTTTCTATCTCTCGCTTTTTTCGTATCGAAGTAAAAGTGACAGAAAAAAGTGAAATTAAATTTAGACCCACAAAACGATCTCTGCATTTAGAAAAAAATTATTAAAAAGTTACTTTGTCTCACGCTCGCAGCTAAATCGCCTTTTGCTCACTATTTGTAGATAGCAAAACCTGCTTGTTAGAGATGCTGAGGTGAAAAATATATAGTCCTCCAGACCGCATTTCGGCCATGGCGGCCAATCTCAACAGAGACTAGCATTTGGCTCGGGAGATGATATAGTGCACAAGTGTGTTCGCAGACACAGGTAGTCTCAGGTGGTCAACAAACAAACCAAACCCAAAAAAAAAGAACAACATTCAAATAAATAAGTTATTTATAATAATATAATATAATAAACATATTATTTTAATCATCTAATGGACCAAATTCGATTACAGTTCATAATTATTGAAGAAAAAAAAAAAAAACAATCATCCGAACATAGTACCTCCTCCTTTTTTGAAATCGGTAAAAATGGGTGTACTGTCAGATTCTAACTCCTGGTCCATAAAAAAAAAAGGAAAACTAAGTAACTAGGGCCATAGTTCCTCATCCCTGGAATCACACTGAAAATCAAAATTAGGTAGCCACGCTTCTGAACACTATCGTTGACTATAGACCCATAAATGAGCGGATACGGTAACACTCCGTCGCACTGTCGATCGAAAAAAGGCTCTCGAAGACATTGGAGCTTAAATTTTAAAGTGTCGGTTTTTGCTTGAAATTTCTTTGAATAGCGTAACTTCATATAAAGCGATAAAAAGATCGAGTATTTCAAAAAAAAAAATTATTAAATAGTTACATCACGTGTGCAAGGATATTATTATTCTGGTTATTCTCTCTGTTCCGGAGATTAGCTCAGAGAGCATTAGCGGAGAGCGTTAGCTTCATACAGGCATATTTTTTCCAAAAATCAAATAAGTTGCCACTTTGCCTACCAGATTGTATCCTATGTTATATTTATGCATGATATTGGCAATTCGAAGTAACGGACAACTTAAAACCGTCACTTTAAAATTTAAGCTCCAATGTCTTCAACAGCCTTTTTTCGGATGATTCTCGCCACAGTGTGCTTTTGGGTAACACGTGTGTTAAGAATTTTAGCTGTTTTTCTGTGATATTGCGTTTATTGTGGCTTGTTATTGTGTTTGTTTGTGTGCGTCTCGTTGTTGCCTGCTATCAGGTTTGTTTTTATATAATTATACTAGACACCATTATCCAGATTCAGTATGAATTTGGATAAAAATAAACCCCCTGACCCTCCTGATGATATTCCAACTACCCCACTTTCCGGTTTTTCTCCGTCTAACTCAAGTCCCACACCTAACCCGTTAAGCCAATTTGCAGATGTAGTACGTAGTCTGGAGTCCCAAATCCTCCCTTCCCAGCCTAACATCCGTAAACGTCCCGGTAATGAAGATGATGTTTCCAGTCGTCCTACCAAACAACCGAGAACTCGAATAGGCCGTGTTAGGTACTCAATCACTGACAAAGGACCTTTTATCGTTCATGTTTCCCGTCAGGAAGCTCAACCAAATTCTGGCTCCACCCTTCACCCTGTCTCATTCGGCCGCTTTTTATCCAATCAAAATTTTTCCAACATCATTGCAGTCAAGCGAGTCGGTAGAAACCGCGTATCGGTTGAGTTTTCATCCCCTCAGGATGCAAACTCTTTCTTATCAAATAAAGTTTTAGGGACAAATTTGTACGAGGCGGTAATTCCGTCTTTCAATATAACCCGTATGGGTGTTGTGAGTGGTATTCCTACTGACTTCTCGGAAGAGGAAGTCTTGACAAACCTAAAAGTTCCAGCAGGCTGTGGTCCAATTTTAAAAGTTAGGCGATTTAATAGAAGGTTTGTAAAAGACGGTTTGAATGAATACAGGCCCACAGAAACTTGTGTCATCACATTTGATGGCCATGTTCTACCAAGAAGAATTTTCTGTTTCTACACATCTTTAACTGTAGAACAGTATGTCTACCCCACCATTCAGTGCCGCAAGTGTTGCCGATTTGGTCATGTAGAATCTCTTTGTCGTTCCAAACCCCGTTGCAGCAAGTGTGGCAATGATCAACCCGGTGATGGTTGTAGCATTGTTGAGAGCGAAGCTTTCTGTGTGTTGTGCTCTGGGAGTCACTTTGCTAATAGCAGGGCCTGTCCGGAGTACATCAGGCAGAAGACAATTAAAACGATTATGGCTGAGAAAGTGATATCTTACTCAGAAGCAAGTAAAACTGTGCCCATTTCTACTCGTAGTTATGCAGACATTACAAAATCACAGACTCAGTCATACCGCAAAACTGTATTTCTTAAGCCAAAGACCCATGCTCCCCTTTCTCCCTCCTATGATAAAACAGCTCATCAGCAGCTCTCTAGCACTCCCCAATCTTCTCAGCCTAATGGCTGTGCTCTCAATAGTCAAATAACAGAATCTCCTGAAAACTTGTCTTCAATAATTGAACTTCTTAGTAAACTCCTATTAACTTTAATGTTTTCATCAAATAAAACTCAATTACCGTCCAACGTTGCTACTTTACTTATTAATTCACTCTCATCCCATAATAATGGCTCGGTTGGTTGGAAGGGACCTTCAATGGAATGTGAGGAGCGTGTTTCATAAGAAGCACGAGCTCACATTCCTTCTGAACAGATACAAACCTTTAGCTTGTTCCCTTGCTGAGACTTGGCTAGTTCCGAGTCTCAATTTCCGTGTCCCTTCCTTTAATATTCTCAGATGCGACCGATCTGATGGCTATGGCGGGTCGGCTCTCTGCGTGAACAATCGTGTACCGCTTGTGGTTGTATCTCTGCCGCCTCTAGGTGATAATATTAGTATTGTGGCCAGTCGAGTAGTGGTTATAAACCTCTTATCAATTTATATTGCTCACCCCATCAAAGCTTCCTTCCAATTTTAAATTGTACGTTGGAAAGCATAGAAGGCCCTGTGCTTGTCATGAGGGACTTCAACTGCCATCACTTCAGATGGGGTTCTGAACGTTGCGACTCTTTTGGGGAAGGTTTAGTTGAGATCTTGGATGACCTTAATCTGTGTATTTTGAACAATGGTTGCCCAACCCGTAGGTCTCTTCCTGGACAGAATAAGAGCTGTGTAGATTTCACCTTTTGCTCACTGGATTTGCAGCGTCATGTCATTGGGAGTGTACGAGTTTGTCACATGGCAGTGACCACTACCCAATTATAACATCTTTGGCTAAAAAACTTATTTGGAAAAATCGAGCCCTCCACTCTTGAGGTATAATTTGTCTAACCCTGATTGGTCAGGATATTCCTCAATATTGGAGGACAAAATTGTCTCACTCCCAAATTTAGTTTCCTGTGATTTTGATTCTCCTAGCCCTGAACATGTGTCAGACTGTTATATCAACCTCATTTCTGCCATAACAGCTAGTGCAGACTCATGCTTCCCTGTTAAAAACTCAGCACGTGGGCAGATTCCCCCTCCACCATGGTGGGATCAGGAACGTACAACAGCCATAAGGGAAAGGAATGATGCGGAGATGTTGTATAATGAGGCGATGGTTAGCGATAGCCTAGTAGCATTTAATAGGGTTCTCGCTAAATCTAAGCGGTTGCTGCGAAAAAAGAAACGGGCCGGTTGGGCTGACTTTTGCGGTACTCTAGCCCCTTCCACTCCTTTATCAGTCGTATGGAAGAAAATCAACCGCTTTAGATCTGGATGTTCCCCTTCAATTTCTTCTCCCATCCTTCGAGAGACTGCTGACAAGTTCTTTGACAAACTGGCCCCTCCGTACGTACCATCGGAAGCAGAACATAATCAGCCGTCTCTCATTTCTTCAGAGGATCCCTTCGATGCACCATTTTCTATGCAGGAGCTTAACTCTGTTTTAAATCATGTTCATGACTCTGCCCCCGGTATAGACGGTATTGTCTATTCCTTTATGTCACACGCAGGCCATAGAGCAAAAAATTATTTTATTAACTACACCTGTGGCTGGGTACCCGACAAGTGGAAACCTCAAATTATCATACCTATTTTAAAACCTGGCAAGCACGCTGATGACCCAAACAGCTTCATACCAATCGCTTTGTCTTCAGTCCTTGCAAAAATTTTTGAACATTTAATAAAGAACCGACTTGAATTTATAGTAGAATCCAAAGACTTACTTCCTGGGTCTCAATTTGGCTTCAGAAAGGGACTCAATACCATGGACAGTGTTGGAGTTTTGGTTTCAGATATACACTCATCGCTTTCCAAAAAGGAATTCGTAGTCGCTGCCTTTTTAGACATTTCCTCTGCTTATGACAATGTCCTTCTTCCCATTCTCAGGCAAAAATTGCAACAGCTGAGAATACCGGAACGAATGATACAGTGCATCTGCAGCTTGCTCATGTCGCGAACTTTGGTTTTGAGAGTCCCGGGTGAGGAATTTGACGTCAGGATGTCATGGAAGGGCCTACCACAAGGCTGCGTTCTTAGCCCCATATTGTACAACTTATACACAGCTGACATTGGTTCTTGCCTCAATAACGATTGTCAAATTGTTCAATACGCCGATGACTTGGCCTTATATGTCGCCAACAACTCAGTTGGCGACGCTGCATCATCTCTTTGCGTATCCCTGAACTCTCTAAACCAATGGCTAAATTCACACGGTCTGAGTTTATCTGCCCCCAAAAGTGCTGTAATTGTATTTTCCCGCAGGAGGCTGATCCCTCAAATATCAGTGGGCATCCAAGGGCATTCTATACCGGTTTCTACAAAAGTAAAAATTTTAGGCGTTTTTTTAGACTCCAAATTAAGTGGATTACATCATCTAAATTATTTAGTGAATAGATGCGAGAGAACTATCCCCATATTAAAAGTACTCGCCGGTGTCTGGTGGGGTGCACATCCTTACACCATGCAACTGGTATACAATGCCTTAATCCGGAGCGTTATGGACTACGGATCCTTTATTTTAATTCCATGCAACAAGGGTGCTTTGACTGGGTTGGACAGAATCCAGGCCAAGTGTCTACGGATCATATCAGGTTATATGAAGTCCTCGCCAACTAACGCGTTGCAGGTAGAGTGCGCAGAACCACCGTTGGCCTTGAGAAGGCAGTATCTAGCATAGAGATTTTGGGCTAGCCATTACCAAATCCTCCCACCCTCTTGTTCAAAAAGTGGACGACTTGAATGTTGTTTGCCGGAGTTCCAATTATTGGAACCATAAAGAAATCCCTTTGTTCTTAAAATCCTTCCGGTGTTATCAAAGTTTAGATTCCCCCATTATTCAGTTCCCTGTTTCCCCAATTTTTTCCTCCGCACTTTTTCTCATAACGCATCTGACATTGGCAGAATTGTCGACATCGACTCGCCACCATTGCCATAAATAAAAATAGAATAGAATAGCCTTTTTTCGATCCACAGTGCGCCGTCATACAAATTAAATGAAGTATGACGATTAGAGTCTGCACTTCTAAAAAAAAAGAAAAGAAAACTCGTGTCAATGTTACGTATGTTCTAATTTCAAACTATTCTCTTGGTACTTATTATATTTTTGAGCATTATAAGAATAAAAAATATTTCATAGTAGATAAATTTTAACGATATTACTAGCAAGAAACCGCGCAGTTTGGTACGGTACACTAGTGATGATTTGAATGTTTTTTTTTACTTGTGTATTGAATATGGTTGGCAAAGAAACCGACCCGAAAAGTAGTCGAATATTTCATCAATGTTATTTGAAGTGCTGCAAGTTACAAAACCTTACGCCTTTGACCAATATCATACCTTCTAGCAACGGGAAGGTGGTAGATTTCTGTGTGGATAGGATCAAATATGTGGATTGGCCGCCTATTTTAAATGCGCTCAGCTGTGATTTGAGCCTGCATTCAGTTTCTATAAAGTGTCGACAGCAAGTCAAAACGGGTAGGTACTGTTGATACAAATCAGATTACAACCTGTAAGGATTTAGTATCTTTATTGACGGAAACTGTGAATTGTTATTTGATTTTTATGAAAATATGCTAATAGTATTTTCTAAATTATGTGTTATTTAAATTATTCAATTTACGTAATCCGCCAATATAGTAAAGTCCATAATGTCCCTAACCCACCTTGAAGATCGAACCAATGACCAAGAAGCGATACTACCAACCCGAATCAGTTACATAGCTGCTATCGAAAGGTTATTGCGTCGATAACCTAGCTAATCCTATTTGCATTAATCATAGATACAGTTCTAGATTAATCTTTGTACAGCAACTGGACTTTGTTCGTCATAAAATTATCACGTTTTGAACTCTACTCGAACGAAAAGAACAAATCAAAGTTATAATAACAAGGAGTCGCCCACCATTACAGATGTTTGGTAGATAATATTTCTAAGTTCTGGCGTTTCAAAATATGTGTGACTGGCACTGGCATGGCCACCATCAGGGATTTTAATTTTGATGACACAAAAATTTTAAATTTCAGAATTTTTCTTTCACTGGTTCAAAAGTTATAAGGGTTGATAGGTGACCGATCTGGAGAGCATCTCCCCAGCTTGGCCCCATTAAGCTAGGGCACCTAGCGAAGATTTGTTTTCTCACAAATTAAGTCGAAATAAGTCGCAAAGTCACAGATTTAGTCGGGTCTTACCGTGCGTTTGCACTGGCGAAACATTTACGATAAAACATGTTGAAATCTCTATTTTCTGTCAATGTTCCATACAATTTTTGACAGGAACTAGAGATTTAAACATGTTTTGTTGTAATGTTTCGCCAGTGCAAACGCACGGTTAGTCTATAAGATTATAATGAGTTACATTTTTAAGGTACCTACAGTCCAAGTGCTAGAGTCGTAGAGTTTACGCATGAACTCTGCGATCTAGCTCTTGGATGGAAAAGTGATAATACGGGGTGCGTCTCATATCATATAAAGTTATTTGGTGAGCGTGAAACACATCTGCGACGATAAGCTCGCATGGGACCGTCGGAGCCCCGCAGCGCCGGAGCCATGACAGAAACCATGCCTGCTGCATGTTGCATGCTTGCTGGTTGCTTGCTTGCTTTAAGTTTTTTACTAGGCGTTTTATCATATTAGACTAAATAGGTTTTATGTCTTTTGAGTGGTATATCAAACGATTTAATATTCAATGTATGTTATGCTTATAAAAATAGTAACTTTAAAATTATGTCAATCGTTTATTATATTAACTGATCATTATATCAAATAAAATTATAGATTCAGTTGTTATACCTTGTAAATATTAGAGATTTTGTAATTATATCATATATTACTTACCCGATAATACGTGTATCCTATTTAGTGCGTATTTAATCAGGGACACGTAGATATCGCGTTCAATACCCAGGCAACTTTAATGATAGTGCTTTTGGCGAATTGCGACCAAATCCAGTACTTTAATCTAGAAGTATAGGTATGAGGAAGCTAAGACCAAATAAAAAACCAAGACATAGCGCTGCAAACAATACAGTGAAGCATGCCAAAACTACACCTCCGCTCTGTGCATACACGCTCACAAGCACACTTTACAACCATTTACAATCATGTCTCTACGAGATCAGAAAGTGTATCTAAGAGGAATAATTCGCTCTGTCCTGGTTTTTTATTTTGTCTGAGGGACATAGGTTAACCCTTTGCAAGTTTGTCCATCCGATATGACTTTTAAATTGATCAAATATTTCAAAACTCTGATGGGCTCTTGATAACGTTAATTTTGTGCAAACTAAACCCAATTTTTTTATTTGATTATGATATTTTCTGTTAGGAGTGCTCTCGTTTATTTTGGATTGGGTCTTTAGCAGTCAACGAAGACGGTTGTGTTCGAGACGCTCTCTCTAAATTTTTTATGATAGTGCCATGTGGCAAGCACCCCTCGCTTGCCAGCGAAATCGAACTCTGCAAAATCGGTATTTTATCGGGTGGTGCGTGTTGTGTAATGTGTAGTTTCATGGATTATTTTTAATGATAGTGAGTTTTTAAAGTGATGTTGGTGTTTTGTTTTGATGGTGGTGGTGGCCGACAAGTGTACCTGCAGGCTAATCTGGTGAGATCTTTCCATACTACAGTGACTTGCTCCTCTCTGCAAAACACACGCCATAATTCCGTCATTTTAAGTCACTACAGGTTTAATTGGCTAAATAATGTACCCAACTTTAAGATATAATGCGTAGGTGATTGTGTTCCAAAATCGTTATTGAGTTCAAGTGACCTTTTTTTTGTGAGTGGTCAGTGGTGCTCTATTGTCTTGGGCACGCATACCTAACGGCTTTGGAAACAAAATTCCGCAGCCCCTATATCCTTCGCCAGATGTGGGCGCCCGCGCCGACCCTTAGGCCGCATAGCAATTGGTATTTTAACTTTTAAGATACTCACTATTTGGGTATATTATAGAATGCCACAACGGGGCATCTCAACAAATTTGCTGACAGTGAAAGTGAAAACTGTAGATTGTGTAGAATATGACATATCTACTTTGATTTTCATTCACTCAAACTGCTGTCTGCAGGTGCAATCCTTGAAAAGGGCTTATACTCGAGCTAATTTAAAACAAATATGACGGATGCTATCAAGTTTTAACGCTTTTTAAGTTTACTATATCCTGGGCGCTATTTTCATTTACAAGAAAGGAGTCGCAACAAAAATCTGATGCTGCAATGTTATTGGTTGATCAGCATGGGTAAGCGTTACATAGTGGCTGAACGCTGCAGGCGGGAATAGACCATACGATGCGCGCCCGCCATAGTACTATCGCGGAAAGCCAGCAAAGGCGCATGGACGCTATTATAGAACCTGGGCGGTAACAGAGGTGGTCATCTTGTGCGCGGGATTTTGTTTTGAAAGTGGTTGGTTATGGGTGTCGGCGATGTAACTATGAACAGAAAAGAAGAATTCGGGTGACGCGGGTCGAGATTTTTGTCGGGGTCTTATTAATTACTTGAGCCGAATAGTGCGCTTTTAACTCCGAACTATATTATTTGCAATCGCATCAACCCGAGGTGAGCAGCGGCGAGCTACAGATTGAACTTGTACGGCGACGGAGCTGAACATAAACAACGAGGATCGGGCCGATCGCGATCTGAACAGTGCTGCTGAAAACGCATCAGAACTAAGAAGAAAAGAATCGAGAAAGCAGTTTACCCCGCCAAAAGATTCACCGGTGAAGCTGGACTTGAACTATCCTGACAGAGAGAGTCATCATGAGAGACTTGATTAACCACGCTAGGAATAAACCAAGACAAAAGTAAATGCACGAAATCTTAGAAGTAAAAACTGGTACGAAACACATCAAGAAACACAGGACGTGCTATCTCGCACATGTTCACAGACGCGGCAAACCACACCTTTTATATGCAGCAATGCAGTACAAGGCCAAATCCAAGACAGTAGGCTGACCGATTTACGCATGGAACGACAACCTAAGACAGGACATGGCGTGCTTCAACAAGGAAATCAACTTCTGGATGGACATGGCTGAAGACCGATACAAGATCACGAAAGCAGCCAGCGAGATATACAAGAAACCTGAAACGGACAGCAGCGAGTCCTTTGACAAAGACTCAGAAAACAGCAAAGTGTAACACAGCACAGCAGGGAGATAGAAAAGAGTCGAGAACGAAGCATATCTCCGCCAATGGATTCAACGGTGAAAATGGAACGGAGCCAACTGGCGGCGTCGTCGTAAAAAGATGCCCATCCTTAGATAAATATTACCCGTCTCTCCACTAGTCCATTGCTTACTCAAGGATGCATATCCGGTAGGCTCGCAAATCCTTCCATATCCTGACGGGCACGGTCTATTCCCTACCATTACCCGCGCCCCCCGGTCTACTCTTTGATATGCAATGGCTTCTGTAACCCCATGAACCATGAGGCTCCAGGGGCTAGTGCAAATCCTGGGGTTCATTCGATTTATCGAGTCTGGTTAAGCCACGCTGGGGTCGGTGCATTTCATTCATTCATTCAACTAAACCCAATTTTTTTATTTGGCTTCTCAACAGTTTTGGAACACATAGACTGCGAGAGACTAGCGAAAACGGTCAACAAGCGATGTGTGGTACTGACAAAATTTATGCTAAGTAATTTAGTGGAAGCGACAGCGCAACTACTCTCTAATACCACATTGTTGACGACCTTACTGCTTGAGGGGCTTCCGTTGAGGATACCGTATTTAAATCCTTTGCCTGAGGTAAGACCTTAAGACCCGTAGGTACCACTTGTAAGTACCTACTTTAACAAAATACCGATCTAAAGCTGCTGAGGAATCAGCCAGAATCTAAATGCAAATTTTTGTTACGAGTCAAGTGTGTCCCGCCCCTGCGAGCTAAATGGTTGTTTTTGGATAATTATGTGAAAGTTAGTAGTAGGTGTATGAAGTTAAAAGGAAAAACTATCACAGCTAAGTAGGCTCTACAAGTTAACGAGTAATAATCGACCAACTTACGTTTGCAGTTGGAAAGTAGGACATGTTTAACAACTACAATATTAATTTTGTTTTTGCTATAAATTCATCCCAACTACGAGACCCTTCATTGTGCGTGGTTCGACACGCTCTTTACCGGTTTTTTTTTTATAATTTTTCCAACTCTTCCTAGATTTCCTTATATTTTAGGCTCTAGTAGGGAATCCTTCTTTGCAACACTTACACTTGCAACGATGTCTGATCGGCGATGCGGGCTGTCTGGCTATCTGCAAGTCGATCAAGTGCCTACCGAACATCCTGACTCTGGACCTATCCGGATGCGAGCTCACGCCTCTAGGCGCTGAATACATCGCTGAATTAGTTAAGGTATGTTCTGATGTTTTGGTTTTGTGACTTCTACGCAGCCCTATCAGGGCAATCAAAAGGTACAGCGCGTATAACTATATGCTTATGGGGCTAACCTTCAACAGTTATCATACTGGGTAAGCTGGAAAATGCCCGGGCGAAACAAAGTACCCAAAATATCTTTGATATTTTCTAGACTGCCAATTCTAAAATATTTTCTTTTCAATTCCAGTTTCAGAAGATCAACAGGTACAGTGAAAATTGGACGCACACACTACGGTATCGACTGCCCGATCTAGACTCGATGGAAGGTCTACGTAGGATCACAGTTTGTGCCAACCCTCAGTTAGGGGACGCAGGAGTCGGAAAGCTCCTGAATGTGCTCACTGATGATTTGTGGATAAAAGGTCAGTGCTGTGCTTTGTAACGGCACTCGCTCATAATGGGCGAGGCAAACAAAGGCAATTATCCTCGATTGTTGTTTCATACTTCTCTACGGACCTGTTTCAGCACTGGATATTCAGAACTGTGGTATAACAGAAAACTCGGCGGACGTGATTCTAGAAACGTTGACGACCAACAAGACTCTCGTAGTATTAGATTTAAGGAACAATGAGGTGTGCTTAGAGTCGCTGTCCAAAGTGCGCTCTGCGCTCAGGAACAACGAAAAAGGATCCGAAGGAAAGGTACCCATTATGTGTATTCGCACCATTGGACTTAGCGGGGTGCAATTAAATAGCTTCAACGACTGTCAACATTTAAACGTAGGTACACCAGGCGGCCGCATCCTGTAGATATTTCAGCCCTGCTTCCACATTGCTGGTTGGCCAGTATATTATTATCCCACGGTTTGAGCTATTTTAATCCTTACTAATATTATAAATGCGAAAGTAACTCTGTCTGTCTGTCGCGCTTTCACGCCAAAACTACTAACCTGATTTAAATGAAATTTGGTACACAGATAGTCTAGAGTCTGAGAAAGGACATAGTCTACTTTTTAACGACATACCATGCGGGCGAAGCCGCGTGCGGAAGCTAGTAATGTATAACTCATTCCGATACCTACAAGAAAAGACTGAGCTAAGCGCTTTTGTTGGGAAATTTTGTAAGGATTTCTCTGATCAGATGTAAATGTAAATGACCAGACGTTGAATGAAGTTTTACACAAGAACTGTTTAACGGAATGTCGTCGATAGTAGCATACAAACTAAAGTAACAATTTTTTGTCACAGCGCACATGATCATTTTGGTCACTGTACAAACATTTAACATCTTTGTTTCAGTTTTCATGGCTTGCTAGCGTTAGTGGGTCTTCGAGTGAAAGATTGTTTAAATCAGTCCCATCCAAGTAAGTAAATTAAATTATTATGTTTTAAAAAATTGCTAAAAAACTTGACTTTTTTGGCAAATTTTTACATCCAGTCGTTATTTATCATATTATTTTTTTCATATTTAATCTTAGAGTTGGATTAAAAGACCGAACAGTTACTAACGTAAGAACAACGCCCACGAAATATAGCAAGACTAGTACAGCGAAGAAAGAAAAGTAAGTACTCAATTTCCTATGCAGGGATTAAGCGAAATCTGCCAATTTTGTTTGTAAAATGGTTGAAACTTTTCGAATAACATTATATCACATATGTATTCCCCGAGAGATAGGCAAGTTATGTTAAATCTAGTTTAGAATGGGGCTATTGCCACCATGATGGCTACTGGGAAATATCCAATTGCGCATTGTATGACCCGATGATCATCAAAGTCAACCCTAAGACCTTAAATTAACTTCATATTTCCAGAGACTATGCGGAGTTATTAGAGGAACAGCTCCAAGAAGAGATCTCGCACAGGCAACAACTTGAAGAGCTGAACCAACAGTTGGTAGATCAGATGAAACAGTTGAAACAACAGCAGCAGTTACGACTGTGGGGCAACTGTGAAGCGTCTTCAGGTAAATTACAATAACATGACCTGACCCGGTCTTTCAAAGCGTTTGAAAATTCCAAAGGCAGTATTGGTTGAGTCGTCCGCTTTCAACGTTATTTATTTTAAAAGGGTAGAATGGCGTGACCTGCTGCGGACGTATTTAGAATGCATATGGACACATGAATCTCAGACATATTTTGTAAAGGACAGAGTGAGAAAAAACCGGCGAAGTGCGAGTCGGACTCGCGCACGAATGGTTCCGTACCATTGTCTATAAAAACAGCAAAAAAATCACGTTTGTTGTATGGGAGCCCCTTTAAATATCTATTTTATTCTGTTTTTTAGTACTTGTTATAGCGGCAACTGAAATACATCATCTGTGAAAATTTCAACTGTCTAACTATCACGGTTCATGAGATACAGCTTGGTGTCAGACGGACAGACCGCGGAGTCTTAGTAATAGATAGGGTCGACAGTGTTCGTAAAAACGACAGTGTTTTTTCCGTTTTGACATTTAAATCGAGGTTTCTACATATGGAACTGCCTAAATCACAAGACCACCGCAATACCTTTAAATGTTTTTTATGCTTACTATCCAGGTTCAGAACACTCTTTTGAAGCAAGTTCCAGGTCAGGTGATTTATCGAGCAGTTCTGGTTCGACGAGTTCTGTGCCCATTGACCAGACCACGCTGTCTTACATACAGCAAGCTTTCAAAGATATATATGCATTCATAAAGAATAACCAGTGCTACGGATTAGCGCCTCACGGGTTAGTTTTGTTCTCGAACTCAACATTTATTTCAATTATCTGGCTTGAAAAGTGGGTGCACTTCTTCTTGAGGGTTAAGGGGATTATTAAGTTAGTTTATTTTGGTACGCCAGCCAATAAGGCCAATTTATAAATTGAAACCCAAAAATAAAGTTTGGACTCAGATGGCCAGCCCAATATGGCAATAAGATTTCATCTTCCTAATATTATAATCTCCAGACAATGTATTCACAAAACATTGCAAGAGACTGTACCAGAGCAACAGCCAATCGAGGACATCGCGGAAGTAGACGAAACATCATACAGTGAAGAGATAAGAATCAACATAGGGTCAAAGAGACCGCAGAGTTCACACCAATTCATGGATAAAATGAAGGTCAACAAGACGACCAAGTCCGCGCATCTTTTGAGTAACATGCAGCGAGGGGATTCAGTGGAAATGGTAAGAGGTTGGAATCCTTGCAGCTTCCGCCAAACATTTACCAAATTTTGTTGCAGTAGTTTTCGGGGAAGCCTTGACAGAACACAGGTTGCGATTTATCCGAGCGCATAATAAAAATAAAGACATATGTAGACACTAAATGTCTCCAAATCAGGACGACAATGCAGAGTGAATAGGATGTCCCAGCAGTTCATTTATTTGTGGGCTCTCATTATTTCCAGAAACTGGAGATGATTGAAAGACAAATGGGCGACACGAGGAACGCACACCGCGAGGAATTGAATACATCAGATGATAAAATAATTTCTCCAAAATCGAAGCCTGATAAAAAAGTAAGTCCAACCTTATTTGCTGTTATTAGCCACTCAAACGCCCGAGAGTAGCGTTGGGGCAACGGGCAACCATGGTTGCCGGGCGTTTGAGCGCCTAGTTAGCATGGGCAATGTTCGATCATCCAATTTGAAAAAGTTTGAGTATCAGAATCGTCATCATTATGACGCAGAGGTATGCTTACGCTTTGCACGATAGAGTTACGTGATATTGGGAAACGGATTGGATATTTGTTCGCGACCTATGAAATATGCAGTTATCAGCATGAAAAGCGCTTCTCAAAGTATTTATTTGATTACAGAGTAGCCCCAGCGGTAGTGTGGTAAGCGACTCGGACACGCTAGTATGTTCGCCAAAGTTAGCGCACCACTCCATACACCCAGTCCCGGTCCTAGTCAACCCACGAGATGCACTCTATTCGTCCTCATCCGAGGACAGTTCGTGACGAGCGGTTTTTACGTATACATTTATTAATATATTTTTTTATGTACGATTAAAAATTGTTTGGTTTATGTTTCGGTTTTACTGTCTCATATCTTCACAAAGATGAGTTAGGAAGTATTTTTTTTAGACAACTTCATGCCATTTTATCATTTAATTTTTCAAGTACTGTGTTGACTGATGGTCAACAACGCAAACATTCTGGCCGCCGCACTCATTACATAATATTTAGGCTGCGTTTCCACCAGAGATGTGCGATGGAAATGTGTCGTGCGAGGATGTCTAGCTGTGCTGTGAAAATGTGTGGGGGTTTCCACCAAAGCTGTGCGATGAAAATGTGCCTACGAGGATGCGTTGCGAAGCTGTGAAATGTGTCGACGGGGGTACGGTCCGTCTATGGACTGGCTGGTACAGTATGCGCAAACCTCGCAACACATCCTTCTCAACCCACATTCTTCGCAACACATCCCTCGCACAAATCCCTCGCTTGTTTTGTATGCGCAAAAATCTAGCTCCGCTGAGCCGTTTCCACCAGAGCTGAGCTGACCGAGGCGAGGTAAATGAAGCGATTCTATTGGTTCTTTACAAACACATCCCTCGCTACGCATCCTCGCACATCTCTGGTGGAAACGCAGCCTTATAGGGCCATGTTTCATGTGCCGCACTCGTATGCGTGAGCTTAGTGTGATGCACCCGCATACTCCCCGCATAACATGTGCGTGTGACATGCATGACAGGATAACTATCTACGAAACGATAGGACGCGGGCGGCGCGCATACAGGTCAGACATGCACTCGCACACAAATCCACATGACGCGTTCTAACTGCAACAGTTGAAAATTATGCATGCAAGCTAGACTATAATTCAGCCATGACTACTAGGCACTAGGTAGAATCTGAAGGTTACTAATCTAATAAACATGCATTTTTTTAAATTATAATATAATATAATCTCAGAAACTAATAGAAAAGACATTTTAAATTACAATAACAGTTTATTTTACTAAATTACACTACAAGTATCTAACCTATTCACTTCTTGGTGTCGCTTAGTTCTACATTCTTTTGCTGCAACTTGGCAATCATGACCTTCTCTTTAGCCTCTTTCCTGGCTTGTTTATCTAATTTCTTCTGTTCCTTCTCCCTCTTGGCCAGCATCTCTTGGAACCTCTCATCACGAGGATCCAGCTTGAAACCAAAGTGTCTCCTTACTTCCTCTACAAGCCTCTCTTTCTTTTCCTGTAAAGATGATAACATAATTCTTAATTAATTGTGAGCAAAGACATTTAATTGTGAGTTACATCAATGTAATGAAATAATATTTAATCAAATAATAATAGCATTAACATTAAATATTAGGATCTATAAGTACACTTGACATATTCTAGTTAACAAAACAGGTAGGTGTTGCAACCCAGCACCCTTACTAAGTTATGAAATAACTTGTATTAAGGGCAGTGGTACACGCCCATACTTGATTCGGTTTCACAAAAGAATTGCAGGCAGAACTAGTGTTTAAAAATTTGGATCATTTGAGTTTGTTTGTGTGTATATGTGTGTGTATGTGTGTGGGGGTGTAATGGTAAAGGGGGGTGTAATGGTAAAGGCGTGTGTTGTTTCCATGGAAAATGTGTGTTAAGTTGTAGTTGTAAGGATTTAGTTGTGAGTAGAAAGTTTGTCACAGATTTCTTGAGGGACGAGGTTGAAAGAGAATAGAATCTCAATTTCCGATTGAGTTTATTATATAATTGTGGCCCTGGAAGCAAAGAAATCGTTGGGTGAATGAGTATTTACATCTATAGTGTTGACATACTATATCTTTGTTTTTTAGTGAAAGAAAGATACTTTGAATGTTTGAAATTCAACTAAAAATGGGAATTACTACTACTTAAGATTTACTTGAATGATGAACATGTAATAAGGAAGGGAAGGAATCATAGGGCATCAAAAAATTGGTCTGCATTTTCCCGTGAAAAATTATTGACAAGACTTGTGCCCAAAAGCCTGGCAGCATCTCTCACTCACTCAGTCTTTTTTTATATACTTGGGAATATCAATAAATTAAATCAGTTAGCTTAAATATTATCAAAAAATATTTTGTTTGAAAATAGAATATCTAAAAAAAATTTTTTTTAATGATCGACTTTGTCCACTTGTAAGAGAGTAAGTAGATATATCCTTGACTAAATCAGACAGTACATAAACCAGGTTACCAAAGTTTACTAGAACATATTTAATTTCAAAATAATTCAACAAACCTTAGCTGCATTTGCTTCAGAAGTCTTTTTAGCAATCTTATCAACAAGTTCTTTCTTCCATTGCGCCAATTTAACAAACTTGGCAGCAATATCTTTGTCTCTTTGCTCAATTTTCTGTTGTTGTTCTTTTCTCCTATTTTCTGCAGTGTCCATCATCTGTTTTATGGTGAATGGGTATGCTACAGATTCATACTCCACTCTGTCCTGTATGTCTTGCCTTGATGGGAAGCATATGCCTGAAAAGGGAAAAGGTTTGTTTACAAAACTATTGAATGTTGAGAAATATGCTGCCAGTGTTAGAACTTAGAAGTAACTATTCTACACCTAACTGTAGTAGTGGGAAGTACAACACCATAGACATTTCTTACTTGGTGTGTTGTAATATTGATTTCCCAACGCTAGTGCTAAACTAGCTATATCAGAGATTAACAGACTAAAAAGTAATTACTTGGATTAACACCACTCGCAACGCCGTATTTCCCATACATCTTTCTACTGTATTTAACAGTCAGATGGGCCAAACATTTCGGCTCCTCGTAAGGTCTCCGCCCGTTGACAAGATTCTGATGTGCCGGCGACAACCTAGAAATATTCCTTTTTGCTTCTATCGCAGCCTCTTTCGCCAGGGTATCTTCATCATCTGCCACTACTGGCTCGATCTGCTCGACAGCTTCCGCCTGTGTGGTTGAAAAGCGTAACAAAGAACCTATAAGGTTCGGCCGCAAATACTTCGATCTTATGCATAAGCTCATTTTATGTAATGTTTATGTTGTTAAAATTTTACAAAAATCAAGATTTTGATGTTAGAAATGTAAGGTTATAATTTTGACAGCTTTTTACTGTGTCTTTGTTTGACACTTGACACTCGGTTGACGTTTGATTAATTGTGCAAAGACAAGTTTACAACTGGTTGCCATTTAAAAAATGTGTGAATCACCAAGATGAATTTTGTAACTGATTGATTTTAGACTCTATTTCAATTGGGTAAATATCAAAACGTATTGTACTTATTTATTACTGTGAATTGTCATCGTGTCAATGAATTTCCATTTCACTCGCTCTTTGCTTTGTCTTGTCTGTGCCTTCTAATTAGATTGAAGCTCCCATTTCTTGGTTTGTTATTTTCTTCAGTGTCCTGTAAAACTTGAAATAATGGATGATTTCGGCGATAACTTTGTCCAACCCGAAGTAGATCCAGCAGCAGAGTTCCTTGCTCGCGAACAGAACCAGTTAGCAGGGCTCGAAGATGAGTTGGAAACCAGTGCTCCGCCCCCCATTATATCTTCCTCAAACGGCCTAGTAGATGATTTTGTGGGTAAGTAACATTTATTTGGTTTCGATAATTATATCATACTGTGCTTATTGAAATCTGTCAGCTAAAGGGGAATTATAAAAATCAATACTCTGAACAACTTAAACTTGGCGTTTTTGCATTAAATAGTTGCTTATCTGATTGTTTTCATCCAAATATCAGTAAAATATATCTATCCTATCTCTGTACTACTTGGTAATTAACAAAAGTGCCCAATATCCTATTCATTACGCCATAACATACAACCATGCCTGTGCCAAAAATTCCCAAATAAAAATCTGTGCTTCTTTACAGAAGTGCCTAGTGCGTCAGCCTTCGACTCAAACGGTCTTTTAGATGATGAGCCTATTCAGACTTCTGTGTTCAGGCAAGAGAGAGAAGAACCTGAGAAGATCAAAGCGTGGCGTGAGGAACAGAAACAGAGATTGGAGGAGAAAGGTAAATAATATTACACCCTGTTTTCAGATAGCATATTACTCATATTTGCGCATCATTGTCTGTAGGTACACAACACAATACAATAGTCTAGGTTCAAGACTTTTCTTCATTACATTATTCTATAATAAGAATGCTCAGACCAAATAAAAACCAAATACAGAGTGTTGTCAACAGGGCCATGAGGCTGGTTTCGTAAACATGTGTGCACTTAGTGAGGTGTAGTTTGATTGTAAATGTTGCTTGAGGTGTAGTTTTGGCATGCTTCACTGTATTGTTTGCAGCACTCTGGTTTTTTATTTGGTCTGAGTATGAAGGTATGTTTAAGTTTAGGAGTTTTGTTACCACTAGGGCTAGAAAAAATCCTATGAATAAGTAGGACAAACTACTAATAAAGGATTATGTAACTACCCTACTTTTATAGCGTGATCTGCCAAATGTCAGTGAAAAAATTAGAGAGAAAAAATCCTGTTCTTCATTTGCAATCTGCTCTCTAACTAAAGCGGTCCCTAGAGGACCATGTGGTATGACATGCAATTGTTACATGAATCATGCTGCATGAAGAAACCCTGCATGAGGATCCATCATACAGAATGATAATTCACTAAATTCTATTGAATTGTCAATCAACTGCCAGCACGTAGTTTGCTTGTCATTCGCATCAATCAATACAACTAAAGAAGTGTAGTTCGCCTTATCGCGACAATGTGGCCGCAGCATAATCTTACACGATCATGCGGCATCACATGCGTTACATGCTGTCATGCATGCATGAACGTTTAAGATTATGCTGCGGTGAAATTAAATATTTTATGAGACGTAATCAACTGAGTAGTTAGAGTAGTTTCTAATCCATCTGTTGATCTCGTTTCAGCCTCGTGATCCCTTGCTTGTTAAATACCAAAAAATATTTAATTTATTTATAATATTATCTTGAATTCAGATGCTGAAGAAGAAAATAAGAAAGAGGAGATGCTGAAAATAGCTAAAAAAGAACTGGAGGATTGGTACAAAACTCATGAAGAGCAAATTGCTAAAACTAAGGCAGCTAACAGGTACATAATTATCGAGTTTCATTTGCTATGTTTGTGCTTAGTAATTTAGTTAAATTAGGATTATTTTTAATTTTATTTATTAAGGGATAATAAACAGCTACAACCTCAACAGCTCAAGTAGTAGTGGCTAAGTAATAACAGACGCACGGGTCGATCCGTCAGGTTAAGCTACGCTTGTCGAGGTTGGTCTGTGGATGGGTGACCATGTTTACATACCGAGACTCCTCCGTCCCTCGGAAAGCACGTTAAGCCGTTGGTCTCGGCTGTCATTCTTTGATCTTTGACAGTCGTTACGGGTCATCAGAAGCCTGTAAGTCTGACAACCAGTTACCAAGGGGTATCATATTATGTAGAGGACAGATAGGCAGTCGCTCCATATAAAATACTGGTATTCAGCTGCATCCGGGTAGACTGGAAGCCGACCCCAACATATAACTATGAAAGAGCGATTGATTGGAACAGCTACAACCCGCACTGGGCCCAAATGGTCGATCGCAGCCCAGTCCCACTCGTAGAGACCTGTGTCCTAGCAGTGGAAACATTATAGGCTGATTAGGTTATGTAAACAACATAGATTAACATTTTGTCAGTAATGGGCTACACTACATAGTTCCGAGCTTTTAAATAAGAATCTTTGTCTCTTAAAAAATTTTTGGTTGCCATACATAATTGGATATTGTTTTTTTATTGGATAAATGATATTATTAACATTGCAGGATATGATAAACTTTTCAGGTTTAAGTTTCTTATATTTCCTATTTGTAATAATGGGAAGCTAATAATTGTATATTGGCCAAACTCAATTTTTTACACTAAAGCCCGATTCAATCTTGTAACAGATGAGTACAATATAATGCAAATAAAAAAAAAAGTAAGTACTTCGTTGTATCTAACTGCAATTAGGTAGGTACCTACTCTTTGCTGATATGACAATGCTTGAACATTTACAGATATCATTGAAAATGATTCTCATAATTACTGTGATTGTTTTTCTTTGTTTAATATTTTTTAATTAATAAGACATATTTTAATTAGCTTTGCATGAATAAATAAAAACCTAATCAGACTCTTTTCTTTTCAATGCAATCAGGGAGTCTGCTAAGTAAGTATACCTGAAGTATAAACTAAAACAGGAACTAATCTGGTTATTGGGTGGGTTCTACGTGATAGTGTCTTAAATATTTTCATATAAGATAGGTGTTGGTACGACAGGGATAATATTGTAATAATAACTTGTATCAGTTTAATTTTTTTATATTTTTGTTTAAGTAAATAAGGGAATCATCTATACTTCAGCATCGTTGTACACTCATCAACAGTCAAGACCAATAAAACATTTTTTGTAAACATTTCACTAAAAATTCCAACACAATTTCATAATCTAATAAAATCTAACATTAGGTCAAATTGCATTGCATTGGCATTACATTATAGCCCCTTCACAAATGGGATATAAGGCACAATATGAATTCTTAAATTAAGTAACGTATGTTTGATAATAGGAATGCCGAGAAAGCTTTAGCACGCGGTTCAGAGGGTACCGTGGAAGACGGTAACGAATGGGAGCGCGTTGCGGAGCTCTGCGACTTCGGACCGAGGCGCGGCCGGGACGTCGCTCGTCTTAGGTCCATCGTACTGCAGTTGAAACAGTCTGGAGTCCGACCTAAGCACCCACCACGCACTACTAAAGTGTAAGTTTCAACCCATCACTTGTGGCAGCACTGTTGTATAGTTATAAAATCTAGTCCAATTCCTAGGCCATATAGACAAACTATGTAAATTGTATGTTGTGTAATTTATTTAATAATAATTACCAATTCATTAAATTAAAGCTGTATTTATGGTGGTTCATGAACTGACTAGATGTCATCATGAGTAGCATCTGTATGCTCTTCCTCCTTGAAATAAAAGCTAAACAACTATCAATTTTACATTAATAAATAAATATATTTTATTAAAATTATGATGATTATCATGGTTAAAATAATACTTTAAAATAATCATATTTCTTTTGTTCACAGAGCTTGAATTATCAGTGAAGATATATAATTACAAAAAATTGTACCTAATTGTCAGTCTCGGTATATTAAAATCACACTTAATTATAATAATTTAGGAAAAATATATTAATATAAAGTTGATCCACTGCTGTTTAATAATACTGGAATATAATAACTACCACAGTAGAAGTGTTATTTATTCATTTTGTATTGTATTGTATGATGTTATAAATCATAATGGCAAACTATTATTAGGAACTAGTTAAGCCATCGCGTTTTTATTTTTTGTCATAATGTTAATAAATATCATTCCAAAATAAATAATTGTTCAATTCTTTGGTAAATTTTTCACATCTTACTTTTTGTAAACCCGAGTTTTGAACACATTTATCCATTACACACTCCCAAATCATAATTAACCCTATTTGTGACTTCCATAACAATTTTCTACTTATTCTTAGTGTGAAAATACTTATTAATTCACAAATTAAGACAAATACTTGATACTATAACTTAAAATCCTTTGCAATATCAATATGTTTCTTTTTATATATTTTTTCAGTCAATTTCAATAACAAATACATTAAACTTATGACCAATAGAAATGGCCATACACCACATGTGAGGTAGTTTCGTAATTGTAATCCTAGAGGCCTTTCTTTATTCATAGATATCTTATTGTATACTATTTCTGTCCTCTTTGTCACATCCATCCAATTGTACATTTTCCTTATTCTCATATTGCATTCAAAGGGGCATAGCATATTGCCTTTATCTATGTCTTCCATGGCTTTTTCAATTCCCTCCACTAGACTACTAACATTTGGTTCTGTCAAGTAAATCATACTCTCAGGCAACACTTCAGGGATACCACCAACTTTAGTTGAGACAACTTTCAACCCACAAGAAGCAGCCTCCACTATTGCCATGCAGTAAGCTTCTGTAAGAGATGTATTTAGAAATATATCCCCTTTTACTAATACATTTCTTACTTCAGAATGTTTAAGACTTCCTAAGAGGGTCACACAATGTTGGAATCCCTTCTGTTCTCTTACTTCCTGTAAGAGCCACATTTTAGGACCATCTCCACCAACTATAAATCTTATATTTGGATATCTGGGGCACATATCAGCTATTACAGCAGCCATTAGGTCAACACCTTTTCTGTACACCAGGCGTGATACAATTACTATTGTTATCACATTGGGCTCTCTTTTACTTGGGTCTGGAGTAAAACTGTAAGCATCAACAGCATTAGGAATTACTGAAACTTTATGTGCTTTTACTTTTGCTCTGAGCACAGTATTTTCTTTTCCAGTGTGTGATACACATATACAATGGTCACACTCACATAAACACATCTGAAGATATTTGTTTGTCAGAACAGCTGATGTGTCAGCAAACCCAAATAAGCTGTGATCTGTAAAAACTGTTTTTAACCCCATTAATTTACCTATAATTGACACTTCATGGCATAGGACACTGAATGCTGAATGACCATGAACAATTTCAACTTTCTCCCGAATCAATATGTATCTTATCAGAGCTATATTGCTTATCATCGTCGGAAGTACGCATTGGGCGTAAAACACTTTAACAGGCAAGTAATAAACTTTGAGTCCACACGTTAAATACCGTATTCCTACCCGTTGACCGTAAGAATGTGTGATTATAACTACTTTGTGGCCTCGCTTTATTAAACACTGTGATAAATTGTAGATATGTTCTTCTACTCCGCCTGTATTAGGATAAAAGAAGTCCGAGGCCATGCAGATAATGTGCTTTTTATTCCTTTTACGGTTTTCCTGTAATAAAATAGGTTAACCAATGTAAAGATGCATAAATTTGCTGTCTAATTATGTTGTGATAATAATTAAGTACCGATAATCGTTACGGTTAATGGCCTAATAGCGGAGAGCCTCGATTAACACCTCAGGAGGCTCTCATTGCGCGGCAGGGTCAAGGGCTTGATTCAGAAAGCAGTACTTCTGGACACGGCACCCATAGTGAGGAAGGTCCTCTCTCTATAGCCCTGCGCACCGGCAGCCTGGACCCCGAACCTGATGCCGCTAGGTTACTATTTTTTTATATTTTGAAACGGTTTTTATCAAAATATTTAAAAATGTATTGACATAAAGGAAAATAATAATTACCTTTCTTTGGATCCCCATCATGGTAAAGCTATGGTGGAGTGATCAAGTGCTATGATTCAAGCAATAGGCCTATTGTATTATTTTCAAGTATCGCTCCGTATCAATTTAATTCGTCAAACTCGTCGATCAAGATCCGAATTCCAATCCATTGACCCAGCCAGACCTGCCTGCGCCTACTGCACAGAGTACATTCTAATATACCTACTGCCTATTGCGCACAGACGCACAGACTAGTTAGTCTTCTAATGCGGAATGCCCACAGAACATTAGTACTCAAGAGGGAATGCCTGACAATAGTCAATCATTAGTGACAGTTGACACTAGGACAATGACACTAACTGATGAATTCTTAACTATGTCACGCAGTGTTGCCGTTTTAGTGACTTTGTCACTAGATCTAGTGAGTTTTTGAGGTTTATGGTGACTTTTTTTCACGATTTAGTGACAAAAAAAAGTCTGGTGACTTCTAGCGACTTTTTCATGATCAACACAACAGTACATATTATTTATCTTGTTGATGCAATCTATATTTAATAAACCAGAAAATTGTGTAGTTATTAAGTACCTAACGTGCACTGGGAACACGAAATGTTCATTTGACCCATAGACTTGTTGGGTCCATGCTCTATGTACCTATAATATGATTTGACCAACCGGGTATTCCCCTATTAACGTTCCACGTTGCAGCACGATTCGTTCGTTTATAGGCATGATCGTGCATCTCGCTTTGTCACGAGAAAAATATATTGCTATCTTAACGTAAAATGTTTAAAGTATAGTCAAGTTTATTTGGTCCATAGTTCTCGAATGTTATTGTTTGTAGTAACATTGATATTCTCTGAGTGAAACTGGTTTATTTTATCGTTTTGTTTCCAAGTTTGATTAAAGTTTCTGAAATGGATCTGCCTTTTAATCAGAATACTTTTAATCAGTAAATTTAGTGACTTCTAGTGACGTTTTGAATTAAATTTTTCACCCAATCTAGTGACATTTTAGTAGAAGTTTGGTGACTTTATTTTTCCCTAAGCGGCAACACTGTTGTCACGGCGGTGGTCACAAATTATTAACCAGGGTTCCATATTTTTAGTAAGTACCGAGCTAGGGTTTATTTGAAATGACCTTTTTTCTCAAAAGTAGAGTAATTAACACATAACTGGTACTGGTCAACCGTCACGCTATCATTCGCTCCCTTCTCTTTCATATCATTCCTCACACAATCCATCCATCTTTTCTTTGGCCTTCCTCTCCCACGCCATCCATCAACATTTATATTCATCACTTTTTTAGTCACATACGTTCAATGCGTTGACTGGTCAGATCTAACGAGTCATATTAGGGCACATATGGTATGGAGGACCATCATCATCTGCAGAGGCTTTAACCGGTTACTGGATGCTGACCTAAATATTGATCTATTAGTTAATTCACCGGATAAATGTAAGCTTACATCTTTGTTTAAATCATTCAATTTAAAATGTGTTTTTAATGAAGCGACTAGAATAACAGCATCCTCAGCTTCATGCATTGACAATGTATTTACAAATTGTGAAATAAAAGACTGATCTTTAATTAGTGGCGTCAGGTCTGATCATACTGGTCAACTAGTATCATTTGACTTAGATAAAAAGTTATACCTAGAAAAAAACATTACATTAAGACCACTCACTAAAAATAAATTGAAAAGGTTTAATAATAATCTCCTTAGCAATCTTTCAATGCTTGTTTTGATTCACAAGACCCCAATGTAAACTACGGTACATTATTTTCTACTGTATGCAAACATTTCAATGAAGCGTGTCCTGTGAAAAATGTAACATTAAATTCTAAACCAAAATTTAGTGAATGGGCCACTACTGGCATTAGAAAAAGCAGAGATATTTTATATAATTTGTACAACGAGAAATCATTAACTTCTGATCAAGTCATTCATAATTATGTCAGAAACTATTCTAAGATATTCAAAAGAGTGTGCGCTCAAGCTAAATCTAAATTAATAAGTAACAAAATTAGTTCGTCCAATAATAAAATAAAAGCTGTGTGGCAGATAATTAACAAAGAAACTGTAAACACAAAACAGCGAGATCAGAGTGAATTGTCTTTAAAAATTGATAATGAAACCATTTCAGATAAGTTTAAGGTTGCTGAGACACTAGAAAACTTCTTTACCAACATCCCAATTGAGGTTACGAAATCGCTCCCATCATCACCTATATTAGCTGAATCTCTTTTAAAAGAAAACTTCAGTAAGGACATTCCAAGTTTCGAATTCAAGCCTATTTCTATTGTCACTATTAAAAAAGCATTTAAAAGTCTTAACATAAAAAACACTGAAGACTTATGGGGGATTTCCGTTAAGGTTCTTGGAGATATTATTGACTCAATTGCGCCTTTCTTAACAGGAATATTTAATCAATGTTTAGATAGAGGTACGTTTCCAGATTTAATGAAACATAGTAAAGTAGTACCAATCTTCAAATCGGGTAGTAAGAGTGATCCCTCTAATTATAGACCAATATCTGTGCTACCAGCATTAAGCAAAATATATGAAAAAATCATGCTAGACCAAATGTTGGCACATTTTAATTCAAATGGGATTTTACATAGTCATCAGTTTGGTTTCACGAAAGGTAGGTCGACGACTGACGCAGGAGTTAAACTCATCAGTCACATTTTGGAATCCTGGGAGAAGTCCCAGGATGCAATTGGCATTTTCTGTGACCTCTCAAAAGCGTTTGACTGCGTTGACCACAATACACTGATCTGTAAATTACACCACTACGGAATTCGTGGCCAAGCTGCTGATCTTGTTCTTTCCTATCTATCAAACAGGCAGCAAAAAGTAAAAGTTAATGGAGCGACGTCCTCGGGGTCTCTGGTTAAGATGGGCGTGCCGCAAGGTTCGATTCTTGGCCCTTTCCTATTTCTAGTCTATATTAATGACCTTCCTTACATGATGGCCAACTTATCGGATATAATTCTATTCGCCGATGACACTTCTCTTATTTTTAAAATAGATAGGAAAGATATGGATGTCTTACATGTCAACGATAGTTTGGCAGTTCTTTCGAAATGGTTCGCAGCCAATAATCTTCTACTTAATGCGAATAAAACTAAATGTCTTAAGTTCTCATTACCTAATGTTCCTCAAGTAGGATTAAATTTAAAACTTGACGACAAGAAATTAGATGCTATTACGGAAACTGTATTTCTAGGAATTACTCTAGATTCGAAATTGCAATGGGGACCCCACATTAGAGCTCTTTCAGGCAGATTAAGTTCAGCTGCATATGCAGTAAGAAAAATAAGGCAGTTGTCTGATATAGCCACAGCTAGGTTAGTATACTTTGCTTATTTCCACAGTATTATGTCCTATGGCATTCTGCTGTGGGGATCGGCAGCTGACGTAGATTCGATTTTCATTTTGCAAAAGAGGGCAGTTCGCGCGATCTATAAAATGAGTCCTCGTGAGTCCCTTAGAAATAAATTCAAAGAAATTGATATACTCACTCTGCCTTCTCTTTATATCTTAGAAAGTATTTTGTATGTTCGCAAAAATTTAGGACTCTTCAAAAAAAGAAGCGACTTCCATAATATAAACACACGTAGTAAACATGAAATTGTGATACCCAAATTTAGATTAGCTAAAACTAGTAAGTCGTTTCTTATAAACAGTATCCGCTTTTATAATAAGTTGCCAAAGTCTGTTACAGAACTTAGCGTTGGTAAGTTCAAAACCCACATCAAACGTGTCCTTATCAAAAAAGCATATTATAAGATTAAAGACTACGTTGAAGATAGGGAAGTTTGGCAATAATTCCTTCTGCACATGTGGCTTCCCTGGTACGTCATTAACGGCATAATTTTGTAAGAGTCTATTAACTGCTCCCAAATTACCATGTTTATTTTTTACATTCATCCCTGACAGACATAATCATATTATAATATTATTTGACACCTACTACTTTATATACCTACCATATTTAATTTCAACTCTATAATAGTGGCTTTTGCGGACATGTTAATTATCCAGATTTGTGTCAGTTGTAATAGCAATCATGTCATTTGGTTTAAATAGGTTTTTATTTTTAGTTTCTTATTTATCTTATATAGATTCTCCTCTAATAGACCTTGTGAATGTGAGAACGTTGTAGGCTTAGTGGACTGTAGACCTTTTTATTTTTTTTATTTTTTTTTATGGAACAATTTCAGTTTCTTTTAACTACCTACATGAAACTCCTTGAAAGGCAGGCCTACACTGTCCTCCCATAACTATTAACACTGTAATTCGAAAATATTGTAAAAGCCAATTATCTTTTAAAAGAGTAACCATGGAGTTTCTTGCCGGCTCTTCTCCATAGGAAACGACCAATTGGAACCGTGCACCTAGCTTCTGACGTTTCATAAGTGCCCATGTAGGCTTATGTGAAATAAAATATTTTGATTTTGATGATTTTGATTTTGAGCTGAATAACAGTTTAAAACAGATATTTAAAATACTTACTAATTCCATGCATCTTGCATCAATTTCATGATTCCGCGTCTATAAAACTATCAAAAATGTGTGAATGGGTGTGTGTGTCCAATGTCAATGTCTTATCAAGTACTGTCAAAGTGTGAACTATACGAAAGCACAAAACAGTTAACAGCAAAGTATTTGTATTTTATTTCGTTTTTAGTCACTTAATAAATTACAATCTTCTTAAACAATGGATGAAGAAAAGAAAACTGAACGTAAGAGAAAAAGATTTGCCGCTAGGTTGAAAAGTTCCAAGGGAATAACATGCACTGAAGTGCCTGGACCGGTATGGCACATGATTGAAATTAGTACCTATCCTTTATTTTGTAGCTGTAGTGCTAATATAATACTCTGTTTCAGAATATAGTCCTATGTAACGCTGGACAAGCTACTGGATTAGAAAAAGAAGCAGTATTTGGTCTAGCAAAAGAGCATGGATTAAGTATACCTTTGCCCAAGTTTATTGCAGAAAAAGGAGAGTCGCACTCCTTTCTGGTGTTTGCCAAGACGGATAATGCTCAATTGTTTTATAATGCGTGCAATGGTAAAGCTAAAGCTGATGAAAATGGAACACCTCTTTATATGAACTTTGTTGAAAGAGGTAAACAGACCATCATATTTATTTCTATATTGAATACACTACGGGAAAAAAGCGTTTACGTATGTATGTGTATGAATACATTAAGCATGTAATTTTATCAGACCATGAAAGATGATGTTTGTTCACAATATGTAAACACTTTAATTTGTTAGATTGATAATTTATTTTTCCAGTTCCCAACACAGAAATTATATGCCAACATGAACAACCCAAAGGCCTATTACTACTCAACGATTTTATCAGCATAGAAGAAGAGAAACAATTTATAAAACTGTTTGATTGGAATCCAGCATCAAATAATTTAAAAAATCGTCAAGTGAGGCATTTTGGCTATGAGTTTAGATATGGTAGTAATGATGTGGACCTAGAAAATCCATTAATAGAGAAAATTCCTGAAGAATGTGCTTTATTGTGGAAGAGGTTGAAAGAACAGGATTTAGATGTTGGTGTTCCAGATCAACTGACAGTGAATAAGTATTGTCCTGGACAAGGTAAGTAAAGTATAACATTGTTAATTAATTATTTATGCTAATAAATTGACCAAAGTTCTCCCCCATAGATGACTACATCCCTATGTATGTTGCATATATGCCAAAGCATAAATCCTTACTAATATTATAAATGCAAAAGTAACTCTGTCTATCTGTCGCGCTTGCACACCAAAACTACTGAACCGATTTAAATGAAATTTGGTACACAGATAGTCTAGAGCCTGAGATACACAGATAGTCTAGAGAAAGGACATAGGCTACTTTTATCGACATACGACGCGGGCGAAGCTGCGGGCGGAAGCTAGTCATTTATATTAAAGTTATTTTGAGTAATTTCAATATAAGTAATGCTCTTTGGTCGCCATTTTGTTTTTTTGCAAACCACTATATATTTAAAAGAAAGACACTGGCTGGCTTGTAAATCCAATTAAGCTATTTACCAAAAACTGCCAAATAAATATACCTCCATTTACTTTAATTATTCCATTTGCTCTATTCAGGACACTATTATCTATATCCCCAGGTATACCATCCCATGTGGACAAGCACAGTCCATTTGGAGACACAATTCTATCCCTCTCACTGGGCTCTGATGTAGTAATGGACTGGAAGCATCACAGCGGGAAATATGTGCCAACCTTCGTTCAGGCAAGATCTCTACTTGTTATGCAAGATGAGGCCAGGTGAATAGTTAGAATTAGCTAATGCTGGATTGTGCTACCTTATCTTGTCTGAAAAAAAAAACTCATATTTTGCAATTGGCCTGAGGAGCTTGTTGCTAAGTAATAACAGCCGCGCGGGTCGATCCATCAGGTTAAGCTTTGCTTGCCGGGGTTGATCCGTACATGGGTGACCATCTTCAAAAACCGGGAAACCTCCGTGTCTCGGAATCATGTTAAGCCGTTGGTCCCGGCTGTCATACGTCGATCTTTAACAGGCGTTACGGGTCGTCAAAAGCTCGGAAGTCTGACAACCAGTATTACCAAGGGGTATCGTATTACCGAGTTTCTGGGTTGTGGAGGTCAGATAGGCGGTCGCTCCATGTAAAATACTGGTATTCAGCTGCATCCGGTTAGACTGGAAGCTGACCCCAACATAGTTGGGAAAAGGCTAGGCAGATTGATGGATTTTTGCAATGGGCCTGGTGCTATAAACTTGTTCATCATTGGGGTATATCTTGCAACAATATTCCACACATCATCATATCATCCTCTTATTAATCTTATCTCAATTTAATTGGGGTCGGCGCAAAATGATGTCTTCTTCAACCATACTTCTCTATTAGCCGTCATCTCAGTAGTCACCCCCCTTCTAGCCATATCATCCTTCACACTGTCCATCCATCGTTAATTCCACATTTATTCTCACGACATTTTTCTCGTTCCTCCGCATCACATTTCACCATCTTCGTCATTCAGCAGAAAGACGTCCACCACTGGACATAGGCCTTCCACAAGCTTTTGCAACCAGTACTTGCTGCACTATTTGATAACCATCATTCATGTCATCCCAGCTATTAGATCTAGATAAAAAATAGAAAATTTGGAACGTAACCTTATTAAAGCACACGTCGAAATTCCAAATTTTTCTCTACGCGCACGAGAATACGGGAAAAGTTTTTGACCAGTGCGCAAATTTTTTTTGGTGGTTCAATATCAGTAATAGAACACATTTCCATTATTTATTCAATACTTTTTTTTGTTTTTTTATCCTACTTAAAATCAGCAAAATATGGACACAAACTATTCGTAATAATATCAATGGGCGCGTGCGGCGGCCGGCGCACTAGCGGCGGTGTTGCACGGGGGTGCAACCCCCTCCCGGGCGGCGCCGGGCGCTGTGGCCGACAGTTCGCTCATCGCACGCGCTGTCGTGTGACGTCGCGTCTAATCGCTTTCCCGCGCAAGGGCCGCGCGGCACGTGTCGTGCTTGTACCTACCGGTCACGATGTCGGACTTCAGTAACCGCGAGTTTTACGAGATGGTGCGAGTGTATATACTGAGTGGTGAAAGTTTGCGAGCAGCTCGCAGAATGTATGCGACGGAGAGCATACCTCCTTAACCCCGCGGTCCCTAATGAAAGGACCATTTTAGCGGCCACTCAAAGGCTGCTTGATCACGGACAGTTCAGAACCCCGAATCATGCACGAGGGTCTGGCAGACCCCGACTGGCGATCGAAATGGAAGAAAGCATTTTTGATTTCTTTGAGCGAGATCCAAGGGCCAGTAACCCACGTAAATACCTACGCCGGCGAATCGAGCGAGCGCACAGCTGATAGGTAGGTACTTTCGCGCGTTCCGCTTCGCCGCGCGCCGCCGACGCCGGCGCCGGTTAGCCATACAACCACTTTTAAAATAAACATCTTTCGTTAACGATTTTTTTTTTTTTTTTTATGAAGACGCATTAAAATAAAAAAAATATGTTTAATAAAACTGGTTTAAGGTTAATATGTCAAAATTTCCGCAGTGGATAAAAACTTTTCCTGTATAAACAAGATTTATATGCCACAGTTTCTCACCTGTCCACCACTCTGGGTGTTAACATTTCACCTGAAATACGAGATGTATCTAGATTTCGTATCGATAAGAAAAATAATTATTCGGCAATAAGTATTGAATTTATAAACACTCTTAACAAAAATAAATTCTTGGATTCTGTAAAACAATATATTAAAAATAATCCCACACGAAAGCTGGACTCTGCAAGCTTGGGATTTCAGTTAAGGAACCAATGCCTATTTTCATTGCAGAACAACTAACCCCGCAGGCTAGAAAACTATTTTACTTGGCTAGAAATCTTGCTAAGCTGCAAAAATACGAATATTGCTGGATATCCAATGGCCGCATCCTGATGAAAAAAACAAAGGAATCTCCCTACATAGTAATAACGAATGAAGCCCAATTGAAAGACCTTTCTAATTCACCTGAAACATGACTACATGTACTGGATCTTATATTCGATTTACGTTTGTGGGTACGCCCATGTTGTTTAGCTTTTAAAATAATACTTTAAAATGTTAAACTATATTTTTTCTACTTCTAATGCATGCAATTCATTTTTTATTTATAGTCATAATACCTCTGCTGTACAAATTCACTCACACTTACACCACTCACCTCTCCACACTCACACTACAAACATACAAACTCAAACTATTTTCCTTCACATATCATAACACTTCACCACACACCATTCAGCATGTAAAAAACCACGCTTTTTTGTTCATATCCCCAAATAATCGCTCAGACTGTGTCATATTACCTAACATGTTACTTATAAATAACAAAATTCGATAACATAGACTCCCTAAATGATAATTTGGATAACTTTTCTGTATCTAACATGTCTCACTGTATTTATCGATCTTGCTAAAGCATTTGATACCGTTCCTCTCCCTTGCTTATTATCCAAACTCGAAAGTTTAGGCGTCAGAGATCTACAACTTCACCTCTTTCATTCTTATCTTTCAGGCCGCTCACAGAGGGTCATAATCGACAAATATTTAAGTGACGTGCTGCCTATTGTCTACGGTGTACCGCAAGGCAGTGTCTTACGTCCCACGTTGTTTTTGGTGTTCATCAATGATCTCTGTAATATGAAATTTAATTCCGGAAACATAGCCATCACTTTTTTCGACAACTCGTGGTCTAGTCTCCAAACTACCGCTCAGAAAGGATTTGATGTCGTACGTAGCTGGCTTATATCTCACTCACTTATCTTAAATACCTCTAAAACAAAACTCATTACTTTCTCTCTCAACATCAAATCACAACCTTCGACTCCCGTAACTTTGCAAGCTCACCCCTGTCAATTAAACACACCAAACTGCAACTGTCCACTAATTACATCTACTGATACAATTAAATACTTTGGTATTACTCTAGACAAGCACCTCAACTTTAAAGCACATACTACTCTCCTGACTGGCCGTGTTCGCAAGTTGTTTTTTTTTTAACTCTTAAGACACGTTGCCAACCTACATGTCATACAATCCGTATACTTTGCAATGTGCCAGTCTGTAATTTCTTACTGTATTACAAGTTGGGGTGGTGCTGCTAAATTGATTCTCAAGCCTCTCGAGGTAGCGCAGCGAGCAGTCCTGAAGGTGGCCACTTTTCGACCAATGCTTTATCCTTCTTTTGATATCTACCAGAAATGCAAGGTCCTTACCGTCCGCCAAATGTTTATACTCAGCACGATTTTACAGCTTCTTACTTCTCTTCTTACATCAGTGAAGTAACTCATAACACAGATATACACACTCTCGCACCCACACACACACGCACACAGACACACCCTCACGCGCTCGCACTCACACATTCTTGTACTGTACTTTTATTTGTTCAAAATTCTCTTAATAATTATTATGTTACAGTCTAAGAAAAACCCTTGTCCTATTTTCGGGAAATGAGGTCTGATTGTCCTTAATACAGGCTGCTAAGTAACCTAGCTAGGACATCAGATCGTAAATTGTATTGTTACCTACTCATCTCAGATGTAAACTATTCCTAAGTTGTCATTCTACTTTGTAACAGACTGTATCACTTTTTTATGAAATCAATTATATATATAAAATATAAAAATTCATTTGACCTGCATTCTAATTATTAGCTATCCAGTAGCCGTACCCCAGTACTCAGTAATTGTTCATAGCCATAAGATTTTGCATGATCAAAACAACAGTCAGACCGCGTCCTAACCAAAAGAGATCATCACGCTCTTTTATATGAACATGACATACTCACGCGATCAATCAAGTCGCGTTTATACGTCATAATTTCATAACTCGTAATACTTACAAACGATCGTGTCGATGGCGTACTCGCGTAACGATCGCTTTCATTAAGGACGCGGGGTACGTGTTCGAAATAAATTTTAGTTCATTTTGTTTCCTCTGACTTCAGATATGACTGGCAGCACGGCATACAACCTCGAACGTGGGATCCAGTCATCGACAATCGTGTAGAAAACTTACACAACATCAAAGTGGTTACCAGCGACACAGTACAAAGAAATACGCGAATTTCTCTCACATTCCGTTGGACTAGAAGTGGTCCCTGTGAATGTACGTACAAGACGCTTTGTGATAGTGTAGAGAAAGTATCAGCTGATAACTTGAAAGATGAACTAGCTTCGAACTTAGAAGAATTGCATGTACATCAGGTTTGTAATCTTTATAAACAAGAAATACACACTTTCTTAGTATGCCATGTAATATGATTTCGACACATTGATCAAAATATTCAAAATAGAGCAAACAATTACTAAGTTTAGGTTAGCGAACTTTTTATGCGTTCATAGGGTGACTATGAACGCATAAAAAGTGCGCCAATTATTCTACACGAATTATTCTAAAGAGAAAAGATTTGTATCTTTGTTTATCTATCACTATACTATACTATCACTATAAAGTTCACTCATCCACCATAGAAAAGGGAGGATCCTCCGACCAGACGGTTGTTGTGTCTGGCGAGCAACTGCCCAACGATAGATGTCGGGGTTTTTTTTTTTTTGTATACATAATATGTGTCCCTTGCACGGTAAACTTTAATTGCGCGATGCAGGATTTATGTGACGTCAGATGTGGCGATGTAGATACCGCCACAAGTCAATCAACAATTTTTTGATATTAATAGTTCTATATTGTATTGTTGTGTTGAAGCTAAACGGAGAGAAGTCAAAACAACGCAAGCCTATTATTGGTTGTTCGAGATATTTCCTATCCTCTCTGCTTTAGGGCAAGCCGAACCTAAAAGTTTTTTCGGCGAAAGCTCCAGGATAGCCATTACTCAGTTATACAAATCCAATTGAATGACTTTTTCATGAAATCATTACGTTTGAGGATTATTCTAACTTAAGGAGTTGTATTGCTGATTCTAACGATTATATTTCTGTAGCGCCATATTTCTTACAGTCGCGAATCATATTTTATAAAAACCGTAAGAAAATTTGAAGTTCGCGGGCCCCTTAAAGTTTTGGCCAAACTTAGGCGACGGGATGAGGGTCAAAATTCGCTCGCGCCTATTGTGTCAACTAACGGAAGGGTGTTCAAACCAAACTGGCGCAAATATTCGCATGATCCTCGTAAATCCTGAGTCCTAATCATTCAAACAATCGACGCTCTATCGCTTCACATGTCCCGGGCAGGATTCGCCTCAGTGTGGCCAGAGCTTTAATTAAATGTTTGCTAAACCACGATTTATCTTTTGATTTCAGGTTTACGAACAGATAGCAGGACACTTTAGCACGACTCGGCACAAGCCTTGGCCGAAGGTGGTGCAGTTCATGCAGGGAGTCACGCCCGGTAGTGTGGTGATGGACCTAGGATGCGGAAACGGGAAGAATATATTGAAGAGGGACGATATTGTGCAGGTCAGTCATACACTCGTACACTTCTTGTTAGTTTCATGTGGTACCATGTGGTAACCCTACAAAACCCGGTGCATTTGATTGATGCAATATTACCACCTACTAGCTTAGCACAGTTGAGAGGGATTAACACAATGGCCCTTTTTAGGAATCTATAATTTTATGGTATGTACCATAAAATTTTCTCTACAGAAAAAAATTACATACTTACCTCCAAATCGAACAATAAACCGCTAGTATTAAAAAAATACTTCAAATTAGATCTTGAAACTACATATTATCAGCTTATCACTTACCTAATTTTTGTTTTTTTTTTTCACTGGAAAAATAAATTACCTAAACTATCGGCGCCTGGGAGCCTTCTCCCCGCTGGCGCCACTCAGTCCGCGAGCAATAGTGTGCACGCGAGATTAAGAGTGAATTTGAGCTAAGGTATTATGGACTTTTGAGATATTCCCAAAGGCCCTAACATTGGGCCTTTGGGAATATCTTAAAAATGAGATAAGCAATAACTTCTCTCTCACTCTCCATTCCAATAGGGAGACTGCCCTGTCTAGTTGTTCATATAATATTGGGTAATACTGAAAACAATTTACTATATTCATTATTATCATCGTCATCCTCCGACCATTATTTCGTTTAATGGATCGTCTCAGGACGATAAATAAATCTATATTAATAAAATAATAAAGCCGAAGAGTTTGTTTTTTTGTTTGAACCCGCTAAACAACCAGTCGGATTTGAGAAAATATTTTAGCATTTGATAGCCCAATTCTTGAGTAAGGCTTTAGGGTATTAAGCATCCTGGCAGGGTTGCGGGAAAGTCCGAAAGGGATACCAGAACCTTGGCAACAGGCAACTGAAGGAACACGGGTGGGATTTAGTCAGTAAAAGTCTGACACGCCCTTCCGCTCCGCCCAGAGCGGGAGAAGTCATATGATGACTTACCAAACAAAAAAAAAATGTGTATTTAGCATCACGCTAGGACCTTTAGGAGCCGAGCAAAAAGAAATAAAAGTCGGAAAGAGCGTTAAGCGAAAACTAAGTAATAGCGCGGGCAGGCGATACGATGCGACGGTGTGGATCGGGGGACAAGAAATTTCACGCAGCCGAAATCGCGGGCTGAAGTAGAAACTAAAAATATTCTTGTTACAGATTGCAGGCGAGCGAAGTTCAGGCTTGTTATCAGAATGCAAGGAGCACATACGTGGTGTCGGTGGAGCAGACTGCGTGCGGTTAGACCTATTGAACGCTATGCTGAATGATGAGACGGCGGATATTGTTATATGTATCGCCGTTATACACCATTTCAGTAGCAAGGTGAGTTAGGAATGCTTTATTTTATACTAGCTGCGCCCCGCGGTTTCACCCGCGTAAGTCTCGATCCCGTGAGAATATCGGGATAAAAAGTATCCTATGTGTTAATCCAGGTTATAAACTATCTGTTTGTCAAATTTCATCCAAACCCATTCAGCCGTTTTTGCGTGATTGAGTAACAAACATCCAAACACACAAATACACAAACTTTCACATTTATAATATTAGTAGGATCTATGTTGTCCCAATACTTAGCGCAGATCTCCTTTTATTATCGTCACAGCATAGTACAGAAGGCGCACTCCGCGTTTTAGGTATGAAGCTACAAGTACGCGGCGGACTCGTCTGTCAGGCCAATTCAGTGAGCGTAATGTAGTCAGAAGATATATAAAAGTTACGTGATAGAAAGAGAGGCAACTTCTAGGTGAATATAACTTTAGGTAATTAGCGTTGTGCGACCTGAATTGCACTTTATTGTGTGGTGGCAAGAGTCGATTTTCAATTCAATGATTTTGCGGAGTGAACCATCTCTATTAATCTGTGTTATCGGCGATTACTTAGATATTTGGATTCGATGGCTTTTAATCTACGTTCTGCAGTTCACTGCTGGACATAACCAAGTTACGGTAAAGGCTTGCAGTATACAAGGTTAAATTAAATAGCGAAATTTCACAGACCCATTGTGTAGAATCTTTATCTAATTGCATCATAGCACTAGTTTAGTGTCTCCCTCATCTTTCAGATTGTTAGTTTTTTTCGCAATTTATGTTGTATTCTAAACGACACTGTCTGAGGTTTAACTTTATACATCCACAGGCAAGAAGATTACAATCCATATCAACAATACACCGTTTACTGCGGAAAGGTGGACGCGCTCTCATCACAGTTTGGGCCAAAGATCAAACGAAATCAAATTACCTTTGCAAGAGCAAACAAGACCAACAAAATGAGTCTCAAGCCGAAACCCAAGTGACAATTGGGGGCGTAAACCTTCCAGTGCATGAAAATAGAACGCAATTCAAACATCAAGACTTATTAGTGCCTTGGAAGTTGAGAAAAATTACGGATAGTAAACTAGCAAATGCCCCAGATAATACTTTGCTAAGATACTATCATGTCTTCGAAGAGAATGAACTAGACGAACTATGCAAAGAGGCCAAATTCACAATCGAAGACAGCTTCTATGAAGAGGGTAACTGGTGTGTTGTGTGTAAGAAAAAATAAATTTACTGAGGTAACAATTTGTACTTTCTTTTTTTAATTTAAAAAAGTCACCGTCTATAAAATTAAAAAATAAAACGACTAATATAAAATCACTAAAAAAAAAACAATGGTTTATAACAACTATGTAATGTCCTGCGCATATGTAAAACTGAAGCCAATGTATGAAATATACAAAAACCGTTAGACAATAATGTTGCTTTCAAAATCATTTCAACAGAAAAATAAGAATTTTTCTTTGTTAGAGCTTTAGAATTAGCCTGAAATATGCATGTTAGTGTTGACTCTGATTCTGTTGTTCACCGTCTAATCTGAAATAATACTATTGCGCTCTTTTGCTGCCAGAGAACAAGAAAGAGTCGGTAAGGCCCTTTGTACGTGGCACGGTTCCTTTACGGTATGGCGTATAAACCGCGCCGTAGAAACGTGTCTGTCAACAAACTCCCATAGTGAAACAACACTGAGGACCATGCCTACACACGGCGAATTAACTGTAGTCTTCCAAAAACAAAGGCCCTAACGGTTTAGAGCTGTCAAACATTACATCTACACTTTAATTTTACGTATTCATAATTTAAAGGCAAGTAAGAGCTAGCAATAGTTTCAATGGTGAACTACAGAATCTGGGCTATTATCTGAATTAATGTACAAAATCTTTATTGACCAATTATGAAACATCTCACATCTTTTTATCTAGGGAAGGTCAAGTCCATATGACGTAGCACATTAGGCTATAGTACTACAAGGTACTTTTGGCGTGTGGCCTTATTTAGAACTAACGCCGCCATCTTGTTTTTTCAATACATTTCACAAAACAATTATTGCACAAATGTTTACGAACAGCGCCCCGTGGCAACGTCATTCGAGCGCCAAAAGATCCCTGTACTAATGTAGCTTTACGAAATGACTGATAATGGTTAAAAGTAATCAGACCGACTCTATCTGGAAGACTACTACTATGAAGAGGGTTCGACCAAAAACTACCTTTCATTAATATGAGGCCCATGATGGGAGGCACACGTAACAATAGGCATAGTTCGCATAAAAGACGAATAGAAAATATTTTATGATCACCATGTCATCCATTTTGATTTATTTGCCATATGTACCCTCGCAAATAGCTACAGTATCCAACTTCCGGAAACTCCTATTTTGTGATTGAGCTTCGAACATTCCTTTATCACATATGCGTTATGCGCAAGACATCGCATCAGGATTTCATTAAAGCTAATTGCAACAACGGTATAACAGATATGGTTGACAGATCCGCCAATACAGCATCAACATTCTGTATAGTATTCACTTGGAATATATTCTCCTTTCTAAAGCTAAGTATTGCCAACGCTAATAATGGTAAGATTTCTAAACAATCGTAGCCTAGTATGGCATCCCAGAGTAGTAGTAATTGATCTGGTGGTAGGTGTCCACTGAATGCGCGCATCAACCATTTGAATACCACTCTAATTCTGAAATAGAAAACGGAAATTAAATATGAACGAATTTTATCTATTATTCAAAAAAAAAATATTAATTTGAAATACTTACGGATTAATATTGATATTTCTAAAATGTACCCATAATAAAGGTTCATTTGCTTCTAAAAGCCTCTCATATAAAAGGCACAATGATACTATACCCTGAAAATGAGAGGAACACATTAGAATCTACCATTGACATCAGTTTAGTTAAAGATTAAGAGAAATTGTACATTCAACTATACATTATAATTCTCATATTGTAAAGTGTCAAGCTGGTTTTTTTTTTAAGGCTATCTCGCGTCCCCCTCCAGCTTAATATGTTAAGCCTGCAGAAAAGCTCCCATTGGGCCACCATCTACCATGGCCCACCTGGCAATCTCTTAACCGACTAAGAAGCCAAGTGGGTCGCTGCAGGTACAACTTAGTCAGGTGACCACCTGACTAAGTTGTAGTTGTTGTTCAGAGCATCAGTGCCATTGTGGAGCAACATCACAAACTATGCCTCACCTCTTGTCGTGCTCTCTGTGTAAAAATACCTGCACCATGGAAGACCTTTGCGAGGCCAACGCTTACGCGGTCGAAGCTTATATAAAATTAATAAAAGAGAATCACTGCTACGACGACGAAGAAGACCCAGTAAATAATCGGCTGCTAAACTGGGCTATCCTGTGGATGGCACGGATGGACTGGCCTTATAAATATGGCCTCCAGCCAGAGCACAACCGAACCCACACAATACCCAGCCGTCTTCTTTCTTTTTCTTGTGGTTAGTCACTAATCTGGTGTCAGAGTTTTAAAGCCGCCTTTGGACCTCTGACTTGGCTTCACATGCCGTCATGAAATATCTCAAGCATGTTTCCTTACGATGTTTTCCTTCACCGTTATTGAAGTACAATGTCTCTTTCAAGTGCGCGATGTATCATATTTACTTCCGGGATAACAGAGTAATTGACTACGTGGCCGTGGTAAAGGGATAACCCCTATTCATTGCCCCGACCACAAAACAAATGCGGTCAACAGTTCAGTGAATATTATGACAAATATATTAGGTATTATTCACTGAAGTACTGTAAGGAAAAACTATAAATATCAAGTTCAAATTTCCAGTTTATGCTGATCTCGCATTGTATAGCATTTACGTACAACCAACCGTATCAACGTGTTAATTAATATTACGTGTGCCAATGTCCTTCTAAACACTAGCTTCCATTGATGAAATGCTAAATAAGGTAAGTACCTGTGCATGTGTCGATATGTAGTGCAATCGATGCCAATATCGTACGTAGAATGCGCGAAACGTGTAGTACAACTGAACAGGGTCGTCATATAGATAGCAGAACGGAGTTGCTGGAAAAATATACATTAGCGTGAATTATTAGTCACAACCACAAATCACGTTTTAATTGAGTTCTGCGTTTCTACAGGGTTACTGGTAACTCGACGTATTCCTTGCAGGACGTCATAGTAGGGTTAAAATGCAACAAATTAAGCCACCAAATGTTCTACCGAAATTCAGTAGTTTTTGAATTAGTTAAGAGTTTTAGTTTTTTAATGAAAAATCCCAGATTAAACCATTTGAAACCAATTTAAAAATGATTTACGGCGCGACTGTACTGAAATTTAAGTTATGATCATAGTTGACGCCGTAGCAGACCTATGTTAATAATTAAAAGTTCAATAATGCCTAAAACTTTGGCAAATATCACTAACAAAACATTTAACTTTTTGTAATTTTTGCTATTACTTCATAAAAAATGTAGTCTAGTGCAAAAAAAATACTACACCTGGTGTACAAATTACTAAGAAAACATCCTTGTCAAAAAAAAAAAAATTAAATTAAATTAAATAAAATTAAATGTTTGGTTAGTGATATTTGCCAAAGTTTTAGGCATTATTGAACTTTTAATTATTAACAAAGGTCTGCTACGGCGTCAACTATGATAATAACTTAAATTTCAGTACAGTCGCGCCTTAAATCATTTTTAAATTGGTTTAAATGATTTAATCTGGGATTTTTCATAAAAAAACTCTTAACTAATTCAAAAACTACTGAATTTCGGTAGAACATTTTGGTGGCTTAATTTGTTGCATTTTAACCCTACTATGACGTCCTGCAAGGAATACGTCGAGTTACCAGTAACCCTGTATATAAATAATGTTCTGATTTTCTGAATAACACCAACAAGATCTAAAACAATTTGAGGTTCCAAGAAAGTGTCTTCGTATGCGATTGTTTATTTCGAGCATCCTGCATTATTTCAGGCGAATATATCTTTTACTTATCATATACTAGCTGATGCCCGCGGCTTCGCCCGCGTGAATGTCGGTTATTTATTATATACTAAAAACCTTCCTCGATCCATTGTGGAAAACACCATGAAAATCGGTGCAGTAGTTTTTGAGTTTATCGCGAAAAGACAGACGCGGCGGAGGACTTTATTTTATACTATATAAGGATTTTAACCAGAATCTAAATAACTAGACATTCATTCGGCTCACGGAGCACTATCTACCAATCTAGTTATAGGATCTCGCCTCACATTAACCCTCGTGGGCCTCGACCTATCCATCCCCTTATTTCCGTCTTCTACAAAATGCAGCCCCCGTTTCATTATAAGCAAAGTCCCCCGCTATCCCAATACACATCTATCCGTTCATTTTTCACGTCATCTCTTTTATGGCCCCGCCTTACTTGTAAATACTTACACCAGTTTTTGTGCTATTTGGGCTTCCAGTTTGCTACTATTGTATCCACTGCTGTTGGACAATGAGGGTAGCAAAAACTTACCATACATGGAGAAACCATGAAAGGGAATAATCCCGCTCGGTGGAAACACAGTGACGCTATCTGCTGAAGTCTGCTTGCCTTTGATTGTGACTGTGGGTGGATTGCCGATGCTGCCTTTTAGGTGTTGCATCACTTCAATATCGCGGGAAAAACATAACATCACCTGTAAAAGTGTATTAGCCCTATATACCTATTTTGAAGTCTAGGAGCAACATTATTTAAAAAAAAAACGTGTGCGGTCGGGGGACCCCTTCAGGGATGAAGTTCCTTCTCACGTATGATACGAACAATATTTTCGCAGTCGCCATCTTGGATTTACATTTTGACCTCACTATCGGCTTTAGCATCCTCAAAAACTATGGAAACGATTTCAAATGACGAAAAAATTTTAAATTTCGCAAGCGCCATCTTGAATTTCCATTTTGACTTCACTATCGGTTTTAGCATCCTCGGAAACGATGAAAACGATACCCATTACGAAAAGTGAGAAAGTTTTCTCATCCGCCATCTTGGATTTTAATTTTAAACAAATTGAATTGAATGTGCATTAGAAGAAGACAGTCGCAAGCCAAGTATGGACGTTTTTTCGCGTGACGATTTCTGCCAGTAAGATCTTCGTTCAAAAAATTGTTTGAAAAGCTTTAAGTGCCAGCTGGATGGTACTGTTGACGGAATAAAAACTCCTTTACCTGATACAATAAATCTTCAAATACGAAATACTGGTCATCGTTGGAAGCGGTTAATTGTACGTCTTTAAATATAAGTTTGTCTATCATTAAATCCACTTCCAGAACATTTTTCTTGAGGTGAGCAAAATATGCGGTGTGCTGAAAATTTAAATGAAAAAATAAATCCTAGGCATACTTGGAATTCTGAGATTTCTGCTTGCCCTGAAGTGATAAAAGGTTTATTGAAGTTGAATCTTATTTTATGTAGGTAAGTACTACCTGACCCTTTACATCGGAGCCTAAAACTTGCGACCACAACTTTGCGCGGAGGCACTGCGGGCTTCCCTTCTTCAGGTACTCCTGTACAACGGGCGCATAGCCCAGGACTGCCACTCGCTCGCCCAAGCTGATACGCTCAGCTTCGAGGCTTGCAAACCCCGGCACAGAGCTTGGCATATTCGGATTCACGCCTAGAAGAGGTTCGCCGTTTGACCATTCTGAAAATACTTTTCGCTGGAAAGAAAGGTTTTTTTTAGGGAAATATGTTTATTTATATAAATGCGACTAGAAGTTATGATTAGTCAATTTCGACAAACTTTCATTGATCTAGCATAGGGCCGAGCATAGACTCCTGCGGAACACCTTTGTGCTGGCCGTAAATGATCAAGGTCAGTGGTAAAAATTGGAATTATAATTACGCTACAATAATACTTACTAACTGGTCGAGTGTTTTCACTTGAATTGGTAAATGAGCAAACTCCCATTTTGGTTCATCTCTGCAAAACATAATCAATATTAATTATGCTTTATGTATTTAAAAAACCGGCCAAGTGCGAGTCGGACTCGCGCACGAAGGGTTCCGTACCATTATCTATAAAAACGGCAAAAAAATCACGCTTGTTGTATGGGAGTCCCCTTAAATATTTATTTTATTCTGTTTTTTTGTATTTATTGTTATAGCGGCAACAGAAATACATCATCTGTGAAAACTAGCTATCACGGTTCATGAGATACAGCTTGGTGCACGACGGACAGACAGACAGACGGACGGACAGCGGAGACTTAGTAATGAGGTCCCGTTTTACCCTTTGGGTACGGAACCCTAAAAAGGTTCGTACTACCTATAGAATTTAAAAGCACTTACTCTCTCGTGTAAGGTACATATCCGGATAAAGTTAATAACACTTCCAAAAAGTCTTTCGGCGCATAGACTGGTCTGTATTTCGTAAGGTCTGAAAAAAAATAAACATTGTTTAATGAAAGCATGTTTTAATTATAGACATCAGTTATTAATAAATCAGCTACTATAATTTACGTAAAATTACCTAAAGTATAAGTACTAAGTTCATTCCATTTTTCTAATAATTCTTCTTGTTCGCTTTGAGGTCTAATTTTTGCTAGTGATGTTTCAAGGTCTGTGCACATTGAATTTAACGATTTGTGTATTCGCTTCTCCCATTGAGCACTAGCTTTCAGTAATGATGTTAATGGGTCTAATTTCTGTAAAATAATAATTATGTAAGTACTTAATTGAATGTATCATCATCATGCCCAAAACATCTATGTACGAAAATCATATCCGACCTCACTAACGAATTTAAGGTGAAGTACTTTATATTAAAAAAAAGGGAAAAAAAAAATCCTTACATTTTGTTTACTCTGAGTTCGAACCCATTGAAAAACTGTATTCCTAAGTTTAGTGTCTAAACCCTTTTCTTTCATAGCTTGCTGTAAAGTTTGTTTGAAATCTTCCTTCTTTACATTTGGCGATGATACTAATTTCTGGAAAAACAAAGGAAAATAAAGAGAAGTGCCCTTAACAATTGCGTGGTATGCAGGGATTATTTTTGTATCGTGTGTCCGTAATCGTGATGAATGCTCGTGAATCTTACACATAGCCATAAGGTCATAAGAAAGTACTTTATAATTGCGGCCCGTGCGGGGGCACGGGAAGTGGATTAAAATGTTGGTACCTACTTACCTAAGTACTCAACTAATAGTTAGGCATACAATGTATGTTGTAAAATAAATTTATATGCAAGGCGTCAAGAAGCTTGGATTCGTTCTACACTTTTTTTTTGGATTGTTTAGTAATTGTAGTTCTGTACCTCAAACATAACAAGGGTAATGTATTTTAGATTTGAACAAAAAGTCTATCTACAGCAGCTCTAAGAAATACATACCTGTACATCACTATAAAATGATTTGTAAATGGAGAGATTTTTTATTTCTTCCGTTAGTTTTAATGCTGTGTGGTGTATGGCTTCTTCTTTTATACCTTCCATAGTAACTATTCATGAATTAGGTATATCTATTTCAATTTTGTAAAAATAAAATTTCAGACGTAACTGTGTTTACTTTTTTTTATAAAATTCATAGTTCATGTGAAAATGAAGACACTGTTGCCTTGGAAACTGACAAATAAATCATTGAAATATGTGAGTAGGTATGTTAAAGAAGTATTTATTTCGTAATAATTATAAGTGTATTTTATTCGCTAAATTAATCCAGTTTCATTTGAGTTTCATCCTGCTAGTCATTCATTCGAAAATAAAGTCGGTATTTTTGGGATGGTCTCTTTATTTTTCAAGAGATTCGTTCGGAAATCGTTTAAATATAATAATATTACATGCAAGTTGCACCCGGGTATCGCATACATCCATTAATTTTTATTCACTAGCTACATCGGTAATAAAAGATTTTTTTTTAATTGAAACCACTTCGATCGCCAATCAGCTTAGACTTTTTTATTAGATTTTTATGACCTTTTGATTTGTTTCAGAACGAATAGGTAAATGTCATTTTTTGTTGTCAATTTGACTTGTCAACAGTTACTCTTGTCATGCATGTGTCATCATCAGCCGAGTGCTTGTGGCTGAGTGAATGTTTTGACAACAAAGAATATAATTTCGTAAAAATGGGAAAAGTATTTCTTGACCATATTGGTGGCACACGTTTATTCTCTTGTGCGTCTTGTGATGTGAATCTGACAAATCGTTCAGAGTTGATTAGCACACGGTTTACTGGAGCCACAGGTACCCTTCCCATTCTTTACTTTACCTTCACTTGATCAACTATAGAGGCATTGATATTTTGTACTATCATTGTGATGATCACATCATGTTTCAGTATCTAACGTATACATGAAAATGGATTATTATAAATAAACTATTCACAAAGCTCTAATAGAATGTATGGCTAATTTTGATGGATGAAAACTGCCCCACATAATCATAACATCTAGTGGCAAAGGCTTTTCCAGACTAGAGGCACGTCTCTTCTACTACTACTAGAAATAAGTTCACTTTTCATGGTACTTAATTTACTATACAAAGTAGAAAATAGGAAATCAATAGAAAATTATAATTATTATTGCAGGCCGAGCATTTCTGTTCCACAAGGTTGTGAACCTATTGTACTCCGAGGTGCAGGACCGCGTGATGCTAACAGGCCGCCACATGGTGCGCGATGTCTCCTGCAAGAACTGTGGCACAAAACTGGGTTGGGTCTATGAATTTGCTACAGAGGAGAATCAGAGGTGTGTATGTCGCTGTTTTACTTCCATACACTGTAGAAATGTGTCTTTTCAAATATTTTAATGCAGTATCATCATTATATTACCAGCAGAAATATGTACACAGCTGGACATAGGTTTTTACCCAGGATTGCCACACTTTGTCTTGAGACCTATTGAAATACTTGCTGATAAAATTCATGCCTACCTACCATGTTGTCCAGGCTTAAGTTTTAAAACTAATATTTACCTTTTTATGTTCAGCTACAAGCAATAGTAGAAAAAATGATATTTTATTTTCCAGATACAAGGAGGGCCGTGTAATCCTGGAAAGAGCTCTTGTGACAGAAAGTGATGGCATTGAAGAAATTCAAGTCAACAATGATGACTAACTCACCCAAAATATTATTTATGACTTGCAGTTAGAATGCTAAATCTAACAGTTTATTGTGTAGAAAAACTTTGATATTTGCATGAACACTGCATTTTACTTAACTAAGAATACATGGAAATCTCTGAATCATAATTACTAAACTTACTTTTTATTATTATTAAGATAAATACAACTTGACAAAGTATTTTGTCTGTTTTTTAACCGACGAAAAAAAAAGGAGGAGGTTCTCAAGTCGACCCGTATATGTATATAATTTTTTTTTTTATGTATGACCATGCATAACTTTCTACTGAGTCGTCCGATTTGAAAAATTCTTTTTTTATTGAGAAGGTTATACCTCGAAGTTGGTCCCATTTAAAATTGGAAACTATAATCCACCCCTAAAGGTAGAAAAAATGGGGTTGAATGATTTTTCACCAACTGAATTTTCAACTGTGAACCGATTCTGTTGAAATTTCGCACACATACATAGTTCTGATGACACAACCACTCATCATCAACTCCAGGTCTTTAACCTGGAGTAACCCCTGGAGTACCCTGGAGTAGATGGTAACTCAAAAGCGAAAAATTAAAAACTTTTTTACAAAAAATTAAACCGACGAAAAAAGAACTGAAAAGCGAAAAATAAAAAATAAACCTTTTAGTGTAACTAAGCTCCTAAACTTATTTAAGTAACACATTTGGAGGCGGCGCCAAACAAACAAACAAATTAATTACTTAATTATAGCGTGTATTATACAAGCTACTCAAAAAGTTTTTGGAACCTACACAGAGTCCACTGACCTAGAAAATCAATACTCAGTTTATTTAAGCAACCCAATTCTGCAATCAGAATACTTCAGTGCTCCTAATATTTCTGTTTATAGTTAAACAGCCATAAAAAAGAGTAATTATAAGGTAATTTGAGATCACCGATTCACATGCTGCAAATCATTGTTTACGGATATTCATTGCAGAAAACCAACTGTCCTTGATCCCTAAAAGCATTACACTGAATTATGTACGCACATCTTTATCTATGTAAATAGGTAGATTTAAAGGGTTTATCTGTTGATACAAAGGAATTGAGTGTAGTTTTATCTGAAGGGTCAGATGTTTATACATTTCAACGGCGCAGCGCTTTAGACGCCACGCCCCGCTTCAATGCACGCATGCATAAAATATGAGTGAATATAATAAATTATGACTAACAGTATTTTCAGATTTGTAGTGATACTAAGAAAAGAAAGGATTATGTAACTTTAAACTGAGTGTGATTTGTAGGAGTGAAACTCGGGGTATGATATGCCTCGAAGCAGTAGGCTAAACCCGACGCATGCTTGGAACAAGGCGGTTTTCCTAGGCAAACAAATACCAACCTTCACTAGTTGAAATAAACACAAGTGTCAGTTGTCACAAGTTGACAAATCACTGAGTTTTCGCATCATGACTCCACATCCCTCCCCCCTGCACCGCGCAGCTACGAGTACCTAACGAACGGACTATAATAGCTATGTGTTTCGACAGTGCTATCGGTTGCGGATATCAATCAACACATCCCGCCTGCATTACCTGAGGGGGCAGACAGCTGTGTTTTTAGTATACCCACAGAATTGTGGGTAGTTGGGTCACTTCAGTTAGGTGTGTGTGGAAAACAATGGTTCAAACAAAGGACCTATATTGATCCTACGGACGAGTGATTTGTGTTAGCAAAGATAAAAACGATCACACAGTCGGTATCACATTTTATTGATAATAATAAAACACAACATATATTTTTATCGGACGATAAAACTTTCCTCTGCCTCCATGCGATTACTTTAGCTCAGTTTTACAAATTGGAATAATAGTTTAAATAAAATGCCAACAACATAATAATAGCTCTGAATAATTCAAGCAGTGATAATTTGCTAATTACACATACGCCCTTTTAATAGGGTGTGAATAAAATATTTATAGTTCGCGTACTAAGTACACTAAAACATCGATATAAGACGTAATTACATTTTTAATTATTAACATTTAATTTTATCTTTTATTTTTACAATTAAAAATATTTCGTAATAGTTTTGTGCGGCAATTCAATATAAAACACTTACGCCAGGCTTACTTTAGAAAGTATTAGAATTATACGTATACGCGACCACTGAGGTATAGTTTCTATATTCAGACAAGTATTTAGACAAGAACTTTGCATTAGCTTGTACTTGAGGAAAATAATAAAGGCCGCACTCAGAGGCGTCTCTAAGAAATAATCAACAAATAAAGGGACACTTAAAAAAAAAAAACAATCTGTCATATTTTTCATTGACAGCGATCCAATAAAGGTGAACGTTCGCTGGCCGCTCGCACGGCACGCAACATGTTGAACGAATTTGCCGATGGCATACGACATGTATCCGGATATTATCTCTTCTTCAAAAATTTGAATATATCCGATGTTTCAGTCAGATTATACAATTCTTCTATCTATCTAGTAATAGTTTTTATTTTTTTAATGTTTTGGAGGTTCCCACCCCAAATATAACGAAACAATCTGCGGCATTCAGTGATGTACGCACGTAGTGAACTAATCAATGTGACGTCACCGGCACGCAACACACCCAAAGGGTAAAACGGAACCCTATTACTAAGGCTCCGCTGTCCGTCCGTCCGTCCGTCTGGCACCAGGCTGTATCTCATGAACCGTGATAGTTAGACAGTTGAAATTTTCACATATAATGTATTTCTGTTGCCGCTGTAACAACAAATAAAAAAGCAGAATAAAATAAATATTTAAGGGGGCTCGCATACAACAAACGTGATTTTTTTGCCGTTTTTATAGATAATGGTACGGAACCCTTCGTACGCGAGTCCGACTCGCACTTGGCTGGTTTTTTTAATTATATGGTTACATACATGTACAAATTTTCAGTTCATGCATATTAACAGAAATATTATGTAGATAGTTATTATAAATTTATAAATTGATTGAAAGTTTATTTATTTAGTACCTACTAAAAGTATGCATGTAGTGACGACACGAATTTTCTGTTCGTACACACGGCTACACATCAAGCTATACAATTCCATTATAAGCTGACCTCGCATTGTACGGAAACCCTATCCAATGCGAGATTCGCATAAACTGGAAATGTATAGCTTGATGTGTAGCCGTGTGTACAAGCCCACCCAAGCGTGTTAGAAATACATTTTCAGAACTATTACAATTGGGTATCTTAATTATCTACAAGGAATATCACCAGCTTGTTTTCATATACTTACTTAACAATATTACCGCAGAAAATAAATTAGTAGTACCAATTTATGCCGTGCAAAGCACCAAAAACAAAATTATATACAAATACATTATTATTGAATTATGTGCGCTAACATTATAATCGTTGTATAAATAAAGTGTCCTAGGCTCGGCGCAAACGAGCCACCGGTGGCTGTCGCCTCTTGCTGCGGTGCCGAGTCCTGCTGTAGCGGGTGGCCGCTACATGCCACACGTGTGCGGCGAATCCATACAAAACGGATGAAAAAGCATGTGAACTGCTTGTCGCTGCGCTACTGGTGGCTGTGGTCGGTGGCTCGTATGCACTGAGCCTTATAGCGTAAGTTTTATACTAGAATACACACATTAATCCTTACATTAATTATTACACCGAATACTATTTATAGAAATAAAATAAAATTATCACTGCTTGAATTTGCCTACATATACATACGTACTACGTAAACTACGCGTACAAACAAAAAAAAAACATAAAAATAACGCACCATGTCATTACCATCAAATACTTCATTTATAAAGCACCTCCGATTATAAGTTTTGACAAGAATATAAGTTTAAAAATACATTAATTTTATATTACTTGCTCATGCGTAGTAGAGACTGTTTAGTATAAATTGTGTAACATTTATTTCTTCGTATTTGTTCGAATATGTGGCAGATTATTCTTAATGAAATATGTCGGCTGCTTAAATAAATTATTGAAAAAGTACAAGATAAAAATAAGTAAGTATAGTATACCCAAACAACATTGGCATAAAACAGGTAAAAATGGCGTAATGAAAGGCTTAAGGCGTGATCCATATTAGGTAGAATCTTCCACACATAAAAAAATATAAAAGCATACAATTTACATAAACAGTCACTACACTTACTACCAACACAATATTCTTGCAGTTATCATTTTGTGGAAAAACAAACACCTATTAGCTAAATATCGACCGATGAAATATTTTGTAATATAAAACATTATCTAGTATGTTTTGTCAGAATTATAAAAAAATTGCAGATATTGAGGGGAGCGTTGAAACACACCTACTTAGGTACATATTTTTCAATTCGTAAGTCGATTTGACATCTAACTACTTAATTATTTTTAAAATATCTATCTTAATACAACGTCTGTATAACTGCTAAAAGTACTTAACTCTAAGGCCGCGTCCTATTTAAAAGCGACCGTCCCGCGAATATGCGATCTTCGCGTTCATGTCACTTTTTTTCGGTGAACGCATGGTCGCACCGACAGAGGGCGCTTTCCGGTTTTCCGAACAAAAAGTGACATAATGAACGCGACGATCGCTTTTAATTAGGACGCGGGGTAATAGCTCTAGTATGCAATGGTTAATGTAATCGTACTCATTACTAGTAGCTTCTATTTATATATTTATTGCAGGAAATCGATCAATGTTTTTTTACAATTAATGTTTTACAAATATCATTTATCTATTGTATACTAGAGCTGTATTATAGTGTATGCAACCTGTCAGTAGACTTTGTTTCTCCTCAGTATGAAGGCTTAACTTTTAGCTGCAAATAACCTTTTATTTAACTTTATTTTGTTTACGTGACGCTTACCATTTTATATTATTGCGAATATGTAAGAAAGAGGTCTTTTAACATATCGTGTTCTAATATTAAAAACTTACTTTTTGAGGAAATTAAGGCACCAAAAGGATTCATTTAAATATAGCCTGTCGGTCGCGCCCCACTGCCGCATTTTACGCGGTATTGGGGCCCGGTATTGGATCGCGTCATTTCAGACTGGACAAGCTATACATATGTTTCTATTAGGTACTACGAAATATAAACAGCAGGCTGCATATAAGTGCTGCGTTAATTATGTAAAGCATATCAGTTTATTTTGTAAATGGTAAGCGCTACGCAAACCTGACGACTTTTCATTTTTATATCAAAAAGTTCACATAGACGTCGATTGTCGAAATATAAAAAAAAAAACATTTTTTTCAAATCAAACTCCAATTCGAGATCACGTTGAAGCCAATCTCCTGACTTCCATGTAGTGCAATATTAAAGCAACAGTGTGATAAATTATTCAGGTCGCCGTTTATACAACTATCATAATAGTTTTTAATTAATAACAATATTATTTATTAATATTTTCCTCGTAAGCTTCACACAAAGCATGCTGCGATAGGATCGACACGGTGAACAAATCTTTTTAAGTACCTAACTTACCACGTCTTATATGTATAGTCTACCTCAGAATCGTGTTACCACTTCCACGTCATACATACGACAAGAAGGCCCATTCCCGTTTTTAAAAACATCCAAAATCTAGTCGCATACTCATTTCAGGGACATTAAATGTCAAAAATGTTGGTAAATTAGAGGTATTTTTGACAGATTGAAGCTGGTATTAAAATGATAACGTTCTTAAAAATATGGGAATTGCGCTTAAGTTCTATTTGTTTATGTGACAGATAGTTTCAACCTTAGCGAAGTATGATTATACGGGGAATTGCTGTCAAAAGAGCAGTGGTGGCCCAGTGGTAACGGCCGCGACTTACCGAGTTGTAGGGTCGTAGGTTCGCACCCAGACAGGCGCTATACTTTGTATAAATTAAATAATCACCACTAGTAATGGCAATTAATGCGATTTTTCATTAATTTCATTAGCAAGTGAATTATTGAGTCTTAGCATGATAATTACTATTGCTATGCTAATAGCTAATATGATGATAATTGATAATAATGAAGTATGAAAATTTTATTAAAAGTGCGAATTAAAATGGTGAACGCTCATTTTAATTCGCACTTTTAATGAAAATGAAAATGTACGAAGCGATAATTCACTTAGCACTTCACGAAATTTCGCAACTAAATTTCATTAGCTAAATGCTAAATGATTTTTCACAAGCTAACAATGAATGCGAATGCTAATTAATCCATCACTAATCACCACTGCTCTCAAAACGGTGACGGAAAACATCGTGAGGAAATCGGCATGTCCTAGAACCAAAAATTGGAAGACATGTGACAACGCTGGATCCGCGTGATGGCTTACGGCCCACTCCCTCTCACTGAGAGGAGGCCTGTGTCCCAGAAGTGGGAACATTATAGGCTGATTAAGCTTATGCTGTCAAGAGTGGTAAAATAATTATGAGGTTGACAATACCTATCTAGCACGTGTATTGTCCTATAATTAGGTCCTCAGATTATAAAGAGGTGATTGCCGTACCATGTCGCGCCGCATTGCAATTTCAGGGACGCTAAGATACTCATCATGACCACATGCCAGGGGAGCTTATCCTATACGCATGCTATGCATGCTGTCCTGTTGTGATCCTTCTATAGGGGCTTTTTAGACAATTTGTGAAATACATGAAATATTTGGGGGGTGTTTTTAAATTTTTGACGCTACTAATTGTCGCCATCTGATGACGTCGTCAGAACAACTAACGTGGTACCCCAAGGAAGGGGTTCAAAACAAATTATAATACAATCAGGACGTCACCAAAAATAAACTCTTCAACTAAATATACAAAATATTATACACAATTCGTATTACATGTTTTATTGTGCGTAAAATTGGATTTCACCTGAATCTTTAACGACGCTTTACTTGTTTAAATTACTAATATCTCATCTGCATTGTTATTATAATTCCTTAATTTCATTAGTTTTTGTAAATAATAAAATTGCATCGTGTCCAGTCGGGGTGTTATTACACCAAAAAGATCGACGTCGCACCGATGCCATAGGTAATAGGTAATAGGTAAAACGGGCTGGTATCCGCAACTCCACGTCAAAGCGCGTATTTTGCGTACGGGTGGGAAATCGCTTATTCGATCCACCCCAGCTCCTCCAAGAAGGCCAGCAACGCCTTGGTGTTACTGACACCGATGCCATTGATCAATATCGATATTTTGTTGATGCTTTGAATGTGTAGGCTTGAAAAACACTGAATAGTTCAATCAATCGAATAATTTATTCACCATGGCTTAATTATTTGATTGATCGATGTGTCATTTTTTTTACAAGTGATTTGTTGCACACATGCTCAGCTTAAATCGATCGGTCGATGCTCGATTGCGAATATCACGAATCGACGTGAGTGGTATGATCCAATCGGCGTTGAACAATTCGATTGATCGACGCCGACCACGCCATATTACACGCCAATATTTATAATTGTTCTGTTAATATAACAATATTTTTTCACTTTAAACTTCTAAACGCATAATATAATAATTTATTCGTTGAAATTAATTGATATGATATATAATTTAAATAGGTACACGGTATTGTTGATGATTAAAACTCTAAACTAAAATAAAAAGTAGATCTGTGAGTGACTCTCTAAGATCATTCTTATTTTGAGAGAATGTCGAATTGCAAGCTATAGATTTAAGAATCGCGCTTCTAACAGTGCATTCTTTGCAAGCCATTTTTGTAGCCCGCACTCGCTACTATTATCCAAAAATAGTAGTCGCTTTACATTGATGTAAAAAATTCAATAAAATGTTTAACATTGTATATTGAATCAAAATTGTAAGCGCTGTTATGACAAATGGATTAGGGAATATTAATCTGAGACCCTCTATAATTTTCCACGAGATAAAGCTTTTGATAAAAATTTCTTTGCACTTTTGGCGCGATTCATAAAAAAGGAACGGAATGCGACCACGCCCGAGGAGAGTCCTGGCTTGATTCTGGACCAAGACCGATCCTTTGCTTCTCTGTTTCAATAAATTCCAATACGGCCATATAAATAAACTTGTACTGTGCCTCGTTTTGCACCATACCAGATCGCTGGTCGCGCACCATTTGAACAGTACGGTGGATGTCGATTTCACAGTCGAATCCCTCTTTTCTTATTTGATCTAGGATCATATCGATGACTATAAACGTCCCGGTCCTACCGATGCCTGCCGAACAATGAACGCACACTACCGCCTGTGCGGGAGGATCCGGCCCGGTCATAATCTGTTGTAGTCTATAATTTACATCTAACAATATATTCAGAACCCTGCCCGGTTCCGAAGGGACACCGTGATCCGGCCACGCAGTGAAATGAAAATGATAAATAGTTCTCTTGACGCTGGATTCTTCCTTTTTCGTAACTACGAAGCGTCTCAACGTGTAATCCGGGGTAGATGATTCTGACTCATTATGAATCGTAAACTTTTTGAAAACTTCAGTTTTATTTAATTCAGGCCAATATCGTTCGCACTTAACCTTACCACGCTCAATCTCCTTCGTAGTCATTATAATTATGCGAACGTCCTCCTGCCATATCATCGACCAAAATGGATAGACAGTAGTCGACAAACAGCCTTGAGTGGCGATGTATAACTTATTATAGACGTGATCTACAATGCCATTTTCAGTTTCTTCCGTTGATTTTGGTATTGTGGTATTAACATAATTCGGATTAGTCCTGAGGACACAAGGCTCGAAAGATGGGATCAATTTCGTGCCGTTACCTTGTACTTTGACGCTAGCTAACTTTTCTTCGCAAACGATGACGCTAGTATGAACGGGTGACAACTTCTCTTTATTCTTTGAGGGTGTACTATCTCGACTCAAGGTGCCGGTGGAGCCGTTTTCGTAACTTCCATTACCTGAATCTTGTTCTGAGCCGGGCTCGATCATTTCACATCGGATATAATTAGCGTTTATGTAGTCGGAGCCAGCTGGTGCGTCCGGAGGAATGTCCTTCAGCACCACACGAGTACGATCGAAAGGTATGATATTTTTGTATCTATTTTTTCTTATGTTTTCGGGCTTCGATCCCTCCATTCTGTCGAAAAGTTGTAGATTCTCCATCATTTGCAACGTTTCAAATTCCTCCCAAAACCCTTGCTTGTAAGCCATACTTTCTATCGGACCTTCATTTTCTTTTTGAAGTTGTTTTACTCGAGTGTGGAAATGTCGCACTTGGATACGAGTAGCATTAAACGGCTGGATCAGTCGCAACACTTCACCTGTGGTTTCGACCATGGGGAAGTTTCGATAATGTTCTATTAGACTGACGAGATCATTAAATTGTTGGCCGCCGCCTACGTCGTACTTGTTATCTTGTCGTCGTATGATGACGTGTGTGACTCGGTCTCGCGTTCTCACCGAAAGGACAAAGTCGCCCGGCTGCCGCTGAGACTCGCGAACTAGAAACGAGCCATTTTTACCGTTTTCCAACATCACCCGCTCTGCTTCTTTCGCGGTGAGTTGTCCGTGGTACCAGCGTTCAGTAGTAGGGTCAGCGCAGTTGAGTGGCGTCTTTAACCTGATGATGTTGCCGTTCTTTTCACGCAGTTGACACTGGTTGTCCATGTAGTATTGAACGAGTTCAGAAAGCGTAGCAAACTTCTCGCCTCCATAAAGGTCCAGGAATTCGCCATTATTTTGTATCTTAATATGCGTCACTTCGTTACCTCGGCGTACTGACAGAGTGAAATCACCCTTATTGCTCATGCTGGGCCTCGCTAAGAAGTAACCATCATGCCCACACTCCATGAGAATCCTTTCCGCTTCCACACCCGATAGCGTTGGGTGGAACCATCTTCGTGTAATCATCTTAATTCTATCAAAAGCACCACTTCGATACTTACAATACTCTAAATTAGTGTGTGTTTGTCTTGATTCCTAGTTTTTCTCCATACATCCTCATTTCTCATCTGAAACAAAGATAAATAGAGTTATAAGTATTAATAGCACAAAATAAACAAACAATGAAATTTCATTGCTGCTTGTGAATAGTCTTTGCAATGGTTCATTAGAGTACTAGACTATTCAATCTATTTTAATAAATAAAATTATTAATTGAGTTTTGAATAAATAATACTCAATATAATTAAAAATCAGAGTTAGAAAATATAAATAGGGAAAAATATTGTGAAACACACATGTGCCAGCCATAATAGATACTTAATATGGATTGCCCATGTGTTTCATTGCATTTGAGTTTTATTTGTATGTTAAAAGTTTATCATGCCTCATCTTCACATAATAATGTATACAAAATATTGAAGAGGTGAAGTTTCTTGTCCATTCTTCTCTATACGAAACTAACTTTTAAAAGGGGCAACTAGATCAATTAAATTTTCTTGTAAATTTTGACGTTAAAAAGTGCCTTATTTGTGCCTAATTGAAAGAAATTATATGACCCTGACTTTATTAATGTTCAAAATTGTTATACCTGTATAGTTTTAAAAGAGGAATTTTCAAGTTTATAAAAGTAACCTACCCTGAACTGTAGCAGGAGTCTTACTGCAGCACTCAGAGGTGACACTTAGTAGTAAAAAAATATGACTTATTGAGAACATTTCAGTTTTATTGACATTTATGTGGACATGCTGGTCAATAAAGTTAATGTTTGATATTCTAAAGTGACGTCTATGAGTCAGATTATTAGAAGAAAAAAAAAACTTTGCTTCACGGGTTCTATATTGGTATCCACATCTTGGGGCTTTAATAGAAGCCTCTTTTAATTAATTATTAACCTTTTGTGGCAACCTGTTGCTAGTGATGTTGGTACTAAAAAGCAAGTATGCTCCATAACAATGCATTACGTAGTAACTACACTCCTTTGTAAGTATTGTTTTATGCAAATAAGTAGTTCGTGTATCATTTTATACCTAAATGTGTTTGTATTATTAATTCAACAAACCATATGTATGAATAATATTATTTATAACAATAGAGCTACCTATTTTTTTTTTTAAATCAATTAAATAAATTATAATTACCACATATATTTTTTTATAAAAATTGTAAATATTTAGAATTGTACTTATTCATGTGCCTTTTCTTACCATTGCAGGAAATTTAATTTATAAATACAAGTAGCTCTTGCCTCCAGCATCACGTGTGGAGGTTGGAAATTATCCCACAGAAACGTACTACCAGAATAAAAAGGTATTCTATGTCCGTCTCCAGGCCAAGGTCTACCCACGTGCCAAATTTCATCCTATTCTGTTCAGCTGTTTTAGTGTGAAAGTGTAACAAATAAACAAAATCACATAATCACATTTATAACATTAGTTGGGATAGTTATGATATCTGGACATTCATTTATATGCTACATTGTGCATTAGAAAAAGTTATGGCTTTATAAAATTGTTGTCTTCATGATTCATACCATGACTGCCTTTGTCTAAAATGTCAATGTACCATTAAGGTACAATTAAGGGCCACCTACTGAATTATAATTTATAATATTTACTTACCAGTTCTATGATTGTAGAAGGAAAATGGAGTGTTATGATGTTAAAACCACTTTTTACACCACAATCATGTATATATTAATATATTGTATGAGCTACAAATTCCTTGTTACTTAATCCACAATTGGTCTAGTTTAAGTTGCCAACCTTGTGTTATTTTGTACACAGCTGTTATGTTTAGACAAATTTTTATTTATTATTTATACCAGAAATAGAAAGTAAATAACAACTAAACATAAAGTTCATTTTTGTACTTTTCTTGCCATTTCATTTAGTCTAGGGGACAAATGAATGGCTGACTTTCCGCTCAATTTTAGATTTGCCTTTAGAAGTTGATAACAATAAAAATGATATTGTGTCTTGTATGTGACAGTTAAACTCATAACTGAATACCAGAATTTTAAGTATAGTATCTTCAAACTTGGCAGGCATTTGTGTACAGTTTATTGTACGAATGGATCTTTCATGGCCCTGATTATGGTCCAGAAATATAATAAAACCGAGTTTAACAAATGAGAATTATTGGCAGTCATTAAGCAAATTAAAGTAGTCAAATATCAGTTGAATTGTTACTTCATACTCAAAGTTTATAACAGGAAGTTTGACTGACCGTGGGAAACATAAAGACTGTGTAGTTGTTAGATTCAAGGTGCAATATCCATAGCTCATATACATAACTTTGTAAGACAAATTGTGAAGTTCACATGTATAATATGACATCATCCTATCATTGAGATGTGAATTCAAAAAGCAAATAATACACTTGATAACAGAGACAGTACCTTTTCAAGAGGATACATGAACATGAGTTTCAAATTAATAATTTTATTGTGACAGTCACGATTATTGCGGGTAACACCGCGTACTATTGCTAGTTATATTTTGTACATTCACTATAATGAAGTATATATTGTTATACGTACGGAACGAATGCACAAAGCCACAAAGGTACACCCTAGAGAACATGGTTGTACAAGTCTAGTACTACTTCTGTACAATAATCTAATAGTATGACAAAACACTCACCTCAAAAAGGCACCCTATTTTCTTACAGTGAACGATATCCCTTAAAATAGGAATTATATGTACCGAAGTGCTGTTGCTATGCTGACACTAGATTTTTTTTAAACACTGTTTTCAAGGGCGTCTGAACACACTGACTTAAACATGTAAACTATTAACTAAATAAATTATTAAACTTAAAAATTAACGCTATGTTGTATTGGTAAACGAAACCAATAGTTGAAAAAAAAAAATATTTCACACAAAAAGAAGCAGAAAATGAACTCCAAGTTACCTGCAGAAATGTCAGTTTATCTTTTTTTATTAGTGTTGCCCGAAGTAATAAAATGAAATAAGTTTACACAATGTGAGAAAAAATAACAGCTGTTTTGAATATCTATTGATTGGAGGTTTCATGGTTTCGTGACGATGACGATCTCTTTGCTTGAATCCTCTACCCCACAGACTACTTGGAGAACTAACGTTCTCTACCCTCATCTAATAAATGAATTAAATAATGCTGTAGTTTCTGCCTACCCCCTTGGGAAGACGCGTGAGTTTATGTATGTATGTAAATAATTCTGTACTTTAATTAGACCTTACATAAACGACAGGACGGTGGCATACGATTAGTTCCGATTTCAGCCGCACGCAGAAGATCTTGCGCGCAGTCTTTATCTATACTAATCTATTATAAATTCGAAAGTAACTCTGTCTGTCTGTCTGTATGTTACCTTTTCACGCCTAAAGCACTAAACGGATTTCGATAAAATTTGGCAATGAGATCGATGGCGTCCCGGGAAAGGATATAAGTTACATTTTATCGATATACTACGCTGGCGAAGCTGCGGGCGAAAGCTAGTATTAGTATAAATACCCTAACCAGAGAATCTGCGCGAGCTTCGACGATATTTCACTCACTCACATGTTTAGAAGCAAAATGGTTATGATTTAAAAAACAAAAGCGATAGAACATTGAAGGAAGGTAAGGTTAGAAGAAGTCATACCCTACAATTCAAGGAACAGTTATTTCACGACTGTACTATTTATAAAATTGGTTAACGACCTTGGTGTAAACGCGAAATATGCGAACAGTCGTGCGTCGGCAAATCGTTAGTCGGTGAAAGGATCTATCAATGAAAATCGTTCTCATTCATCATTCTCATTCTCAAAAGTAAATCGTTCTGTCGACGAATCGTTCATTGCTGAAACGTTCTATCGGTGAAACAATGAAAAGTGAATCGTTCTGTCGGCGAACCGTTCATCGCAGAAACGAAAGTCGGAGAACTGTTTTAGAATCAGAAAATTGGGGCATCCTGACTGGGATACCCTGGGATACTCTGTCTACGAGAGATGCGCAAAAGGACCCCGCGAAATTCAAAATTCCAGCGTTTTTTGAAATTTATAGGTCAAACTCAAACTCAAAGCATTTATTTCAATTAAACCATTTATAGGCACTTTTGAACTGTCAAAGAGTCGGTCAGTTAGTCAAAAAGTTGAAGCTAGTTGCCCATTCCAATTCGTAGATCTCTATGGAGAAGAACGGGCAAGAAACTCCAAAGACACTCTTTTAAAAATGTATATAGCATAGATTACTATTATATATAGGGTAGTATATAGATATTACAAAATCCTGGCTACAGTATTCTTGGTGCTTCTATATGTGAGAATAATGTCAAACGAAAAATAATCAAAAATAATTCAAAATATAAGATTAAAAATAAGCCCTGGCAGATAAGAGACGACCAGTCTCAACTGACGGCGCCCGTTCACGAACATGACACGTGGATCAGCACCGTCCAGCTCAACCATTTTGTAGGGAACCGAATGATCCAACACACGCGCCACCATCAGCGAGTCATTTAAGTGAGTATGACATACTCTCATCTGCCATGCTCTTTCAAGTCAACATACAACATGATACCATATGAAACGGATCCATGGTACTCATATTTACAAAATTGAAAAAATGCTTCTATATTATACAAAACTATAGTTCGCAATGTACTTGAGAGATTAATAACCGTGCGTTTGCACTGGCGAAACATTCGAGACAAAACATGTTTAAATCTCTAGTTCCTGTCAAAAATTGTATGGAACATTGACAGAAAATAGAGATTTCAACATGTTATGTCTTGAATGTTTCGCCAGTGCAAACGCACGGTAAGAATAAAAATAAACATTAAAGTCAGAAAAACAAATGGGGAAGCAAATCTTCCAAATATTAAAATTTTAACTAGTAAGTCCATGTGCCTGTGGAGCAGGACCAGCATTATCTATGATATAATCATCCAACTTAAAATATATGCTTGTCTATATAGTGTGCGTTTAATGCATGTTTTAAATTTCTTCTCATTTAATTGACAAATATCGGGTGGTATTTTATTATAACATTTTACACAGTACCCCATAAAAGAAGTATGTACTTTAGACAATTTGAAACGTGGTTGATCTAATTTGTTCCTATTTCTAGTGTTAAAGTTACGCCTGTCACTTATCTTACTAAAAAGATATAGATTTTTCCGAACATAGGTACATAATGTTTTCATATATATACTGACAAGGAATCGTCACGACGTTAATTTTTTTAAACAGTTCCCATAGAGATTCGCGTCTGTGGAGGTTGTAGATGGCTCTTTTGCAGTATAAAGATAGGATCAATATCTGCAGCCCGTCCCCACAGCAAAATACCGTAAGTAAGACATGATGCTATGAAAGTAACTAAAATAGACCAGTCTCGCGGTATCCACGTCTGTTAGTTGGCGGAATTTCCAAACAGCGTAAGCGGCTGAACTTAGTCGCCCTGCAAGTGATGTTAAGTGAGGACCCCACTGTAGTTTTGAATTAAGCGTGATCCCCAGGAAAACTGTCTTTTCGACGAATTCTAGTATCTCCCTATTCAGTACAACGTGACATTCACTACTTCTAACATTCGGTAACGTGAATCTTATGCATTTCGGTTTCTTCTCATTTAATACCAAATTATTCATAGTGAACCAATTATGGACCTTTAACATAGCGTTATTTACGTCGTCAAGCTCCTGTGGATGTCTATTTACTTTAAAAATCAGTGATGTATCATCAGCAAATAACACCATTTGTGGTCGGTTTTTTAGTAGATGAGGTAAATCATTTATATATACTAAAAATAGGAATGGACCCAATATCTGTTATAATTGTCTCCGGTCATTCTTTATGAATAAAAGTTAGTCTTTGAAAAGCTACTCGTTCTGTTTTATTAGGTTATGGGCCCAGCACGCTTCCACTGTATGTGTGTAGCCGGTGTTATAATTGTCTCCGGTCATTCTTTATGAATAAAAGTTAGTCTTTGAAAAGCTACTCGTCCTGTTTTATTAATATCGAGCCCTGTGGTACACCCATTTTGACTTTTAAACCCAATGAATTCACACCGTTTATTTGAACTTGCTGCAGTCTATCATTCAAATATGATTTTACTAAGCTAAGCGCAAGTTTACCCAGTCCGTAATGCTCAAGTTTCAAGAGCAGCGTTTCGTGATTCACGCAATCAAAAGTCTTAATTAGGTCGCAAAAGATACCTATTGCATCTTGTGCCTCTTCCCATGCCTTAAATATGTGTTTTAAATAAGGTAACACCGGCGTCGGTTGTGCAACGTCCTTTGGTGAAACCATACTGTTGATCGTGAAGGATGTTATTACGATTAAAATGATTGAGCATTTGATTTAACATTACTTTTGCAAACACCTTGCTGAAAACCGGCAAAACTGATACGGGTCTATAATTATTAGTGTCTTTGCTGTCCCCGGATTTGAAAAGTGGAATAACTTTACTGTACTTCATTAAATCTGGGAATACCCCTTGATCTACACACAAATTAAATACTAAAGCTAAGTAGGATGCAATTGTCTCAATAATGGATTGACAAACTTTAGTAGACATGCCCCACAGATCTTCGGTAATTTTGATCTTGAGTTGCTTAAAAGCTTTTACAAGTCAGTGTCAAGTTGTATTGCTCCGGCCCGGAACAGGCTGTGGCGGTACCTACATCGCCACATTCGAACTACGCATCAAAGACCTGACGTCATACAAAAATCCTGACGTCACAAAAATCCTGCATCGCGCAATTAGAGTTTACCGTGAAGTGAACATATATACAAAAATCCAATATCATTCATTGGGCAGTTGCCCGCCAGACACAACACCCGTCTGGTCGGAGGATCCTCCCTTTTCTATGGTGGATGAGTGAACTTTACACCCTGTTCCTCATACCCCTAAATTGGCGACCCCGAATATGAACGTCAAAGCAGCCTTCGTGCAACTACTCCAGCGTGACGTCATCATCATCACTCCCGCAAGCTTTCATGAGACGAGTCACACAGCCAAGCCAACAAACACCCACGGCTTCAACGGGTATCCTGACCACCAGCATGCAGCGAACGCGCATTCCTGGTCATCACCCGCAGCCTCATCACCCCGACCCACTAGGGAAGCACCTCAATCAACTCAATCACCTCAATTAACCCAATCACCACAATCGCCGCAAACAGTTCCGACCCACTGCGAACAATGCGGCACACGGTTCCGACTCACTGGAACCACAACTGGCACTGGCAAGCATCGCAAGATACAAGACTCAGCCCACTATCGACCTTCGGTCTCCGGAGGGGAGTGATGTGGCGGTACCTACATCGCCACATTCGAACTACGTATAAAAACTTTACGTAACACAAAAATCCTGACGTCACATAAATCCTGCATCGCGCAATTAAAGTTTACCGTTCAATGGACATATATACAAGAACCCGACATCAATCGTTGGGCAGTTGCCCTCCAGACACAACACCCGTCTGGTTGGAGGATCCTCCCTTTTCTATGGTGGATGAGTGAACTTTACTCCCTGTTCCTCATACCCCTAAATTACAGAGGCTAACAGGCTAACTACAGAGCGACAGGGAAAATGGATCTTTTTTAATAAAATCTCGTAATGCGTGCATGGAGTGGCTACAGGCGCTACAGCTCTAGGTTTGTGGAAAAGCACCTTACATGTGTCTAAAATATGTTAGGTGTAGCATCTGCGTTTTTTGATGTCGTGTGGAGTGGTTTGACCAAACTGTAACTAGTATTGTATGTATTAGTAGCCTGCTCAATAATAAGTAAATCTATTTGAAAAAACTATTTATTTACTCATAATTTCATTTCTCGCTTGGAACAGAAGAAGATTTTATTTTACCAAAGTAGCTTGACAACACTTTTTTCACAGCGAGACGTTTGCTCGGATTAGAACATTCTCCTTGCTGATTTGATGACTTGTTCCAGTGTTCAAAACTTTGACGCCTGAATATTTTCCCTAAAGATTGCCACTTTTGTTCTGGACTTATTTCCTTATCCTCGAACTGTTCTTGGCTTCCAGACGGCCGATCACCCTGGAAAATAAGACGCTGAGTCTTTGGCATAATGTTTACATAATTAGATACATAAGAATCACTTACATCGTTAGATTTTGTTGAACGAAGCTGATTGCGAAAGAAATTAGATATAGACTTCTTCCAAGTTTTGGGGTTTTTGTAGGAGTTTATTTCTAAGTTTCTCGTTCCTGTACCTTCGGCTGGTATCTTTTTATTAGCCGTCTTTGTGCACGTGTCTTCGTCTTCTTTTGGTATTGTCTCATTTGTCATTAGATAAGCTTGGGGACACAGCATAATGATTTATTAGTATCAAAAATCCTTTGCAGTTTTCAGTTTTCACTATAAAGTAGGTGTTCAAAATTATTTTTAATTTACGATTGTCATGTCAAATCGTCATTTGTTTCAAAAACTGACAATAAAGTTTGAATAAAGAATACTTTTTGCGTAATTATACTCTTTTCTATACCCACGTATTCGTTCGAAAGGACCTCGCATACTGCCCGACAACGACCACGGCCGCAGCGTTTAAGTTACCGTGCGTTTGCACTGGCGAAACATTTACGACAAAAGTTGAAATCTGTATTTTCTGTCAATGTTCTATACAATTTTTGACAGGAACTAGAGATTAACGCACGGTAAGTATCCGCAATCGCATCGCGTTCGCGCATTTGACTGGAATTCAAAGTCAAAGTCAAATCATTTAATTCCAGCACGCAGTAAAGCCTCTCCCCCACAGGCGCGTTTTTATCGCTCGACAAACGCAAGCGTTATTGCGATTTCTGTTTTCAGTAGGTACATTTTGTATTAAGACGAGCGCGCCTATGGTGGAAAACACGTTAGAAATATGTTACAATAAAAACGTAGCTGCGTGCAAGAAATCGGGACGCATTATCGAAATAACGCTTGTGTTATTATCGCGCGATAAAAATGTGCCGGTGGGGGAGAAGCTTTACATTTTCGCTTATGAGATCTGTCAGAATTGTTAAATGTCATTGGCAACCTAGAGTGCGTTTCATCAAATAGTTTCATTGCCGTAATGTTGGTTTTACTGTAAAATTTAGAAATCGGACCTATTAGGTAGCGCCGTGACGGCGTAGCTTATTCGTATTGATCCCACAACTGCAGCAGAGCCAACATTACGGCATAGGAACTATTTGGTGAAACGCACTCTACTGCTATTTGGCGCCGTCCGGTAAAAAAGAATCCTGGATGCCATCGTAAGCAACATATACAAAATAATATTTCTTGCCAACGAATCTAATTTAAATACAAAACGATTCAATTCACCTTCATAGCCAGACCTTTTTTTTTTTTTTTTATTGTGGGAAATCATCCAATGACTTCTCCCGCTCTGGGCGGAGCGGAAGGGCGTGTCACGACTTTTACTGACTAAAATCCACCCGTGTTCCTTCAGTTGCCTGTTGCCAAGGTCCCGGTATCCCTTTCGGACTTTCCCGCAACCCTGGCAGGCATCGGTCCTAGCGGACCCCGCTAATTGTGCTGACATCTCTTTGAGGCGCGCGGGGAGCACGACGCGCCATCGACGCGGGGCTGGTCCTTATCGGACGGCGAGCTGCCCGTTGCTCGCCATCCGCAAGCCCGCGCCTATGGTGGCCGGGAATCCGCCTGGGATTTCCGACGCCCAGGGCGTCTCCAACGGCGGCGGTTAGGGGCGTGAGGGCGCAAACTTTGCCTTTCCCTCACGCGTTCCACCTCCTCCTTCGCGAGCATTACTGCTTCGCAGAAGAAGGTGACGGCTTCCCATGCCCTCTCGCTCCGTACCATGGCCTGGACCAGGGCCGGACGCGAGAGGTCATTGCCGCCAATCGCCTCCGCGAGGACACGGCGGTGCTCCGCCCAAGCAGGGCATACCTCCACCGTATGCTCCACCGTGTCGTCCGGGCGATCCGCACAGTGGTGACACCCGGGCGTTTCCTCCCGCCTAATTCTACACAGGAACCTCCCGAAGCTGCCATGTCCGGTGAAGACCTGTGTCAGGCGGAAGGTGAGGACGCCGTGGCGCCTCTCTAGCCACTCCTCAAAGAGGGGACTTATCGCCGCTATTGTGGCGTGCCCAGCACTGGGTTGCGACAATCGCACTCACCATGCCGCCATGAGATCTTGCCGGAGCTCTGTCCGCTGTGCCGCGATTTCTCGCGGCAGCGGAGTTACACCCCGGCGCTTTACCTCCTCGCGCCACTCCCAAATGTGCGCGAGGACCTTCGCCTCCAGATCCCATGGCGGTAATCCGGCAAGGAGGCTCGCCGCCTCACGGGAAACCGGAAATGCTCCACGAAGTTCCACCGGCTATCGAGGACGAGTCCTAGGTACTTCATCGTCGACTCGACGCCGATATGAACCCCTCCTACCGTAATTTGGGAGCCCGACGCACAGTTGGCTGGGATTACAAGGTTGGGTCTTAAGAGATCAAATGTATTTTTTTGGTATCTAGGCATAAATTTAAAACGTTTTTATTCTTTGACTTTTTTTAATTTAACGAGTACTTTCGGAGATATAGCCATATCAAATTTGTATGAAGAGTCATGTTATTTTAGTTAAGCAATTTATTCCAATTAAATTGAAAATAATGTATACTAAACGGCCTGAAAACCTCAATACCTACTTAGTTCTTTAAAAAAAAACAATGTTCGACATTTTCCACCACCATAGGTAGGTATGACGTAATTTGTTTTGAGACTTATTTCCGGGAATCAAGGGATAAGAGTGCGCGAGCGCAACGTAACGTGATTGGTGCAACGATAGGGTATCTACGGAATGTTCGGTTGCATTCAAACGTACTTCAGTGTGTGTTCTATTACCCACCATAATAGACGCACTACCCCCACACATTCATTACTTACTTATTTGTTATTTTGTATTTGTGAAAATGTTTGAAAATTTAGTGACAAACCTTGATCTTTTCGTTATTTTAAAAAACAGTGGCAGTATTAAAAATAATGACATTTTGTGTAGTGAGATAAGGTCTAAATTTTTAGTCGAATTAAGTGATGATCACGAAAAGACCTTAAAGTTGTTTTGTGCAAAATTTTGTTATAATTTAAATAGAAGGTGGGAAAACGCTTATCGTAAAGAAAATATATTCAGAACTAAAAATAGTGAATGGTTACAAGAAAACATAATATGGCCAGACTTTATTAAGTGTTTAATAGGCAGTAATGAAGATCAACCAGCACCGAGTACATCAACTCAGTATGTATCACCATCAAAAGTTTCTATCGGTGTCTCCACCGAACAAAGCCCAAGAAAACCTTTTTGTGAATTAGCGCCTAAACAGAAAAAAAAGACGTGCAGAAAACTTTCATTTATCTTCGGACGAAATAAAATATGCATATTTTGAGCAGTTGAAAGCGGATGGGAATGAGGAGGTTGCTAAAATACTAGAACATTTACTAAAGAATCCCCAAGATGTAAAAAAAGTTAAAAAGTGCATATCTGTTAAAGAAACAAAACCAAAATTAAAACAGTTCAGTGGCCAGTAGTGATTTTGATTTTTACTTATTTATTTATTTATTTTATTAGTCCTTAGTGGATTAGGCCTAAAGGGGAGACCACTACATAAAAAAAAAAAACGCGCCTAGTTCTTAACCTCTATGGTGGTGTGGAATAGAGAACAAAATTTGAAATTGCGACCAAATCGCAGAAAATCGCAACCCGAGAATAGGCGCTAAAATAGGACAAATATACGTACTATGCATACGTAGAGTCAATTCTTTGAGAAAATTTGAGAATTTCGAGATTTTCACATTTTTTTCTTTTGCTTCATACAAAAATTACTTTGGATATTTATAACTCCGAAAATACTAAGTTATCTGAACGACCCTCATAGAAATAATTACTTATAATCGATAAATAAATCCAACACAATATTTAAAATTTCAGAAAAAGAAACGTTTTTTTTTTATATGCTAAGTCCTTTACCGGCCCGTTTTAGCCCACTGTGCGACGGTGGCGCGTTCCGAGGGCCATGAAAACACATGACCTCGGACTTGTACGGATTCTGTCGACGATTGTCGTCGCAACCCCGCGTGTCGCTAGATCGGCCGCCGCCTGGTGCGACCTCCCCTGCGCCAGGACCAGCGTGTCGTCAGCGTAGCAAACTACGCTGACGCCGGTAGGGAGGTCGGCGCGCAGCACCCAATCATATCCGATGTCCCACAGATGCGGCCCCAGGACCGATCCCTGTGGGACACCGCACGACATCTCTCGCCGGTTCCACATTCCCTGGTGACCGGGGTAGATGACGGCCCTGTCCGTCAAATAGGCCTCGACCACACGACGGAGGTAGGTCGGCATCCGGTGGTACCAGAGTGCCTCCCTTATGCAACTCCAGGGCAGGGTGTTGAAGGCGTTGGCGATGTCTAGAGACACCGGCAAGACTACCCCGCCCCGGGCCACAGCATCCCCCGTCGTGAGGGCCCGCACGCGCATGATGGCGTCCACCGTAGAGCACCCTCTGCGGAAACCAAACTGGCTCTCCGCCAAATCCGGCCCCACCCGCACCAGCCGCCCGACGAGGCGGTTTGTAATGACTCTTTCAAAGAGCTTGCCCACCTCGTCGAGCAGCACGATGGGCCGATAAGCGGACGGAGAGTCCGTAGGGCGCCCCGGCTTCTTAATGAGGACCAGTTTCCCCGTCTTCCAACGAAGTGGGAACTGGCCCCTTTCCATGCATGCGCATAGGAGACCTCTTAGTCGAGGCCCGAGAGCCTCCATGGCCAGGACCCAGGCCTTCCCAGGTAGGCCGTCGGGTCCTGGGGCGGTATACTTGGCATTAAGCCTTTTTACCGCCACTCTCATTTCTACCTCGGTCACCTCCGGAGCATCGTCGTTGTCGTCGTCGGCGGTGTGGTCCGCATCGAGCACCGCAATAAGCGGAGCCATGAGCGGGGAGGTATGTTCCCCTCTCGAAGGGAACAGAGCGCTCACCACGTCCTCCACAAGCTGAGGCCGGAGACTCTGCGTCAGCGGGGGAGCCCATGGGCGGAGTTTCTCCCGCACCATCTTGTATGGGCGTCCCCACGGGTCTCTGTTCAGAGTCTCCAGCGTCTCCTCGCGGGCCAGTACCCTGGCCCGCAGGATCTCCGCCTGGAGGGCGGTCTTCGCCGTTCTGTACCCCTCTTACGGCTCCGCCTGAATGGCTTCCGTATCCGGAGGGCGGATACGGAGCCTGCGGTGCCTGGTGTACCGGCGTCGCGCAGCAACGCACGCATGGCGCAGCGCTGTCAGCTCCTGCGACCACCAGCTCACCTGGCGCGAAGCACGTCCGGGCTGGACCCGGGGCATGGCCACGTCACAAACATTGGACATGGCCTCCCGGAACCACTCCGCCTCGTCGTTGATGTCGGCAGGCCTGTCCGGTGATGACACCCAGGCCTGTACGATCGAGGCTTCCAGGAGGAGCTCCCGGTCCAGCTGCTTCTGCGCCCACCGCGGACCACCCGGGGCCTGTCGGATCGGCGCGCTCGAGGTCTGGGCGGAGACGTCTAACCGGATATACCGGTGGTCGGAATAGTTCTCCACCCCCGCCATAACGCGCCAGTCAATGACACGCGGCAACAAAGCGGGGCTGGCGAACGATATTTCCACCACTGATTCACCCCGCATCCGCACATACGTGGGTCGGAACCCCGGTTTAGGACGACCAGTCCTGTCTCCAGAGCCCAGTCCTCCACCATCCTGCCCTGTGTGTCCATATGCCGGGAACCCCAAGCCATATTCTTGGCATTGAAGTCCCCCAGTACGAGCACGGGGAGGGAATGGAACCCGACAACGACGACTTTCAACTCCGCAAGGGAGTTGTGGAACTCGGCGAGAGTTCGGTTCGGGGAGAAGTACACGCCTACCACGACAAACTCCCCAAACCGTGCTGCCACGCAACCCCGTCCTCTTTTGACAGCCTCGAGGGACGGGGTACCGGCGGCGGCCGACGAAATAAGGGTCACTGAGCCGCTCAGGTCCTCCACCCGGTCATCCCTGGGCGGGACAAAGTACGGCTCAGCGACCACGGCAATATTTATCGACCACTGCGCCGCTGCTCACAGTTTGACCTGCGCGGAAACCCAGCCCACCAAGAGCCTTTGGCCCTCCCCGGCTATTTTCTTGGCCGCCGCGACGGGGCAGCTCACCGTAACGGCTTGCATCCCCCTGGAGTCGGGACCGATGGTGCCCGCCTTAACCTGCTCGGCAAAGCACCCCCGGGTTCCAACTATGGCGGCCACCACCTGTGCCTGCGTCACAGAGTTGTCCAGGCCCTGGATGCGCATTTCGGCGCACTTAGTGGGCCTGGACACTCGGGCCTCATCCGCGTTCAAGGACGCCCTGAGATTTCAGCCAGGGCATCAGCGGCCGAGCCATCAGCCGGACCTGGGAACTCCAGCATCCGGGCCCCAGTGGCAGCGATCCTCAGTCGGATGCCACCGGCGGCGCCGAGCTCCCCTGGGTCCACCACCTCCGCCACTTTGGCAAAGACGTCCTTATAGGACACGCCCTTCTCTGCCGCTTCCGGCTGTAGTGTAACCACTATAGCTGTGGACTTCGGGACGTGGAGCCTAGCTGCGACGCTTCGCTCCTTGTGCCGTTGCCACCTGGCCTTTTTCTTTTTAGCCACCCTTGCCTTCTTGCCCGCCCTCCTCTTCTCCCCGGCCACTTGCCATTCAGCATCGACCGGGGGAGATATAAGAGTTGCGGGTGCGGTCTGAGGTGGGGGTGGTCATTTAACCACCGGGGCCACCGGGGCCGGGGCCGGGACCGGGGCCAAGGCCCCCGCCACCTGCTTAGCCGCCCCGCCCTTTTTTGCCGCCCCACCCTTGTTCTGCCCCGCCGAGGCTGCTTTAGCCGCGGCAGATGCAGCGGCAGCGGCATATGAAGCCCGCTGGCCGGGGGCCGGCTGACTTGCCGCTAACGGGGGGCGCAGGACGATGGCCTCCTGGGCGGAGAATCGTCTCCGCATTTCGGCCATCTCCTGCCGCACGAGGGTCAAGATCCGGTTCTCAGCAGCAACAGGTACGGGCCCTCCCTGCCCGTGCTACTCCCCCCCTCTGCGGCACCTCCCGGGGGCCGGCTCCTCGGAGCAAGGCCAGATCCGCTCGGAGCTCCGCGTTCTCCTTTCGGAGAAGCTCCATTGCGGCCGTCAGTCGTGCGACCTCCGCCCGCATCTCGGACACTCCGTCCGCCGGAGTCCCTCTACAGGAGGCCTCCGCTGCCGCCATTATGGAGGCCGTGGCCTCTGCTATGGCCTTGTTTTTGGAGGTCTTAAGCCTCTTCAAGGCCACATTATTTATCGCAGACACCACGACCTCTGCGAGCCTGGCCGCGCCCGGCGAATTGGGGCCACTAGTGGCGCCTGGCACACCACTTGCCACCTTTGACGGAGCCGCCCTGATGCTGGCCCCGCTAGGGTGGGGACCTCCGCTTCCAGCCTCCCGGCCCGCTGGACCGGCTTGGCCGGGCTGGCCGGGCTCGACTCGCAGGCCCCATTGTACCCGCACCCTTCTGTCGGACTCCACCCCGCCGGCCGGAGTGGATCTTCCTCCGGCTCCGGTCGTCTGAGGACGACCCCGAATTGGGGCGCTTCCGGAAGAACTTTCTCCCGGAAGGTCTAGGCCTAGACCTAGACCATCATTCATCAGCTATTGTATAAGTACCTTTATCCATTTGTACTCTGTAGAAAAATATTTTATCTGTGGCAGAAAAGGAGGCGCGCCGCTCTCGTAGTCTGTGCGCGCCGCACCAGCACGCATGCGCCATCTCAAATATGACTTATAAGGCGGCCAAGGCGGGAAATCCAGAAATCAATCAAAAAAGTTTGATGAGTCCAAAGTTTTGACTGTTTTATATTCGATTTTTATTTTTTTATGCTAAAACTTAGCTGATAATGTCTGCAACAGCTACTTTTGCGTCTCAGGTACGAATTTTTATTTTATTTTAGTCAGTTTGCAAATGTTATTTTCTAAAGCGCTTTGTTTTATGTATTAGGTTTATGTGGTCTGTGAAACTAAAGTTTTATTATACCTACAGATTTAATGTTACCGACACATGGGCTGTTACATATGGCGCTGCCGCGCCGGCGCGCGGCGGCTGCACCGTAGCAGCACCGCAAGCCACCGCTGCGGTGCCGCTGTATTAGTCATTTTTTGATTTGTATGGACTCTTTTGATACTGCGGCGCCATGTGTAAACGCTCTAGCTCCTGATCTAGTTTTTCTTTCAAACTTTAGTAGGTACCTAATATCAAATGTGCAAACCCATATATATTACTTTACTCTATGGTGCAAACTATCGCGGTACCTATTCGCAGGCTTTATTGTTAGGTAGTGCCGCCATTTTGTCTCGATTGTCGATTGTTGTTGTCTCCTTTATTTACCTAATTTATTTCCGTATACTTTTTTTCTGGTATTTTATGCCACTTCGACCTACTACGACGTCCAATTCAAAACTTTCGAATACGACTTTTGGGTTATCTGTTATAAGAATTTCAAACGGGTTTTTATTAGAGTGCCTTACATCATACAGTTCCTATGCCGTAACATTACGGCTTAAGAAATATTAGATGAAACGCATTCTATAGTGCGTTTCATCAAATAGTACATTTGCCGTAATGTTGGCTCGACTGTTAAATTTTAAACGGACCGGCGCGGCGGCGGCGCCTCTCCGCCGCCTTCGCGACGTAGCGTATTCGTATTGGTCCTACAGTATTGGTCCTACAACAGCAGAGCCAACAGCATGGAAAACTAAAGGTGCGATTTGATGAAACGCCCCTATCCAATAACAATTTGAATGGTTGGTCAAAAGTTTATAATTTCAATGTTCTTCCAAACAGGCTTTGGCAGAATGGGTAAAGTTATTTCCACGACAGGCAACAGAAACGTACACAAGTTCCGTTACATTTATGAAACAGTTGACGGTCGTCGCCGTCAGTACCATAACATATTTGAAGAACGTGTTCCCTGAAGAGAGCTACACTGTCGAGAACTTCGGTGGTATCAAGTTAAGGGTACTGAAGAAGAAATGTAGGCATGAGCTAGCCCATTTTGTTAGCACGGCACTGACTCAGGCTTTTGAGGCGTTTGATAAGAAATATGTAAGTTGTTGAATTTATCTAAGTAGGTATACCTACCTAATTAGAAACACAGTTCGCTTCAAATAGCTTTGCCGCTCTGAAGTAGGCTACAAATGACTGCGCACTAGTCAATCTTACATGAAAAACAGTAGCGCGCAAGCGCACCCTAGCTTCAGAGTAGCAAAATTATTTGACGCGAACTGATGCCGTATTATGAAGTATTATTGTCACCATTTTTCCAGTGTGAGAGAGAGACGGAGCGAGACAAGGCCGATAGCACCAACCCGTTTTCGCAGTGGAATAATGATGGCGTTAATACTTCATAAAACTACCCCTGTACAACGATAGAAACTACCTTCCTTCGCACAAACATGTTACCGCATAAATTCCAATATTATAACGACAATAATTAGAGCGCCATGACCATGAGCTTTGACAGTCGCGAGCCGAGTTGATGCTGCAGCTTTCCAAACCATGTATGTTTCCAAGTCCTCTTTATTTCCAGCTCCACCAACTTGTAATATGCTTCTACGACGGCGAGTGTAAAGTAGAGAACTTAGTGGAATATCACATATTCGAATACTTGTACAGCCCCGATGGGGTGACCATGAACGTGCACTCTAAAGCTCGGGACAGCGCCAAGAGTTCTATGAGATATGCCTTCGACAATGTTAGAGAGAGGACTCTCCACCTGATCAGGGCATGTGTGGTCATCATGCAGGCTTGTCAGAACGATATGCCTGAGTCTTATGACGTCAGCTTGCGTTTGTATTACAATGAAGGTGAGACTATACTTTGCTTTTGATCACACCTACAGAATTATGATATTTTGGACGGTCGGTTGGCGCAGTGGTTGAGCGATTGGCGGGGGATACATGGCCTTGGTTCGATAAATAATACAAGTTGTAATCAAGTGCAGATCTTGGATTTATTTCTGAGAGGGGGACAAGGGCCAGACAGATACGAATGGGCAACTAGCTTCATATTTCTGACTGACCGACTCCTTGACAATTCAAAAGTGCCTGTGAATGGTTTAATTGAAATAAATGCTTTGAGTTGAGTTTGAGTTATTCTTTTGACCATTCATTATAGTATTAGCTACACATTTTTCATGAGTTCAGGAAAGCTGTATAAACTTTGGACACGGGAGGACCGTGCTATCTCTTTAGCAATGTTATGCTGAAATCCTCTCGCCGGCTGAGGCTCTGGGCCGGGAGTCGATTTTATTTTTTTTAACCGTTTGGTAGGGGCGGATGAGGCACGTGGTCCTGTGCTCACCCTGGATCCACCCTTGGGTGTAATTAAAATAACTGGACTCCTGAAAAGAACCCAGTGTGGTACTGTGGTCATCATTATAAACAACTTTTATCATGGGACAAAGATCTGAAATCGCCAAAAACAAAGCACAGTAGCTCCGTATATTTTATGTTCGCGTAACTCTATAAAATGTACGTAGGAAATGGGTGTTTAAAAAAAGAAGGAATTAAAAAAAGTCCAAATTATACATATAATTTCCTAAGTTTGATCCAAGATACTTAACACAACCTAGGTACCTACGTAAAGTACGTTATGTAACTAAGGAATGCATTTAATTTATAGATGCACCTGAAGGCTATCAGGCACCAGGGTTTCTCAGTACCACGGAGGACCAGGATCACTTGGAGCCTACTCTACCAGAAACCGTCAAGTTGGGATGGGTGGAGACTCCGTACCATAGGATGACAGCTCGCACGTATATCCGGGAGAGTATGGGGTCCAGCCATGATGCTATCGTGAGTACCTATACTCCATTTGAAATAAGATTAGACATTTAAACAAACCTTTTTACAGTCCGTTCAACCGATTTTGACTTCTATGCCGTAAGCATAAGGATGGCATTAAAAGCAAAAAAGGTTACACAATACCAACTGTCTACTGCAGCTGCCATTTGTCATGCTACCAACGCAATAGAAGTCAAAATCAGTTGAACGGACTATAAAAAATATTTATTTCATATTAATATCTTATTTCAAATGGAGTATAGATATAAACTAAAATATGCGGTAACCTGCGCCATGTGTCTATGACCATGGGGGCAATTCCCGTAATTTTTAAGACCATTCACATTCGCATCTCATTCGCAAACTGTCAAAAACACAATCAATTTACCAACAGTTTTGACAAGTTTGACAGATTGCGACTTGCATGTGAACGTTTTTTAAGTACGAGAATTGGCCTTCAGATGTATGAACGTAAGCCAAGCGAACAAAGAAAAAGACATACATACATACTCTCGAAAAAGGATTGTTACCCATGTAAGAGCGGGAAACTGCCCGACGATTAGTGTCGCGATCTTGTATATATGTTGATCGCGCGGTAAACTCTTATTTTGCGATGCAGGATTTTGTATGACGTCAGGTCTTTGATGCGTAGTTCACATGAGGCGATTTAGATGTCGCCACATACGTGTGTGTATAAAGTAAAATATTTTCTAGTTCTGTCTCATGCGAATGTTTTCTTCAAAAGTGTGCCATAACGATCGATAGAGTCAATTAGAAGACCTAGAAACAATAGTCGTCCAACGAAAAAAAATCGTCTCGGTCATGTTTTAGAAAATAATGCAATTTGTTTTACTTTGTGATTTTTTGGACTACCATGTGTATGATGTTTATTGAAGAAATAAAATCTTATTGCAGCCATCACAAAATGTACCGAAGATGACGCCAAACGATCAAGACGACTTCGAGGGCAGTAAGTTTAGCAAATCCTTGCTATTCAAAATAACTTATTTGCTTTAAATGTGGTAATACAAAAGCAAATATTCCCAGTCGCCTATGATTCGCATTTGTACTACTTTAATCAATATTGTAAATAATTTGATTATCAACTACCTACGATGAAGGAAATTTTGTTTGTATGTCCCTAATAATATCACTTATCTACTAATAAAATTACATTGGAAAAGTCTGACCATCAACTTCTCATCGCAGCCGTAAGACAGACAACGATGAGGGGGTTGGCGATCCACGCCGCAGTGTACAGCGATTTAAAGTGAGGGCAATAACTTCCCAATCGCTACCCGGTGGCAACTGGGAATTTTATTCCCGATTGCCACCTGGTGGCAATCCATGTGGGGGCCGACTGGGAATATTCGCCACCAAAAGGTGGTAGCCTAGGTACCGAGGCCACCACTTTCGCCATAGTTTGGCATGCAAATAATAACTAAGTACTTAAGGTGCAATTTAAATAAACAATGTCTCAAATATACACCTACCTACAATTTGACTTAAATATTCAAGACAAATTGTAAATTGCAAAATATTATTTTAATCTTTCTTTTTACTCACTTCTTTAGGTTCAGCTATGAAAAGTGCATCGGACGTCAGTGAGATGAGAATACAGTGTCCGTGCAATAAGTTCGATGCGGACGATGTAACGCACGCCATTCTGACCTGCCAGTTAGTATTTTTCAAATACATTATTTTTTTAACTGCTACGTAACTGCAACGTACGGCTATTATGAGGTTGCCCCGTGTTCAATTTCCAGATCGGCCTAAGTTGGCAGGAAAACCCAAAAATTCAAAGTTTACAGTTGAAGTTTATATATAATAAGAACTGATGTACATAGTTATGCAATAAATATATCTTTATCTCTTTTTGCTGGATAAATGACACTTACTGCATAACATGAAACCTATTACCTACTAAATTTCTGGCTAAGCTATACACGTTTGGCTTATGGGCTATGCTTTAAGTCTACTTACATCATTGGAGAGAACAAGCGTGATGTTATGTTATTATAGCTTATACATCCTAACTTTCTTTCAAAGGTACTGCAGTACTCAACAACACGCTGCATGCTTTGGTCTGTCACGCGAGAACGCAGCGAGCGTGCAACGACATTGTTGCACGGAGTGTTCCGATATGGAACCAAGCAGAGAGCCCACTGACCAACGACTGGCGTCCCTGAGCATTAAGAAGAGAGAAGTAAGTCGCTTTACAATACAATGGCCTGTCACGCAAAAACGCAGCAAGACTGCAACGTTACTACTGTATGGAGTGTTCCGATATGGAACCGAGCAGAGAGCCCACCGACCAACGACTGGCGTCCCTCGGCGTTAAGAAGAGAGAAGTAAATCGTTTTGCCATAAGATTGTTCATTTAACCTAATCACTACAATATAAATCTACTTAAAAATCTTAAATTCACTGACAGACAACGCACAGCCTAAACCGCTGGGTGAGCTGGTTCTAGAAGCATAAAAGTTTGCACCAGATTTCCTTTTATAACGAAAGTGAGTACTAAGGAAGCATTCTTGAAAATTCATCCCCTGATAGGGTTAAATAGGGGATGAAAGATTGTATGGAAGTTCGTCATTATCTGCACGACCACTATCATCAAAAAACACGAAGGAAAGAAGATCAACACTAATCTTATAAATAGCTCAATTAAAGTCTGTTTTTTAATCTCGTAGACTAATTTGACAGGTGCAAATGTCAAACTCCAAATTGAAAAAACAAACAACAATCACTTGAAATGTCAAATTAGTCTACGAGATTTAAAAAAAAAGACTGTCCGCCATCTTTTGTTGTTACATAAAGATTACTGATACCAGTAAACGTATAAAAACGCATTGCAACCTTTTCCGATACTTAGTCATTCATTGAAAGTCGAATAACTGTTCATAGATCGTAATAACTAAAGCTCGTATGTTCGTCTTCCCCAGTGTCTCTGCATATTCCGTCGTACAATAGAGTGGTGCTCTCGAGTTCCCGCCATTGGAGCGCAGGATCTCGTCGATAAGTTCGCTTTATCACCCGCTAATGCCTCTAAACTGCTGAAGCTATTGCATTCACACGGCATCATTGACCAAGGCTCCGATTCTGAGTAAGTGCACATGAGTTTTTGTTAGTTTGAGTAATTTTAAAAGCTTAGCTTTAGCACGATTTTTGATCTTTTTGGCTTTGGCTTGCTTCCTAATTCATAGCTAAGCATAGGTTGTTCTGCACCTCTGATTAAGACCACACATGGGAGCATCTGTTGATTATTCTTAGGAACCATGTGATTTTTTTTAGTTTCTTGAACTAGCTAGTAATAAGTACAGTTTCGGTTTAGTTACTTGTTTCATGAAATATTGTGTTCAGTGTCCGAATGTTTCAAGAAACTACATTTTAATTTATTATCTGACACCACCCTAATAATCCACAGTCTCGTTTCACCCTGCGAAATAGTTCAAGACCAGTTAAACTCAGTGAAGAGCAAATATTTCCAATACGAAGAACCGGACTTAGTGGACCGTTTGATAGCCGAGACTCTTTCCCAAAGCAGCCAACCCGACCCAGTAGGGGAGGTCCTTAGTCCAATGGAAAAGGTGAACCTACAAAATGCTACAACACTTGGGAAGATTATAGAGCCTGAACCTATAAAGGTAGTCGAAGATGAGACTTTGAAAGAGTATAGGGATGCTATTATGTGTGATGTGGAAGAGGAACAAGGATTGCCGTTAAGTGGTAGTCATAATCCCGTCAATGTTGAAGATTTGGGTAAAAGGAATCGAAAGAGGAAGCCGACTACAGGTAACAGGACCGGAGTTCGAACTAAAAGGGCTAGAGCCTCTCATGATTAGTTGTTTTTTTTTTTTGAAGTTTATACGTATAGCTAGTAAGTGATTAGTTTATTTTAAATGTTAGATTTTTAGTTTCAGTATGTTTTATCCGTCACAAATAAGAATATACTTAGTTTAGTTATTAATATTATCCTATTTTGCTAAATATCTTTCTATACCTAACGATAGCCTTTCGCGTATTAATTAAAATATTCGGTCGTAAAATTCCGCATTTTCCGTGTGTTTTCGGCGAAGCATTTAATTCAAAAGATAAATATTTATAAAGTAAGTACTTAGTTTTATTGACAATGAACTTATATGAAACGAACATTTTTGTCTCACACGCGAGTCACACTTTAACAGACTACTATACATATATTGTACTTATTGAATTATCTTCGTAGTGAGTTTGAGTTTTCATGAAAATTCACGCCACCAGTTGGCGCCACTTTGACAAGAGGTCGTCCATTTCGACAATAAATATAAAATACTAGCTGCGCCCCGCGGTTTCACCCGCGTAAGTCTTGATCCCGTGGGAATATCGGGATAAAAAGTATCCTATGTGTTAATCCAGGTTATAAACTATCTGTTTACCAAATTTCATCCAAATCCATCCAGCCGTTTTAGCGTGAAAGAGTAACAAACATCCACACATCCATACTCACAAACTTTCACATTTATAATATTAGTAGGATATGATGACGTTCATCATTCGTTTCATTCATTCGTCCATCATTCAGTCACGACTAAAAAAGATATAGGTGCTTTGACACATTGATAGGTGTCCGGAGCCGACGTCTCAGTGCTGCCACCTGGTGAACGTCATTTCAGAAAACCCTATATGACTAACAAAATGGTCACCCTAAACTTAATAATAAATGTGACTCTTCAACATTATTCACTGTTTTATCATCGTTACGTTATCCCGGACACTTCACTGTAGGAGGCCTCAATGGTTCGAAGTCTCCAAAGTTGGTGAACACTCGACCCCAATACTTGGGGTCAGCTCGGGGATCAATATCCTGGTTGTTGGGAGGCACCGCAGTTGCATTCACTCTATCTAGCTCAGATAGTAATGCTTGCAGAATTTCTGGTTTTCTGGGAAAGAAATTCAATAATTTAGAAGTTTTCCGTCAATAGTCAATAGTGACTCAGGGGCCGTATTATGAAGTATTAATGCCATCATTATTCCACTGCGAAAAAAGGATGGTGCTATCGGCCTTGTGTAGCTCCGTCTCTCACTCACACTGGAAAAATGGTGGCATTAACACGTCATAATACAGCCCCAGGAACAGCATTTAACTGCGGCCAACTATTGTGTCTCTCAAAATTTACGAAACATGTTTGTGATCAAGTCATTTAATCATTTTTTCAAGGATTTTAACTTAGGTGTTTTGCGTGTGTAAAAGGACTAATTGAGTAGGTGCTTATGACGTAACTTACTCATCAGCCATATTCCTTCGCTCGCAAGGATCTACATTGATATCAAAGAGGCACGGAGCTACCAATGGCTTGCAAGTTGTAAGAGGAATACTCTTATCGCACTTTATTGTTGACGTATCTCTGAAAATAACAAATGGTGGTTTTTAATACCAAATAAAAAGATTTTTCAGGGTTTGATTACTTTCTTCGACAGCTCTGTTGTCGTCCTTCATTATCATTTCAGCCGAAAGACGATATCTATAGTCTATCTGATAATAGTCTAAATAAACCCTGTTCAAGCGACATTTATATGCAAACACTCACTCAAGGGAATTAGTAACACATTCATCTGTATCTAGACGGTTTCAACTTTATATCTCACCACTTCAACAATAAAATTATTATTGTATTAAATTGTAATTAAAAAATCTTCGACAAAAATTGAGATTATAAAATTAACCTCAATTATTGTCAAAGGAAAAACATTATAAGGTGATTTAAAATTAGAATTTCGAGTTTAGGTATTTAAATACCCAAATCAAAGCACACAATTTGTAAATGGCACTACAAATTGGTATTCACAGGTACGGCCTCTGATCCATTTGTTTACCTTTTCATCAAATACTTTTGGTACACAACATACTTAAAGGATGATAATTGAAAAATTACCTGATGCTTGTAATCTTGTCTTTACTAGGCATTTTAGCTACCTTGCCAATGGCCTCAGCGGATTTGCTTTTGTAAACTAAATCGAAGTTATATGTGCCTTCACGACCGCCCGGTCCGTACCAATAGTCCCAGGAACCGTTGTAATTTGTGCCTGAAATAACATTATTTGGAAATGGTCTAAGTTGTTTAAAAATATATAAAAAAATGTATGTATTTGCAAAAGGGAACAAATATCTTAACAAGTGAAGCAGGTACAGTCAACCATACATCAGTGGTAATACTTGCATTACTAAAATCGCCTTTACTGATACGACATAAAGGCGCTGTCCATGTCAATCTCTTTCCACTGATGGGCGGCTTTTTAATTTAAAAAGTAGGTAAAGAAAGGACCAGTTTCAGCATCAAAGGACCGATTTTTATGAAAATGTTGCTCCTGAACCTTATATCGGAAGGATCATTTTATGCAACTGTACCCATTATGTAGGAATAAAAAGGCGGTTGTAACAATCTTGCTTTAATTAATTGTAATGTCATGTCATGTACGCGTTACCTTTGTGGACTTTCCAATTCTCAACAGTGATGGAAGCTGATCCCCAGATGTCATCTATATTGTGCACTGTTTTGGTTCTCTGAGATGGCAGATCTTTGGATAAGGCCTCCCACAAGTCGAAGCCGTCAATGTTTTTATCTGTAAATACACTGAAAACATAATATTAGCTTAGAGCAGCGTCATAATCAGCCCATTATCTAAAGGTATTATATTATTGAACTGTTCCGCTGAGGTGGAATAGGCCATTGACGTGATGGGTATCAATTTCGAAACAGACACACATCACATTTGAGAAGTTGCGCTGGCTAATTTAATTTTAGTCTGTAGAGTTAAAATAATCACAGAGAAACGAATTGTGACATGGTGACCTGGTATTGCCTCCCGCAGCACTGTAAAATGTAGGCAGCCAATCCACAAGGTGGAACGTTTGATTGGCGACTCGAGACTGTTGTTTTATTAGAGGACTCCACAATAGACCTGCTCCGCGGACGCCCCCTTCCCACAATGTATTTTTTACCTAAAATAAAAACAAGTCATATTACTTAATTGTCTTATTGTATTGATTGTTATTGTGTAATGATGATGATCTCATGACTTAGCTACGAATGTGCACCTCGCACTTGAATAAGTCAACTAGCGGACCCGGCAGACGTTGTCCTGCCCGAACAGCGCCACCTACCGGGTTCAATTGTATTTTCAAACCATCCAGCGACCCCCTCAAATATACATACAAAATTTCATCCAAATCGGTGCAGCCGTTTAGGAGGAGTTAGGTGACAAACACAAATAGTCTAAGTTGTTTAAATCTTGTGGATTGGCAGTCGCTCCATGTAAAATACTGGTATTCAGCTGCATCCGGTTGGACTGGAAGCCGACCCCAACATAGTTGGGAAAAGGCTAGGCAGATGATGAGGTGACAAACACACGTACAGAAGATTTATATATATAAAGATATCATATTCTCCATCCTTCTGCCAGTATACCAATTTATTTTAGGATTGGCGCATCACGTTTGTTTTCTTCCATACATCTCTATTGGTTTTCATCCCAGAGTTCAACTCAATATCATATTAATAATACTAAAAACATCTAACGGGCCTCTGCGAGTTGGCTTCGGCCCCTCGTACGCCTTCCAAAGGTCCGGGACCCCAGGGTCCCGAGATATGTAAACAAATATAAAAAATAATAATAATAATAATGTCGTCGATTTATGTATCTTACTAGCTTTGCCCGCGGCTTCTCCCGCGTGGAAGTTGGATATTATCCTACGGGAACGTAATAGTTTTATAAAATTCTTATGTTTTTGAAATGTGCTAATTAAGCACAGTCGTTTGAAAACAAATAGGGGGTCATTAAAAAAAAATGTTTTTTGTTCATGACTTTCGTCCCCTAGAGGGAACCATATTCAATTTAATGTAACGTCACATAGCCTATACCCAATGGACGATCAAGGCGCTTCCAAAGATACCTCAATCAATTTGTCAAATTATGATGAGTATTTAAGAAGTTATGAGGGAACACATGAACATACATTACATACCGATCAAAATCAAAACCGACGGGGGGTTATGATTTTGATCGATATGTAAGTGTGTGCTTTTGATCGGTATGTAGTTTTTGCCTCGCCGTAGTCGGGTAATTATTAAGTATGGATAGTCGTGTTCTATTTTGGAAGTATCTAAGTGGTAATTTAAGGTACTTCTCTCGTATTGGCAAAAATACGCTAACATAACATAGCTCATGCCAGACCTGACTGCCCAGGGTAAGTACGATGTAGGTACACTTAATTATCGCCTCGTGGAGGTTATTACTCAAATTATACTCACCCCCTTAAAAGGATAGTTAGAGGCAGCGTTGTTATTAAACCCTGCAGCAGCTCCCCCATTGTCAGAGCTGAACAAAATAATCGTGTTCTCCAGTAAACCTTTGTTCCCTAATGACTCCACCACCTTGCCTACTGACTCGTCCAACTTTGTAAGCATACCTGGGGAGTAAAAGATATTTATGTTTGAAAGAGTACTTGAAAATGAGTAGGTAATTTTATTTACATAAAATAGGGCTTTGTCCAGGTGTCTCAGACTTAGGTCGAGATCTATAACCGTTACCTTTGACGTCGACATGTTCCCGTCTCTTGTAGTTTGACAGTTGTGCGACAGTAACAGGAATAACGCTAAGCCAAAGTACGTGCTCAGTGGCGTATATATAGATCTCGGCGGTTTCTACGCTAGATTATTTATATACAAACTTGCTGCGCCCCGCGGTTTCACGAAATAAGTCTCGATCCCGTGGGAATATCAGGATAAACAGTATCCTAAGTGTTAATCCAGGGACTAAACTATCTGTTTGCCAAATTTCATCCACATCCATTCAGCCGTTTTTGCGTGATTGAGTAACAAACATCCAAACACACAAACTTTCACATTTATAATATTAGTAGGATAGTAAGATAAATGATACAAGCCGATAAAGCTTTTATACCATTTATTTATTTGAGTGTCCTAATTGCCCGTTCACCTGCAGTCCTTTGATGACAGAAAGAATGCCACTGATGCCGCAATCCACGTGGCCATCTACTGGCTCAAACAATATGAATAATCAATCAAAGTGCCATCGACACGAAAAGATGAAGCCATCGGACGATTTTTTACGCGCGACAATTTTTTATCGCGCATTGAATGTTCAATGCACTGCTTAGTACCAAGAGTTTTTGCAATAGTTGATAATAATAATTATAAATAGTTGATAATTTTATAATTCATTCGTGTTCAGATTCACATACATTCACACACCCTAACATTCACACTCATACACTCTCACTCTCATTCACTCGCATGTCGGTGTGCGTGCTGCACGTTTACCTTTATTTTATTTTATTATTTTCTGTATTTCTACATTTGCATAAAACAAGTAAATGATACTTATATAGGTTATCGAAGAGCTGAATCTCCTCACTAGTGTTAAGGTTTTTAAAATAATTAACGAACTTTTATTTTCATAATAATAATGTAGGCCCTTGCCCTTCATTATAAATAGTAATTTGCAATCCGATAATGAATGTTGTGGTACATTGGTATTTTATCGCGAAATTTTTAAATTAGATCTGCAATAACAACAACATTCTGAACCAACATTCACTTAGCCTTTTTCTACGGTCGTATTAGCAAAATAGATCATTTGTTAGAGGCTTAAAGGGGTAAAGAAACTCTAAATTCAATTGTTCTTAGATGAATATCTGTATAGTTCAGTCATGGTGGATAAACAAAACCAGAATTGTCACAAACGACGGCTCTGTTGGCGCAATGGTTAACATTTGGCATATCCACATGGAAACATTATGAGCGCTAACACACGCCATGGCGAAGTCGCTGGCTACGTATCCGAACAATTTGTATTGAAATGTATGACAGTTAAGTCACTTGGCTACGGTCTAGCGACGGCGACGTCGCCACTTTGCAAGCGTAGCAGCGACCGACCAGCCCCTACTACGTGCAGACTGGATACTCTGGCAACGCGTAGCCAAGTCGCCAGTATTTTATATACAAGTAAGTTGCGCCTCCCTCCCTCAGTGGCCAACTGATCGCCTAGTCGGACGCCCGCGTGTTAGGCTACCCATTTGGCAACCTTATTTGGCTACGTTAGGTAGCCAGAGGTAGCTATGGCTACGTAGCCAGGGAAGTGGCCATGGCGTCTCATTGTGTTAGCGCTCTTATTTTTGTGAACATGCCCACAGAACAGGAAGACTTAAAACTTGAAAATGTACAGTCAGAAAAACGAACCTGCATATTTTCTCCTCTGCGTATCGTTGATGTATGAAAATCTTTCAATAACATCGTCTGGCGCTCTTAGGAACTCGGATGGGTTCCCACTGTGCATCGCAGAATGTGAAACCATCAAAAATAATGGCTCACTTTTGTTGTGAGCGTTGACCACCTGAAAAAAAAGATAACTTAATTTCATCATCATTATAATCAGCCTGTGGCATGAAAACTGGGCGCAACTTTTAACAAGCTTGAAGCTAATTAGCTAACAATTTACTTCCATTCAAAAATACAAATAATTAAGAAAGACACAGCTATCACAACGCAAGTTCAATTGCATATTCTATATAGCTACTTTAGCTTACTTTAACTGCTTCTTTGGTGTAAATGTCTGTCGCATAGTGACCAAATAAGTCATCAGCAACCTCGAAGCCTGGACAAAAAATATAAATACTTAAGGTTTAACCAACTGGCCAAAACGATACAACTAACAAATTGCAAAAAACGTAAGAAAATTTGAATTTCGCGGGCTACCTTGGCGCATCCCCCTTAAATAGGTACCTATGAAATGATATTCACATAAATCTTCTATATCTGTACATAATAATAAATCTGTAGACGAGGCATTTCTGTACTTGGAAAATATATTTAAAAAAAAAATTGTTGGGGTGCTAAAGGATAACCAAAAGAAGCAATTTATACCATTTTTTAAAATTTTGTCTGTTTTTCCTTTTGCCTGTTTGCCTGTGAGAGATTTTAATTCGTTAAGGTATCACGTAAAAAGTACGAAACCCACATGGTTAACTTTTATAATAGTCGGGTATTTAGTGTCATGATTAAGCACTCCTTGCAAATCTTCAACAAAGGAAGTCGCTTGGCACAGCCATATCTAGTGGTCATCTGAGCTGATTTAGCCCAGTACCCACGTGGCACCACCCTGCAGGTAGGTGGGTGAGGAGGGGAAAACCCATTACCGCGTTGCACTTTTTCTTACGTCGATATCTGCAAAAGTTTCGCAAATAGGTCGTGTTTGACAAACCACGTGGGTTATGGGACATAGAATACTTTTTACCCCGGTATTACGTTCCCGTGGGATAATTTCCGACCTCCACCCGGGCGATCTATAAAGATTTATGTCATAATCTTTATAGAAACGGCATTTTTAAAATGCATAAAAATACGTGAAATATTTTTTAAGCTTTTAAGACTAGTAGGTTTACCTCTCCTGAAGTCAAATCCCCATGTATTAAGTTCCATATTGGTGTGGTCATATAAATCGATCTTTCCAGTCCAAAAGCCGATGTGAGAGTCAAATCTGGAAAAATATATAGTTTATCAAGTTATGGAAAACAAAACACATTATTGACACGAAGGAAGGGTCATTCCTAAAGAATTTTTTGCATGTGCAAGTGTGAAGTTATCCCCATTTGTTTGTGCTTTATTTTATTTTTTACTTATAATACTTTTAACTTACTTAATTGCCTCGTTGGTCTAGGGGCCGCTGTGTGTTAGTGCTACTGCTGAGCATGAGGTCCTGGGTTCGATTCTCGGGTCGTTCAGTGTTATTGGGTTTTTCATCTGGAATTGTTCAGTCAGTAGCAGCCCGGAGTCTAGATTTGTGCCCAGTTGATAGTAATAGACTCGCCCCCTATTACCTGGCGAAATATGGGTGTACTACAGATATGCCAATACCACTGCCTAACCCTTCAGAGAATACAGGCGTGATGTTTTGCGTATGCGTAGTTTTTACTTGCAGTAACAAAAAAAAAACATTTTGTTTCGATGCAGTTTAACAGCATCTGCAACTACTTACTATTATCTGACGACTTATCAAACCCACAATGCAAGATGTTAGTGTAGTTTGTTGACTTCTTATAAGCTGGTTTTGCTGCCCATCCTCTTTGTGTGAGCAGACAGATTTATGATGATCATTCTTTTGCCGTCTTTTTTGCATCGTCAGGTGGCATAAACCTTGCCGGCAACCAAACGTAACGAAATATTTCACAGTCCTTCACTAAAAGATAAATAATCATATGTCTCGTAGGTACTAACCCTCTGTTCAAAGGAAGATATTCTCTCTTGTAATGCCCCAGGTGCCATTTTCCAACTAGATGCGTTTTGTAACCCAGATCTTTCAGGTATTGTGGAAGTATCTTCTCAGATAGAGGAAGGCCTCTCGGCTCTTCTCCGCGAATAATGTTGTGCTGCATTCCTGGGAAAAGGATCAAAGTTACAAAAAAATCTGTACGTAATTAAAGATTTTTTTCAAAGTAAATAAATAGCTTCGGCCCACACTAGGTATTTCTTCTATATCTAGGTACGCTTGCAAACAGAAATCTTACATGGTACCTGGAACAGCTTTAAGTAGACCGTTCGAATATTTTTTCCGTGCGGGAATCGAAACCGCGACACGTAGCACAGTATGCCAATTGCTTAGTCAGCTATTGCGTTAGTCGTGTCGTCTATTTGGTAGATTGGTTAATGGCTTCAACGATATTAGGGTCACTAACATTCCTAAAGAATACTTAGTTCAATATTTTTTCTAGATTCAAGAGAAAAATTAATCTATTGTGGGGTAAGTCAGGGTTAAAAAAAAAACAATTGTTTGTAGCGAAGTTCGGGTCCTGAAGGTGGAGGCTGCGTATCGGCCAGCGTATTGTGGGACGCCTCCCAGCTAGATGGACCAACGACTGATGCGGAAGGCGGAGGACAGGGTGTTGTGGCGTAGCTTGGAAGAGGCTTATGTCCAGCAGTGGATTGCGCTAAGCCGAGTTGATTATTACATATATGCGATAGGCGAAGCATATCGAACCTTACTCACCAGTATGTATGGGGTATTTGGCAGTCATAAGCGCAGACCTGGACGGGGTGCATATAGGAGTGACATAGTAGTTCTGTAGCACGATGCCAGAGTACGCCAGAGCGTCGATGTTTGGTGTCGGAATCTGGTTCGAGCCGTGGAAGCCAACATCATTCCAACCCTTTATTATAACAAAAGTAATTAGGTACTTTATGGTGTTCCCGTTCCCAGACCTTATTATGTAAGTACCTACTGTTTACAATACAAATTTTCACCTCGGCTCTTAGCAAATTTACTTGTACGATTGCATCACCACTAGGTAATTGTATGCAAACACTTAAGTTAGCCATGAGACAAAAATAAAATAAATCTCACGGTTTAATAAGTGTTAAACTACGATAACTACTTGGCAAGGACCACTGAGATTAATAATAACATAGTAAAAACATAGATACCCTCTTTTTGGGTTCCGCCAGTCAGGTAAAAAACCTTTTCAACACACTTGCTCGTAAAGTGGCTCTTATTGAACCGCTTTTAGGTTCATAATGCAGTGTATTATGGAAGCGTGCTTTTTACTTTAAATTACCGCACTAGTGCGGTGATGTGCGCCACAGATAACTATTTGCTAGTCGGAGTAATGACATGGCAGTAGGTATGGAATTAGTACGTACTATCATGGCAACATCAAATACCATGTTACCAATTATAGTGTTTACTAATTCCATACAAGTTTCACCAAAGTCAATTTATATATATTATATATAAATTGACTTTGGTGAAACTTTTTAATACCATAGGCAAATCATGGGCGATCAGTTAAGAAAAAAAAAATCCCATGGGCAGGTCAGTGGGATATTATAATTACATGGAATTAGTATGAACTATCCTATAATATTAAATAAGCATTCTCTATGTTCCCAAGAGCAGAGTTGCGCTTTTTTAATTAAATCTCATCAAAGAGACTTCATGCCAAAATGCCAACAAATACTGTTCGGTATAATTACATAAATAATAACATTATAAGTCTGTTTTTTGCTCGCAATTGTGTTGAAAAGCGTCGTATGAAACTGGCTCGTGCGATAAGGGCGCCGAGTGTGTGACCAAGACAGCACTCTTGTATCATAATGCACTATTTCAATATAATTTACGTACCTACAAAAATTACCATAGGCAAACCAGGGGCGTTTTATAGTATCTTTTTTGTAATTTGTAAAATCTTTATTTAATTTGCTTTTTCAAAACACTGTCTTGCGTTTATAAATTTTTCAATATAGGATGTTTGGCAGGTTTGCCAGTGCCTATATTTATACCTGCGTAAAAACAAAATCAGCGCGCTATTTTCCATACTTAAATATTTGTTATCGTTTTCGTTGAGTGGTTTAATTATTACATATTTAAAATGTCGATTTCACGTAGGGAAGAATAGCAATAGGTAGATAATATTATACAGATTCGACTTTATATTATTTTGTTTTCTTATTCAAAACATTATTTTTTGTTTATTTTACTACAGGCTGTCTACCGGTTTTGCCAGTGCCTTTATTTACACCTATGGAAAAACCACCAGCGTGCCATTTTCCTTATAGTTGTTATTGTTTTCGTTGTGTGGTTAAATATGTATTATCAAAAATACGAAATTTAAAGTATTGTCACCAACAGACGTAGAAATTTTTTTAAACGAAAAAAAAAAAAAAAAAATCAAAATATTTTATTTCACATAAGCCTACATGGGCACTTATGAAACGTCAGAAGCTAGGTGCACGGTTCCAATTGGTCGTTTCCTATGGAGAAGAGCCGGCAAGAAACTCCATGGTTACTCTTTTAAAAGATAATTGGCTTTTACAATAATTTCGAATTACAGTGTTAATAGTTATGGGAGGACAGTGTAGGCCATTCAAAAAGTTTCAGATAAAAAAAAATTATTAAAATTAAATTAAAATTAAAAATAAAAGTATACAGTTCACTAAGCCTACGACGTTCTCACATTCACAAGATGGAGCACACACAGAAGAGAGAAGCTCCGGATAGTCCGTACCTGGCAACAAAGGTCAGTTGAACTTTATAAATCTAAATGTGTCGTCTCTATAATTACGTTATTGTAGCGTATGTTCTTACAACAAGCCTGTGTTTTTCCTTGCAAGTGTGTTGAAAAACGTCGTATGAAACGCGTGTGCATTGATCATTACACGCTCGGCTACCTTATCGCGCTCGCCTATGGCTCGCGCTAATAATACCGCCTCGACTGTAATATCCAATAGAGCACACTTGTATCACAATGTACTATTATGCTTGCTTATCAAAATAAACATTTTGCCTGGTGTTCCCGTTCCCGGATCTATAAACCATATGTACCTCATGTTTACAATACCATTTTTTTTCTCTATCTATTTTACCTCGTCTCTTAGCAAATTTTACTTGTACGATTACATCACCTGTGCACTAATTGTATGCAAATACCTATAGTTTCTACAAACCGCTTTTGTTGAATCAGTTATCTTTGATTGAAGGATGTGCCCAAAATGCTAAATATTGAGCAGGTACAAAAAGCAATCTTGTATCTGATTTCTGCAAAATAACCTAAATCCTGATTTGAGGCATTTCTTTACTTAGATTTTAAAAGAGTAAAGGTGGAGTTTCTTGCCCATTCTTCTCCATAAGAAAACTACCTTTTGGAAGGGGCGACTAGAATCAGTTCTATTTTTAACCGACTTCTTCAAAAAGAAGGACGTTCTTAATTCTTTTATTTTGTATATTTGTTAGGTACGCGATTAGTCCGCCAAATAAGCATTGATTTTGATGATTCTTTTTTTGTTTAGATCATGCTTCAGAGGTGGTCCCATATAAATTGTATTATCTTTGCTTGCGTAGTTTTTGAGTTAGCTTCAATATTATGTTTTTTTTTTAAATAATTTCGCTTTAATTTCGGGAGTCGGTGGCAAAAAAATTGAATTGAAAATCAAAGACACCGACTTCCGAAATCAAAGTTATATTTCACGATTTTTGTGTTTTTTTTTGGAAGTCGGTTGTTTTTTATGTAAATTTTTGACGTGTAAAAGTGCCTTTTATGTGCCTAATTGAAATAAATGATTTAACTTTTACTTAAATCCCGAACTGCAGTGGTCTGCTCAGAACAAATAAAAGCGAGCCAGGACAGAGCGCTGTCAACGGTGAAGTGAGGCCGGTTTCGTAAACATGTGTGCAGTTAGTGAGGTGTAGTTTGATTGTAAATGTGTGCGTGTGAGCGTGAATCGACAGAGCGGAGCTGTAGTTTTTGCATCTGGCATGCTTCACTGTATTGTTCGTAGCGCTCTGTCTTGGTTTTTTATTTGGTCTAAGCATTGCAGCTATTTTAATAAAAGTATTCCCGTTATCTATAGATTTCTACAGTTTACATAGCGGTTAGGTAAACAGTCATATTTATCGGTAGTGCGTGTCCCATCGTTCATACCTAAATATATTTTTATGGCTTCGAACGGGCTTTTACAGTAACTTGCCGCGATATTTATTTATTTACTCTTACCACTTACATTACTTTTTACAGGTGACAACCCAATACAACAATGTAGTCACAATTTTTACACTCAAGAGACGTCACCCAAAAACAAATTAATCACCACCACCAGTATATTGTCCCTATATATAAAAGTACTCTGTGATATTGTCGTATTTTGCCTGACACTGATAATTATGTTCGATAGCAGAAGATTTATTGCTGAAGAGACTATCGACCGGTTTATAAAATTAAGTACCTGCTTACCCGTTTGAATTTGTTACATACATGGCCTTTTAGTTCATTGCTCGGTTAATTATTGTGTACAAACAGGATTATCTAAGAAATGTTGATAACCTAACGTGTTTATAAACATGTGTAAAGATCAATGATTGAACTTTAAGAAAGGAACAGATGATAAATAAAAACACTTCAAATAAAAATAAAAAAACCGTTTCCAACAAAACAAAATAGGTACATAGTGAAAAATTACTTTCATTTCGGAAATCGGTCTATGGTTTTCAAATTTCGTTTTTTGCCACCGACTAGCGAAATTAAATTTATTTTTCAATTTTTAGTGTTTTTTTCGGAAGTTTTTTTTTATTTTCTTTTGTGGTATCTACCTTCCCCACACAAATTCGAATACCACTACCTGCTATGTAAATAATAGTGACGGAGTAACTTAAACATCTTCCATATAGACTAAGTGGGAAAAATACGTAATATTGAAGCTAACTCAAAAACTGCGCAAGCAAAGTTAATAAAATTTATATGGGGCCACCTCTGAAGCATGACCTACCAAACTAAAAAAGAATCGTCAAAATCAATTCATAATTGGCGGAGTAATCGCGAAAAAACACACAAAAACGCCTCAGGCATAAAGTCCGCCTTTGTACAGTAGTTTTTTTACTTGTGCATAAAGTTTTAATAAATAATAAATAAAAACAAAAAACATATAGACAAATTGAGAACCTCCTTTTTGAAGTCGGTTAAAAATACGTATTACTGAAGCTAACTCAAAAGCAACCCAAGCAATGTTAATAAAAATCGCGCAAGATTCCTCTACTCAATGAAAAAACAATTTTCAAAATCGGTCCACTATTGACGAAAATATCGACTGACATTATGAACATTTAAAAAAAAACATACAGACGAACATAGAACCTCCTCCTTCTTTGGAAGTCGGGTAAAAAGCTAAGTTTACCTATTTTCTAGTCATTCATGAGTGAAGCTTAATCAAGTTGCTTGTGTTCACGCAAAAGCTTTTAGGTTTTGCCGCATTCCATTTTGTTGATCTTCAACTTATTCAACCTTCACGTTTGGGCAAAAAGTACTAACTAACGTATGTCCTGTAGGCTATTACTTTTCAAAAAAGGGGGGGGGGAGGGGGCTCTTTAGCATATTAGGATCAATTTCAACTGGATACAAAAACAAGATTTAAATCAATATTTACTCACCAAATCATCAGCTAGGAATATCACAATATTCGGCCTCAGCTCGGCCGTAGCTCGGCACAGCACTAAACAGGCACTTAATAGCAACAACATGCCGCGACGCTCTCCCGATTACGAATGCCGACACAATGAGTGCTCGGAACCGAACTAGGCTATCTACAACCGCGGTGCATGGTAATGAAGGTACATCCTTATAGTACGTTATGATTTAGCGCTTTAGGTCACTGACACAACATAGGTATATTTCAAAGTTATGAATGAATAAAAACCGGCCAAACGCGTGTCGGACCACGCACAATGAAGGGTTTCGTAGTTGGGATGAATTTATGCCAAGAACAAACTTAACAACGTAGTTGAAAAACATGTTCTACCATACGAAATGTATGGGAGAACATGGTGTTTCCCCAAAGGGTTGGGCAGAGGTGTACCTATAGTAAATCCACATAATATTTCGCCAGTTATGTTTAAGACCCACGTAATAAGAGGCGAGCCTATTGCCATACCGAGTGCAAATCCAGACTCCGGACCGCTACTGAGAAATTCTAGATAGAAAAACCCAATAACACTTTTCCCGACCGCTCCAGGATTCCCAAAAACATTAAAGCAATCGATTGCGTGCAGTGCCGTCAAAAGGGTAAATAATCACCACGATTGGCATCTGCCAAGCCATCCTTTAAGATAGGCGATTGCTTGAAATACGGTATGTAATCCATACTTCGCCCTTTGGAGCAGCTTTTTAACAAGGTGTGTTTTTTCCTTATGTCTTTTTTAGTTTATTCCGTTTTTTTTTCGTTCGTCTTTATCCCGTTCTGGTATTTCCTCGAATCTTATAAGTTTTTCTCTTGTGTTTGTCTCTTATTTTTTTTGTGTTTTATTATCTTATTTTTTTGTTTTTTGTATTTTTTTTGTTTTTTTCTCTTATTTTTTAGTGTTTTTCTCTTATTTTTTCTCTCGTTGGGAAAGTACGGCTGTAAATATTTCGTAGGTTGACTTGCAGTAGGCATAGTTCTCAATGAACTACCGGTAACTGGTGCGTTTGTAACAGGTTAAACCGAGCCGTTACAGAGCAAGTGGAGGTGGATGAGCCGCATCTGTAACTAAAAGGCTATGCAGTTATCGTCTTATTAGCGTACATGTTTGTTCATCTGTTAAGGGCCTGTACTACCTCAGGTCAAATTCACTTTTTATCTCGGTCGCACCATACTACTCGCCACCTGAGTGAGAGCGAGACGGAGTGCTGGCGGCTTTAAGTCTCGAATAGTTTAGGTAATTGCTTTTTACGGTGAAAATAATGGTACTTAATTGAAAAAACATAAGACCTGCTTTAAAGTTGGTTTAGAATTATTTTTTGAATACCAGCGGTTTATAGTTCGGTTTAGAGGTAACTTTGTTTTTTTTCTATGGATTTTTTTTTTATGTTAGCGTTTTTTTGTCAAACATAGGACCTAGCATCAATCCTCAACTTTAAAATATTTTAAAATATTTATTACAAAATTAATGCTGCAGTATTTTCGGCATAACTGTGGATCATGCTAAGCAATTTGAGGTTGTTTAGGCCCTTAAATCTCCAACTGTCACTAACGAGACAATAGATTTTTTATTGTTATCGCCTTTTAAAGGCCAATCGACAGTTGAGCGGTCATATTCTTGAAGCGTAATAATATAAGTTTAAAATAAATGTACACATCACCGGACACGAATTGTTATAGGCCAAGAAAAAAGTCAAATTTTCCTTATCGACAGCAAAAAAGGTAACAGGAAAATAAAATGATTATCGCTTGTTTTTTTTTTCAGAAATATCTGTCGCACGCGCCTTTTGCATGACACTGCTTAAGAGTATACGGCGAATAAGGTACAACCAAATAAAACAAAGCGCGTACAAATAATTCAGTTTATTATCCATATAAATTACAGTCCATTAACTTCACGTATCACACAGTCGCACTTAGGAATAATAAAAGCATCGAGACTATGTGTTATTATTATTACATGACAGCTGCCCGAAACAATCGTGGCGTTGTGGGGTGGTTAAGACTCACAGCCTACAAATCATCTAATTATAAAATTCATTAAATCCCAGCTCACCCTAAGAACGATTAAACCAAAGTTGGAATGTGAAAGAATACCATCTGTTTTATTACATGCTTTTGTTAGAGAGAGAAGCTCCGGATCCGGAGAAGCTCGTGGCTAAGTAATAACAGCCGCAAGGGTCGATCAAGCAGGTTAAGCTACGCTTGCCGGGGTTGGTCATTGGATGAGTGATCTTTTCATCCCGGGAGACTCGTCCGTGTCTCGGAAAGCACGTCCGGGCTGTCATTCGTGGATCTTTGACAGTCGTTACGGGTCGTCAGAAGCCCGAAAGTCTGACAACCACTCTTACCAAGGGGTATCGTATTACCTAGTTAGGGTTGTGGAGGTAGGCAGATTGTTTTTTTTTGTTATAGACCCGAGATTTTGAAATCTCACTGATCTTCACGGATGACAATTGCATTGGATATGGATATACGATGAAACAAAACCGAATTGTATTGCACATTTATTTTATAAGCGTTCGACAATGACCGCTCGCGCATCCGCGGACCCAAAAAGTAATTGTTTTAAGTTGTCAACATAGGTAGTAAATGCAATTTATTGAAAATTTTATAGGTATTCTTAAGAGTAAATAAATAATAAATTTCAAATCATCAAATGTTGCTTGGTTAACTTTGGGAAATGTATAAATATTGATGTTCCCATTTAAAACCTAAGTTCATATTCATCTTTCATTATTTTTTGTGTGGTTAGTGACTAACCTGGTGTCGAGAGTATTCATGCTGCTCATGGGCCTCTGACTTAGCTTCACATGCCGTCGAGAAATATCGCTCAGTTCATATTGAAAGCTGACCTAAGTAATCGTGAGAAGATAAAAGGATGGTAGGTAGACTAAAACATTTTGGCTGTGAGTCCATCACCATGTTGGATCGTGCTCATTCATTAATTTTTATGCCTCAGCCACCACGTCTATATTAGCAGTATTATTTTAATATTTCTTGAGTGTGGGAAAGAGATGGAGCTACACGACCTGTACAGCTCCATCTCTTTCTCACATTGAAGTAACATTAGAGTAATATTGCTGTAAGAGTTGGTGGTCGGCCCAGAATTATCTTATTCTATCAATAAAAAGTGTGTAGCTCCATACGAGTATTATAAAACTGTTTTACTTAAGTATATTTATTTCATAGTTAACACAAACGTTTAAGTAGTACTATGAGCACGATCCTTAGAAAATTATTCTAGTAATTAATAGTGAACCTTCCAGTATGACAAATATATTACAAATATGGCTTTAAGAAGTTAATACTCGAGAACAAGCGATGTGTTTGTATCTAAATGTACAGGTAATGTAAAAGGAATTATCGCATGAAAATGTTGAGAATTCGCTACTAACATTAATTAAGGCCGACAAATTATATACAGACAAACCCTTTCATACGGAACCCACAACGAGTTAACGAAAAATATATCAAAATTAAACTACTTATTCCACATATTATATTATTTTCCACATTTATGTATAACATTTATGAACGAAATTCATAACACAAACTTATGAACACGCAGCGACAACAGAAGTGATTTGAATATAAATTTTGTTGTGACAGATGGTAAAAATTAAAATGAAAAGCCAGTTCTGTCGCCGACTGTGTTGAAACAAAATGGATTCTTTATCATACATATTATGTACTCGTATATCGTAAAAATGCAACAGAAGTCCTCACAACATTTGTTCACTTGGTCACGTGTACTAGGGACGCTGAAGTTCTTTGGCAGTACAGAAAAGAAATTATTTATATGAATTATATATTATTTATAATTATAGTATTAAGACAAAATAATAACAGCTTGTTTAAAAATAGTAGATAAGCATTACTTATATAGCATATAAATTATGTTTGGTCATAGAGATGTATAACTTTACCCATATTAAATCCCTTATTTGCTCGAATAAAATTATTGCTCTACTTTATCTAAACACTATTAAATAACCTTTGATATCTCTACTGTATGTAAAAAAAAATGTAGAATAATATTATGATCGTATATACAACGTGTAACAGAATAAGCGCAAGACCTGAAAGTAGTTTGCTCAGAATCGGCTTTTGAATCGATTTCCGTCATTATTTATATATGTTAATTTTTCATAAAAACTCTTTTATTTAACTGAAATTAGAACCACTGCGTCATAACAAGGTAATAAGATATTTTATTGAAGGAAATTTAAGCCTTATCGCAAAGGAATAAAGCCTATTTAAATGCATAACCAAATTTGTAATACACTCATAGCTATCCTATGTGTAGTGCGCATTAAATAAAATAGTTTAATTTAAGGTGTGGTTTAATTAAATTAAATTACAGATATTATTTTAGTCTTATAATTTATTGTAATTGGGATGTATGAGCTCTTGCGTTTATTCCGTTACACGTTGTATATATCAAGAAGTTATTATTTAGTCCTTAAATAGAAGGAAACCGCGATATATAAGAATTACGGGCAAGAAAGACAGACGAGAATATAATTTTATATAATATATTATTATACTAAATATAGCTTAACTACATTAAAAGAAACTTTCAAAAGAAGGCAGATATGCACTTTTATGTTGGGCTTGGTATAATAAAAGGACACAACATTCTGTACCCTGAGCAAAGATTTCAAAGTACCCGAAAGATGTATTCTGCTATTATATTTTGAATGATGAAAACCGATGGAAATTGTTGTTAAAGATTATTTTTTTTGTATTCACAGTATGTTTTTAGTTTAATAAATCTAGCTTTGGCCTTACCAACACACTCTTTGGTCTCATATTATGAGATCAAAGATGTTACTCGGACTCCAGTCTAGGCTTCCAGATTAATAACAATCCAGCCTTTTAAATTAGTAATTTTTGGTGTTAAAACTGTAAACAGCTCACATCGCACCTTTAAAGTAAAACCGTTACTAAACGAAAATTCTCATGAATTGAGTTATCAATGCAATCTATTTAAAAAAAAAAATAACTTTCCTAAATTACGTGTCATAATGTAAACAGAGATCTATAATAAGACCTCATTAAATGTCCTATAGAACCCTGCACTCAGATTTTATTGACAAAAACGGTGAATTTTTTTTAATATTGGCTCTCCTGTAAAATTTTATAATTTCGTTTAGTAACGGTTTTACTTTAAAGGTGCGACATCTCTATAGCCATGCATATAGACCCAATTTCCTATAACAACAATTTCAACCTCCAAGCTCAACATATCAAGTGTCGCGACACTAGCGCCACCACACACCTGTGTAGGGACGTCATAGGGTCCAATCAGACAGCGTGCGATCGAAGCCTTAAAATATGTCACCTGAAGGCCTAGACAAAGTGACATTCTATCAGCTATAACGATGATGGAAAAGACAAAAATGTATAGGGCTGACATAAGCTATGAAAAACCTTATGTCAATCCTGTTTAAAGTCTTTATAGAAATACGAAACGCTGTGGAAGCGATTGTCACTTGTCTAGGTTCTCTGACAAACAGGGTTAAAATAAAATAGCTAGCGAAACTCTGCAGATGTGATAGGGATCGATATCTAAAGACGATAATTAATAATATAAAAATAAATAAGATTTTATTTGTTTTTGGGAGTCAACAACTGCTAGTGTTGTTACTTCAAGTATGAGTTGAGAAAATCTGGTTTCTTTTATCAAAAGTATATCCTTTTTTTGTTTTATAGAAACCCCAGAAACCCATCGCGTCTGCGGAGATCTTCTAAAGTCTGTTTTTTAATCTCGTAGACTAATTTGGCATTTCAAGTGATTGCTGCCTGTTATTTCAATAAGGAGTTTGACATTTGCACCTGTCAAATTAGTCTACGAAATTAAAAAACAGACCTTAGTTAATTTAATTTGACCCTATATCGTAAGGCTCAAGATTTCAAGATGTCGATAGATCGTGGTCTGGCTTCACCCGCAGTGCAACTAAACGCGCACGGAAACAATCGCACACCTACATACAAACGCTATGACAACACACCGCCTCACACACACGTATATTTCAACTATACAAACGGAACTGCTCACAATACTTTTTACTCCTTACGGGATTTACGTTTCCGTTGGCCGTCGCCAGCGCCCTCTGCGTCTACTAAAGGTGTAGTCTGGAACAAGAGAAAACAAGAATCATAATCATAATATATACATTAGGACACAACTTAAATGTACAGTCACGAGCAAAAATATTTATACACTCAGCAAGATTCAATAACGATTTTATCGTGGAATAACGATTGCAACTTTGAGATAATACCTATTAAATAATAATATGGGTTCCTAAATACTATGATCGTTATAACATAAAATTACAGTCAAAATAGTAGAAGAAAATCACTTTAAAAAATTGCTAAGTGCACATATTGGTGCTCGTGACTGTTGCATCGTCAAAATTCGTAAAACCGATCCACATCCGAACTGAGTGCGCCTTCAAAATCTCCAATCTCTATTACTGCTTTAGGTGACACTGATCTTAACCATTTTTTTTTAAATGTTATCCTACACTATCCCACTGCTGAGCAAAGGCCTCCCCCAACCAAATACATTCATAAAATTGAAATGAATGAATGCAAATTTTCATATTTATAGCCAACCAAATATAAACATTTTTTTTGTCTCTTGTTTAAGGGGTACAAGAGATAATTATTAATTTTAACATACACACATCAGATATAATATGTAAACACAGGGTTTTGGGACAAAGAAATAGTTCTTTTAAATTCTCACAGCTGCGGAGCACTTGACGGACGTCAGACCAACATTTGTCATGGGCGCTGAATATTTTAATGAAGCTTCTGGAATAATCTAGAAGCTTTGCCCTGATTGGCCGAACGGATTGTGGCGGGAGCGGTTTGTAATAAGTTCCTGTTACATAATTAGAAATCAACGTTAACTTACATCCTCAGTAGAAGTCACAACATCAGCATCATCAGCCTCCGGACCCTCCAAGTCAGCCTTGCTCGGCCGCTCTTGTTCCTCCCTCAAGTCTTCTTCAGCCTCTGATAGATGAGGATCGTCTTCAGCAACGGCATCTGTCTTCTTCATATCAGCGTCAGAATCCTGTGTGGGAGATTATTTTGTTTATCATTTAGTTATATTGCAAAGATTAATTAAAGAAAGTTTTAAGATTTTTTTATTTTTTTATTCTGCACATACTAAACGCACATTACGAAAAAATTACATTAAAAAAGCCTCGTATTCAATATTCAAAGAGTTTTCCTTTTACATTTTCGTTTCTGGTTCTTGTAGTTTATTTATGAATTAAAATTTAAATGGACATGAAACAAAACAGTTATCCCTACGCAAGACCTTTCTGTGTATTTGTATTTATAGTAGATTGTTGTATCGAGCGCAAAGCACGCGAGGGCACTAAATTAACACGAGTGCATTCATTACTCACTTTAGCAAGGTGCGTAATCTACTTTTCTTTCAACTACCAATCTACTTACCGTGATAAAATATACCTACTCAAAATAAAACTCAAGTTAATGAAAACAAAGTTATCCCACAACTTTTGCGGCAAAAAGTTATTAACAATTTCTTTTTTTACTTTTCTTGCTAATTAAGAAGTAGGTATCAAAGTTTTACAATAGTACAAAATGCGCGCCGTTTGTTTTTTTTTTCACCAATTAAGTATTATTCAGTAGATTTTTATTTTCAGCCAGTAATCTTTTTGATCTACTGGATACCTACATTTTGTATTAAACTAGACATAAACTCTATCGTAATTTAACTAAATCAAATACAGTGCATTAATGAAAAACTGTGCAACAATGAGATTACATACAACATTTCTGCACTGTTTTGGTTCTAAGCAAAAAATACGTTCTTTGTGATCGGTTTTTGTAGTGATTAATGATAACATTACTAAGTAGTTGAAAGAAAAATAATATACTCACGTGTTTATTATCTCCACAATAAGTAATTTGCAGTTGATAATTGTTCTCACAGTTTTAATATTATTTATAGGGCCATTATTAACCCAAATCATTTACATTATGATTGTACCCGCGTAAAATGTTGTTTCCGTAAACATCAATCAATAAGAGGTTTATTCATAAACGGTGCTTAAAGTTAAGTGACGTTCAAACGTCAAAAATGTGTGGTTAAACAGTCTCTAATCATTACTTAACTTTAAGCAACGTTTATAAATAAACCCCTAAGTAACTATTTATAACTTGAGTGCCGGTTACTTCCTAAAGGGGGTAATTTGGGGATAAATAAAGATAAATTATTTAACATAGTATAATGTTTTAAGTGGTGGATACTAATATTATATGGATGTTGTGTACTTGTATGTGTGTTACGAAATAAAGAATAATATTATTACAAGACTTACCGATTTAGATGACCCGAAGCAGGCATAAGCGATGAGCCCGACCACCACGAAGGTGCCTACTATGACCACGGCGTATATCCAAGGGTTGTCGCCAGCGAACCTCATCGCGCGGTCAAATACCGAGTCCTGTGGATGTTAGCTTTGGTACAAACTAGCCAACTACTTATTGAGCACATCAATTATAGCGGTTTTACAAGTCATATATAGGTATGTAACATAATAAAGAAGTCTCAAAGAAGGAATACGAGTTGTATTTGTGGGGTACAAGTATCTAATTTAACTACATAATTTTGGATTGTTTAGAATGTAAGAAATTCTCCGATAAAATAAACTCCAACGGTGAACTTTTCAGCATCTGTATTTTGTTTGGTCGAATTTCAACATGCAATAAATCAATTAGGCTATGCAATAAATCTGTGGCGGCCCAGTGTTAAAAGCCGTGACTTACGACTTGTAGGTCGTAGGTTCGACCCAGACAGGCGCTTTACTTTGTGTAAATTATTTCATTACCACTGCTCTCAAAAAGGTGAAGTAAAACATCGCATGTCCTAGTACCAAAAATTCGAAGACATGACATTTATCAACCCGCATTAGGCCCGCGTGGTGGACTTTGGCCCACACCCTCTCATCGAGAGGCCAGTGTCCCAGCAGTGGGAACTTTATAGGCTGATTATGAATAAATCAATTTAATAAATATTTAAATTGTGATATGGTCGCGCAGAACTAGCATATAAACAAATAGCTAATGGGTCACACTTCTAAGGTCTTTGCATACGGTATGACTAGCTATTCGTAAAGCGCTTTTCACACTAGCTATAAAAGCACGTGACCTCGTTGGCCCGCCGTATGAGGCATGCGATGTATGCCACGATGGGAATGGCCACGTACACCGTGTAAAGCGCCCACCAGCCCGGCTTGTAGTTCATCGCGCGTAACATGCGACCCCACAGCGTTTGCTAACACAGTTTACTAGTTAGGGTCAGTACAGACCGCGACGTGAAGCGACGCGCCGCTGCGCGCACTTTTTTAACAATTATCGAACTTTTTTTTATCAAAAGTTTTAGTTTCAGTGCGAGGTTTGACACGTGACAAAGTACGCTGAGATGCGCGTGTACTTTATTGTGTCAATAAATTCGATATTGTATCGGATCATAAAAAAGTGCGCGTCGCGTGTCGGTGTGAACTGACTCTTATTGTTTAGTATCAAGTGTCGTAGCATAATAACTGTAGTGTTTCTACTTGTTTTTTACTACAATGCAAAGCATATCTCCGTTTTGCATGTACTATATGGTATGAGTTTAGTACACATATCGACAATTTTAAGAGAATCGCAATGGTTAAAAAAATCGCTCTTCCAAAATCGTTTTACTTTAATCTTTTAAGCTGTGAAAAATAAAATACCTTTCAATGTTATTTGAAAGTCGAGATTTTCTTTATATACCAGATACATCAAATTAAATTCTCCACTTACCGAATCCCTCGATATCTTGGCACGCTTGAGCACGAAGGAGGCTTGTGCCCACTCCTCAGCGACGGCCTGGTCGTCTGTGATGATCAGGTTGTCGAACAACAGCATGGGAGACATCGACCACAGCTCGAAACCAACCGCATGCTGCGGAAATTATACTATTGTAATAACTTGTTATAAAACACGTCGTTATGAGTGATTTCAGCAGGTTATTTAATATGTAAAATGTAAAGGAATGGATGATTTTACGGATTGAAGAAGCACACATTTACAGTTCGATTCAAACTTAATGGCGTCTCGGAACATGAGGCGAGTCGCTGCGCAGTAACAATTTAATGTAACAGCGGGGGTGAGGGGTGGGGTACTGCGCAGCTAAAAGCTAACTTTCGAGTCGCCATTAAGTTTGAATCGATCTGTACTTCTATCTTTCCTGATAAATGCACAGAAAAATATTATTTTCCGTGTGAAAATACCGCACGAGTATGCAAAGCCACTGTCGAAAACGAATGGCTTACTAGTGAGACTTAAGGTATGATTCCGAGTCCCGCGGCACGGGGTTTGGAATCGTACATTTATTGCCTGCCGCGACATTGCTACCGTGCTCGGAATGTAATCTCATACAAACATATAGACAATGTATGGGAACCAGTAGTGACGCGGCAGCACTGCGTCGTGCAGCGAGGATCGGAATCATACCTTTACATTCAAGTGATAAAACTACAATATCCAGAGGTCTCAATCCCGTTTCGTAACAACATATATTATGACTGCATATTCCATACGTAAAGTAACTATAGTATTGCGTATATAGTCGCTAGTTACAGCAGCTATTTCCTAGTAAAATCTTTGTACATATTATAAAACAAAGTCCTCCGCCGCGTCTGGCTGTCGTCCTGTACGCGATAAACTCAAAAACTACTTCACCGATTTTCATGCTGTTTTCACCAATGGATAGAGTGGTTCTCGAGTAAGGTTTTAGTATATAATAACCGACATCCACGCGGGTGAAGTCGCGGGCATCAGCTAGTAAAATATAAAAGCACTTACGATAGGCGTCATTCTGAAGGGCTGTTCGTCTCTGAAGTAGTGCGGGTTGGCGATGCGGCGCGGAGACCACTTGCCCTTGTAGTTCGGGTTCGGGACCAGCGGGGCGCGCCAGGTGCCCTGCGGACACGCAAGTATTACATTGAAATCGTTTAAATTAAACAACTTTTGTGTACACAGTTTTTAATTATAGTATAATACGGAAGTCCACTGGCATTGTTTGGTAGATAACCAAATGATTGAATATCGATCTTCTAATTATATAAGGTGAATCTATTCATACACGAAATTTCTTAAGGGATCATTGTACTCATCATTATGAACAACTTTTACTATGGGACCAATCCAGAAATCGCGAAAAAAATATCAGCTGTTTCCAACATTTTGACGAGCTATGTGGACATAAATGTAGGGAACAGTTGATTTTTGATTCGCGATTTCAGGGTTGGTCCCATAGTGAATGTTGTTCATAATGACGAGTATAAAGGCCTCTTAAGAGATTTCATATACCTCATCATCTGCCTAGCCTTTTCCCAACCATGTTGGGGTCGGCTTCCAGTCTAACCGGATGCAGCTGAATACCAGTATTTTACATGGAGCGACTGCCTATCTGACCTCCACAACCCAGTAACTGGGTAATACGAAACCCCTTCGCAAGACTGGTTATCAGACTTTCGGGCTTCTGACGACCCGTAACGACTACCAAAGATACACAAATGATAGCCGGGACCAACGGTTTAACGTGCTTTCCGAGGCAGAGAAGAGTCTCGATATGCAAAGATGGTCACCCATCCACGGACCATCCCCGGCAAGGGTAGCTTATCCTGATGAATCGACCCGTGCGGCTGTTATTACTTAGCCACGAGCTCCTATACCTATCGATACCTTTCATATACCTATCGGTCGATAGTTTTAGTTTGAGAAGTTGGCTCTTAATTTGATGTACAGAATGCGTAGATAATAATAATCGATTATTTATAAAAAGGGGCACATTTACATTAAGTAACTTAACAAAATAAAATAGAGCACAGTTGCTTATTTGCCTGAACTAGGTTGAACCTGTGCTTCAGGCTCGGAAGTGCATATTATTATACTTAATATAATAAATTAACAATTGGTAAAAAGTAACAGCTAAATTAAAATTTGGTAAGTAAATAAATAAAATTAAAAAGTAAAATAGGGTGTTAGCGGTTCTATTTGCAGACAACAAGTAGATCTTCTGTCTGTGCGTAATCTATTGTTAGTAAATACTTAAGTATAATGTTTTTACAGCTAAAGTAATTTAATTTATAAATACAAAGCTTTTTATTTAATCTATTATACAGAAATGGGCCTAAGAATGTAAAAAACCTTTCTACAAAGACACGTTTTGAGGTTGCATTAGATGTGCATACTATATCATTCCGTCTCGTGTTAGTACTGTCAGCAGTATAGGTTAGCAAGGTGTGCTGTTTTAATACTAAGTGCATAATGAAAAGTTGGCGAACAGTCAGCACGTTGCAGGATTTATATAGTAGATCTGTAGGAAAGTAAAAGGGATGGAAGTTTGCTACCTTTAAGATTGCTCTCTGAGCTCTTTCAAGAGGAAGTAGATTGGTTTTTGGTGTGCCACCCCATGAAGAGATGCAGTATTGAATTATAGATTGACATAGGGCTAGATAACGGGTATGTGATAGGTCCTTTTACACCCTGTATTATTTTACACGTTACCTTGTAGTTGGGGTTGGGTATGGTAGGAGCCTTCCAGTCGCCGCAGCCGGGCGCGGCGGTGCACACGGGGTTGTCGATGAGAGGCGCCTCCCACTCGCCGTCCATCTCCTCGTCCCAGTCCTCGGGCTTCTTGGCTTCAGGGTCTGAATCATAGAGGAAAATACATTTAAAGTCTGCTTTTAATCTCGTAGAATAATTTGACATTTCAAGTGATAGTCGTTTGTTTTTCAATTTGGAGTTTGACATTTGCACCTATCAAATTAGTCTACGAGATTAAAAAACAGACTGTAGATAGTTCTGAACAAACTGAAGTGTCAAACTTTCATTGGTTGGATATGAGGCTTTTGGCTACTTTGTATGTGTGTATTTTATGTCTTTTTTTATAATGTGCGTTTTGTTTGTGCAGAATAAACATTTTATTTTATCTAACAATAAATGTGATCGTTATGAGGCAGAGAGAGCTACTTTCGCATTTATAATATTATTAGTACGGAAATATATTTAAAAAATGGAACGACAGTCTGATAGTTTGGTACTGATTAACCGCCTCAAATTGTTCCATGTTTAACCAGTAAGCCTTATATTAGTCGGGTGAAGCTAGACTGAACGTGCTAGAGCAAGACGCGAATGTTTTGACTGCATTATCTTGAGCGTCGCATAATTTGATCGTAAAGGTACAATTCCGTAGCCGACTGCAAGCAGTAGTAGCAGGCGACGTGTCGTCGCGACACTAATGGTTTCTATGTATTTCTATGAAATACCTTCCGTAGCTTGTTCCTCAACATTTTTCACAACTTGCCAGGCTACTAACTTATCATCCAAACAAATCAAGTCATCATTTTCATAATCTGCCTAGCGTTTACCCAAGTATGTTGAGGTCGGCAAATCAACTATTTCACTTATATAAATTGAAAATCAGTTAGCTGAATAACCATCAAAGTGCAAAACTCGGTTGGTTTTAAAGACTGGTGGCAATTCAATTACGAGTACCTAACACTAAGGGGCAAATCACACGACGTTTTATTTACGCATCGTCGAAGTAACTACCAATGCTTTTTCAAGGCCGAAAATGCGCCGTCTGTCGACGTGCATACCCAGGAACGCGCGTATAAAAAATGCTGCGTGCATAGCAACGGTCTAAATTGTACCTTAAGAGCTCTGCCTCATTAGCGCGTTGCGTTGCGTCGTCGTAGCGTCAACGCTGCGTCGTGTTCCATATATTATTTTAAACTAGCTTCCGCCCGCGGCTTCGCTCGCGTGGTATGTCGATAAAAAGTATGTCCTACCCCAGGATGCCATCTATCTCCTTGCCAAATTTGTCCAGTGGTTTAGGCGTGAAAAGGTAACATACAGACAGACAGACGAGCTACTTTCGAATTTATAATATTATTAGTATATTAGTATGGATGACATGCCACATTAAAGCGTTGTGTCGTCGCACGCGACGTTTCAACGGATCGGCGCGCGACAGACGAACCGAGGGGAGGGTGCTGCGCTGCGCTGTCGGAGCTGCTGCGGTGCGACCATGGATAGTGTTCCACTGCTAGAGGCCGTGCGTCGTCCTCTTGCGCTGCGACGTCGTGCGTCGTCGCAACGCAGGTGTGGCATACAATGCGTTGATCCGTTGCGACGACGCAACGCACTAATAAGGCATCGTCCTTAGCTGTGTCCTATCTTCAAAGCTTAGTACAAAACTATTGGAGATTTTATGTCTACATAACACAAACCTGGAATCATTTCTGGTTCATCGTCCAGCCATCCATCGGGTTTCACTGCGTTAGGGTCGACCATTTGCGCGGGTGCTTCCTCATCCCAATCTTCTGGTTTAGTTGCTGATGGGTCCACAATCTGTGTTTACAATACAACGTTTATTAAACGAACTTATTTAAATCAAGTCGTTTTCCCGGGAGTGGGGGTAGGGGCAGAAACTACAGAACGCCACTTGCTACAATTCTTATGTGGCGGTACCTACATCGCCACATTCGAACTACGTATCAAAGACCTGACGTCACACAAAAATCCTGACGTCACAAAAATCCTGCATCGCGCAATTAGAATTTACCGTGCAGTGAACATATTATATACAAAAATCCAATATCAATTATTGGGCAGTTGCCCGCCAAACACAACACCCGTCTGGTCGGAAGATCCTCCCTTTTCTATGGTGGATGAGTGAACTTTACACCCTGTTCCTCATACTCCTAAACTTATGAAAGAGGAAGAGGCTATTTTAACTAAAATGCTGTTTAATCATCTACCCACTCAACTGTGAAGTGGGTTTGTTATCTATTCTTTAAAGGTACATATCACAAATGAAACTCGCTTTTCGTGTCTGTCTGTGTTGTCGCGTTATTCTTCTAAAAATACACAACAAGTTTAATGTGGATTTCACCATTGTTTAGAGAATTTATTCCGGAATTTTTGTGTATAATAAATATTTTGTTAAGTTGTACAAATCGTGCAAAGCAGGGGCGCGTCGCTAGTCTACACTAATATATTAAAGAGAAAAGTTGTGTATTTTTGTTTGTAATGAAAACACTCAAAAAGTACTGGATCGATTTAAAAAAAATCTTTCAACAGTAGGATGCTGTATTATCTCTGAGTAACATAGGCAGGCGCTGTCGGAAGCTAGTTATAAGTAAAATATTGAGTACAAACATTTATGTTCAACTATAAAGTGAGTATGTTATTGTGAATGATGTAACATTAAATTATTAGGAGTAGATTTATATTTCTCCGTGCGCATTGGCTGCCATAACAATAAGTCATAAATTTTGTGTAAAAGCCACGTGTTGATTTCATACAGTTTCTGAACATCAACACATCTAAAGTTTCAATCTGTTGTTTTAAATGAGCACAATCACCTTATTCTGGGCACTTTGCCAGGTATGTTTCAACACAAACATATTACACTGAAAATGTGTACACATTTGTATATTTGCACTTAAATGTGATTTAGTATGATGTTGCCTTTGTAACATTTGTTACCAACAAACATAGCTTTTAAGTAGTGTGTATTACTAACAATGGATCAAGGTTCAAATTAAAGTAGTTTTTTTGGAGTTCGTTTTACGTGGACGCTTCATACATATTCAGTGACAATGTTTTTCATTAAACAATTGGACCAAGAATAACGCGGAAATAGCAGTTTGGATTCAGATGTAAAGGGCCTGACAATATTTTGAATATTGTACCAAGTTTTACATGCAGCTAAACGCGATTGGCTGATGTTGTATTTCTTAGTCACGGCAACGTCCCTTTTTTGCCCCAAAACGGGCGCCTTTGAGTTATAAGTATTATTATCATCTCCATATAGCAAATACATCGAGGAACACCTGAAATCATGATTCTTCTGTTCTTATCCTGATTTATTTGTGGTCGGTGCAACATCTCCCTTCCTTCCATACTTCTCTATTAGCCGTCATCTCGGTAGTCACCCCCTTTCTAGCCATATCATCTTTCACGCAGTCCATCCATCGTTTCTTTCGAGGCACACTTGAAATGTCACCCATATTTGAATTTTATAGAAAGAAAGAAAATACGTTTATTTGCGGCAAACATGACGATAAGAAAGGACAAATATACGAAAATAACAAGTTGCGGGAAAATATGCGTCACATTCACGCAAAATGGCCATCGCTCCATCATTTATGGTAGTTTTAATTAGTTCAAATGTGTTCCTTATATACGATACTGTGCCAAATAAACGTTTTGTCTCCCTTTCTTTCTTTACTTTCTTTTGACCTTGCCGCAGTCGGGTAAAAATACCCGCATAAAGCTTGTCCACTCTGAAATGACCGCATTTACTGACATGGTAATGCGGATTTCTATGGAAAGAAAGAAAGAAAGGTAAAAAGAAAAATGTTAAATTTGGGGCACGCATAGGAAATAAAACAATAAAAACAAACATTAAAACTAATAAAATCAATAAAAAAAAAAGAACCTAATAAAAAATTCGTGTAAAAGGAGAAGAAAACCTGTGCGAGGCCAAAAAGGGCTCCTATCTCAGCATAATGCTACGATATTTGAGGAAAAATAAACAAATACCGCAGCGCTGGTGTTCAGATAGGGCCCGCTGTGATGCCACAGACATACCTACCTACCTATGGGTAATTCGGTAGTAAGGCGCGTCATTTCAGAGTGGACAAGGTATACCTAAGTTCAAGATATCTCACTGAATCGTCAAGCCACAATTTTTGAACCAGCAAAAATCGATATTTTCTCTAACTACCCACCTTTTCCCTCTCATCCCAGTCTTCAGGTTTCTTGTCATCAGGGTCATCAATCTCTTCTGGGGGGTTGACGGCAGGAGTGAAGTCTTCAAGCAGAGAACCAGCATTAACTTCTTTGTTGTCAATTAAGATGCTGAATGAGTTGTCAGGTCGAATGATCAAAGTGTATAGATGAGGTTCCTTGTCTTTGTAGATCTCGTCCAGGCGTTGGCTGTGGATAGAAAATTATATTATTACTAGCTTCCGCCCGCAGCTTCGCCCGCGTGGTATGTCGATAAAAAGTTGCCATTGTCCTTTCTCAGGCTCTAGACTATCTGTGTACCAAATTTCATTTAAATCGGTTAAGTCGTTTTGGCTTGAAAGTGCGACAGATAGACAGACAGAGTTACTTTCGCATTTATAATATTAGTAAGGATTCTGATCTGTTTCAGGTCTCTCTCTGTTATTTACTTATAAGTTTTTCTGTGGAGGTCTTATCTATAGCCTATAAAATGGTGAATGTGAACTAAATCTATGTGGACTTGTTCCAAAATTTCATGAAAGATAAACAAATAAAGCTCTCACAATAAATCCCGTCTCATTGATCGAGTCTCGTCCATATTTCCGTTATTAAACTGTGTGGCCATCGAAAAAAGCGCCAGTTAAGGCAGGTTACATAATGAAAACTCGCGAGGTCCCAGAAAATTGGATAATAAGGGCGCATACTGCTAAGAAATATGATTAAGTCAAAAATTTGCAGATATTTCTAAAAAAAGAACACTCACGTCGGTTTTTTGCTATGTTTCTCCTCGATAGTTCCATTCTTGGGGTTCCTATGTCTAAAGATGAAGTGCAGTTTGTTGTCATTGCCGCACTTGTCAGGTCCGAACATGATCGTGTATGGAGTCTGATCGTAGAACTTGCGGAGATCTGCCTTGGTGTTAGTACCGCGGGAGAGGAGTTTGATGTACGCACCGCCGCAGTTCTGACCCTCCTGTAAGTTGCGTTTACAGCTGAGTATGTATTACTGCGAATGATTTGGATATAAAAGTGATAAAAAGTAAAATACTGCTTATAATCTATGAGAAGAAGAGATAAGAGTCTGGCAAACGAAAGGTGATCCTGAAAACACGCGCGAAATTTAAAAAAGAAACACTGGATATCCCTGTACAAAGTGTGATAACACGTTTTGATACTTGAAATTTTATTTTATTTAAATGAAATTACACACAGGGTTAAACAGTCTTATTTTTTTTAATTTCGCGCGTGTTTTCAGGATCATCTTTCGTTTGCCAGACTCTAGTGCGCCAACCCAGGAGGAGAAATCGGCTCAAAGACTGGAAAAGTTAAGATTTTTTCTTCCCCTGACTTATCCTGATTCCATAGTGTATTTCGTCAAGGCATTTCGATTGAGATGTATCGATCAGAAGCTGAATGCCTCGAATAAAAATATTTAAATTGATTTCTTTGGGTGTGATCAATCACCAATCAACTACTCTCTAACCAACACTGCCAATTTACGATGAAAATCAACTGCACCACAATGGGCTTCCAGTAAAATGTTGACAGGATTCTAAAAATAGCGTTTTACAAAAATACTTCACGTAGGACGAGATTTATAGCGTCCAGTACAAACAAACAAAAAAATATTGACGCGAATCAAAGCTATTTATAACGCCTAACGTCATAACGCATTTCCGAAAACGATTTTGGACAGCGTCCAGGATATGGTTGTAATAACATTCTATGTGCGTGAATCCTCATGTTTTTGTGTCCAAACTATGTACTTCCGAAGGAAATCGCTTTAGACTCAGAAATGTCGCATTCGGTATCTTCTGTAATCTAAATTGGATTGGGATTTGAGCAAGCTAATGCCAGCCAACTATCATAGGCTTGCTTGTATTGACTAGTCTTCTAAAAGTCGTTATTGTACTTTGACGGCAAAATCTATACATATTATAAATTAGAGTTGCTTTTCGTGTTTGTCTGTCCCGCGTTGTTCTTCTAAACCACGCAATAGATTTTGATGAGGTTTTCATAATCATTTCGAGAATTTATCCCGGAAGGTTTATGTGTATAACTAAGAAATCTTGATGTTTTGTCAAGTCTTAAAAACCATGCGAAGCAGGAGCGGGTCGCTAAGTAGTTCTTATTATAAAACGGAGATGCTAAATACAGTACCAACATCGTACGGATGTTATTAAAGAAAACTGATTTTCCTATGCATCAACTGAAGTTAATTTATATATCATAGAAAGCTGAGCAATACGCAAAATATTTCAATAGACCAGACAGGCAGGCAGAAAGTTACTAAATCAATAACCATAACCAAAGGAGGTCACCGCTTTACGCTAATTAGCTTAAAACATTACGAGATTTAATTCATATGCCACATACATTCACATGACGCAATACACTTCTGAGTTTCAGTTACCGTCTAAACACTCACGTGGAAAATATGAATAGGCTCCAAAGCTTAGCCAATAAGCCAATTAGTGACTCAATGCAATAAGTTTTATTGTATGGAGCAATGAGTAATATGTGCCTACATCGGTTTTTAAGGGTCGTTAAGAGACCGAAAAAAAAATTTTTTTTAATTGTATTTTTTTTCTCCAGTCATTTTGAAAGAAATGCTAAAAAAAAATATTACAGTTAAAAAAAGTTTTTTTTTGCTGTACTACTGCTGACTGACGGGAACGCCCTTTAAAATTCAATTGCCAATATAAATATGAATAACCCTTCCTTGGCAGTCGGGTAAAAAGGCATTGCAACGCCATACGCCATAGCATTAGCTAGTAATAGATAAAGATCATGATGTTGATTGATGAATTTCTCCGTTAATGAATAAAAAATAACACATACCAAACAAAATAAGACCAATTTAGTACAATGAAAGAAAACTGAGAGTCGGGTCACATTATTTTTGTTGTTGAATGGAACAAACATTCATTGAACTTGGATGACTTAATGTAAACAAAACAAATACTCTTTTTTCATCTTGATCAAGACTAGTATGGTAAGAAAAATGGCCATCAATCATCATGTTGTAGCCACCAACATCCCACTGTTGGGAATAAAACTAATTCAGCGCTAGTCTAATGATAGCAATGAGCTTAGACCGTTTTATTACAAAACGAAAGCTAACTTTAGCTCGCAACTCAATTCGAATGAATACAAAACTGGCAATTTAGTACATAACTGACTAATTTGTCAAATTTTTGTAAAGAACTTTATTTAAATCACAGTAAGGTTTTTATTCCAAAAACTGGCATAATGATTTAATTAAACCATTTCCAAAAAAAAGCTTGATAATTATAATTTCTTGATTAAAATCTTACCTGCATAGTAACTTCATACTGGACAATAAATGGCTTGTCCTTGAACTCAAATGGTTTGTCAAGCAGGGTTGATATGGCTGCATGTTTAGCTTCAGTTGTCAACACAAGACCCAGATCCTCTTTGAAGATCTTCCTACCAGGTTGTTGAATCTGAAAAAAGATGAAATATTTAGATAATTACCCATGCATAGGCCATGTGGGGGATTGAATTAAGACATTGCATTCTTGACTGTCAAAATGGTGTAAAATATGAATTTCTACAGATTCTGACTGGTTATTTTAGGGTGTTGTTTTGGAAAACCTTTAAATATAAAACTTTCCTCTCTCTTCTGTGTAAAACCTTTAAAATTACCCTCTATCTTCAGACTCAATATGATGAAATAGATGTAAATAGCATATTACAACTATTTCTGTCATAGCCAACATGAATCATAGTAGAAATTACTCATTATTGAGAAACTAAGTTCCAATCTGATCAGTCATATATATTTCATTCATGAAAATTTAAGATCTGTTACTATTACACCTTTTATCAGTTGAAAGGTATTGTTATGAATAGATAATGCTATGGAAATCAAGATAAGAGTTTCAACCGTGACTTATGTGAGGCAAGATGTTTAATGTTCTGTTTGAGTTTGTCGAGTAATTTTGTTTGAATAAAGCGTAGGACCAACTGGGAACAAAGCTAAGTTTGTTTATCTTCGCTCATGTAGCTACCCCGTGTGGCATGCGTGAGATGCAACCATTTGACTATTCCTTTATGATGTTATTCCTTTGAAATCAAGTAAGGGGACTTCCAATCCTTACTAATATTATAAATGCGAAAGTAACTCTGTCTGTCGGTCGGTCTGTCTGTCTGTCTGTCTGTTGCGCTTTCACGCTAAAACTACTGAACCGATTTAAATGAATTTGGTACACAGATAGTCTAGAGCCTGAGAAAGAACATAGGCTACTTTTTATAGATATACCACGCGGGCGAAGCCGCGGGCGGAAGCTAGTTTATTGTATTTTTATCTGTATGCAGAATTCAGATCATAAGGCTGAGGCTACATTGGCACACATGAGCGATTAAAACAAATAAATGAATGCTCACGGGTACGATGTAGCCATATACGTGAGCATTAATCTATTTGTTTTAATCGCTCATGTGTCGTAGGTTACGTCGCAGCCTAATGTAGCCTAAGCCTTAGTGCCTAAGTTATGTTATTCTAAAAGAAATGTTTCGCTTTCTGTTTCTTTTTCAGTGTTGATCTCAAGAAATAAAAATTAATACCACCTGTAATCCCCGAAGGATTAGCTTAGGCTTCCTGTACATGACGCGGAAGCCGCACCAGCACTGAACCGCATGTTAGTATATAGGAATGAATATCACCCATGCGCCGCACCGGCCGCTGCGTAGATTGCTTTACATTTTCATTAAGATTTTTTGTTCTGAGTTTTTTTGATCTTGTGGTCCATCTCCGGCGTCATTTATAGGAAGCCGTAGATAAAGGTGTATGCATAGTACACCCACAAGTGGGAAAATAAGTTCTGAATTATATAACTTACCTCCCATTTACCATCATATTTGGCAATATTTTCATCAACACCCTGTTTCTTAGCTTCAGACTTCACCCATTTCTTCTTGAAAGCGGCCTCATCATCAAAGTTTTCAACTAGATATACCTTGTCAGGACTTATTGTTGGACTCTGATATAGGTTTTCTTCTTCCACCGTCTAGAAATATTAAGTTTTTATTTAATATTCCTTGTCATCATCTACCTAACCTGTTCCTAACTGTGTTGGGGTTGGCTTACAGTCTAACCAGATGCAGGTGAATACCAGTATTGTTTGAAATTTCTTATAGTGATTAGTTAATTTTTTTGAGTCTAGAATGACTTTGTTTTTTTTTTTTTTTTTTTTTATCCACAATGCGTAGTCTCTTGGCCTGCATCTCACCTGATAGGAAGTGATGATCAGGCTGAAGGTGGAAGCAAGCTTCACTCGGAACCCTCAACTCAATGGCAACCTATATAGTGTTAGACAGAACCTTAGCTATTGGTATAGCATCAGCAGTGAAATCCATGCATTTTTTTCTATGTGAATTACCAATTTTTTTATGCACATGATACAGCTTACGAGCTAGAGAATTTGACATGATAAATAAACTTAAAAACTTTAATTCAAGCAATTTTGTTGCTTTTTAGGCAGACATAAAAAAAGATTGGTTCAGATGAAATAACTCTATTAAGTTGTAACCTGTGTTCAGGAGGCTTCATAAGTTTCACCAGATTATAATGAGGCAGTCTTGATTATTGATGATGAGTGATTATACCTAACCAAGAATAAGAAGATTTCCGGTACTTAATGTATTTTAATTGAATATTGTTAAGCAAAATATGAACTATTTTAAAGAAGTATATTATATTATAGACATTTATTACACAAATTATTTCTGGTTATAAGCAAAACTTGGAGAACCTTGAGGATTAATGCTATAAAGGACTTGTGTGTGTGCGATACAAATTAGACTTGGTAGTGACAATTTCTTATGTTAAATCAAGGCCTCTGAGAAACTTAACCCACATTTGTTTCATTATCTCTAGATAATAATATGGGTCATAAAGATTCAGCCAACATTGTCTATCTACTGTTGTATATGTGAACAATCATTGTAATTTATTCAGGTCATGTAACCTATAAGAACTAACCTCCACAGTAACTTCGTGGTCACCATCATCGCTGTCGGCTTGCACCACACCCGCTGCACTCATTAACACCACTAAGGCACCTAATAAGTATACTTTACGGCTAAATAAAGCCATCTGAAAAAAAAATACTCTGTTGGGTGACGGAACACGTCGGTTATCTCAAAAAGCGTCGACAATATCAGAGAATGAGAAAACTTTGGACAGTATATACTCCGCCACGAGAACGAGTTAATTTAATTAAAGATATGTATGAATTTATGTAGCGCTCGGACACAGGAGTGTTCGGTGCAGCCGGATAACGGAAATCCTCAATAAAGGGCGACCAAATACCAATATCAACATAATTACATTAAAATACTTCACCCTCGGCATTACCTTGAAATATATTTGATACACTTATTGTTTTTTATGTTACAGTTAAACAATGCACAGAAATCAAATAAATTCCCTATTGGAAGGAAAGGAATTTGATTTTCCTGAAAATTTTCAACCAATCAAAAACAAACAGTTGTCAAGGTAGCGATCGAGAATTTTCCGAAGCGTTCAGATTTATTAATTCAATGAAAAGAAAGCTCATCTTCTAGAATATTTTTTTACATATTTTCATTTTAACGTTCAATTATTTCTAAAATGTTTTATAATTTTATCTAAGAGGTAAGAAAATATCTATTTTTTTTGCAAATAGAATGAATATTTATTTACCATTGCTTCAAGAACTGAAAAAAAAAAAAACTGCCTGTCTATAATCCGGCCAAAATCAAAAAGTTTGTCATCTAATGTCATTTTATCTGATATCTCTGTCATACTTATGATAAATGGGCATATCCACATGAATTTTCGAAACAATAAAAAAAAACCCCATTATGTTTTGACATTAGTCGTGTGATTGTGATTATCAGCACCGGGCGGTTTAGTTTTTTGTATTTCGTTCGTGCTTTCGTGTCTTGTTGAAAATCTTGTTTATCCTTGACGGTGGTTTAACAAAACATCTTTTACAATAATAATTGTTAGTGCATCTGTGTGAGAGAACAGTATTCGCACGAACCTTATGCAAATGAGTAAGTAAGTTGTACACTTAAGTAAATAATATAAACGTAAATAAATATTAATAATAACACCTTAAAACTCTTGATGAATATTAGTATTTATTTACCATTAGACATGTATAATCGTCAGAGGAGGCCTCTGTAAGTATTTATTGCTATAAATTGAAAATTATCAATATTTATTGACAGTACATTATTTTATTATTATCTTGTTTCGGTTTAAATCAGTCATATCAGATAAAAAGGCTAATTATCTGAATCTTAATTGGATTGAAATACTAGTACTCATCCCTTTATAATGTTGTTTGTATGATTTTCTAAAGGGTTTTCGACTTTTTATATTCTCTTTTTATAATATTCTCAGATCAGTTCCAGGATTCAGATATTTAGCCTTTTAAATAAAAAGGCTAATAAATAATTAGGATTAAAAATATAGCTTGGTTTTGTTAATAATTGTACAGTATTTAATTAGCCTTTTTATACCTCTTATAATCTTTAAGTGTCCCGATTGACACATTATCGTCTAACTCAAATCACTTAGGGTAGACATTAAAAATTTGGCCAGTAGGTTCATTTCTGTGTTGAGACAAAGGCATCAGCTCCAGGAGTATTTTTGGAAATTCTAAAAGGGGGATTTCATTTATTATGATTAATCTTAAGTTACAAGTCTGTAGCAGACTGTAGACAGCAGCAGCAGACGACGTGGTTCCGCAACACTACTATTTAATTAATTACTATGAAATACCTTCCTTAGCTAGTGACACTTTGGTTTCATAGAAGTACATAGAAACCAGTAGTTTCGCGATGACACATCACTTACTGCTGCTGCCTGCAGTCAGCTACAGAATTGTACCTTTATTCTTTGGTTTTATGAACTTGAAACTTAGTACTAAATTTAAATAAATAATTAGGTTTAAAAATTATTAGTTTATTCAAAACTCTCCCAAAATGGGCTTAGGATATGAAAGGCAGGACCAAAATCAATAAAAAAATTTACTTAATTATTTTTACAGATAAAAAGTCCAATATGTAGCTCAGTCAATAACAACATCAATCATCGCAAACGCGCATGTAACTTAGTTTTTTTTATAATTATGTTGTTGTTGTATAAAAAAAATCATAGTTGCATATGCGTTCGCATTTTTTGTGTCGATAAAGACTGGGCTAAAGATTAAGCATAAAACATTTTGTTTCTTATTATTTCAGCATAATGTCGATATCAAGGCGGCAATTGTTACGCCTACTGAAGCTGCGTAATCTTCTGATGTTGACGCTAATAGTTATATTACTGTACATAGTGAAATTATTGGCCAGACTTGAAACAAGTCACCGATTTGCAAACAGCGCTATAGAAGTTTTTCAAGTCCCACAAAGATTTCGCCAAGATCGGGACATTTTTAGACCCGATACCTTAAAGGTGTGTTATTCTTATCATTATCCTCATCTCCTAATACCCAGAGGCGGCGTAAGCGTCAGCCAAAGACTACTATAGTATACGCAGAACAGTATACGCACCCCAAGAACAGAGCAGAGCATTTTCTGAGACTACTGAAAAAATAATCTTATGGCAATTCCATACATTGCAAAATTAAATACACGTCCAAACTTGATGCTCGACCATGCTCGAGCTTGCAAGATGCGTGTTCGTTCGAGTATGCGTTCTATATGCGCGAGCCTCCCGCGCCGCCTCGCGCCGCCCGCTGTCGCTCAGTATGCCACAGCGAGATTGTCATTCGTCATGCACGCCCGCCTGGCAACCCAGAATATTTTCAACGGAGCTTGCTCTCGGTGGGGCGAGCATGCCGCCTGCATGGTCGAGCAGTCAAAATTTTGCTCGACCATTATGCGAGAATTTTTCAGTTCGGTGTGCGCTGACCCTAATGCGTAGGCCTCGCGGTCCAAGGGGCCGCGCACCTCGAAGATTTATGCATTACTTACATAAAAAATCGTGATCCAAATTTTTTGAAATAGTTTTTATCAAATCCCAAACAAGGCCAATGTATGTTGAGTAAGAAAAAGGCAGTATTTGTTGGGGGATAAAATGTAGAGTGCCAAAATTTTCGTGCTCGCTACGCTCCCTCTTACATCCTATTCCGTATAAGTCGACAAAGTAATTCCTATTTTTTATTTATATTAATGTTCAAATGAAAATTTACCCTACCCAGAGTGCAAAAATTGTTCGAGCTCGCTTCGCTCGCTATTAAATTTAGATCTTGCCCCGCCACTGCTAATACCTAACAATATTTATTTCAGATCAGGGTGAGTTTTCTGCTTCCATACATCTCTATCAGCCAACAACTCAGTATTCACCTCCTTTAAGCTTATTAACCTTTCCGAGTTCTTAGGGCCATAGCAGACACAATACAATTAGCATTTGTGAAATGCCAAAGTATCGTTTATTCTGGTTGTTAAAAAATATGGGTGATAGTTGGATTTGACACATAAATAAAATAGTATAAATATAAGTTAGAAACTATGGGCTTGCCCGCTATTACGTACGACTGACGTAGAAGCCTTATCACACTGGCGATTTGCGAGCGTGTTTCCAGCAAGGCGATTTTTCAACGCGCTCGGTGCGTGTGCGTAGCGAGCACGCCACGTGTGCGCAACCTGTTCGCCGCGTTTGCGTAACGAGGGTGATAGACGTCAGTGTACAAGAGAAAGTGAGACAAGCGAGTTTACAATATTTTGAAAACGACTATAACAAGACGAGTAGTCGCGGCTAGCTCAATCACCCGCGGAGGGCACGTTCACAAATCGCCTCTCTGGAAATACGCTGACAAATCGTCAGTATGATAATACTACTAACTAGTGAAATGTGGGGGTGTACTCTACAAGACTGTCTACGCTTGATGTTATGTTGCTGTTTATAAACTAAACTCTAAAGTTTTTAAGTAGTGATTTAAAAAAAATATAATTCCAGAAAATTGACTGGCATGACTACGCGCTGATACAACATGAAAGGAAGCGAGTGGGTGGGTATTATCAACTGATTAGTCAAAACAGTAGTATTTTAGTGTAGCTATAAATATATAAATAGGTAACCAGCCAATGTATTTGACGTTATACACAAGTGTATTTTAAAATTATAAATGCGCATTCATTTAGGTATATTGAAGATTTTATTATTACAATTATAATTTATTTATTTTTTGTAAAAGTCATGGTCATGGACTATAAAATTACCAGACAAACATTGGCCCATTTTTTTACTCTAGAGAAGCCAGGAAGGCAATGTCGATACATGTTCAAGATACAATGGTAGATCACTAATGTTGATAGAGGTTCCTGCAATGCATACAAATAGAGTAATTGGCATTGAAATTGTGTAACAAGAGCACAAACAATGTATAAATACATTAATAAACTTATTTATTATTTTATTTTAATCAGGAATCGGTGAGCAAGGGAAGCCGGCACATTTGCCAACATCAGATGCTGTATTAGAGAAAGATCTGTATTCAGTAAACGGCTTCAACGGCGCACTAAGTGATAAAATTCCACTAAATCGTTCCCTACCGGACATTCGGCACCATGCTTGTGAGAAGAAGGCTTACATTGCGTCTCTACCGACTGTGAGCGTCGTGGTACCCTTCCACAACGAGCATTGGAGTACGCTGCTTAGGACTGCGTTCAGCGTGTTGCTTCGGTCACCCAATACTCTGATAAAGGAAGTTCTTTTAGTCGACGATGCTAGCACCAAAGGTAAGAGCTCAGATTACAATTGTTTAATTACTACACAGTAAACGAAGTTGTTCAATCCATTAAAAATGTTAACACTTTCACTCAATTTTAATCGTCGAGATTTGCGGCAGTCGCGGTCCTAAAATGAGATTACAAAGGTTGTATAGTAGTTCACCATTGATTGAGTCAACCCTTGTATAACATAGCTTCTGAAATTTAGCGATGGTGTACCTACATGACCTATGATCCATGAGGGGCTGTAAAGCATGACGAATGGGGAAGAATTTGTATTCAGGCTTTGTTAAATTATAGGCACTATCTCTGTGAGAGTAGGTCGTAAAGCACGGTCCACCGCGCGGGCCTAGAGTAGGTGGTGAATGTCACACTTCATTGAAAGTTTGGTTCTAGGACATGCCGGTTTCTTCACGATTTCTGCTCTGTAGTCTCTGCATATTTATGACTCAGTTTTACAAGACTGTGGTTTTTACCTCGAAAATTTAATCAATAACAAGACTTGTACCTCGACTCGACCGTGACTTTCGAATCCAAAGTCACGGCCAGTATTCTGAACTTAATTGAACTGCAAACTCTTTACTCCGACTGGTACCAGTTTGAGGACCCTCACGCCTAACTGGTTCCATATGGTACCCGCACAGCAACTAATTTAAACTTTATTTGTATTTTGCTTATGGTCCAATATCGTTAGAATGATTAAACTCAATAAATTGTTAACTAGACAAAGATTAGTGAGTACGTATTGAGATTTACGAAACGTTTTTGCGTGATATTTATGTTGATAAGTGGTGTTGTATCACTAATTACTATTTTACTTAACGTGCCACAGCGATCATTGGTCTATTTAATCTCTTCACAAGGCCGTGAAGGAGTGTTCCTTAAAAAACCGGCCGGAGCTAAGAGGTTCATGTTCAATTTAACATCGGAGTTCAGTCGACTCTTACAGTTTTGCTGCTCCTAAAATACCTGGTATTGATCATCATCATCATCTGCCTAGACTTTTCCCAACCATATTGGGGTCGGCTTCCAGTCTTACCGGATGCAGCTCAATACAAGTTTTATACCTGGAGCGACTTTAGCCTATCTGACCTCGACAACACAGTTACTGGGTAAAACGATAGCCCTGGTATCGATCCATGCACCGAATATTTAGGCTAAATGGTGACTAAAATAAATCAGGTATTTAAGAAAATACTTAGCCGGGCCGTCTACACTTTTTTCATGTAAAATTAAACTTGCATTTTGTAGTTTTGACGTCAACAGGAACACGTCTTTAAATTTGCTTCCATAGTGGGAGGCAATTCAAAAAACTGATGGTAAAAACATCGGGGGATACATCTATTATCTACATAAACCAAAATTTAATTACACCACTCAATAGCTAAAGGATCAAAGAGAGTTGAGTGAGGTCACGTAACGCACAGGTATTCACATGAAACTCATGGCCATCTCCACGACACACCATTTAAAATAAAAATGTAAATCTAGCGTTCAGCTAAGCGCGCCCATATTCACATTTTTATTGTTTATTTTTCTTGTCGATATGAATCTGAAGGCCATTGCGGGTAATAAATAATATGTTATGTACTTATGTACCTTTCAATGAGGTTTGAAAGGACGGCTTGGGCCACATACAAGTTTCATCATAGTGAATGGCACTTAGTACTAAAATTTATGTTTTTTATATTAGGTAAGTAAAAATGCTTGGTATAATTATTGGTACCGAACATACGTGACTGCCTACCTACGTACTTGAAATACAATTTAAAAAAAAGTTAAAAAAAAAACAACCGACTTCCAAAAAAACACGAAATAGTGAAAAATTACTGATATTTTACAAAGACAACCACTTCCAGTTTTATTCAAGTTATTTTCCACTATATCGTGCTTTTTTGGAAGTCGGTTGTTTTTTTTTTGTAATAAGTTTTTATTTTTCGCTTTTTAGTTGTGGTACTCGTACCTACCCCACACAAATTCGAATACCGCTACGTAAATAACAGTGAGAGGACCACCTCTGAAGCATGAGCTACCAAACAAAAAAAGAATCATCAAAATCAATTCATAATTTTATTGGTGGAATAATCGCGTAAAAACGTACAAAAAAAAAACATACAGACGAATTGAGAACCTCTTCCTTTTTGAGGTCGGATAAAATGGTTACTATCGAAGTTTGATAAACTGTAATCAAATAAGTAAAGGTTTAATCTAATTGGAGTCCAAGTTTAAGTTAGTTAGAAAAGGCTGACACGTAGCTATTAAATAAGTGCGAGTCGGACTCGCACACGAAGGGTTCCGTACCACCGCACAATATTCAGCAAAGCGCCGAAAAAAAAAGTCGTTTCTTGTATGGGAACCCCCTTTAATTTTTAATTTTGTAGCTATAACGTTTATTATACTATAATTTTTTTAACCTTTTTTTTAAACGCCTATAGAAATACAAAATCTGTGACAACTATCTACCTATTACGGTTTATGAGAGAAAACGCGCTGACAGACAGACAGACGGACAGCGGAGGCTTAGTAATAGGATTTCGTTTGCCACCCTTCCGGTAAGGAATCCTAAAATAGTTTTTCTTGAATTTGCCCCTATAATTTTCGTTTATGAAGTCAAACCAGCGCGTTACCTACTCAATAGTTTACTGTCATTTCAATAGGGATGTCGACAAATTTTTTTTTGTCCATGATGTATTTTTTTTTTTAAATGTACTCGTAACGTAATCAAAAAATTACGGAAATACATTGAGTTAAAATGTGGCATGACGTCACTGGCCGATAGATTTTATTCTGAATTGTGATGTAGCGAGCCCCACTCCCCAAATGGAATGCGTTTTATCTAAATATTTTTTTATTAATATGATAAAGCCGGTTTCCTCACGATGTTTAAATGCCAGAGAGATATTTCGCGACGGCATGTGAAGCCAAGTCAGAGTCCCACGGGCGGCTTTTAAACATTCTTTGACATTAGGTTAGTAACTTACCACACGAAAGGAAGAATATGATAAAGCAAAAAGTACGTGTCTAATATTTTTTTATTATTTTACTGACGGACTACATAGTTTTTTTTTCACCCATGCAACATCCCTATTATTTTAAACTAGCTTTTGCCCGCGGTTTAGTTCGCGTGGATGTCGGGTATCGTCCCACGGGAATGTACGATCGGGATACTTAAGAAATGCTGGGTTTCCTATACAAACTTTCGTCCCATATCACCCCTGTAGGATTATTTTTGAAACAAAAAGTATCCCCCAGGTTGCCATCTATCTCCTTGCCAAATTTTGTCGAAATCCGTTCAGTGGTTATGGCGTCAAAAGGTAACATACAGACAGACAGACAGAGTTACTTTCGAATTAATAATATTAGTATGGATTAATGTAAGTACAGCCTTCAGACGATGCCTAAGTATCTACAGCTGGTAAGTGGTACTTCAATAATATATCAAACATAGCACAATTGATGTTTGCTTCTCCTAATTGTCACGCCTCGCTAGCTTTAAATGGATATTAACATTATTAGTTGCGCGCATTGTGTGTATGCTAATTAATGCTTTTACTTCGGTTCTAGTGTTCAAATAGGTACGTTAGATGTTTATCTAGATTGTTTTTATTGCTATAGGATGTAGAGGACATTACGACATCAAATAAGCTGTAAAAACCAGTAGGTTGCGGTTGAATGCATTTGTATTTTTTTAATCTATAACGCGACTAAGTTGTCGAACGAAACGGATGTGATGCAATAATAAAGTTTGGTTGTAATTTTTAACTTAATACGTGACATTATTATGTTCAGCCTCGTCGCCTAGTCTCAAACGCTATTTCTGAGTGAGATCCTGGGTTTGATCCCCGGGTCAGGGAGAATGTTATTTGGTTTTTATTGGGATAAGGATAAGAGATGGGCACAGCAAAGTATGAAAGAAGAAAAGTAATCAGAAAAGGCTAATATGGCTAATATGATACCCCTTGGTAAGACTGGTTGTCAGACGTTCGGGCTTCTGACGACCCGTAACGTAACGACTGTCAAAGATCCAGGAATGACAGCCGGGACCAACGGCTTAACATGCTTTCCGTGGCACGGAGGAGTCTCGGTATGTAAAGATGGTCACCCATACGAATAAGAGAGTGAATTTATGTTCTATGATTTAGAGTTTTAGGTAACGTTAAGTTGTTTCGTTAGGAACTCTTCGGATCGTTTTCTGCTATTTGGAACGGCTAAAATGAGCAACAATCCATGTTGAGGTTTCGCTTGTGAACGTTATTGGTATAAAATAGACAATGCCAGTATTTACAATAAATATGTCATTCAATATGACATTGTTGCTACTCATTGCCTATGTGAATGGATATGCGAAAACATATTAATGGATTTGTTATCGTAAACAGTGTTCCCACATATTGACACAGCTTGTTTCGTCTCTCGTATAGGCACAAAGTATTTGAGAAATAGTTCATGCCGTGGTTCATACCACGGTAAGTATCAACCGTATCAATGATACGGGGCCCCAAGCTCCAGCGTCCCCAGGCGCGGTCCAAATATCAAGCTCTTGCATTCATTTAGAAAAATCACACAATTTCTAACCTATCCGAGTCAGGTCGATGCTCCAATTTTGGAGCTCACTTCCCTCGCTCATACATTTTGGTACTAAAATCACAATGACATGACAGCTTCTAACTATCCCAGTAAGGATGCTCTAATTTTGTAGCTCATTTCGTTCATGTTCATTTCATTCTCTTAGTAAAATCGTAAGGAAAGAAAACTACCTATCCTGCTTTGGAGCTTCGCCGGGTCAGGTAAAGAGGAAGGGCCCCCAACAAAGTTTTGATACAGGGTCCCTTTAGGACTAGCTATGCCACTGGTAAGATCATTAGCCAGTCAGCAAGTAGGATATTAAAAAAAAGTGTTTATTCGCAGATTTTTTTTTACAATAGACAAGACACAAGATATATTACTTCTGCCAAACTGCACAGCAGTTTGTTGGACATTCATATATTGCTACTCATCAATGGTGTGATAGGTTCATTTGCATTTCTTTGACTGCCTCGTTGGTTTAATGGTCACAACGCGACTCGTGAACGTGGAATTCTGGGTGCGAGTCCCAGGTCGTTCGGTTGTGCGACAGTGACAGGAATAACGCTTAGCCAGGCGGCCAAGTCTACTAATTCACAGACGTGTCAATGGTCTCACAATGATAAGTTTTTGACAAGTGTTTGTCATACAAAATCTGTCAAAAACTCATCATTGAGAGACCATTGCTACGTTTGTAAATTAGTAGACTTGGCCCCCTGAGCACGTGTGTAGTAATGTTTATAGGTTTTTAGTAGCAGTCCGGGGTTTGGTTTTTTGACCGGCTCGCCCTATTATACCTCCGACCTCGTACCTACATGAGACTGAAAAAAAAGTCCGAAATGTGGGTATTAGTGACACATACCCACATTTCGCACTTATAAAAAAATTCCCTCTTTAGGTACATGCAGGCGAGATCTAATGTTATGTAATTTTCCAGATTTCCTGAAAGATAAGCTAGACGACTATCTAGCGAAGAACATGCCAAAAGTACGTGTCGTTCGTCTTGAAAAGCGTAGTGGACTGATCACCGCTCGCTTGGCTGGAGCGAAGCAAGCCACGGCTGATGTTCTTTTGTTCTTGGACTCGCACACCGAAGCCAATGTCAACTGGCTGCCGCCCCTACTAGGTCTGTGTATGTATTTGTTTGTTATTGTACATTTGTAATATGCTGCAGAAAGATGGGAGTTACTTGCATGGAGGAGTAAGAACGGGATGGTAAAGTGCTTAAATCCATACTAAAATAATTATTATAAATGCTAAAATCTTTTCACTCCTTAACACAGAACAAACAGACATAGGATAATTTTTATACCGTTAGTCCGTTACCGTGGGATACTTTCCGACCTCCACGCTGGCGAAGCCGCGCCGAAAAGGTGGTGCCGTGTAAACGAATGCACCAAACTGTCCTCTAACAGAACTCAATGGAGAGATAATGTGAGTCGAGCTACGAATACACTAGCCATTGGACAGGACTACTCAGTCAAGAGCGAATTTTGTCAGGGTCTGTTCACGGGAGGTCTATGGACCAGCTTTACCAAAAGGTCGCTAGATGTCTTGCGCGTCCAATATAATAATATTTTCCTACAGTACCGTTTCTGTAGTGCGTCGAAAATGTTTGCACATCATCGTACTGATCGGCTTTCATGTAATCATTCGAAAAAAAACGCGTCATTAGTAACCAGAACACGGGCCAGTAGCAACAGCATTCTGAAATTATCAGAATAGTGACAGAGAGTTTCTATTCTCACATTTTGAGGCATTTTGTGAAGAGGATGGCCAAGTGACCTTGTACTTTAAAATTGTGCCTGGTCATCTTCTGTGCAAAATGCTTCAAACTGAAATAAATATGAACATTACTTACTTAAGTCGTGTTTTTAGGGTTCCGTAGTCAACAAGGAACCCTTATAGTTTTATAATCTCGTACACCAATTTGACATTTCAAGTGATTGTTGTTTGTTTTTCAATTTGAAGTTAAAGTTTGACATTTGCACCTGTCAAATTAGTCTACGAGATTAAAAAACATACTTTAATATTAGGTATATAGTATTACTAACATTACTTTTGGACCTTTTTTGTGTGAATAAATAAATTTTGATTTGATATCTGAATGATTTATCACCAGTCGCAGCAGTTTACGCGCTGGACTATTTATCACATTCATTTTGAGATCATTTTCGTTCGAGAAACTGGCCCTTTGAAGTAGAAAGCGAGTTTCTGAGATTTTTTTAAACAGAACCTCAATAAATTTTGTTCGTAGAAATCAGTCGAGAGTTTATAAAGTAAAGGCGGTCAAGGTTCATTCCCCTGCTTGGTAAATTTAGAAAACATTATGATGTATTTATTAGAAAAGTTAAAGGGATATTTTGCAGATTTTGTCACAAACTGTGCTCAAAATATTACTTTAAACTTTATGTATTCAAATATTGTCCTGTAAATAAACATTACTAAAACATCCACACCAAATAATGGTGCCGATTCTGTTGTTCACAAACTAAACTAAAGAACAATGATCAAAACGTCCCCGCCTTTGTAGCACTTTAAAAACGATGTTAATCAATGGGCCATAGCCATCTTATCATTTTATTCTATGGCAGCTAAACTGAAATGTCCATCCGAAAAAATTTATATCAACATGTAGAAACCGGAATCAATCAAAATTATGTTGCCGTATAATGTTCTGTATCGACATGAAGTACCTACTACAATACATACTTACTTCATCTTTGAAATGTCAAAGATGAAATCGTTTTTAATTATTTAACATTCAATGTAACATAATTTCACGGACAGACTGCGGAGTTGCTGGTAGAAGGGTGCCAATGCTCGGCAGTGATAATGTGTATAGGCTGTGACATAGTTGGAACACCGATCTTCGATTGTTTTTCGCCATATTTTTAATAACAAAGAACATTAAACAGCAACATAATAGTGACTGATTCCGGTTTCTTCATGTGAAAATGAAAAAGCCTTTATTCGTGGCGAAATTTTTATTCAAACAAAATTTACTTCTGCCAAACTGCAAAGCAGTTTGTTGGCAGATGTAGCTCCCATATCATACAATTTTTATATCTAAGTATTTGTGTGCTTTTCCATAATACGTACCAAGCATACATTTACCGCTAAACATTACCATACAACCAAACACACATATTTGATTTGATTTATTCCATTCCAGCACCAAAAACCAATACCACTGGTACTCGTTAAAACACATCCACACCTACTGGCTGTACCTTGAACTTTATAACTTTGAACTTTTTTTTTTTCAATATATCTTTTTTCGGATAGACATTTCAGTATCGTTGTCTTACAATAAAATGATAAGATGGCTATGGCCCATCGATTAACATCGGTTTTAAAGTGCTACAAGGGTGGGGATGGTGCCCATACATTTTGAGCACTGTTCTTTAAGTTTAGTGCATCTTTTTCTTTCTATTTCGTTAAGAAAAGGACAGAAGATAAATTTTAGTTTAGTCCTTTCAAATTAATCAATGCCTGACGTAAATTGACGTAATTTTAGTAGGCAAGTTTTTAATCACGTCTAAACTTGTAAGGAGTAGTGACAGGCGCTGATTAATTTGACAGGACTAAACTAAAATATATCTTCTGTCCTTTTCTTAATGAAATAGAAAGAAAAAGATGCACTGAACTTAAATTTAGTCTAGTTTGTGAACAACAAAATCGGCACCACTATCACAAAATTCGAGGAAAGAGGAAGTGCACTCATTAAAATTTGTTAATCTAAGAGGAAATTTTGTCCGAACAGAACCGATAGCGCTGAACTACCGCACGGCGACGTGTCCTGAACTTAAATTTAGTCTAGTTTGTGAACAACAAAATCGGCACCACTATCACAAAATTCGAGGAAAGAGGAAGTGCACTCATTAAAATTTGTTAATCTAAGAGGAAATTTTGTCCGAACAGAACCGATAGCGCTGAACTACCGCACGGCGACGTGTCCGTTCATAGACGTGATAGCGTACGATACGTTCGAGTATCGAGCGCAGGATGAAGGGGCCCGCGGCGCCTTCGACTGGGAGTTCTTTTACAAGAGGTTGCCTGTACTGCCCAAGGATGAACTTAATATGCCTGAACCTTTCGAGTAAGGACTGTTTTTTATTTTTAATCGGTTAAATATTATTCTTTAAAAAAGAGGAGGTTCTCAATTCGACTGTATGTCTTTTTTTTGTGTGTATGTTACGCGATTACTCCGACAGTTATGAATCGATTTTGATGATTCTTTTTTGTTTGGTCATGCAGCAGAGGTGTGGTCCCATATAAATTTTATTAACTTTGCTTGCGTAGTTTTTGAGTTAGCTTCAACCAGTGATCGGAGTAGGTAGATTGAACTGGGGCTATTGATCCGAAACGTATATATTAATATGGACATTCCTCCGGAATTGGTGGATTATTAAAAAAAAAACCGGAACTTATGTAGGAATTGTATTCTGCCAGAGTGGAAGGAGTCATTTGATGATTTGTCATCCTCAAAAAAATCGGAAATCGAATATCGGAATTCGATTGTTTTTATTATTCAACAGATAAATAATGAATTAATTTAGTTTTGATACCTTCCTTTAAATTTTGAATTGAGTAGTAATAATATCACTACCAACATTAACAATATTTAATTGAATCCGGAAATACCGGAATTACTTTCCGGAAAAATAGCTTATCCATGTTATTCTTTCTGTGTGCATTTATGATACAAGTACCAAAAATCAATCTACCTACTCCGATCACTGATAATTACGTATTTTTCCCACTTAGTCTATGTAGACGATATTTTATTTGACTCCGTCACTGTTATTTATATAGCAGGTAGTGGTATTCGAATTTGTGTGGGGTAGTTACTACAACTAAAAAGTGAAAACTAAAAACTTAAAAAAAAAAAAACAACCGAATTCCATAAAAAACACAAAAAAAATGAAAATTAACTTTAATTTCGGAAGTCAGACGAGTCGGGTCAAAAAATGAAAATTCAAAAGCAAAGACACCGACTTCCGAAATTAAAGTTATTTTTCATTAATTTTGTGTTTTTTTTGGAAGTCGGATTTATTTAAAAAAAAAAAAAAAAGCAGCTGTGACTGTACCATCGCCTCGTATAGCATTATTATCTTAATATTACTTCAAAGTGGTAAAGAGATGGAGCTATACGTCCTGTTACAGCTCCATCAGTTTCTCACACAGAAGTACGATTTAAAAAAAAATGCTGTTGTGGTGGTTGGACGAGACGAGTAGCTAAATGCGGTTTTCGCTTGTTCATTTTCGTCGTTATTTCAACGGGCGGAATGCTGGTATTTGTTTAACTGTGAAACAGCACTACGGTGCGCTTGGCTTGCACCCTGATTGCGCAACATACTTACAATCACAATCCGAGGGTTTTCTAAGGAAATTCCTTAGCCATTGCTTCATAGGTTTAAAAAAATCGTATGCTCAACAACGTAAATAACGCAATGAACGTGGCTGACTGTTAAAATGTTTTATGATTTTATAATTTAAATGTTTTTTTTTTAATTAGATATGTTCATAATCTTATACACGTCAATAACAGGTATTAAAAAAAAATCTAGATGCGGTCGGTGTTTCCTATCTGACTAGGTATTCTGAGAAGAAAGGCCGAAACAAACTCAGAGGTCCAGACCATAATCTTGGTCTGATCATTTGAAGACCATGTAGATTGGTGTCTGAAAGTGTCTTTTAAGGAAATAACCACATAGACACACGACCTGCCCAGTCATTGCATGCATTTGACAGTAATCGTGCAGCTCAACCCAGAACTTAAGGAGCTCAATGATTCGACGAACAATACCAAAGATAATACCTATCACGCTAGACGAGAAATTACAGTGGGGACCTCATATAAAATGTCTTGCGGGGCGGTTAAGCTCGGCCGCTTATGCTGTCAGAAAGATAAGACAGTTAACAGATGTAGAAACCGCGCGTTTGGTCTATTTCAGTTACTTCCACAGCATTATGTCGTATGGCATTTTACTGTGGGGTCTGGCTGCTGACATTGAATCCATCTTTATTTTGCAAAAGAGAGCTGTCAGAGCCATTTATAATCTATGTCGCCGCGAATCTCTCAGGGAACTATTTAAAAGGATTAATATTATGACGGTACCTTGCCAATTTATTTATGAGAATTATGTATGTAAGAAAAAATTTAAATCTATTTAAGAAAATAAGTGACAGACATAATTTTAATACTAGAAATAAAGATAAAATAGATCAACCATTTTTCAGATTAGCTGAAGTACAAACATCTTTTATGGGGTACTGCGTTAAATGCTATAACAAAATACCTTGTGATATATTGCAATTAAATGGAAGAAAATTTAAAACTCATATAAAAAGTACACTTTGTAAACAAGCTTATTACAAATTAGAGGATTATATCCAAGATAAGAATGCTTGGAAACATGCTCGTCTTGCTCCATAGGACAATTTAGAGTCTGGACAAAATCAAACTGGTTGCTAATTTAGTTGTATATTTTATTATTTGTATGTCATAGATTTTTACACTCTGTGATTGCTTGGAATCACGCACTGACTTATTAGTATTACTTGTAAAGATGTTAGGAATATTGTAATATCGTATACTTTTACAATGTTTGTAAATATGTGAGCACCATGTACCTATCACATAACTGATTTATTTGTCATTGCTCCATATATTTTTTTTTTTGCCTTTTGTGGGACAGTAATCTTATTGTGGGTGCATGGTCTTCACATATAATTCATGTATACAAAATATTGTAAACATTTTTGAAAAGAGTAACGGTGGAGTTTCTTGCCCATTCTTCTCCTTACGAAAGCTACCTTTTGGAATGGGCAACTAGAATCAATTCTATTTCTTTTTTTTTCATTGAAGTTCAAAAGTGCCTTTTATGTGCCTATTAGAAATAAATTATTTGACTTTGACTTTGAAAGAATTTTGGTAGGCCGCATAAATTACTCAAACTGCCGGACATTGCCATCGATAGCCACTATATTTGTTACGCAATTATTGCCCAATATTACTAGCAACGTGGCTTTCTTATTTCTACGATTCAAGTTAACTTGTCAAACTAAGATAAATAAAAAATTTGTATTTGGTATAAGAGTGTTCATGTCAATAGTACACACACACGGCTACACATCAAGCTATACATTGCCAGTATAAGTTGACCTCGCATCGAACGGGAATCCTATACAATGGGAGATCAGCATTAACTGGAAATGTATTACTTGATATTTATGTAGCCGTGTGTACAATGAAAGTGGTTCGATCTCACTACATTTCGCTGTGGACAGAATTTCCACAAAAAATATGTTATTTCTGCCTTTCGTGGAAACATAATGTAGTGTTAAGGTACCTACTAGTGCCACCATAAACGCCTTTGTTAAGCCCAACTATATCAAAGGTAACATTTTTACCCGACTACGGCGAAGCCAAAAGGTAGGGTTATGTTTTTTAGTAGGAGCCACACGGTCGGAGTCACAAGACATATGTAATGACGTGTGACTCCACATATGAAAACCAAAAAAAAATCGATATCGATGGCCTCTTCGTTGCCTTTTTAATTGGGTTTATTTTTTATATTAAATTCCTATTTCAAATTGCTCTGAGTACCCTATTTCTACACCAATGTATATAAATTACTTCTAAAACAGAAAAAATATGCTTGCAAACATTTTTGACAAATACAATTTATATTTAAACAGTTTTAGTAGGTAAATGGCTGTTAACTACTATGAGCATGTCGGTACGTAATTTTTATAATGCCTTTAATTACTTAGTTTATTCTGTTTATATGTATGTATGTAAGTATGTTTGTATTACTATTTATTCTTTTTCGAGTTATCTATCCCGTATGTTGCACCTGCCATGTTTGTCTCTGCATCACCCTAAGGTTGACTGGTAGAAAATGCCTCAGGCATTAAGTCCGCCTTTGTACAATACTTTTTTTACTTGTGCATATAGTTTTAATAAATAAATAAATTACGTAACGACATACTCATAGTAGTTAAAACACAAAAATTCGCAGATTTCAATTAACTTTAACGACTTGATAAGCACCTCCTAATCGATTTAATTGTATCAACGACGAATTGTTGTGTTTTAAATGCGTATTTTCTGGCAGCGTGGAAAGCGGTAATCCTTTTATTGAAATGGTATTTTGATGTTCATGATGAAAGATTACATGATAAGCTTATTTATGATTTATCAAGGTATATTAAATTTTCATGTACCTATGCTTCGATCAATTATAGTACTGATCGAAGTACCTAAGTGATTAATTAATTTCAAGTATAAGATGATTAAGTTTTCTTGTTTGGTTAATGGTGCAGATGTAGTTATAAAAAAGCCGGCTTAGTGCGAGTTGGACTCGCACACGAAGGGTTCCGTACCACCATACAATATTTAGCAAAAAACGCCGAAAAAAACACGTTTCTTGTATGTGGACCACCTTGAATTTTTAACCTTATTTTGTTTTCATTATTTGTTGTTATAGCGGTAATAGAAATACTGTGAAAATTTCAAGTCTCTAGCTGCCTCTCTAGGATACAGGCCGCTGACAAGACAGGCGCACGGATGGACAGCGGAGGCTTAGTTAGTAATAGGGTTCCGTTTAGTACCCTTCCGGTACGGCACCCTAATAAAAAGGCTGAGCTGTTTGATTGTTTAGCACGGATTGCTTCCTACAACAGAAACAGAAAGAAAAATTATAAAAAGTTAAATCGTTATTGAATCAACGACAAGTGTCTCAGCCCACAATCCTATCGTAAAATCTGTTATAGCTAAACACACACACAAAGCGGTTACGTGTCGGGCGCGGGTCGAGACGGGTGTACGGCGGGAGCGGGATCCGCGCACGCGATTCGTGTGATGCCATAGAAGGAATTACAATTGTATAAAGTTCAAAATCAAACTAAAATCTACTTTAAAAGAAAAATATTACATTCTTTCACTGACAGACAACGCATAGACTAAACCACTGGGTGTAGGTGCATGAAATTTGGTACATTAAGTAAATGCCATCGGGTACTCAGTTTGTTCAATTTCTCCTGTGTGAGTCAATAAATACATTTTCTTTCTTTCAAAATAAAAACAATATGTGTCGTATTCAGGAGCCCAGTAATGGCTGGCGGTTTGTTCGCGATATCGCGCAAGTTCTTCTGGGAGCTGGGCGGCTACGATCCTGGTCTGGACATCTGGGGCGGCGAGCAATATGAACTTAGTTTTAAGGTTTGTACATAAAAACACAATAAAGGTTGTAAAATACCGATAACAGCCGTTATCTTCGCATTCTGTACATTAAACTAAGTAACAAGCGCTGGTTATAGCAGCGCGCAATGAGCCGCACGTAAAATATTGTGATTATGGGTGCATACAACGGTACAGGAGTTGTTGCTATATTGAAAGTTAAGTTACAACTTTTAAAACTTGTATTCGTAAAAAAAATGTTGGAACTTTGACTTCCAAAATCTCCGTAACCAGAAGGTTCCCAGGACCAGTACAAAAATTCATAATGACGGGAAGTTTAAATTACTATCGGCTTCGTTAAGCGTTTTTTTACACGCGTACAGTTGGGTTATGAAAACCTTGATCATACTTATGCCTTGATCATACATAAATAAACCTTCTCATATTGTAGGATGTAAATGACGCCGAGGTCGATGGCATTTGAATGTATTTCTCATAATTCCGGTTAAACCAGATGAAGCTTTTTAGCTTCACAACAACACACTTCATAGACACTATTATTTTTACTATAAGATTTTAATAGTAAATAAAGAATATTGTCGTGTCGTTATGACTCAGTGGTCAAGGGCCTCGCCTCTCATGCTCGAGGTTAGTATGGGTTCAAATCCGGGCAAGTACCATTCTGGGATTTTTCAATATGTATGAGTTTATCTTGGACACTACTCACACAGGTAAAAAACATCGTGATGAATCTAAATAAAAATGAAATCCGAATAATGTTTTTAGGTAAAAAAAATGAAAAGATGCCAAGAAAATTGGAAAATTCCGTTAAAACTGAAAGTTCTTTTCTAGGGGAATTGAAATTTGGAAACGTTGGTCGGGTCAGCTAGTAGTTAACATTAGGGTTCACACCGAAACGTGACGCGAAACAGCGCTGCGCGCACTTTTTAAGATAGTCATACAAAATATAACTTTATTTACTACACAAAAGGATATACATTTCATTGTGATAATTCGAAAATGCCTCGCTGCGTCACGCTACGCCGCGCTGCGCCTCGAGATGCTTCGCGGCGTAGCGTGACGCATCACGACGCAGCGCCTCGTGAAGCCGCATGGCGTATACTTCATAATACTATCCCAGGACCTCATGCTCAGCAATAGCGCTTGCAATCACTAGTCCGACGAGGCAGTGTGGAAATTAATATGAATATGTTTTACTAGCTTCCGCCAGCGGCTTCGCCCGCGTGGTATGTCGATAAAAAATAGACTATGTCCTTTCTCAGACTCTAGACTATCTGTGTACTAAATTTCATTTAAATCAGTTCAGTACTTTTGGCGTGAAAGCGCGATAGACAGACAGAGTTACCTTCACATTTGTAATATTAGTAAGGATTATGAAACTATAAATGATAATTATGATTTGGCACAGATATGGCAGTGCGGTGGGCGTATGGTGGACGCGCCGTGTTCGCGCGTGGGACACATCTACCGCAAGTTTGCGCCGTTCCCTAACCCGGGACACGGCGACTTTGTTGGCAAGGTAACCATTACAATACAACTACTTATGTCGTGCAGGCATGAGTTGTACTTCTCATGTCATATGTCATTCCCTTTGAATGATTTTAAGCCAGTCACTGGTTAGGATGGTAGTTGGGCTAACTGCCCAGGTTGCGCCGGAGTTATTATCCTCTCAGTATAAAGATGATACAGTACCTCAACTGGGCTCTTTTTGTGAAAACATTTTGTAAAACTGAAAACCTTTTTATTGCATGACTTCGTCCATGTAGCCGCAATTTTAAATTTTCTTGTTACTGGGCGATTGCATCCATAATTGATATCTGATTATCTGCAGGTATCCCAAAATCTGTTTTCAGAATTGAGAAAATTAGCCCCCGGTTTTAACTTTTTAGTAACGGGACCGAATTTAGTGTAAAGATCGAAAAATTAATGCAATCGAAGACAGATCGTGAAATTACTGAAGGTTTTTTGTGGTATGTTTAAGTATCGAACTATTGTCAGTTTATAGACCGACGTCCGTCCATTATTGCATTTCTATTTAATAACATTTTTTTTTTTTATTGGCTTTGATACTACTGAGTAAAATACAATAGACGTAGATATATTTAGTAAGCTATTCCGCTTAACTATTCTTCAAGAGTCATAAAAAACCCTGTAAGAAATCGACAGGTGCTTTAACCTCTCAACGAGGCATCTTCAGGATGACGATTGACCAATCGCAAACCAGAACACGACGTGTCGATTTCTTACAGAGTTTTTTTATGACTCTTGAAGAATAGTTAAGCGGAATAGGTTACTAAATATATCTACGTCTATTGTATTTTATAATGGATTCCCGCAAAGTCACGCCCGAATCAATTAACTACTGAGTAAGTAAATTAATTTACTTAATTGGCAAAGCCTTCCATACATGTATATTTGTATGCCAAATGGCAAAATACAGAGAAACTACATTAAAACGACTGTAACATCTTGCACACTGCTGTAACCTATGTTGACAAATAAAGAGTATTGATTGATTGCTAGAACTATCGTCGCGTAGCCGAAGTGTGGATGGACGAGTATGCGCAACACTTGTACGCGAGAAGACCTCACTACCTCAAAATCGACCCCGGCGATATTTCCGAACAAAAGGCCTTGAGGGAGAAACTGAAGTGCAAGTCTTTTAGATGGTTTATGACGCAGGTAAATATCATTCAGCTAAGGTCGTATTTTACCAATGAAACTGAGGCGGTCAGCACATCTTAAACGCGTTCAAGAGCTGTCAGTTTTAATATTGTTGTGGAATATTAACACTGGTACTCTTGCAAGCAGTTTGAGTCGGTGTCTTTGCTTTTCAACTTCCGAAATTAAATTTATTTGTTACTTATTTTTGTGTTTTTTTGGAAGTCGGTTGTTTTTTTTTTGAAAAATGTTTTTATTTTTCACTCTTTAGTTGTGGTACCTACCCCACACAAAGTTGAATACAACTATCTGCTATGTAAATAACAGTGACGGAGTAATTTAAAACATCGTTTTTTTTTGGAAGTCGCTTGTTTTTTATATGTCAAAAGTTTTTATTTTGTTGTGTTTGTGTTCTTTCTTTGCGGCGTGTTTACCGGAAATAAACGTATTTTCTTTCTTTCTTTGAACTAGTGCTGTCATATTGGAACAGCTATTGCGGGACACAGTAAAATTTTGACGCCATTGTATTTATTTTCAGATAGCATTTGATCTAACAGCTAAATACCCGACTGTAGAGCCGAAACCATTTGCTGTGGGACGTGTAAGTATCAACCCGTACCTCAAACATTTTTATTCAAATTCAATAACTTTATTTATTACTCTACTAGCTGCGATCGCGGTTTCACTCGCATAAAGTCTCGATCCCGTGGGAATATCGGGATAAAAAGGATCCTATGCCCAGGTCATGGTCTACTCATGCGCCGAATTTCATCCAAATCCTTTCAGCAGTTTTAGCGTGAAAGCGTAACGAACAAATAAACAAACTCACTTTCCCATTTATAATATTACTAGCTTCCGCCCGCGGCTTCACCCACGTGGTATGTCGATAAAAAGTAGCCTATATCCCTTCTCAGGCTCTAAACTATCTGTGTACCAAATTTCATTTAAATCGTTTCATTAGTTTTGGCGTGAAAGCGCGACAGACAGAGTTCCTTTCGCATTTATAATATTAGTAAGTGTTTAGGATTACAATTGTTTTTATATGGTTATAGGTGCGACCAGTATCAAACCCCAAGATGTGCATTGACGCTCATAACGGTGCGGCTATGGACAAATTGGAAATCAAGCCGTGTGCGACCTCGCCGAACGAGGAACAAAAATTCTTGTTCTCTTGGCACAAGGACATCAGGTCAGTACTAAAGTAGTGTACAGAATCACCAGAAAATTTATGCGCTTCGGCAATCATCGTATATCTTCGGAAATAGCGGGATGATGAAATCTATTCTAGAGCTGTTATATCCATGGCAACTAGAATCAGTTCTGTTTCTTTGTTTATTTTGACGTTCAAAAGTGCCTATTTGAAATAAATTATTTGACTTTGACATGGAATTACTTACCTGTTTTCTATAATTATGTTTAAAAAAAATTGAGATTAACAACTTTTTCCAATTCTAAACATATTTTGTAAACTTTTGAGTGACAGATGATGTGTGACCGGAGGGGATAACCTAACAGAGAGAAAGCTTCATAAAAATTACGCGCAACGACATTGCACTACTTTAGAAGCTTTGCCTCTGTGGGAGGTTACTCTGTGGCGCTACGTTCGTACTAATCCGGAATCACGAAGACTACCGAAACGCATACAGTTTCTGATTTAACTGTAGCATAGTTTACCATAACTAGGCCAGCCATATACATATGGAATTCCGATTCGAAATATGGATTCTTAATTCCAAAGTCAGCCAATCCATACAAAATCAAGGATCTACACACATACAGTTCCGTTCTCCGTTCGAAATTTTCTCTGATTAGAAATTCGGAAACAGAATTCCGTCAGTTTGTGGCCGCTCTAAGCCGTGTGCGACCACGAAAAACTTGTTGTAAGTACAAATAGTTAATTCTGTAAATTTTTAGTGAATATTTGATGGGACATTGACTGAAGGTTAAAAATAAGTAGATATTTTAGCGTTCGGTACGTAGTTTATTTTTTAGGTATTTTTGAACAATTAAGTATCTAATTACTCGTTAATATTCCAGGATTAAATCGAGAAATATGTGCTGGGATCTGCCGGAGTCTGCGGATAAGAGTCCGATACGACTGTTCTCATGTCATCTCGGTGGTGGCAACCAACTGTGGGCGTATGACATGGTATGTACAAAATTTATCAATTTATCATCTTCATCACCACTGGTCTCAAGACGGTGAAGGAAAATATGTGAGGAAATCAGCATGTTCTAGTACCAATTATTCGAAGACATGTGACATCTACCAACCCGCACTGGGCCCGCGTGGTAGATTACGTCCCACTCTCTCTCACAGAGAGGAGGCCTGTGCCTCAGCAGCGGGAACTTTGTAGGCATATTATACTTAAGAGTATACATTCTCCTCTTGCTTCGTACACGGCCATTTATCTAGAAATACACGCGCGCCGGTTCAAATCCAGAGCGCGCGTAGTTTGACTTTTATGTACAGTCGACATATCTTCCGCATGCTCACCTTTAAGGCGATAATAGCGTAGCATGGCTCACGACTCGATCGCCCAATGCATGCGTTTTGACCAATGGCTAAATGTTTTTATTACACCTGGAGGGCGTGTAACAAACAATAACACAATATGGATTTGTGTGAATACACTCACACAAATACATATCGTCAGTGGAAAGGCGAAAATGCTAAAGGGCCAAAATGGTACCATTTTGGCGCTTTAGCATTTTCGCCTTTCCACTGACGATATTGTCTCTAATTGGGAGAAACCAGGAATGGGTGTAGTTTGTCACTAGCTGCGCTGCCACAGAAATATTTTCTTAAGTGAGCATGCTTAAAGTTTGTTGATTGTACATTGACGTAAGGTTACAATTACAATAACTCGTGAAATGCCAATCAATAGTTGTTTAATCGACTTAAAAAAAATAAGGTTCTGTATTCGATCTTTATGTTTGCAAGTGTTTGATCATCCGAAAATAGACTAACATAACGTAACGTGTTTAGTTTACAAAACATTAAGGTGCTCGCTCACCGGGAGCATTCGCCTGTTGTTTAGTATTGCCATACTAATTTATATTCCCATCTATCCATCCCTTTCACACAATTTCGCTCTCTCTGAAACAGCCATTCGTCATACATGCGCTCCGTACAATTATATTAATAACTGTGGAATCAATCCACGAATTCTATTGTGAAGTGTTTAAAACTGAAATAGGATTAAAAAGTGGTACATAGTATAGTGCATGTGTTTTACTCAAGCAACCTGCTAGCAACAGCTAAAACACCTGTAATGTAACAATCCAAGATTCCACTGTAACGGCTAGGGCTTTGCAAGTAGACCGACCCTATTGAACATTATGACATTTGACGCCAAATCTAACTTAAGGTGTTGTATTGCTATGTGTTACGGTCGCGAATCATATTGTAATCAACATACAACCATTACTTGTTGTTGTGATCTTGTTCTCGTAGCTGTAATAATCTGTAGTCGTCATTTATTTTTCGTTGCTTACATAAATATTCTTTTAAAGTCAGTATGTATGTATTTATGTATCTATTATATAGCATATTATACATATACATATATATATATATATATATATATATATATATATATATATATATATATCTATTAAGTATAGTATACTGTATCTATTGGTAAGTTTAAGTACCTACTTATTATTTTGCACCAATGACAAACCCATTTTTTATGTCCACGCAATCACTGTCCATTCTAAGGTTGCCTGGAAGAGATCGCAGAAAGCGATAAGGCCGCCCATTGTATGTTTTGTAGTGTTAAATATATTTATTTTCGCTATGTATTTTCTGGTGTACAATAAAGTATATATAAATAAACCTGACACTGACCTGTAAATTGCTAAAAACTTAAGAAATTTTGAATTTCACTTGCTGCTTTTGCGCATACCCCTTAAAAGTCATTAATGTTTCTTACCATTATTTTTTCAGAACACAGAACAAATAAAGCACGGTTCGGACGACCACTGCATTGACTGGAGCCCAGCTACCCAGGATCTGTACATCAACCATTGTGACCCAACCCGGGGCACGCAAAAATGGACCATAGACCACGTGGATGGTGAAATGATGAAGAAGTGGAAGTTAATTAGGACAAGAGTTACGGGGCCGGTTGAGGAGCCCTGAATATACGTATGATTTACCTACTGTATTATTAGGGGCGTCGGGTAAAAGAAACATTAAAAAAAAAATACTTTCGTATTAAAAGAAAAACACGGTTTCTTGTATGGGGCCCCACTTTAATTTCTAACTTTATTTATTTTTTATTATAATTATGTTGTTATAGCGGCAATAGAAATACACAATCTGTAAAAATTTCAACTGTCTACCTATTACTGTTTATGAGATACAGCCCGCTGACAGACAAACGGACGGACGGACAGCGGAGGCTTAATCATAAAGCGTGCCAAACGGAACCCCCGCCCCGTTTGGCACAATTTGTTACGGGACTTTCAAAAACGGTTTTAAGGGTTTAGCTGCCGGTGTAAAACCATAACACATTTCAACTTTCAGAATTACACTGTCTCTGGGATGACAACGCACCCATATATTTTTTTATATGGTAGTCAAAGAAAGCTTGAATGGGCTCAATCAGAATCCTTACATAATTATAAAACAAAGTCCTCCGCCGCGTCTGTCTGTCGTCCTGTTCGCGATAAACTCAAAAACGACTGCACCGATTTTCATGCTGTTTTCACCAGTGGATAGAGTGGTTCTCGAGGAAGGTTTTAGTATATAATAACCGACATCCATGCGGGTGAAGCCGCGGGCATCAGCTAGTTTATAAAAAAAGATTAGTGGACTGTATTTAAATAGGTGTAATACCACAATTTATATGAACAACGTGTATGGAAGACAGTACAAATGAATGCCCGCAGTGGAGCGCGACTGTGGGCCGAGTGCTGTGGGGCGCGCAGGTCGGTCGCAGCGGGCTCGGTAGCGGGACACCGCGCTCGCCCCGGACTGAACCACGCGCATAGGTGATGCGCCGACAAAGCTCTTTGACTTTATAGCGGATTTACTGTTTTATATACAGGGTTACTGGTAACTCGACGTATTCCTTGCAGGACGTCATAGTAGGGTTAAATGCAACAAATTAAGCCACCAAATGTTTTACCGAAATTCAGTAGTTTTTGAATTAGTTAAGAGTTTTAGTTTTTTATGAAAAATCCCAGATTAAATCATTTGAAACCAATTTAAAAATGATTTACGGCGCGACTGTACTGAAATTTAAGTTATTATCATAGTTGACGCCGTAGCAGACCTTTGTTAATAATTAAAAGTTCAATAATGCCTAAAACTTTGGCAAATATCACTAACCAAACATTTAATTTTTTGTAATTTTTGCTATTACTTCATAAAACTAAAACTCTTAACTAATTCAAAAACTACTGAATTTCGGTAGAACATTTGGTGGCTTAATTTGTTGCATTTTAACCCTACTATGACGTCCTGCAAGGAATACGTCGAGTTACCAGTAACCCTGTATATTATTAATAATTTAAGATACCCAACACTGTCTAGAAAATTACTTAGTTGAACAATATTATCGCCGGCGCCTTATAAATGCGTGATCGAAACGATACCCTCTTCTGTTACTCGATGTTTTATATTTACATATTTATTAGACGTTCTATAGGTTGTGTAATCAGCGCTGACTACGGTACGTAACAAAGGTACTATGAAACGTAATAGGAATTAAAGTAGGCTGTAAATTGCTACTGGCTTAGAGCATCGGGTTTTTAGGTAAAAACGGCCATTATGAGATAGGCGTATTTCAGCTCATATCGACCTCTTTGCTCGCTCGTAAACAGTTTCTATAGCGACCGATGTTGTATAGTCTTTTCATATTTCTATTACCTCTGACAGCAAATATTATGAACCTTATATCAACGTCGATAAAGATCACTGTGATGCAAACTCAGAGGCATGCTCGAAAAGACGTGTGCACGCGCGTACGTTCAAAATGTACGCATGTAAGGGCGCGCAAATACCAGATACGTGTTGAAAATACGCCCGATGTGTAACTCCTTAGTGTTCCAACGGTCATTCGTTCGTCGTTCGTTCGTTCGTTCGTTCGTTCGTTCGTTCGTTCGTTCGTTCATATTGATGTTGTCTTCTCACGTAGGTATACAAGTAACAAATTCTGAAATATTAGGACGCTTTGGTTAAATTAAATACTGCTTAGTATAAAAATAACCAAAAAAATATGACACGAAATTTATTAAATTAAACTAGCCTAGTCTACGATGTAAATAGAAAATAAGTAGGTAAGTAGGTATTACAATTTTGAATGTTTATGCAATGTTGTCCGCGGTCGCACTTAAACTTGGTAGCTATACTTGTTAAGACCTTTGTTCTGTGTAAAGGGTTGCGATGGGCTTTGTTGAATTAATATCTATTAATTGCAGAGGTTAAAAAAAGGCCTATCCGTATACAACAGTGCCGACACGTGCCGATCAGTAACGTATCGATAAGTGTCAGTGAAATATAATATTGTAGCATACATTTTGTACGACGCTATCCGAACTCGTCAGTGACAGTGACGTTCAGTGATGTCAGTGCAGCGCTATCACTGACGAGTACGGATACGGATTTATGCTACAACATTATATTTTTCCCTGACACTTATCGATACGCTACTGATCGGCACGTGTCGGCTGTTGTATGCGGATAGGCCTTCTTTCCATGCAATGATTAGTTCGCACTTCGATATTAAAAGTTTATTCCGGAACTAAGAGTCCCAGATGTGATATTCGGAAGCTTTCGAAATAAATTGTTACAGTTATTTATTGCCTTTGAAAAGTTAAAATGAAAATTGAAGATTGTACATTTTTCTTTCATTCAAAAAAGTTTTAAATATTTTTAAATCAAAATGATAGTCATTTCATTTCATTACTTGTACGGTAATAATACCGCAAATAATTTCATTCTCAAAAGATATTACAATTATTTTATTCGGGTTATCTACTGGTGCTATATCTATCTTTCTGTGTTGTTAATCGCTAAAGATTTTCAAATACCTAATAATTATTATTTTGAATTACTTAAGTTATCTTTATTTTATTATTAAAATAAGTGGTTTATACAGTGTATATAGAGTTATAATGTTCTTTATTGATGTGAGTCGAATACTACTGAGACTATATTATTATTTATGCTTGAATCCGACTGATTGTAAATCGATTATTGTGTGTAAATGTAAAATTAAATTATTTTGTCATTTAATTAAAATCTAAAGTTTTAAATTATCCGAGAATTCTCGCTTGAAGTAAAATGCCATTACGTTATATGCTTAGGGTTAACCTTACAATTAATATTATTTTATAAATAGGTACCGCATATGTTCAAATATTAGAATTTTTTTTATTTTTATCAACTCAAAATAGCTAACAGATTTGTCAAACTCATGTGTAAAGTTCTAAATGTGTCGTGAAGTGACGCGACGCTGCGCGCACTTTTTAACAATTTTCGAACTTATTTCCTTCACGAAAAGGTATAATTTCAGTATGAAGGTTAACACGTGTCAAAGTAAGCTGAGGTGCGCGTTGCTGCGCAACGCGTGTACCTTACTGTGTAGTAAATAAATTCGATATTGTATCGGATCATAAAAAAGTGCGCGCCGCGTCGCGTCTCGGTGTGAACTGACCCTTACATTTTGTCCGACCAGAATGTAGCCACTTGGACAGCTCTATCATTGCATAATCAGCCTATAATGTTCCCACTGCTGGGACACAGGTTGGTTCTAGGATATGCCGGTTTCCGTACGATATTCTCCTTTCATCGTTTTGAGAGCAATGGTGATGAAATTATTTACACAAAGTAAAGCACCTGTCTGGGTTCGAACCCACGACCTGTACCACGACTCGTAAGTCGGGGCCGTCACCACTGCCACCACTGGGACACCACTGCACTAGGCTTCGTTTAAATCCTAGATAGTGGGTTGTGCATGATGGGCTGGAAAGGAGATGAGGCATATCCTGTGAGGGGATTTCATTGGTTGTTATTTCAGTCAGCCAATCACAGTAGTTGACATGAGATTGACAGTTCGAGTCTTTTAAAAACCGGGTGATAATGTGATAGTGTAACAAATTAACGTAACCACAGTAATAATTATGTATCCTACGGTAATTTGCAAAGGACTAACTTTGGTGACAGTACTATTTTTAAAGAGGCACGCGTATTTTTGCAGCATAATAAATGTAGGTACTGTAATTAATTATTACGATATGTTCGTAATTAGGACATTAATAGTCGAAATTAGTCATGGTCGAGTATTTGTTTTTATAAATTAAAATATTTAATTATTACGTTATATTCATAATGTTAAATATAGAGGTGTTCAATTAGAATCGATGTTATTTTAGTGATAAAGTTATACAATGTGTAGTAAATTTTGACTCACACAAACTCTGATAACTTCCAAATGTTTAGTGTTAAATATTGTATTTTTCTAACTAAAATATACGCTTTTTAGAGGCAAGAATAGAGCCTTAGAAGCCAGTGATTGGTCAATAATGTGTGACGTGTCACGGTAACGAGGGTTTTCATGAAAATTCACGCCACCAGTTGGCGCCACTTTGACAAGAAGTCTTCCATTTCGACGAATATAAAATACTATGGTGAAGTTCATCATTCGGTCAGTCATGACTAAAGAAAATAGGCGCTTTGATACTTTCGACAGGTGCCCGGACTTGACGTCACAGTGCTGCCACCTAGTGAACGTCATTTCAGACAACCCTTAGTCTTAGTTTGCAAAAGGGCTTAAAATCTAAATACGCAAATATAAAGTGCTTTTGTCGTCAAAACTTTACCGTGAAAGTTTGGGTGATATTTGCCAAATGAGGCAGTACCTATAGAGAATGCTTTCAACGTTGTCAAAGCCATCGTTTCGCATTTTTGTACAACATAGGCTATTGTGTAGTCGTGTAGTTGATGTCTGTTACAAAATATTTTTGTTGGGCCAAAGCTGTGTCCTCACTTGTGACGAACTCGCCAACAACTCTCCTAACAAAGTGCCCAACATGTTCCGGATAATGTGGACGTGGATTTCACCCAGCGAACCTCCGAAGTAGTTCTAACGACGCGGCGACTATTCGAGACTCACATAATACTTTTATAATTGTGTTTATAGCCGAGATGTCATGTCCGTAAGCAGCGTTAACAAATACAAATTATTATTCTCCGTGCTCTGCGGGAATAAGTCGTGATTTTCTATGAGAGTTTGAATGGAGCTGTATGACGTCACATTTTGCGACTCGTTTGTCCATTTTCGTAAGTTTTGTTGGCGAACATGTTGCAAGTGGGGATGTAGCTTAACATATTTTTTTGTATATACTTATTGTTGTTTTATTTGTTTGTACGAGTCTATTCCATTGTGAAACATATCACTAGTTGTATATAAGCACTTATAGTTTTATTTGTTTATTGAAAATAAATTATTTTTATAATGCAAATGAGTTTTTCATTAGAGAAGACGGGGATAAATTGAAACGAGTAGATATTTTAATACTTTTTTTATTACATATTCCATTAGAATACTTTCTATTATTATCGTACATGCTTGCGTCTGATGAGCACGCACTCTCCCGACTAACAGAGTATGACTGTTGACTATCTATACACATTCAGAGTATTTTAATGGGGTCTATGCACCATATCTACATACAAATTAAATGCATTACGAGGAAATCAGTTCTACATGTTAATGCTTCGTGTGAAGATCGTACACTGTAAGCTCTCTAAAGTAATCTAGAAGCTGAAGTCTATGGATGTCAATGGCCGCACGTTATCTATGGAGCTGTTTCTCTTATCGATTTACCCGCCAAAAGGTTGAAAACCGTTTCTTATGCGATATTCGAACAACCGCCTGAATATAAATCAAACATTTATTTCATTCGAGTGTTCGGCTATATTCAAACGATATAAACCTCTCGGTAAACTCCCTTCCAATTTGATATATTACAATTCATCGTAATCCTAAGATCCTTATCGGGTTACATTATAAATAATTCAAGCATAAAGATATGTACAATATTTTTACAGATTACATACTCAATTAAGTACCTATTTACAAATTAGAATTCTTTATACATCATAAAAAAGATAACATACCGCTCTAAATATCACCATGAAATCAATAACTACATTCACAATAGATATATTATTATATTATCAATTAATTTAAAATAAAAATACACCTTAAAGTTCTAAATAAAGAGTAAGACGTATTACATTACAGTATTGCTTCTTTTAGTCACATTTTCCAAAATATCACCAACTCGCGGGTCTTCAGCACCCGACCCGATAGATTCGAATTTTGAATTTTTTTCACCAAATCTATACTTTTTTTTGTAAAAAATATTCTCATCCTATCACCGGCCACTCAGTCACCTATCATTAAAGTATCTCTAACACAGAATAGACACCACATTTTAAATGAGACACATTTATGGACATATACTATAAATATCTACTTTTTAATTACAATTTGTGCTTCTCGCTGACTTATCGATAAGGAAACATCCTACGAATCACAATAGTATTAACATTCGTAGCTGCGAAACACTTCTCACGCTGCATCTAGTAGTTCGGGCGCGTTTTGTCGCTCTCAGCTACTTCGGGGGAGTTGAAACAATAAATCAGTCTCTAGTAAACGTTCTGTTAAGTCAGCAAGAAGTTTGTTCCTAAACGGTTACGATAAGACCTACTGTTCGATTATTGCACAACACATGCAGAATGTACGTATTATGTTGACTGTAATTTTAATTAGTTTTTTTTTTATTTAGTCTATTTAATTTTTTACGATCTCATGCTACTTTTGGGATTAGTACTGTATTCTACTAAGAACTCTGTCGCTCCGAACGGGTAAAATGGCTTTACTACTTTAATGAAAACACACGACGTCTAATGGAAATCATTTTCTTTTTTTGGGGCGGTAAGATTTTTATTTTTTTTCAACAATGAAGTAACGAGTGAAAATAAAACATTCCATTCGTTTGACGTTTCTAGTGAAAGCCTAGAATGCGCGCCACGAAAGAAGGCCCGCGGAAAATTGTAGAACTACATTTTTGAAAATGCATTTTGTTGCAATGACATAGAAACTAGCGCCCCGTCCAAAGGGACTTCAGTGTTGGCGCGGACTCTAGTTAATTTTTCTAAGTCGGTCATGTCAAGATTTATTCTGTTTCACATTTCGGCGGCCCTTGAAAGTTTTTCTTCTGAATCACACCTATGTATATTACAAAAGTCGCCAATATTATCACACTTTGAATAATGACTAAAAGAAAAAGTCACTTTCAAGTTCACGCCAAAATGTTGTGATCTGATCTCTACAAATTTTATGTTACAAGCCGTTCCGCGTTAACGTGGCAAGTCCCTAACAAGCAAAAAATATAGACGTCATTTAATTTGAAGAGTCCGATATTTAGAGGATATAAAATACAAAATTATTGCTAAATAGTGTTAGTATTGCGAAGTAAAAAGACCTTAGGTCTATAAAAGGAACAACTACAAGAATAAAATATACGTATTTTTATTTACAAATACTTAAAATATGTAAGGATAGAACAAAATATTTGGCTAAAACTTAATAGGAATACATGGATCTTGTGATAAATTATATCATCCTAAGTGATTTACGTATAGATAGTATTTGAAATAAAAAATGTAGAAAAAAATATTTAATTGAAACAATATAAAAAGTTAAAATTGTGATTGCGATTGAGTATTTTGGTTCCATGATTTTTATAAGTATTATGCTCAGTTAGTCGTATTATTATATTTTTTTATTATTTAAGTTTATTTATTTATGACTCGGTACCCTGTAGTGAGTTGTTACGAGATTCAGTTCAGTCCAACGATGAAAGGGCATAAAGTATGTAAAAATAACGTATGAGCTTGTAACGCCTAAGTACGAAATGAAAAAAAAAAAAAAAAAACTTTCTCGACATAGTATTTCTTTCGTTTTCCAGTCAATCTTAACCTAACCGTAAGCTTAAATTACAAAACTTTTATTTCCCACTCAGTCCTAGCAATAACTCCATCAGTAACACACCGATAATAGGAGCCTCTTTTGTTTTTCCTATCCACGTTTATACACTTCAGTCCAATAAAAAAATAGTTAAGAACTAAATACCGGCGTTCCAAATTTGAAACTTCACTACTTATGATAAAATGGCCAGTTTCAAATCTGGAAATCAAAATGGCGTAGTTTTATGGCACGTTAAAATTATGAGCGGTGTCGCGCTCTCCCACTCTTTCTCCGTTTTCTTCTGCTGTCGCGTACAAAGACGATGTTCGCGGGGTCGTCGGCTAGTTGGGGGTATTTAGATACAGAATGGACGTCTCTGGCTACCCAGCCGTCCACGATTCCGTGCGAGATAAGTTCTTCTTTCTCTTCTTCTGTCCATGTCCCCCTGCCCTCCCAACCTGCCGCAACCAAAGCCTTCTCTCGTTCCCAAGCCCTGGCTGCTGCTCGTTTGTGAGCATGCTTCAAGAGTTTGATACGCTCTTGGTTGGGATCCACACCGTAGCGAAGCACGATGACCGCTTGTGCAGAGCCCTTTCCAACGGCGTGAACTCGTACCTGAAAAATGCAAAGTATCCCATTAAGTTTGGGCTTTTTTGGAGTTCTTAATTTAATTTTTGACAAATTGTCAATTAAATAGAAATTCACCTCCAATCCTTGATCGTTGGTTTCGTCTTGCGACACGTTGAACTTGCCAGAGAGCCGTCTGAGTTCTTCCAAGTCATCCCTGATCTTGAGCGTATTGTCCTTCACAAAGTAGAATACATCCTGGTCGTGTATATTGAAGTGGACGTCTAAGAAGTAGGAGTTATTGAAGACTGTTGTTATCACGTCTTCGACAACGTTGTTCGCTCCATCCACGACGCTTATTAACGCTTTTCCATCTACCCTTGATATTAAAACTCCTTCGCCAAACACTCCGCGTTTGTAAGACACTCGTGGTAGTAGATTCCTCGTGATCGGTTCCATTTTTAAGAGCGGAGTTGGGACAAAGTTCATATCAGCAAGTTTGTGGCTTATCTGGAAAACAAACAGATATAGTTTAGTTTCATGACACTAATATAGGTTTAGTAAATATTATGCATGTAGCTGTAAAAGATCTAAAGAAGAAACATACCTTTTCAATGATACATTGTAGTCCAGACAAAACTTCGAAATCAGGGGTCAATCTGGGCGCAGTCAGTTCCACTTTCGGTTGGAAGATCATGTCAGTTATGTATCTCGATCCCATCATCTTGTTCAGGTCGTATCCATACAACTGAAGCCAACTGCTCAAATCCGTCATGTAAAGAGTGTTCTGATTCCTATTTATTGGGTCATTGTTCTTAAACCGATAAATGAAGATGTCTGTAGGGAGGTGAAGTTTACTCGCCAGATGTTCCCAACTTGGAGTCATCCATTGACCAACAACAGGATCATATAACCGGGCATCTAAATAAATCAGATTAGTATAATAGTCATAAATGCCTCCTTGGAAGTCTACGGGCACATAGAATTCGGGGTTTGTGTCTTTTACGATCTTTCCGAAAGGACTGCGCTTGATTTCTTTTACAATTTCACCATTTACATCAAATACTACGAGTGGGGATCCATTTTGATCAGTGGCAACATAGAATCGTTGGTCTTCCGTTTCAATGCACGTTAAGAAATCTCTTTGGTCGTATAGATATCGTACAGTCTTTCCTGATTTCGTAAAGTGAACGTGCGTTACTAGGTTTGGAGTCTGTGGGTTGGCGTAGAAAAATTGAGTGACATTGTTCTTGTCGTCCTTCCAAGCTACCAATCTGCTCCTGTCGTCGTAGTAATACCACATTTGGAACTTGTCCCTTTCAGAGGCATGCACGAATTGGCCACGGGAGTTGTATCTGTATTTTTGTTCTCCACGTCTAATAACGAAACCACGACCATCGTAGCTGCTGTATTCAATATCACTATATTGGACAACTCGATCACCAATATCGTAGCCTAGATAACGTTTCTCTCCATGTTCGATAACTCCGATAACGTTGCCGTTCTCATCGTAAACGTACTTCCAGTCATCCTCTGATCCTACTACTTCCATCAAGTGTCCGTCGTAATTGTAACTGATTCGTTCGTTCGATGAGGTGTCGCCGATCATAATCTTTTTGGATTTTATCCTGTTTCGTGAGTCATATTCTACTTCAAGGCGGAACACGTCGAAGGCTTTGATGTTAATCAGGATGGTCTTGACTCTGCCACGATCATCGTAATCAGTTATCGTGAAGTATTGTTTACTTGTGTCCTGCATCACTGATCTATTGAACGTGTTTCTATAAATTCTCAAATCGCTGAGTGCTTCTAGAATGCCAAGGTTTTGATTATATTTCATTCTTAGTTGTGGCATTTCTTTGCTATTGATATTAACATCAATTGTGGAAAGCCGAGCGTTGCCGTCGTACTGATATTTGAAATGAGCGTTGTTCAGATTACTCTTGGGACTGAATTTCATTTTCTCATCTTTAAGAATTCCGGCGTGATATTTGTAATCTTGCCTTAGTTCGTATTCGGAGTCCGTAATTTCAACATTCTTAACAAGATGTGTATTTTCATGGTAAACGTAGCGGATAGCAGACGCTCCTGCTAATACCATTTCTAACTTGCCGCTGTTGTCATACACGTACACTATTTTTCCAGATTGATGTGGGAATATTTTAGAAAGAATATTTCCATCATCGTTGTATAAGATTTCGTAAGGATGTCGGTTCATTGGGGAGAAATACTGGTATTTGAAATAGCCTAGTGATGTCATGAGTGCAAACGTATGAATATGACCTCGTGGAGTTGTCAAATTTTGTAGTGCACCAGAGTCATCGTAGTCCAACAGATAATCGCTACCTCTAGGTGTTGTTACTTTCAGTGGTAGAGATGTGAACATATCCCTGAAGGAGTAAGCTAAGGATGATCCATCGCCGTAACGAATCTCGTTTAGTCTGCCAGCTCGATCGAACCCATATGTTTCATTTAGATCACCCCAACTCCATTTAGTTAATCTGTTGAACCTGTCATAATCAAGCACCACTTCGGCGAATATTCCATTGCTCGGTCCAAATCTAACTGGTCTCGCGGTTCTGTCATAGGTAACATTCAAGAGTTCCACCTTATCATCCATGAACACAGCAATCGTAGACGAGTCTCTGTCGTATTCCAAGGTAAGTAAGTTTTCACCGTTTATCCTTAGTTTTCGTCCAACTTGCGCGATGGTTTTACCACTTCTCGCTTTGTTCAGTAGTTTTCGCAAGAAGTATCGCCATTCAAATCTATTTGCCAGGTCACCACCTACTTCGGTCCTCTGTTTTGCTGGGATAGGGAAGCTTTCTCCCAAAATTGGATCAACTTCAGCCAAAACTGTGTATGGAACTGTGTCCGTAGATATTACGTGGCCCCAAGGCATGCTAGATGAAATACTACTGTCTGATGAAATAATCGTTTTCTGTTCCGCTTCTCCAGTACGAGTGTTCACTGAAGATCCCTTTATCAAGATCGAAACAGGTTTCTTATTGTTTTCAGTGATACGAACTGTGGCGCCCTTGATGCTAAGATCGAAGTTCAAATTAATTATTCTGCCAGTGGGCGTCACAGCAGATGTCAGACGGCCGAATTCGTCGTATTTGTAGACGTAACTTCTTCCTGTGCTGTCGTACTTAGATTTTAGTAACCCACTTGGACCGTAGTAATCGAACGTAACATTGAAGTTGTCTGGAGTCCTTAGCTCTTGGAGCATCTTCATCCTGGACATCTTGAGTCTACATTTTTGCCCCTTAGTGTTTTCAATAGAGTTAACTGAGGTGGAGTAGTCTCTTAGTAAGAACACTTTGTTGCCGGCTGCGTCTGTAACAGTGCTGAGTTTGCCATTGCTAGTGTTGACGGTGTAGGTAAACACATAGTTGTTTTCTCCAGTCAAGATGTTCTTACTCGTTACATGCTGGCCGAATCTGTTGAAGATGTAAATCTCTTGCGTGTCAGGTGAATATATTTCGTATTCCCTTGCCCCACTTGCGTCTGGTATGCTTGCCATTACTGATCGAATCCTGTAGTTAGCTTGATCTGCAATGTGAACAATACCGTCAGGACTGACTATGACAGCTGAGATAGTATTGAACTTCGAATTGGAGGCCAAGAAGTGGTCGGCCTCAAAACAGTCACAGCCTCGCTCTAAGCAGTTGCATTTCGATTCGGCACCAGCATACAGAGAAATCTTTCCATCAGTAGTGATAAGTCGAACTCTATTTATTCTCTGAGAGTCACTTTCAGCCACATAGAGGTCGCCTGCTGAACCGAAAGCAATACTTTGCGGCATTACTAACGTAGCGTACGTGGCTAACTCAACGTCGATACCGGTCATGGGTGACGGACAATGTAGAGGTCTTCCAGCTATTACTTTTACTCTACCATCTGGAGCCATTTGTAAAATCATGTGGTCGTCAATGATATGCAAGCTGTTATCTAACGGGTTGATGGCGAGCTCTGTGGGCCAACGAAGGTGGACTTCTTCGACGCTAAGCGTACCCTCACAGGGGATAGGTTTCCAATGAGCTCGATGCATGTGGTTGCCGATGATAGTTGTGATGATGCCGTCTCTGTCTACCATTCGGATATTCGTGCCATCAGCGAAATAGACGATGTTATCGATGGAAACTGCTACTCCTTTAGGGTAGGCAAGCTTAGCATCCCGTGCTAACGCTCCATCACCGCAATGAGCTTCATCACCTGGCAGACATCTTTCTCCAGAACCAACAACAGTCTCCCAGTTGTGTTCGGGGTCGGCGAAGTCTTCTGTGTTACGGACCCTAATGATTTGATGAGATTCTGGGTCTGAGATGTACAAGTTGCCGTCTAGAGGTGATAGAGCCATGTGGTACCGGTAGGAGACTCGAGTGGCACTGGAAAAATTAGGAAAAACGTTAGGATCAAAAACAAAACATAAACTCACCATTAATATGACCAAAAGATTTGATGTTAAAACTTTACACTTACTTCAACTTGACCACTGTCCTCACAGTCCCGTCTGGACTGATTTTTCTGACGAGATTGAAGTCTCCTACGAAGATGGATCCGTCTGGGGCAGCAGCTAAGGCTACCGGTGCTAAGAGCCGTTGTCTGGACGCCACGCCCGTGCACTCATCCCCACACTCCAGTTCACGTTGACGACCGTCGCCCATCGTTGTGATGATCACACGAGGCTTGTGTTTCAGGTATACATTTGTTCCATCTCCCTTTTGGAGAATGCCTGAAAAAATAGTTGTGTGTTTCAAACATTTGACATAAATATAACGAGTATTTTATCTGTCCACATTCAAAATGAATTTTTAAAATGTGTATTTAATTTAAGTTACTCGTAGTATTATTATCACATTATTCTTTAGATTGCGTATTGTGTGTACTTCCAGCAAGATCGATCGATGTCACTGAAGAGGTCAAATATACTGAACCACTTAACAGATTACATGGCTTTGTACTTAGGGCTGCAAAACGGTTAGATATACTAAAGCTCGAAACAATACGCTTTAAACCCCCGTGCCCGTGGTAAAGGGCTTTAGAACATCGTCCCGCGTAGGGTCTAGGTACGTAATCCTTACACTCTACCTACATAGGACGAAATAATATACTTTCAATCAATTTACCTTCGTGGAAGTTGTATCTATGATGAATGTCTAAATTCCAGCCACCAACATCGGATATACTCATGTCTTGTCCACTGAGTTTCGTAGTCTGCACATTCCAGATGACATCTTTACAATCCGTGTACTGGTACCCTACTTTCACTAATGCTGTTGTTACTCCGTATACTCTTTGTTTGTACACATTGAGGCGGTTCCATGGATACGTGAATTTGATGACTGGATCAGCTTCGAAAGTCTTCTTGAAGAGAATGCCTTCAATCGTTATCCTTAGGTGAATGAGCGCTAAGGTCGATGGAATTTTCTCAGGAGTGAGTTGTAGTTGGATGGTGGAGAGATAGCCAGCTGCTCTAGAGCTGTGGTATACTAGATGTAGACCAGTTCCAGGGATTTCGAGACTTTCTTGGATGACCTACAAAGAACATTTTATTTGTCAGAATTTTTTATTTAAACCAATTGTATCCATTCAAGTGCATTGCGGAGGGTTATCAGGAAATACATCATCAGGTAGATAGGAAGAGAATATGCTTAAAGACTAGTAGATAAAAAAGAACAATCTTTTCATACCTGTGATTCAGCCAGAATAGCACTCTTATCAGGACAAGCTCCTTGGAAGCCATGCTTCCACGTCGCCAGTACAACAGGTTTCATCGTATCGTAATCATGAGCGAGACAAGCCTGTGGTGGTCCCATGTTGATCTTCTCATCCATCGTCGTCATTAGGACAGTGTCGATTATCACAACCTGAAGCAAATTGGTAAGCATATTGAAGTGTTAGAAGTGTATCTATTATTGAAAAGTTTGGATAGAATATGAATGAAAATATTGGTTTAAAGTTGGTTCTGAATTAAAGAAGAAAGGTGGAAAGAAAATACTGTTCAGTACTAAAATAAATCATATAATACAATAAATTCTTACGTAAAATTTTACAGTACAATTTCAACGTTTTTATGGGTTCTATAAATAATGAATTCATTAATGAAAGTCTAAGCAGAGGTATGGTCAGTAAAATATTGAATTTAAAACACTGCAAGGCAAAAGCGTGTTTAAATAAAGATTTAAGAAAAATAATAGAGTCATAACATTTTTAACGTCCTTACGGTTAATCGCTGGTTTGCATGTTTTAAATTAGGAAAAAATAAAATCACCCTGTATGAAGTTCGGTTGAAAGTTGCTTGATAATTTATAAAGACTAAATCAAGCATGACTAGGAACGAGCTACGGTTTTAATGAGACATGAAATATAAACAAGCTTAGGAATTTGATTTCGAATAAGCAAACGTCTTGAGGCGACTTGAAAATTACGAACTTATTATGTATTATCAATTTTAGCTTTATTGTGGCGCTGTTTTGCAGAAGGCACTTGATGTTTACTCGCATTTCATGACTAACTTACAATTTAACTTCATCAAAGTGATTTCGCAGAAAGTTCGATTACACTTAGGTTAAAAAAAAAATACAATTACCTCATTCCAAGGCACGTAGACGACCTTCGTAGCTCTTTTAAATGGCGCCCTTCCAAAGTTAAGCGTAACAGCGCCTCCCCCATTCACGAGCAGATCAAACCAGCCATCTTCTCTGGTCAAGGTGAAACCTTCGAGAGGCGTGTCAGTAGATACTCTGACGCCAACTAGACCAGTCCCAAGTAACGTGACCACTCGACCTCTGACAACCGCTGAACGACTGGAAATTCATGCGATAAATTCATTAGTATTCAGTTAAATGTTGGTCGTGTGGACCAATGTTGGTGATTGGCTCAGTATGTGGAAAGATCTGGAATATTGATTGGTGGTATTGACAAATGCTTGTGATTTGTATTTTTTTTAAAGGGTTTTTCTAGTTTCTATGAGTGAAAGTCTAGGTATAAAATTACATGGGGCTAGTGAATTATATTCTTTACGTGTGTGGTCTAAGTTGTCTATCATACAAATGGTGAATTAACTAAGGGACTAAAAGTAGTTGGATATTTGAAAAGAATTCAGATCAAAATTGATTAAAATACAACGATCCGAACTCGTAAATGATTCTAAGGGACTCTATATCTAATAAGTAGGTATTAATAATTTCTTTCTACAGGCATAACATTGTGTAGAAGATTTTTATAAAATGTTTTCAGGTTTTTAACAAACGTCACGGACAATATTATTACAAACATTTAAATAAAAAGCAAACACAAATTCACAGGACACAATTGTAGGTAGCTAAACACTATAGTAGCACAACATGCATGACACAGGTACATAGAATACGTATATGTCGCCAATTAAATACATATGTATATAATGTAGTATATATAGAACTCGTAGATAAACTCTAAGTTAAACAAACATTCTATCCTACGTTCGATTCACAAGTCTTACCTCGAGTTGAAGTGGTTCCAAAACATACTGCGCAGCGTTAAAAAAACCGAGAGAAATGACAGAATGAGTAAGTATTATTATTGTGTATATTAATTTAGAAACAAGGAAGCTCGGAAACGTTAGTAGCGACGTTAGTATACGTGTATCACATGCAAGTGACGATCTTCTAGAATTTTGTTCTTTGATAGTAGTACAAATAAATACATCTGTTCCATATAAGTGTAAGAAAAGAAAGAAAGCATTGTGGTACACTCTTATAATGTAAATAAAACAATGGGATCGACTGGGGCACAACATTGCGTATCTTATATAACAAATATTTATACGAAGCTTGTCGGCTTAGGATTAGCCAACAAACTGAATATTAGCTAGTTATTATAACGCTTAACCCTAACAGATAACACCAAACATCAACCACTCACCTTTCGTTGAAGTTCTCCTGCTTTGCGTAGTTTTGGAGACTACCTTCGTCAATGATGAACTTCATCCGTTCGAAGAAAGATGCAGTGATGGCGGGAGGTTGTTTCCTAAGGAGAATATCTGTAGGCTTCGGCGAAGACACGCAGAGCTGACTACCTTTGCAGATGGGACTGAGACAGCACTCTGGATCCTCACAATCGACAAGGCCATCTAAACAGAATAGACGAATGCAATTTTTATGATTTTGTCTTTTATACACAATCCTAGAGATATATCGAAGCAGCACATACCTTTGTCATTATCTTTGGAATCGTCGCAGATTTGTTCTTTGAGTGTGGTACAGTCTGGTCCATCCCATCCATCGAAGCACTTGCAGGACCATTGACCGTCATTTGCAACTTTACACTGTCCATGTCCTGCACACCCTCGCGGGCAGCCTTCCAGTGTGCAATGCCGACCGTTCCAACCAGACACACAGAGACAAGTTCCGTTTTTACATTGTCCATGGTCACTACACCGAGCATCACAAAGCTTAGAAGTACAGAATTCGCCAGTCCACCCGGGATCGCAGACACAAGACTCCCCAACGCATCTTCCGTGGAGACCGCAATCAAGATCGCAAATCTCTGTGAAAATAAACAAAAACCCAATTACATTAAGTATAATTGTAATAATGGACGGCCAGTTTAGAAACTAATGTTTACCTTTGGAACAGTCGTCACCAGACCACCGCGCATGACAAGTACAGGTCTGGGTATCAACGTCAAATGTGCCATGTCCAGAGCAGTCCGGAAGACATTGTAACGCATCCTTATCCATTGTCGCACAGTCAATCCCTTTCCAGCCTTTTTTGCATATACAGGAGCCTTCGATGCAAAAACCATGGCCGGAGCATGTTGGATGAGGGCAGTCGATGTCAGCACAAAACTTGCCCTTATATCCTCGGACACAAGAACATTTTCCGTTTACACAGTGTCCATGACCATTGCAATCTGGGACTTCACATTCGTCATGTCGTAGGGAACATTCTTTGCCTTTCCATCCAGGATTACACTGACACTCGCCGTTGATGTACTCGCCTCGTTGACTGCATAAGACTGGACAAACACCTAAAAATTATGAAATTGGAGTATAACGCTTTGGTACCAAACCTGACTTACAAATTAGGAGGAATATACATTCGACGGCTAGTATAAAAGGAGTCGGGTAATGAAATGAATGTTTCTTACTTTTACTGCAATCGTCGCCGCCAAAACCAGCCTGGCATTGACAATGACCCATAAGACATTCTCCTTTCCCTGAGCATCCATTTGGACAGTTGTGCGTCATTTCGTCAGCTATCATCGCAATGAACGTGATCTCCTGTGGGTCGCCGTCGTCGTTGTATAGAGACAAGAACCAGTGGCCTTGCTCCATATAGTGAGTTACTTCTTTCTTGATCGAAGGCTGTAAGTGAAAGGCCTAGTTTAAAGTGTTTGCTTTATGCTATCTAAATATTAAATAATTCATGGCTGTTATAATAATGATTAATGCTTACATGTGAAGTTCTCGTTGTTCTCGCTTTGAAACCGCTGAGAACTTCCAAGATATGATATTGCGTATGTGTTGGTAGAGCGTTTCTTCTCGCGTATACGCCTATGGAAGCCCCTCGGGGTATCATGTAGTCGAACTTCACGTAACTGGCTTGAGTTTGATAAAACTGCATATTCCAGTAACTATATGGAGGGATTTCTTTTGATAATTTTTCACCTAAAGTAATTTGTTTGAACGTCGTTCCATCTGGTGGAAATGTTTGCGCTGGGAACGTTCGCGCACCTAGAAGATATTAAGATGTTAGTTTTATATTAAGATTTCACAAAATATTTACACATGCGATAATGTGATGAATTGTCGTATGCTATTGTTAAATAGTATCTACTTATATTTATAAATAACTGCTACCTGCTTACCAGTATGTTATTAAAAAGCACATGCAACAGAAAAGTATGATGCTATAATATGTATTTAATATCCTTGCGACCAGTGATGAGCATGCATGTTAGTATGTTAGACACATTTGTTCACAGAACCCCTAAGCGGTGATGGATTTGGTGACCGTTAGTAAGTTATCTCTGACTTTTATTGAAGGTCAACCTCACCTTCCAGTATAAGAATGGGTGGAGGCTGAATTTTTGGACAAACACATTTTGGTAATTCAGTTGTAGTAAACATTTCCGTTTCAGTTGTAGAATCTGTCGTGGATTCAATACTGTCTGCGGTGGAAATATTTTCAGTCTGTGTCGATATTTCAGTTGTTATTCCTATTGTAGAGTCTGTAGATGTGACTGTTTCTGACTCCGTTGTACCTGACGATTTTGTTAAATCCTCAGTCGTTGATTCGTTTAGCTCCGAGTGATCAGTGCTTGAAATTTGATCAGTTATAGTAAATGGATCAGATTTAGGAGATACTGTTGTTGCTCCATTTTCAGTTGATTCATCATAAAAATCATCAGTGGCATTGCTTATGCAAGCTGGACATGAACATTCACAGCTTCCTCCAATGTCGTTATCATTATTTGTAGAATTGTTGGCTTTCGTAGAACCTTCTAAAGTAACAGGTTTGTTAAAATATGAAGCTTGGGTTGGTTCTGAATCCATGGGAGTAATTTTAACAGTTGGTATCTCATTTGTATCTCCAATTGTTGGAACAGTCAATGTTAAAGAATAAAGCTGTTTAAATGATGAGCTCTCGGCATCATCCGCAGAAATCGTCAGGTTAATCAACACATGTTTAGGATTAGTCACATCAGGGAACTTAGTATCAACAGTATTCACTGTTGGAATTTCGTCAGGAGTTGCCTCAGTGGTAGTACTTGTAGTAAATGCATCATTAGTAACATCCCGCGATGGTGTTGTGGTGACAACATGCTCAATGTGCGTGGTAAATTTATTTGTAGTGTTAATTATGGCGTTTGTTGTTACATGTTCATTTGTTAAATTCGTTTCCGTAGAGCTAGTTGTTGAAGACGCATCAGTTGTTGATTTTGTTGTTACAGGGGTTTCAGTTACGATTATTGGCTCAGATGTCATGATTTTAGGTGTGCTTGTGGTTTTTGAACCACTATTTTCACTATCGTAGTGAAACTTTTCCAAATTTTTATCCATGTCAGATGAATCATTGGAATATATGTGAAGCACTTCTTTGATTTGCTCCAATTGGCTTTGGATTTTGAAGAACTGAAGTTTTTCTAAACCATACGAACGAATCAATGGGAATGAGTCACCTTGCATATCTTCAGGCTCATAATCAATTTTATCTTTTTCAGTTTTTACAGGATCGTTAACTTGCTCTTTTATTTCAAGTGGATGTTCTACGTGAGTTTCTTTAATAATGTTAGGTGCTGTACTAGTCGTACTGCTAACGTAATTAGTTACTTTAGTAGTTATTTCAGCAGTGGTGGCAGCAATAGTAGTCGATTTCATTGCTGATATGGCAGGCTGTTCAGCCGTTGTCAAAGTAATAGTCACTGGGGCTATTGGAGGATTGTTACTCGTAGATGTCCCATGATTATTTGTTGTTAGATCACCAGTATTAACCGACACATCATCATTATTGCTAGATACAAAAGCATTGTTAGAATCCTCGTTCTTTTCTTCGTCCCGCTGAGTGGTGATGTCTTCTGCCACACCATGCACTAAGCTAACAGTGTACACAGAAGGCTTGGTTATATCATGCATATTTACAGCGGTGGAAGAATCCTCGGTAGAAACAGATTGTGGTAAAGAAGAAGCATGCCCATCTACTACATCTACACTTCTACGATGACGGGAGTGATGTTCCTCTTTACCTGTGCCTATGGTTGGCAAGCTTTGATGCGGCCTCGCCATAGTTTTGTTGGCGAACTCCAGTGATGTTGCTTTTGATGCCGGAAACACTTCTGTTGGTTCACCGACGACTACTGTACATGATTTGGGGTTTTGATACGTCCAGTTAACAAAATATGACGCTGTGAACAAAAGATAACAATAAGATTTAAGCATAAACTTAACGTAACCAACATTAAACTGAGAATGTTACGTTACGATAATATTGTTGTTCAAAAGTTACAGACAATTTATAAGCTCATTAATTAAGGTTCAAGAAATTGGCCTCTTAGATTAAAAATTTGTTTCCTTAGCTGTCACGAAGGGAACATTTTTAGGACCCAATTTGATCACCAATGTACACCGACATAAAAATTGGAAATTCAAGTAATATTTATTTTAGCACCCAATAAACCCAGTCATCTATGATAGTAGGCTCACCTGTCATATAAGACGCAATGGCTAACAATACAACGAAGAGTATTATAAATACAATGGCGGTGCACTTCCACGAGCACCTCGACGAAAGGCCTTTTCGGAAGTGAAACCGCGAACCGGCCGAAGGAAAGTTCGAGGATCGAAGGTTGTTCCGGACCGGGAGGACTGGAACTGGGGTACCGAAGGTCGGATGCGGTCGGTCGGACCGCTCCATTCTTTCTAACGTGCTTTTTTCTGGCTTGCCTGGACTACTACACGAAGAGTTCGACTTGTAGTCCATAGACGGATTCTTTTGAATATCCCCTGAAATTAGATCAAGATTAGAGATATGTGCTATTTTAAGCTACTTAATTATTTGATGTGTTTATATAAAAGTTATTGAGATATTGTAACGAAATAATATTACAATCGTGCACGCTTAAAACTGATTTATATTGTCATCCAGTATTTGAATCCAGTAGCACTGGATGAGAAAGCTTAAAAAAAAAGAAGAAGAAAGCTTATCATGTTTTTATATTTTCTTTATTTCTATATTGGTCATCGGTTATTATTATTTACAGCCAACATTATATCTGCGAGCAGAAATTGATCCAGAAATCTTGGGTGTGCGAGTTGAGTTGATGTGTGTATGTAGATGTGGGTGTCTTAACCTAATAAAGAAGTCAGAAAGGTTCTAACATTCACCTGAAGGCACGTAGAAGTTGCCTGAGGGCGTGCGCACGAGACAGGAAGGTTCGAAGTCACCCAGGTCTGCAGGGTTGCCGGTGATGCGACCGTTCAGGCGAGACATGGTCGGGTTGCGAGGCGGCACATCGGGGGGGAGACGAGACCCTTCCAAGAGACACCCTGAGAATGGAGAGATGAAGTTTAGATAATTATGATAAGCAGCAAATTGAAGCTACCCTAATATATTTGAGAGATGTGATCGTAATGGTTTCGCTGACATCACACAAGGTCTCCATATTTGAAGTGAAAACTTCTTAAGGCGCGTTGAGCTCTTTTTGGTAGGGGGTAAACTTATGGATTCGGTAGTGCTTTACTATAGATTATAGATGGCGCTAATACCAGTTTTAAGTTTTCACTTGTTTCAGACAGATGGCATAATTTATTTACTCGCACTTATTCTTCTCAGTTAAATAAATATTATGTACAGACTAACTATTTATATATATACAACTCTCTTAGTTGAAAGTAACTATACAATAATGTATTAATTGTAATTTACTAGTGTAATTTACACAATTTTTTAAAGCGTACTCTTCTTTAATATAGCCATGATTAATTGATTACCCTACTTCATAACTTCGACTCAAGTTAAACAAAGTCAATGCAATCAAACAAGGCTTACACACAAAGTCGTTGAAAACTTTGAAATACAAAAATGAGGCTCCAACAATAACGAGAATTGGACAAACGAATGAAAAAATTCGAGCCCTTGCAGTTTTATTGCTGTTTAAATAAAACAAGCCTTTTAAAGTTACGATAAATATTTCCCAGCCTTTATCTTGGACGTTAGTGGCAGTTTTGCCTCGTCAATAAAAAGTAAAATAACAAATAGGACGGTACTTTGATAAAACAAAGAAAAAATTACGAATACAGCGTCCCATGAACCCAAGGACGGCCATATAAGTATTATCTCTTCGTATAAAACCTAAATTTCCTTTGTGTAATCCTGGAGAATTAACAAAGCAGAACTTGGCCTTCATTATTACCAATAATCTGTTATCAAATGCCGTTATTTGTAAAGTTAAAGGCTTTTACAAAATTAATCAGCATGCTCCAGCGGTCGTGGCGGAGGCATTAGCACAGGGAAAAATTTAATTAATTCCATCCACGAAAATTTACAAGTTGAAATTCAATTAGGGGCGAATATTGCTCACCGTAATGGCTCGTAAACAAATAACCATGGATAGGCTCATGCAAATGGATCAAAGATCGCGTGTTTCGGCTGTTCTTTATAAGGAAAATATATTAGATCGGGAGCTACTGGTCTAACCGCGGGCGCGGCGGACTCTCCCATCGCTAATATAAGCTAATGGAAAATCGAAGTATTATCTGTGGCCCCGCGCCCTCGACGCCTCTTATCGGCCACCCATAACATCAAACTTTTGATCCTCCACGAATTTTAAGGATTCCTTCGAGCGTTAATTAATTTATTGTACCACCCGATGTAGCCGCAAGAAAACTCAATTCATTTTAAAAGGGTTTTTGTGTTGTTTTTTTCGCGATCGATCTCCCCCACCCTCTCGATCACTACCGAAATGAAAATGGTGAACTTCTCGACAATATCGTCAGCCGCCTTTTGTGGTCTCGCCCTTTGATACCATTCTTTTCTTAGCAATTAGAGATTAATGAGTTTCATTGAACTTTCATAAAGCGCACTATAATCCGCAGTTCCTACCTACCATGAGTAATAGCTATATATAGTGCGGTAATGAAATAGTAAAAGGTGGAATAGTTTTAGTTTAAATGCTTTTATCTATGGCAGTACTGGTGGATCTTTTATCGTCTTATGTTACATTCTTGCCTTCGAAGCTTCATCTCAGATACATACTTCAAAGTCCGTAAGCGAATGTTGTTTACTGTGATGCTGACACTACCATCGGTAGACTCCTATGTAACATAATCAGAGGATTGTCGACAACATTTCATGGCGTGCTTTAACTGACACTAAGCACTTTCTAAACGCGGTAATTTGTTATGAGGACCGATGTTTAAGGACAAATGCGCCAAGTCGAGCGTACCGAACGGTCGATCCATCCCATCCCGCCGCCGCAGCCAATGAAAAAACTAAATCACCAAATCCCTTACCTAATTTAGGAGGACAAGCATAGTCATTAATACACACGTCAGTCGTCGTGCTACTACAAAATGTGGCCCATTTATATCCCGTCTCGGGGCCTGGGAATTATGGTAATCGGACGAGTCGTGTCCTTTGTCTGTAATGGTTGGTAATTACCGAGGCACCTCCTGAGGGCCCCACGGCTCGGAGAATTCGACACTCGTTACGCGAATCGTCTCAACTTTAAAAAGGGAACGCGATTTTGAATGCCGTCATGGGATTTGTCGTTGCGCACCCGGAACAAACTCACTTTTTTCTCTTTTTACTTTTGCCAAAATTGCCTCCCACATACTGGGTCCTGATTGGTCCTTTTTGAGTTTGTTTACGCAAGGAAATCGGTATTTTTTACAGCCAACCCAGACTTTTCGGCGCTCGCTTTTACTATCCCATATTATTTATTGAGACTACACTATGCATAAAACTGAATAACAATCAGATAGAGGCCACTATCCATATTCCGGTTCGTTTATTTTTATATTTTTCGAGCCATCTGGCATCCGATCTTCTATTTTCCGTTTAGGATCCGTATTTTCTTCCGCAGAAATCCAAAGCTCGCTTACTTATTGGAAGATAAAGGGGGTGTGTTTCGGCTCATTTGCGGCCGAGCTCGGCCCGAACAAACGTGATTTCTTATTGGAAACGGAAAAGAAACAGACCGACTTGTAATAGAGTAACTGCGGTTTACCCGCCAGTAAGCTTCACTAGAGAGGTTAATTCCCTGTCCATTATTCCTGCTAAGATTAACATTCCACGTTTTTACTGTTTGTTCAAGACTATTGATGAAAGATTGCAGTTACTTTATGACACACGAAAGTAATTTGGCGCAGATGTTGGCAAGGCAGAAACTGTCTGGTATATATCTCTCCAGGTAGTTTCATAACCTGCGACGTTGATGTATGAGACGTAAAGCACATTCACGTGTAAGACGCACACCGATAGAAACGAGATACATTTGGGCAATCTCTGAAGGCAAGAGACGCGGCGGCAACACGTGCTCACAATCTTAAACTCGTTACACGAACATTCCCGAAGCAATTTAGAATTTACCCCTTAATCTTGATCCTAACTCGAATTGAGAACATACAAGACAATAGTTATTTACGTAGATTTATATCGGAGAAATATATGTAGATTCGAATATCGATCGTTTAGAATAGTTGTGCGGTAAAATCACTTAAACCATACGTTCTCGATGGCGTCGATTCCCCAATTTCGATTTTAAATTTAGCACCAAAGTTGGGCCCGTGCAATATTTATATGAGAGAGCGGCGCTGCGATTTATAGTTAGGAAACAATCGGGAACTTGGTCCGGCGTCGTCGTGACTTCGTTTTAATTAGTACCCATTCATCGTCGAACAATCGAGTGCTCGAACAAATCCATTATCGGGAACTTTTCGATAGTCGAAAGAGGTGTATTCAAAGTTTTGCGATTGCTAAGGGATCGAGCACGAGGGCTTTTGTGGATCTTACATTCTGATCCCCGGGAACTGTCTTCCGAGGGATCCCGTCCATTATACAATTTATAAAATAAAAGTACTCGATATCCAATAGATTCGCTTTCAAAGCGTATTTCTTATTATTACAGCTTTGAAGAATTGGGTTTTCTTATAATTTCCTTTACGTTTCGATATCGGAAGGTTAGCAAGCATTATCGAAAAATTCGGAGGCATTAACGAAATTCAGCAGTTCGGGAAAGGAAGGCCGCCGCTATCTCCCGGTACAAGTGGAATGGGCTTGCGTAATGACATTACGCGTACATTTTAATCGATGGCTCACGGTTGGCCGGAGCCCAATGCTGTATACATAAGCTTATCTCTACGGTACATAGACGGATTCATTCTATTAAAATTGATTGATTAACTTCCCGCATTGGTTTGAATTTGTAAAACAGTTGTACAAATAGCGCTTTAAGCATATTCGACACGTCTAGTGTTCGATTAAATCGTGATGGCGGGTTTGCATGTCAGTGCTAGTACGAGCGGCGACGAATGTAAATGTATAGCGCGCGCAATGTATCATGTCAAGACGCGGCGGCCGGCTGCCACACTGATAAGATTACCAGACAAAGGAAGTCCACCCATATCACTACCACCACGACCGCTAAATGCGAACCTTCATTTACTACCCCTTCTGCTAACGTAACTAATCTCAATTTTAACACAAAAGCTTTATAGTCGACATTGTCTCGTACGGTCTTTATTAGTGTTCCGACGTCAACGTCTGCTTCGTTAAAGGACACTCAGCTTTATTTATGTTGACATACTGGCAATGTTGCCTTATTTGTTGTTGACTATTCCTATTGTCGTGAATAGGATTTGGACCGTACGGCTGCTTGAATAGAGTTGAGATTGGTTGTTTCGTTGTAGAATATAGTTGGTTGCGTTAAGGGAATTTGACTTCTTTGCATTGGGTTTTAGGGTTGTTTTTTTTTTAGTATCCAGGTTGTACGTAGTGAGGTTAGCCGGGTGGTTTCCGGACGACGATAAGGAGACGATGTTGCTAAGTCGGTCCGTCACGCGACCTGTCCACTAATTTATGTTGCGCTGATTTTGTGATATAACAACCCAGTAGACGGAACCCTTCTCGAACACTCGTAGTTGTAGACGGAGCTGAAGTAAGGCTTTTTATGGGCAGTTATGTTAATGTATTGTCTAGCAAACATCCGCTGAACAAAGTAACTTACTTTCAGAACATAAATTTACATTAATCTCAGTATAATTCGACGTACGGTGTTGTAGTATTTGACAAAGTAAGCTTATTTACGGAATAAGTTGGTTGCGAGGTAAGTTTCATCATTTGCTTTGATACTGAAACCTATGGGTATTTCTTCAGTTCAGAGCAGTAATTGGGTCTGTTAATTTGTACTCAAGTGCTGTACTGAGGTCTGTAGTTGGAGTACCTTCGGATGGTAGATTACAGACTTGATAATAAACAGAAAGTGCAACGTTAGAGCTCGTTAGAAGCCTCGCTCGGAAGCCTTCATTAGTGTTTACAAGTAAATGGAGAAAAAATAAAGCGTCCGAGAGCAGCCGGGCGGCTTCGGTTACACGGCACACCAGCGCACCAGCACACCGGAGTGGCGGGATACCTTCACGACTCAACATCAACTAACTAATGCTTGAAACAATATGCAGCGCCATCATTAATCTCACTATCTCATTGTACATATTTCTTTGTCTAAATCCATTAAATTAATTACAGCCATTTGGGGAGCCGACTCCGTATTTATTAGGCTCGTTATCATTCATTGAATCTTTCGATAGACGAGTACTCGGTAAATTGGAAGAAATGCCGAGACGCTCTGATAGATGTTCTACTTACACGTAAATGGGGGGCCAAATTAGCTGTCTACCGAAGAATGCAGTTACGTCCGTGACTGATACCCGTCGATGGATTTCGGGCGCGAGATCCCGAGTGCGACTTAGATTCATAGGTGTCATCGCGTCCGTTTAGAAGGGTGTTGAAATTGGGAAATTCCTTACGATATTACACGAGGTGCGAAGAGTCGGCAGAACGGAATGAGTGCGTTGCTTGTGGATAGACGTGCATTGTTGACATAGCTCGTTACAGCCGAGTGTACTGCGGACTGCGGGAGTCGGAGCGCGTCTTTGTGTGAGCGAGTCCCCGGCCGGTCTGCGAGCCAAGAATGTTTATTAGTCGCGCACAATAGGATCGGCGGCGGGTTGCGGACATTTGATTCTAGTTGAGCCCGTCAGATGTCCGATAACCGGTGGCTCGACTTCATTAACCTTTACCCGTCCGCGGAGGCATTAATTACGCTTAATAGAAACAAACAAAACGAAACTCCGACAGATAAATGGGCCGAGATAGTTATTTAATTGTCTTATCTGAGGAGCGGGCGTCGAGACGTCTCTGGCGGCGTGGGGTGTTGGAATAATGCAGATTCATTTGCCGTTTACGTCTTAACTTTTGTCAAAAGTTTCCATTTCTACCGATCCCCCTTTCCGCTAATGAACGATTCACAAACGAGATTGGGTGTTGTGAATTAATGTTTTGTGTAATTGCTTGTGTACGATTGTGTAATTTGATGCGCGTAATCAATGGCAGAAGATAACAACCGCGATGCCGTTCCGGGAGAACACATGTAGCGCAATTTAACATCATAAGGGTGAATAATATTTATTTCTACTGTTGAATTGGTTTTGATTGAGATGCTGTGAGTCTTTAGTCTACAAATACTCTATGAAGGTTACAAAAGATTTCGTGAGATATTTGTCATAGCTTAATGCGCATTCCCCTTGTCTAGAGGGAGACACACATATGTTATGGGAATATATTCAGGTGCGTCATACTGTCACATGTCCAGTATGGAAGCGGTCATATTTTTCGTCGCCACTTTTTTTCAGGAACGGAAGCGCGAGCATCGCCGACGGCGATACCCTGATAGAGATTGATGATCGCACCTACCCCCGCCCCGTCCCGCGCACACCCTCGCGGGTCATTGAGCTTACCCGATTACACCAGGCCAGAGGGGATTCGCATATATCCAAATTACCCCAGTGATGGACGTTTCTTACCCAGATAACTATCCTCCAATAATCCCCTTGGTACCGTATCAACGTATCGATATCTACTCGTATGCTCTCATTTGTGTCTAGTTAGTGATGCACTGTCGAATTTCATGCGCAAAATAATGCGGACTTTTAATATGAACACTAAAATTCGAAAGCTTTCAGTTTTATCACCGTTCCATTGTACGCTAACAACATTATTATACAGGGCCGCTGCATCCGCTTAATGTTAAAATTACCATCCATAAAAGTCGGTTTTGAGAAAGGAGTTTTTACTGTAAAAAAACGAGTCTCGGTTACGCAGTGTTCCGATTTGTAATATAATCTGCTGTCATCGTTGGCTAATTATTCGGCCTCTTTTCATGAAAAAATAAACAAATGACAGCAGAGCCGCTCGATGCGCATTTGTCAAAGCGCGTTGCAGCGCCCGCCATCTTGAATCTTGAGTGGCATTCAACACCGACTGAGTGGCCTATCCACGCGCCCAACCGCAATCAAGTGTCATTATAACAGTGCGTACAAAAAATGCGTTTTCTTTGGGTAATTGGTTATGAACTCTTCACTTGTAAAAATCTGTGTACAGCTAACACCTCGTGATGCAACCGATATAATATATTGCCGCGCGGCGAGCGGAGGGCTCTCAATTGCGGCAAAATCATATCGCGTATGAAATAAATCAGCTGTTCCGGGGTGCCTCGGGACGGATCGCGTTACACCCTCGATTTGTGAGGTTATTTGCATTTCGATATAAAATGGCGGCCGCGGTGGGATTTGACGTGACGTTGACAGGTGCGCACGCTATCACACTGGTCTCGTTTTAAGCGGGTCGTTGTGTTCAGTGCTTAATTAATTATTACTGCTGAAGTGGCTCTAGTAGTTTTCATTCTTCAACCAACTAATTATTTACTAATAGCATAATAGCATTTTTTTACTAATAGCAACAACGTTATTGAAGATAACTTTTGGATAACTTCTAAGGACTCATTAGCGGCTAGAATTGTTCTAACTAGTTATAAAAAATCGAATCGCACTAGAAACTAAGCTGATAATAGTCGCGATAATTGGTAATTACTCTCACTCTAAAGCCCGTCGACTGGAACTGAATAATCCTTTCCAACTTTTTTAATATAAAAGAGACAAAACGAGTCTTCGGAGCAACTTTTTCAAAGCGGATTACTTTAGGTTTCATGCTTTCAAAAGTATAAAATAACCTAATTCCGCATAAGCGCTAACTCGCGAGGTTCGCGGAAATATACAAACGCCGGGCGACCCATTCTATATGTACAGAGGTCAAGCATACTCACAGCCCTTTGTACCCAAATAGATATAGTACTGTGTGCATTAGCGAGGGTTGCTTTTCTTAACATTTTTTCCTCGACAAAGACGAGGCAGTACCCTTCTGCCTCTTCCGGTAGGGTTCGCGGGGAACCGCGATTAAATACATGTCATTTTGATTTATACGCACAATTATTACACATCATATACTTACACACAATGATTGTGTTTCTGTTCAGAGTTAGAACGAAGGGTTTGTACCTACTGAGCTATTAGTTTAATTAAACGTACAAGCAAACAGTATTAATAATAAACTCGGCTGTTATGGTTTAGTACAAATATTTGCACAGGATACAATTAATTAATTAGTATGTGGCATTAATCTAATTGTGTGTGTATGTAATGTAAAACATTTGCATACGGCGATGTGTGAACGTAGAAAAAATATATCGAGCACCACGGTCAAGCCAGTACTCCAGTTTAAAACCCATTTACAAATGTAAACGTTGCCGGCGTTACTCAAACAGTGCGGAGGCCCACGGGCCTTTCCGGGCCCATCCATCTTGTGGGCTAACGGGTCCGAATGTTACATTGACGAACGATGGCCCCTCGATATGGAAGATGACACAATGCGATGACCCCGAATCCATTCCTTCTAAGACCCGAGTAATAGTTTTTCCCCACTATCCGTTACTCTCCATATTTTATCGGACCTTTTTATGAGGGTTATATTGAGAATGTGTCATGTTGCGATTCGTTCGGCGTCGCTGTTGCGCGCTTATGTATACATATTTGATGCAGACGCGTAAAGGATTGATGACCCTTGTACCATTTTTTTGGGACTGACTCCACAATCTATTTATTTTCGGATTCCGGCTAAGCACATGTGTTAAAGATATCGCTGGGGCGACACGTCCAAGGGTCGTCGAGTAATGCTTCGTCTCTTATTTGCATTGTTGCAACCCTAATGGAGGCCATTTTGTTTCGATCACGTGGAGGCATTAATGACGTCATCCATCAAGTCAAGTTGACAAGCCAGCGCAGTTGCAATGGACGCGGATTTTGTGTTGCCATCCAGGAAAAAACGTACAACCGAAAACGTAGAACTATTAAAAATCTATTTTCTACATTTTAAAACATATTTCGTATTTTATATTCGTCGGTTCTGAATTTATAAACTCGTCGTAAAAAACGTTCAGTAACTTCGTCTGATTAATGAGGAGCACAATTTACAGACGTAGCAGATGTGTAATTTGTTTAGTTCTATCTAAGCTTATTTGGAACAAGATCTTACTTGAGCGCATCAAGGTCGGTAATCTCCCCAGATTTCGCACTAAATTTAGGCTGGCAGCACCGCTACATGCGCTAATCCAGGTTAGTAATCACACGGTAAACCTATCACCATTTCAAGTGTGAAGTGTGAAATCGCTCATTTCCAAATGGCGCTGGAACACCAACCAAATGCAACCGCACCACGCTATTTTTAGAGAATAAATTCAATTACGAATTGCCTCATTTAGAACGGAAGGAACGAGAAATAAGGCAGCTTGTTAGTCGTAATCTAGTCACTAAATAAAGGCGTGAGTTACGACCGCCGCCGTGTGGATTAAAACGGACTTTTCTATATAAAAAATGGGCAATAACCGGGTGTGGAGAGGGTATACCCAGCGGACAAGATCCCTCCCAGGCGGAATTTCATTTGCAAAATTTTCTCTGACCGAAACGCCATTATGAACTCCTACAACGTTTATAATATATGTATCCTAAATTGAATTTCTTGACATGAGCGCTGCCTAAACAGGGCTGTAAAAATGAGATTCCAAAATTACGCGGCGGAATTTTTACGCGTGAAAATGACGCACGTGTAATAATATAACCGCGCGAGATTAATCCCTCAGAAATGTAGACGGAACCGAATCAAGAAGACAGCGGTAAGTATCTACACGGGTATTCCATCAGGGCGCGCCTTCGCACCTCCGCATTTTTATGTTTTCATAAATTTCCGTTGAGATCAATATTTTATATTCGCACCGGCACCGCAGTAAATGGGGATTTTTTGCAAGTTCGCGCCGCACCCCGGCTTTATTTATTCGGATGTGGCCCTCTCGAGATTCGCCACTTGTACCGTTCGATACATTTTTCACACGAATAATGTTATCACGTACCGTTTCTACGCGCCTTCTCTATCACTTATGCATATACGGTGTTTTTGTGGTGTGTACGTTGGCTCGTCTAATTTCAAAATCGCAACGCGACGTCGCCTCGGCTGTCTTTTTAAACGTGAGATTTGTCCGGTTATCCGGTAGTCGTGAGAGACAAATCCAATCGTTGAGAATCCTTGTACGGGCGAGCGTTGATTGGTCGCGACATTTTATTACCTTAGCCAGGAGTTGGTTTTACGAGGCGGGCCCGACAGCCAGGAGGGTGGTTTTACGTGATAAGTATTTTTATTTGTTCGAGAGCTTGGATAAACTGGTGGAGGTGGTCGCGGATTACTTTACCGTAACACAATCTCTAAGCTTTTACGGGCACCTGTCACGTCGCTGTCCTATATTTTGGAGTTTTTCTGTGAGTTGAAGCTGTCAGTTTATCAAATTACTGTGTGCAGATCGATGGTGCACGTGGTGTATTCTCATGGTAGTGATCGCAGTGGGTATCTTTGGGCCACCCGTAGCCAGGCGCTTTGTCCGCGCGGCGCAAAAAATGACCCAATGTGCAGCGCTCCTGCTGCTAATCCTATTTACTCCGGCAAATAAATTATAGCGGCCGACCACTAATATGTACGGACGGTGCTCGGCGCGCGATACTAACTGCTCTGTTACTGCTACATTTATAGTGGGATTTGCCACTTGTTGTAGATTTGTTATATCGGTTTCTATTACGACGATATACGAGAATATTAAGTTTCCTTTGTGTTATTTGATGGCGTATTTTATCCCACTATAGTAACGCAGTGGAATTGTGTAAATAATAGGCTTCCGGATATTGTATCTCGCAAGTGTGAATATGAGCAAAAGAGATAATAATAATTATGTAGAATGCGTTCGGACGATCAAGTTTTTATCATTGACTAGCAGCGTCCCACGGTTTCATCCGCCTAAGTATCGATCCCGTGGGAATAAATAAACTATGTATGTATTCAGGTTATAAACTATCTGTGTGCCAAATTTCACCCAAATCCATTCAGTAGTTTTTGCGTGAAAGAGTAACAAGCATCCATCCAACCTCATAAACTTTCACGTTTATAATATTAGTAGTACTATGAGTAAGTACTATCAGTCGAAGGTTTATTAAAATAATGTGTTGCCTTGATTAAGTTATTCGTAAAATTACAAAGAACACATGTCGTGAAGTGTCGTTCTTCTTGTATAACTCGAGGCGCAATATTTATTTTAATGTTATATATTGCACGTTATTACCCAGTTCTACGTAAAAGAGATTGCTTTAGTTTCGTGGAAAATCTTGTGACTTCGTAAGAGAATGTACGCCATATTCATTCTTATAAAGATAACCCAATATTAAAATTCTTTTGGATATTAAATGGTGGCTTTAAGATAACCATTATTTTTTTCTTCTTCCGTTATCTATTTTATTATTTTCATGGGCTGGTAGTTGTATAGTATATTGCTTATAGTTCCTTTAATAAATAAAACCCTTTTCTTGTAAGAGTTACCAAGAAACCACAAAAAGCCTTCTAAATAATCGGACAGATTTTGTCATAAGCTCTTGGAAGAATTAAATTAAAGTCAGAATCAATCAAAATCCCGCCTTACATCATCAATACTATGCAATTACCATATTACCCAATATCCTCCTCAAATTCTATCACTATTCGATACAGAGGTGAGGAGCTTCTCCTGTATCTATCGACAATATCAATAAAGCAATCAATACAGCCACATAAAGGGCTTATTTCTGGCGGCTCTTCACTTCATCTATCGCCACGCGTGTGTGTTCAATGAAATTGTACGTAAACAACTGACGGTGTTGTCAGATAAGCGCGTCATTATCATAATACGACGCACAGGTGATAACGCGAACAGTTCCTGTGTTTGTCATAAGCTGTGTATCTACTTGAGCAGTCGTCGGACGAGACGCCTCGACTTGAGGCACACTGAGGCTAACTCTGACTAGTAGATACGAAGCGAATGGCTCCTTAGAGTGAGACAAGATATCAAGAAACGTATGATAGAGCGGTGACCCTCAGGTTGAGGTAACGTCTCTACTTGAACAGCTTTAGGCCGAAGCATCGCTTTAACGGTGCCTCTAATAGATTAGTTTTATATCACAGCACTCATTCAATTCAATTCATTTATTAATTTCGTGAACATAAATTAGACAGATGTTTTACAAAGAAATGTTGGTCCATACTATGTCCCACCAGAAGGCATACTAAATTGTTGAAGTAATCATATAAATGTAGCATTAATAAAATTAAAATTAAAATGCCAAACTCTAATGGCTAATAATAATATTTAAATGTCAATAAATTAAGACGGCATAAAAACAAATAAATGTCACAATTTTATAAACAATAATAAATGTATTTTAAATAAAAACTAATGGGAGCAACATTTTAATTATACAGACAGATATAAAATTATATAAATATTATTTTAATTTATCATGAATAATATATTCATTAACAGAATAATACGCCTTGTCATTTAATAATTTAAAAAGCCTACGTTTAAACTCATTCATACTGTTGCTTGATACAATCTGATCAGGTAATTTGTTATACAGATTTGGGGCCATTGCATATGTACTATTTTATAGAAATTTGGTTTTTTTGCGTAACAAGTGTAACTTATTTGAGCGTCGTTGACTTACATTTCATAGCACAAGATAAGAGAAAGCAAAGCTTATAACATTGAGAAGCCATTATTTCTTGCAGTTTAAACAATTAAGCGTTAGTGCATAAAATAATCACAAAATGCCCTCTTCCTTACAAGTTAAAATACACGCTTTACTATAAAATTAAACCATTTCTCCCACATTTGTTTGTCCGTACGCTGAATCATATTACCGTGCGTGAGTGTTCAATGAAATTGTTTACAAACAACTGACGGTGCTGCCAGATACGCGCTTCATTATCATAACACAACGCACAGGTGATAACGTAAACTACGTGTGTGTGTGTTTACGAATAGCCTAAGGTTATAATAGCTATCTTGTAGTAAAGTTCAAGGTCAAGTTAAATTAATTTTAGAACTGGCTATTATGTGAAGGTTTTTATTTACAGTCTGTTTGTAGGAAGTATAATTTGTTTAGCTTCATAAATTGAAATGTTTTCTGTCTACGCGCCTACGAATTTCGTAGCACTTACTACGCGGTTTTTCAGATTGACTGCTACGGCTACGCGACTACGAAAAATGTTTTTTGCAATGAATGTTTCAGTAGGAGCATTAAATGCTATTTTATTTATATACCTAATCAGCCTGTAATGTTCCCACTGCTGGGACACAGGCCTCTTCTCTGCGAGAGGGAGTGAGTCGTAATTAACCGCGCGGGCCCAGTGCTGGTTGGCGGATATCACGTCTCGTCGAATTTTTGGTTGTTTTTTTTTTTACATTGTTTGATGATAACATATCGCATCAAAGAGGTGTACTGTAGGTACATCTCTGCCCAACCCTTCGTGGAAAAAAGGCGTGATGTTATATTATGTTAACGCATCAAGTGTCCCTAAGGGAAGTTCGCTAAGAGGAGCCATCTTATGTTTTTATCTCTGATCAATGATTACTAAAACTAGAATTTATATACTTTAACCATGTTGTGTTCTATAAACCTCTTTATAAGTAGGTATTAACTTTAATCCTAGTTCATATCGAAAACATATTTTCTAGAATGCTATGAGTACTTTATTCGTAGCCAGTTGTAGACTTTATTAAATATCTTCGCATAAAACATTCCTTGATAAAGTTTTAAAATACTCCATATGACGCGAAGCATAGCAGTCATGTTTGCATAAGCATTCTTCGAACTGAATCCAAATTGCCGTCATATAAATTATAAACTTTAGCGTTTAAACATGAATAATTTAATATTCTAAAACGTTCGCAGACACCGGCACTATAATTCTAAATTAGAAATTCCATCTCACACATGCGGCGCACACAAAAAAGATAAATAATTTCGTGCCATTTCAATAAAGCCACAATTTCACGGGCGCGTTGGCGCGAACTCGCGAGTGTTACAATTTAATAGAACTTCAAAAGGCCTGCTGATTCCACCACAATTCTATCAGCTTAGCACGAGATCCCGAGCATTATGCGTATAAAAAGCGGTTATCGCGCACCCTCCCCCGCAGGCGAGGGGGGCGAGGGGGGCGAGGGGGGCGAATAGGGGAACAACACGGATACGGGACGATACTACGCGAACTCTAGCGGAACATAACTTTTGAGTAACTTTTTAGGTTGTTTTAAGTACATTGCTGTGTTACTACGGAAAGTACCCGGTAGTTTATTCGGATGCGCGCATTATAACGCTCCGATATATTGAGTCGTTGTCCTGTATCGATATAGTTTAAGTGGAACACATGTGTCTTCATTTCATGCGTATTGTTCAGAATTACTGATGACGTTCTAAGCGAGGAAAAGAACTTAAAATAAAATTGTGGGAAATAAAGAAACTGTTGTTTGTTACGGTAAACAGTTTCGAGTTCAAACTATAGAAATATTTCTTTACATAGACCGTCCATTCAGTAGATATGGAAAAAAAAAACTAAAATGAAAATAGAAGCAGAGGAAAATGTTGGGGGTTTATATTTATAGTTTCAATTAGCGGGCTTTGCACGCCTCGCCCGTTTGCCTGTGAAGCTCGTTATTAGAATTTAAATAATATATAAGCTAACTTTCTAGAAAAAATACACTTTCGAGCGTTCCAAACTCGAAAATAAATCCAGTTGTAAATTAGCGCGAGTATAAAATTCATTGCGCGAAAATTACGACAGAATAAAAGGCGGTCGTCAACAAAATTTAATTCGACATTCGTTGGAAAACGCCTCATTTGAACGACAATAATCAACGCATAAAACAGTTTAATGCGGTCACTTTAAAAAAGCTCGCGATACGCAGCCACTACGCTGTCGTTCGGAACAATTAAAATTGCGCACTGTCAACGCTTTGCGATTCAACAGTGACTATTTAGCGACAATTACGTTACATCACCGTCCATTGTCCTGTAGCGATTAAGCTTCAACTACAATGGTCCAATCCCGACCTCTAACGAAGCGACTTCGGCTGTTTCCGCCCCCACTTCGGTTCGCTCAAAGAAGCGTAATTTGCGGTTACGAAAATTGTAGTCGCTACGAATTTTGACGATGTTCGCCAAAGTTTACCAACTGCAGTCGTTTGAAAGTCGACCTTCCAACGGGTTAAGTCGAGTCGACGAAGTTCCGGGTGTGTCAGGGTTAATTCGACCGGTCAGTTTAACCCCTATTGGCTCGGATGGGTTGGGATATTAAATAGCACGGGATAGTTCACTATTGATAACATTACTTTTTATGGGAATCCTTTTGTTGTTAGACCTTTACGCAGAGATTAAATTACACGTGCATGTATCTCATTTCGTGAAGGTATTTTTTGGTTCTATTGCGAATATTTTTCTCAAAGAGGATATGATCCGGGTGATAGTAATACGACATGTGAAGAAACAAATAAGATTCGCATAGCGGCAACAAAAGCCTAACCCTCGTCGAAACCCGAACATACAAAGAAAAACCGATTACAGTAAGCCTTGAAATAACGGTAACTTTACCCGTCTATTAGCAATATTCTGTTCGCACTGAGTGCTGCGCAATTATACGTTGACAAAGCTCGGCAAAGGAGGTAGGGGCCCTTTGTTACAGCGACGCCAATAATGATGGCATAAACTTTACTAATTTTGCTACAGACCGCGAATACTGCCGCACCAAAGCCCGGTTCACATGACGCGTCCTAATTGTCACGTTGAGGTAAAAATTTTGATGGAGACTTTTGGTAGAGAGAAAGGAAGTGTTTTATTATTCGTGCTGTTTGATGTTTGAATGTGGTAATGTAGAATCTAAGTGTTTCCGTATGTTTTCCGATCAAAACTAGCTGCGCCCTGCGGTTTCTCCCACGTAAGTCTCGATCCCGTGGAAATATCGGGATACAAAATATCCTAAGTCCTATTCCAGGTCATGGTTTACCCTTATGCCAAATTTCACCTAAATTAGATTAGCCGTTTTAGCGTGAAAGCGTCATAAACAAATAAGCAAACTCACTTTTGCAATTTAAAATATTAGTTCGGATTATATTTTCCAGATTTCTTCGTGTCAAAAGTCATACGCTTATTAAAGAAATGTGACTGTAACATATCATCTACGTAGCTTCATGTAGTGTTTAATACCGATGGAAATAGTATTGTTATTAACTTTAGAATAATTGTTTCAGCAGTCGATTTTGTTTGGACGGAGCCCTTTACTATTTGTTATTTCGTTTAGTGGTAGATACAGCATAATTTTATGCAAGATTTTAAACCCATTCTCTTAATTAATCAAGAAACAATAAACCGAATACTCTAAAGTCAATAACCACATTCTGCATGCCGCTTTACTTGGTATACTGTTTCAGTAGCTACTTTAGAGAGAGATATCAATTGCTCGCTAACTATGGCTGATAAAACGCGTTCGCCCTTTGACAGCAGACTCGGAACTTCCCTTATCAGTTCTCTCGTTAAATTATAACAATACAACGAACGTGTGTCTGTGTATGTAGCCTATGTTGTTTAGAAGGCTAGGTAACTTCAGTAATAGGTGTTGGGTGGTTTTTATCGGCGATATGTTTAAGCGGCACGTATACAGCGAGGAATTGTGATTAGACATGCTAACTACCGGCGAGGTTCTATAAGCGTTATGTAACGTTAAGAAGTCGTTGTTTATTTTTTTTTGCGTTAAGCTTTGCAACGTGGAATGGGATTTTGTTGCAGTATACTGCGTTAATACCAAGCCATTTGGTAAATCTGTTAGAACGTATAAAATTAAATTATTTTTGTAAACTCGTTAGTAATAAATGAAAAAGACTATTTTGAAACATAAAACCTTATTGCTTTCACATTTAAACTAATAGGTGTTTCACCAGCACACCTTGATATTCGCTAACGCAAGTAAAATGAGCGATGAAAACAAATCCTAAAAAAAAGTCTCAAATTAAAAAGCACGAGCCAACAACTGCAGCTTGCGATAAAAAATCATTAACGCCAAACATTGTTCTGGTGGCGTTGAAAATCGCGATTATCGCTAAGTCAAACGCGGAGTTTCGCACCCGCCCCAGGACGCGTTAAGCGCGGCCCGCTCTCCCCCAAAATATAGGCACAAAAAGCCGCTCATAAGTAATTCACCTGTTAAAGCGCATGAAAATAATGGCCGAATACCAATTTCAGCTCTGCTTACTCGTGAAAAACGTTCGCTCGAATGAGATAATGGTATTAAGAAAATATTTTAGTGCGTTTCGGGACGACCGTTCAATTTTGTAAAGCAATGAATATGAAAACTAAATTGTAATAAACCAGTAAACTTATATTTCAATTTACTCAATCTTGTGGATACTATACCTTGTAAGTTACCTCATAAATTACAAGTAACAACTACGTTATAAGAATGTTAGATGATAAATTCTTGAATTCTGAACATAACTGCTTTCGGTACTATGTGGCATGAAGAATCTTTTCAATAATTTCGGAACATATTCTCCATAACTTTAAAAGTCGGATGTGTATTATGAACGTAAAGTGCGACATTAAGGCAAAGGCCTTTTAGAAAGTCGACGATAGAGTAAGTCGGGGTGAAATGTGACCCCACTGGAGTTTACACCACACACTCATAGCACCTACCTTGTTTAAGTACGAATTTACTCGAACCTACCGACATATTTATAATGCGAGTTAAAAACAAATCCCGATAAATACTCAGTTGGAATGGTAAAATGTAAGTTATGAACAATTTTTCGTTTAATTAATTATCATTTGCTGTCGTCAATTTGTTACTGTTAATTACCTATTAATTTATAAATCCAATCTAAGGTAGCTTCGAAATGATTAATTAAAATTATCATTTTAATTAACGCTGATCGATTAACCTGGGACAGACTGGATGCGGAAGGCGGAGGACAGGATGTTGTGGCGCATCCAGGGAGTGTAATGGGACTGTAGTGGGAGTGGGAGTGTTGTGGTCCAGCAGTGGACTGCAATAGGCTGATATCAATTAACCTTCAGAGTACTTATTAATGTAGCTTTTGGTTCAAAATAAATGATATTAAAATGTCGTCTTGATAATTAATTCTGAAAAAACTATCCAGACTTTGTTTTTAAACCGAACGCCATCTAACAATGCTTTTCTTTGCATAAAAAGAGGCGGTAGTCTGGCTTTTGCCTTAATACCTGGGAGTCCGCAAGATTTCTTATTAATTATTTAGTATTCTCGTTTGACTCGCGATCTCTGTAGTCTGAAGAGAAATGTGTAGTGCCAATTGCAAATACAATATTGATACTTACAAAATAATCATATTTAGAAGTATTGAAAATGCTACCATTTTATTATAAACGAGAGAATTTGTAACACAATAGAAAGTTGTGCCATTTCAGGGAATGAATATACAGGGTGAAATTGAATTCATGGATAAGGGGTCATTGTACTCATCATTATAAACAACTTTCACTGTAGATACAAATAAGAAATCGCGAAAAAAAATCAGCTGTTTCCTTCATTTTGACGAGGTATGCGAACACGAGGGAAGAGCAGATTTTTTTTTACAATTTTAGTTTTTTCAAGAATTAAATAAAATAAAAAAAATGTATTATGCTTATAGATACTTTAGTAATATTGTAATGATTTTTAGTTTTAACGAAGTTTATTTTTTATTTTTCAGTCACAATATTTATTAATTTCAAAGTTTTTTTTTTTAAATTTACAATTTTAAATAAAATTAACGAAGTTATTTGTATTTCAGGAGAAAAATAAAAAGTTCTATTTTACAGGACGATAAAAACTACTTTGGCTACCACAAACTGCAGAGACACAAACCCTTATGCACCGTGTTGTGTACAAAGATCACAATTAAAGTTTTGTTCAAATATTTACTGAACATTTGTCAAAGTGTCCGTTTGCTTACGTAGCGGCGACTGGTCTCAACTAAAGCTTAAGCGGTCACTTTCCACGCCAGGCTGCACTCGACAACGAACAGTTAAGCGCTCGCAAATAAACAGACTTAACTTTTTTTCGGTTCAATTATATTTATTTTTATTATTGTATAAATGGATAGAAGTATTGTTTGAGGAAATATGAGCATTTCATGTATAATACAAGTGCACCTCAGTATTCTGAAACTACGTTGAACAATGCAGAAGTCAAGGTATAACTCAAAGTTACTCAAAAGCAACAAGGAAACATAAGTGCAACTTAAGAACTTTTCACAGCGAAACATCTACATTTATTCCAAGTTCTGGATTCTCACACCAATTAATTACCACTTTAAACTCCACAAAAGTGAGGAACTAAGCGACCGCTCAAATTGCTTAAATCTTTCACGGCAACAATTGGAGGACAATAATTGTTAAAGAGGTTCGTACACTCAGCAAAGTGCGGGGCGACGCGCGAGCAATGCGCGGGCGAGCGAGTTGGTCCCGCCTCTATCACAGCGTTTACCAGAAAACGTGGTCATATTTAAGGGTGTGGCACAGACCATAAAATTGAACAACTTTCTCAATGGATACCAACATCGATATGGCGAAAAAATAATCAGCTGTCCCATACCTAAACTGATTGACATCCGTTATCTCACACTTCAGGTCCAGTTGAAAACCAGCGTCAGGCACTAGTTGTCTGTCATTTTTACTGAACTGGGCTTATTTGGCGCAGCCGCGAGGGACACTTCCCTCTGAATTTCTTAGTTAAAGTACACTTTTTTATTTTTTTCCTATTTTTTATTGTTTCTTTTTTACTTGTAGTTACGTTGTGTTGTGTGCCCTGTCTGTGGTAAATAAATGTATTTTCTTTCTTTCATAGAAAACTTCAATATTTCGACCCAAATGACCACTGAAAATCAGCGCTGTGCTGTGGGTCTCCCATAGCTCAACATCATGCTGAGTGGAAGCCTTCTTGTCTGAGTCATAACGTGACGTGACGTGCCAAATGTGTTTTTTTTTTTTTTTTTTTTTTTTAAATTTGTCTTATGTGTAATATTTTGATTAAGTACTGTTATCTTTTGTACGAGTATGCACGTGTTTCTGTGACAAATAAGCCTATATTTCTTTCTTTCTTTCTAAATGTCCAGCAGCTTCAGTTTGATGGTCTCCTCTACCTAAGGATGTCTGTATCACACCTTTAAATATGACCACACATTTCTGAAACACGCTGTAGGGTCGAAATTCGCGCGGCAGTCCCGGGTTCTACGCTGCAATGCTCCCGATGTACGCCGCCCCTAAGCGCTTTAAATCGCGATCATTTCAGTTGCATATTCTCAATTATTGTCGGCTCCCGACGACTTGCGGGACTTTGGGAACGAAGCCTGAGCTCCTTAATTGCAGCGACGCTACCGCCTCTTGATATAAATTGAGACACCACAATCAAGATGGAATTAAATTTCAGTATCGGTGTTTTCGTCGTCTTGATTATCAAAACACAAGCATTTGGTATACAGTATTAACTTTGTTTAGATGATGTTTGAAATTAAGTAATTTGTTGCGAGTTACTTTGTCTTAGGAAGACGTTGACATTTTACTGATGGCTTAGTTAGATGATAATATGTAGGCATTAGGGCTTATGCTACGGTTTCCTAGGAGAGCAGTAGCTGCCATATAGCGTATGCAATGTGCCGGCCAATGACGTCTGCAATGTGCCGGCCAATGACGTCACTGAAACGTTATAATAATATAAGAAAGTAAATTGGTGTGTTTTCCTAGAGAGCGTTTTTAGGGTTCCGTAACCAAAGGGTAAACAGGACGCTATTACTAAGGCTATGTCCGTCTGTCTGTCCATCCGTCTGTCCGCGGCTTAGCTCAGAGACTGTTGGTACTGATCCCATGGTGTGCGATATCGTTGGAAAGGTCGTTAAAAATATTGTGAGTTTGTGAAAACCATTTTTGGTTTCAGGGATCCGTTTGAGACATATTAAGCTTTAAAGAGCTACTTTTTGTTAGAGTCAAGTGTCCCCCCCCTGTTAGCTAAATGGTTGGTTTTGGATATGTGAAAAAAATCACGGCAGTAGTATATATAACGAAATTAAAAGGAAAGCTATCACCGCTACGTAGGCTCCACAAGTTACCGAGTAATAATCGACCAACTTAAAGGAGATGGAAAACGGTGGGCCCAAATGTAATAAGTTGAGATATGATCTAAAAAATTAGACATATTTTTTTATCTAAGAATATGAAAAATCACTTCAATTCTCAATCTGGAAGCGGAGAAATATGAGAAAGATAGTTTTCGTGAGATTATCGATTCAATAATCGATTACACAGTTACGAAAATAAAACTTTTGCACTAAACAATTAACTCGAAGTAATTAAATGCACTATATATACTTATATGCAATATAGTGCATATAATTACAGTCATATTAATAAATCAAATATCAATTAATTACTTAAAAACCAATATTAATGATTATCGATTTCATATCGATTCAAATCTCTCTTATATTTTTAGTCTATGTCACTGACATGACAGCTGACTGACATTGACACTAGACAGTTGCCGACTGTTCTTGTTTGCTCACTCGTTTAGTGTTTTCCGATGCGTTTTGAGTGCTTTCCCGATTATTCGCCATTTGACGTTCATTCATATGATATTTCAAACATTTTCTAGTAAATATAATAACTATTAGTGCAAAAGAACACATTTTGCACTTCAGGAATCAGCTGTTAGTTATAGATTGTAACATAACCTCACTTTTACTTAATTTCTTTATCTCTTATATCTCTGTTCTCAGATTGACAAAATCCGCAGAATTTTCAGTGAAAGCTTGATAATATATAAGTTATTAATTGACACCACTTTCATTTTCTTACACCTAGGCCCATGATTGTATGTAATCGTTTCAGTCTCCTTTGCAGTTGCAAAAACATGAACAAGTTTTTCAACTACAATGTTAAGTTTGTTGGATAAATTCATCCCAACTACGGAACCCTTCATTGTGCGTGGTTCGACATGCACTTGGCCGGTTTTTTGACACCGTAAAGTCAAACCCCGCTGCCATCTTTTTCATGATAGTTGTCATTGCGGCCGTTATGTGGCGGCCACCGCTCTTCTAGGACACCGTAGCTTTAATACGAATTAAACATTGTCGTTAACTAATTGACGCTATTCCTAAATTGTACTAAAAGCCCTCATCAAAACGTCAACTAAGTTCTCGTCAATTTATCAATCAGTTACTGCAATTACAAGTGAAACGATAAAAACGCCATATAACGCTGCGATTACTGCGTTATAGTGTTTTTAAAAGAACAATTAAGGAGCGGAACTTATCGCTACCGGGTCAGGGTTACCTTTTGTGAGCGAGTTGTTAGCACCATTTGCTATTTTTATTGCCATTTGTGCATTCCGTTACAATTCTACGCGCTAGCTCTACGGTAGGTATTGTTGTACAGGTCGGTGTTAATTGCACATTATTTTCTAACAATAGCACGTGTGGGTAAGTGTTCAAAGGGTGAAACGATTTAAAAATACATTTGTTATTTTATTAACGAAAAAACTAACTTAAAAATGGTTCTCTTTCTGAGACTGAAACATGTTCACACCTCGTACATAATAAAAATAAAAGAAAGAAAGAAAGAAATATTTTTCGTGACCTCGTGTTCTTCACAATGGATTTTGATGCGAGTTTCGCTATTATTATTATTCTTATTTAATAAATGTATGTAAGAACTCTCGATGATTTGTAGAATCGTAAAAACCGTACGAAGTAGGGGCAGGTCCCTAGTCTAAACATATTATAAATTAAAGTCGCTTTTCATGTTTGTCTGTATGTCCGCGTTGTTCTTCTAAACCACGCAACAGATTTTGATGAGTTTTTCACCATCGTTTAGAGAATTTATTCCGGAAGGTTTATATGTACGTTAATATTATGAAAGAAATAAGAAATCTCGATATTTTACCAAGTTTTCAATTTTAATTCGGCAGCATTGTACTTCTCGGATGTAGAATGGGTAAAATTATTACCCGTGGTACCTTCCAGGGACTTCGACCACGGGTAATACACGGTAAAAACCGTGCGAAGGAGGAGCGGGCCGATAGTACTCGTATCTTATTATTATGAAGACGAAAACAAAACTCGGAACAAAACATTACAACGTGTGACAAGCTGAGACTGTCTTTGTATAAAATACCTACGTTATACTTATCTAAAGCGATACGCCTATCATTAGGCGACGTTAGGTGCTCAGAACTTTACGATATTTGAGTTCAAGTTAAGGATTTTCTTCGCGTCTATGTAAACAAACTCTGGGAATAAGAGTCGACGTTACAAAGTTCACGGAAGGCGCAAAACAACCGTTCTGTATAAACAAAATAATAAAAGAGTTAAAGAATTTAATAGCTCAAATAATTTTCAGCTCTGAAATCTAGAAAATTGTTTGACTTACTTCTATCTAAAAATGCTTTTGTAAAGTTATGAAATTATTTTTGGATAAATAAATTGCTTTAACTCTGATCTCGAAGCTCATTTCTGAATTGTAATTGGGATAATGTTGAATTTTTAAGCTGGATTTAGGCTATCTGAAATACAAAAAAAAATCGAATTCAAATTTTTTTATTGTAGCGTAGTTTCAATTCATGAATAACATCTCCATTTGAGTCCAAAACTAAACGCAAAATCCCGAAACATGTTAGTAAATAAAACCATCAATAAACACAAACCATAAACAACACCTGCGGACATTTCAAAGGCAGATTTAATGACACCGACCATAAATATCACTTAAAAAAATTACTACCGTGTAAAGCCATCACTAGGACTATTAACTAAACCTATCATTAAACCAATAGCACTTTCCCTCACGATGTTATAAAAATTTCAGTTCGCCGTAATAAATGTACAAAGTGTATTGGATAGCTTGTGCATTATCCGTAGCATGTCTGATAGCAGCTTTTGAAGGAAATAGCGCGCCTACGAAGAAGGCCAGTATTTCCGTTCGGGTGGGGGGGGGGGGGGGGGGGCGAAAAGGGGGGGCGATGTAGTCGGCCATTGCCGCTAATCGAGCCAGCGGTAAAACGAAGTATCTGATTTCTTTGAATTTTATTGCAACTTATTCCACAAAAATGCTCGGTGTATTCATTTACAAAGTTTTGTGTTCCACCAATGAGGATTCTGTTAACGTCAGAAATTAATTTTGATTGATATTTTAATTTCAATTTGGCAGTTGAACGTATAATTTAAAGTTGTTGTTAAAATTTTAGGAGTTTTGAATTTTGTTGTTGTTTACTGGTTTATATCACGCACTATTGACAAGTTAGTAATTAAAGTTTGCATAATTAATTACTAATACCCACCCTTTATAGAACACATAAAATTTCCAGTAATACACAACAAGGTAATTTTCATAACCCTAAAATCCGAACCTATACCAACTTAAACAACCCATTAAAAACTAGACCTAAATAAAATTCAATGCCAATTTAAATTAGTAATCAACCAACACTAACCTACTTGGGCTATTCTGGGTGTATGTGTGTGTAGTAGCCTATAGCCTCGGCACGATGAAGGCATCCATCAAATGGCGTGAACAGTAGAAAGCTACCGCCGGCCACTTATCAGATTTAGCCCTATTTGCTCGCCTACTTATAAGTAATTTCCGCAAATCGATTTGTTTTCTGAATAGGTCGATAGTGAGGAGGTTTGATTGTGGGCAGGATGTGTTGTGATAGGCATTGAAGTAGAAGAGGTTAATAGGTTTCTATCTTCAGGGACGTTTGAGGTTATTTTGAATTTATAGTCAATTTTGGTCGTTTTACCAAATTGAATAGATATAATACTTTGATATAACATAAAACATCACGCTTGTAATCCCTAAAGGGTTAAGCAGAGGTGTCAGTAGGTGTCTGGAGTTTGGATTTTTGCCCAGTTGATGGCAATAGGCTCGCCCCCTATTTACATGGGATTTAAATATAACTGGCAAAATGTGAGTGTACTATAGGCTGCCTCTCACTTTGATATATCTATTGAATTTGAGACTATTATGTAAATACTAGTTATAAGTGTGATGAAAGCGCATAACCAAGTTTTGATTTCATGTTCTACAAACAACATATGTCGACCTTTTTCAAAAAATAAAACTCACCCTTACACGATCGACTCGATTAAGCTGTCGATTTGCGGGAAAATGTGGACACGCCATCATAAAACATAACGTTTTGTGGAACGTTTGCGCGATGCCTAACGGTAATGTAATAATTACACGTAATACCATATTATTTTAACGTTAACTAGGTATTTAATTTATTACCTGAGGTTGACGATTACTGTGTCATTGTGCCAGTTAAATGGACATTGGATAAATAATTTGCAGCTTATTTTTTGTTATTTGTGGAATTTGTTAGCACCAAAAAATCCACAGTCCCGTTCGAAACCGACAGCCTAACAAAAAAAAAACGCTATCCAACCAAATATTTACACAAATAGGTACTCGAGAATTCAAGGGCTGAAAGTACAAAATCCGTGCTCATTAAAAACTTTTCAACGCTTAATGAAAATCTTATTGAACCGGCTACGAGTGCATCGGGCCTCCCCTCTCTCCTCCACAACGGGGAGAACCGCCTGAAATGGCCCAGCTAAGTGTATTACAGTCGGATCGCTGCCTTTCATTCGACACATCAAAGAAGATCCCGTTCGTTCGCAACTAAATCGAATCAGCACAGCTTTGTTTCTAGATTCCAGTAGGTAAATTTGCAAAGGGATGGGTCCGATATTGAGAGATTACTGCCTTTCAAGTAGATCTAGGCCGTTTGATTTGTAAAGCAGTTGCGTAGAACAGGTGTATTAGGATTATTTCTATTGTGGAAATAGTTTCGGGAATAGTTTAGAGGTTTATTGGGTTTATTTAACCTGAAAAGTAAGGTAGAGAAAGAAAGTAAGGATATTTTGAACAAAATAAGATACATTTTTTTGTGGTCTGAAATACAAGCTTCGACTTAGCTTAGGCACCAGTCTTCCATAATACTTTTCTTTAAGCCCATGACAGGACAATAAGATTCTTTTTACTACATATAAGGATATTGTGTTGAGAAAATAAATATAAAATTTATTTGAATTATTTTCTTTTATTTACATCATAAATGTTCAACGTTATTTTCTATTAAACTATGCTCAACATACTATTGTGAGAGTTTATAAAATGCCGAATAAAATTCGAGTTTTGAAACATCAAGAAAGCGAGTAACAAATTATATTTTACAACAGGCGTGCCAGTAAAAGAGCTGCGAACTTAATATAGAAGTTCAATAATAGTTACATTTAATATTTCTCGAATAACTCCCATTTGACCCGTTTCTTACAACTAGAACAAACTCACTCGCTTTGAAAATAAAACCTCTGGAAGTTATGGAGCTAAAAATTCGAACGAGGATCGGTCCGTGGGACCGGTGGCGGGTGGTGGTGGTGATATAGCAGGCAATAAAGCAGGCAGGGTTAATTTCAGTCGCGTTGGCATCCGCACTGGCGTTAAAAACTAAACCAATATACTTCTTAAAATTACGTCCGCGCCGCCGCCGCCGCCGCCGCGTTACGTAAGCGCGCGTGACCTCGGGAGATTTTGGCAAGCGGCCGGCGACGGGTTAAGATGTACATTAACACGGATTTTTAAACTTGTACCCTAGGTACAGTTTGGCAGTATGTAGTCCCGAGCGACCTGTCCTGTATGCCCATAAATTGTTTGAGCTTCAACATTCATATATTTTATCAAAGCTTGCTTTCCAAATCTTGTGGGATGAAGCATGCCTTTGGGTCTAAGCTACCGTTCTCTCTGAATGTTGCCTTATAAAACTTTACATACAAATACGATGCCCAATTATAACAAATAGTATAGAAACGGATCTCATTTTAATTTGGCACTTCCGAAGCCGAAGTGCCAAACTATTTGCTTTTATTTTCCGCTGTGAACAGGAAAACATTACACCCGCATAAATGCGTAGTAATCAAACCTAGTTAGATAACACTAAAAATATCCCATCAATTAAACCGAATCTAATACTTCCGCTCCAAAAGTCCAGTTCAAACGCGTTTCCCATTCGATCCGAAATTGTTTTCGCAATCGGCGCGAGGCTGGCGAGTTTCCCAGTCCGTACGTGTCTGGCCTACAGATGGACGTGGGAGCAACGCAACCAATAGTCCGACGGGCCGCCTCCTGCGGAACTCTGCGGAAACGGTCCCTTGCCAACTTGTCGTTATAACATCTCGTCCACATTACATATATTTAATTCCCATTGTTGGGAATCAATTGGGAAATTTCATAATCGTGCGTTTATTGTTTTGTTGCGTGGAAAGCTAACATGCGCATTGTTAACTGATACGTTGTCTACTGCACTGATAACTATGCTAGATCTCATCTTTAGATGCTGTATATAAACCTCGCTGTCAACCTATTGTGTAATTTTTAGATAAACAGCGGACGAATTTAGGATTGTCTTGGGAGTCGAATCTGGGGATTAAATGCAATGGGGAGGTTATTCTCGGCAGTTCAGAATAGCCTCGACAGCTGGCGGGTGCACCGTCCAGGAATAAACATCTATTATTATTTAAGTCTTTACTAGAAAACTGCATCACTACTTGGAGGAACAGGTATATATCTGTGACCTTAGAGAAAAGGGGTCTAAGTCCAAAAATGCAACTTTACAGGAGACGCAAAAAACACTCCGCGCGTTTCAAATTGCGTGTTTGACCTCGTGTTACATATATACCGCTACCAAATGAAATACATGTGATGTTTTTTATAGGTAAACAATTTATGATCTTTATTAAGTTATTTTTTATGTTAAGTTATTAGTTTTTAAGATAGTGACTTATACTAACCACAAAATGAATTCCTTGAGGGATATAATAAGTTATACCCCTTCTCCCATATGTTAAATGTTCATTCACACAAGTGAAAATGGATACGCATTTGGAATGATTATGTTAATACTAATCTCAACAGAGTTATTTTTGTTTTTTTCCCTCTATTTTGGTGAAAACGGATTTACGTCTAATAATATCATTACTCACTAAACCATTTTTTAAGAACCAGGTGTTGTTGTATTGATGAACACCAACCAAGTTAAAACGTGGGTAATTTATGTTAATTTAGATTAAAATCACAAAACATTTTTTTTATTTTTCCGTGTAAAAGAATACAAAAGTACTTGAAACCGACTTTTGTAGTTGTTTCTGGTGTCAGTTGGACCCTTTTACACAAGGTAACTTCTTTATTTTTAGAGATAGCTTAGATCCGTTTACACCAAACGATAGAGCCTTTTGTTCTAATCACTTCTGTATACTTAACTTATTTTCCACAAAATCGGACTTATACCCCTTTTCACTAGGGCCACAGATATAATGGGATCTATATACTTAGGAGTCAATAAATATATCGCATTGGGTGGTGTATGGTCTTGATAAGTGCGAATGATATTTATTCAAAGCGAGTGCAAATGCTAAGCACTAAAAAAGGTTAAGAAACTTCTAATTTTAGCTTACTTTTGTCTTTTTCAAACTCCTAGAATCTACCTGAAACGGAATTCAAAACATTGGTATTATAAACTAGTAATTAAAAATGTATGGAGAACAGATTTTGTGTTACTTGTTCTCATTTCTCTTAATGTTGTTAAACAAACACAGTTGGATATTTTATGTACAACCAGAGTGTTTTGTAATTTATGAGAAAAACGTGTTTTTGTTCTTGATATTGTCTGTATTCTGGAAGGCAAACGTGCTGCGTTCTGCGTCCTCATTGCGATGAAGCTCGCGTAGAGTGAGCCAATCAAAACGTAGAACGCATAACACAGGAACGAAGTGTCTTGAACCTGGGCTTTAAAATTATTTTATATACTACTAGCTTCCGCCCGCAGCTTCGCCCGCGTGGTATGTCGATAAAAAGTAGCCTATGTCCTTTTTCAGGCTCTAGACAATCTGTGTACCAAATTTCATATAAATCGGTTCAGCAGTTTAGACGTGAAAGCGCGACAGACAGAGTTACTTTCGCATTTATAATATTAGTAAGGATAGGTACCTATCAATTGAAACAGCATTCGTGAGTTGTGATATTTAGATGTATGGCAGGCGAACCCTGGGCCCTAATATCCCATAATATCAGTCAAATATTTTTTTACTATAAATTTATATACTTTCAGGATCAACTTATATAGTCCTCCAGACCGTATTTCGACTACAGCGGCCAGTCTCAACGGAGACTAGCCTTCGGTGAGGGAGATATTATAGTGCACAAGTGTGTGCGCAGACACAGGTGCACTCTCTCTTCCCTACTCTCATAGTCCGATGGGACGGCAATCTGATACGACCGGAGAGAGATCAGGCGCAGGACCAACGGCTTAACGTGCTTTCCGAAGTAGGGCGGTATCACACCGCCAACTTCCAAACTCCGGGCTATTACTAAGAAATTCAATACCCAATAACGCTTTGCCCGATCCGGGAATCGAACCTAGAACCCCACGCTCAGCAGTCGCGATTGCGACCACGAGACCAACTGGGCAGTTACGGTAAAAAGAAAAATGTTTTTTTTATTAGCAATTATTCATGTTTTTTTCGTTGTATCGTATTTACTTATCCATACCCATCACTTATGCGGAGTTTTACTTTCTAATTTGACCGACTAGTTCGTGCTGATACAAGAGTAGAACATAATTATAATATAAGAGAAAACCTATTATAGCACTGACGAATTTCTAAATGATAAATCAATCTAATTTGTGTATTCTTAATTACTTTGACATTGACTAATTTTTATTATCTATTATGAGTTGATTTGATGACACAATTCTTTAGGACATTTTTATTTTTAAATTCGAATTTGGAGTTGTAATTATTTGAATGGATAAATTTATAATTATTTGATGTTTATGTAACCTACCTAATAACCTACTTATTTATATTTGTACGCCGACAAGGCAAAATATGACTGCAATATAATTTAATTGTACCATCCTGCATGCCATGTGTGTGTATACTCATGTTTTGGACAAATAAATGATCTTATCTTCTTCTTCTTCATAATAATCATTTTTAAATGAACCACACGCTATTATGGAAGAAGTCATCCATCTACAAACTCCTATAAACTAGAGTTTAAACCTATTTTCTAGGATTGATATCTTGATTGCGACCTGCGTGGGAATGAGCAGCTGTTTCTGATGTACTTTACGATTTCTTTCAGTAGTAAACCTGCATAGAAACTTTACCGTTGTAGATTTAAAACAGTAGAATGTTAGGATGGAAGTCGATTTTTAACAGAACTTAGTAGCTGATTAATTTATAGAAAATGCTTGCTGAATATACATATTTACTTGAATTTGAGATTTCATAAGATCATTTATATTGCAGCGAGGGCGCTAGTCGCTTTTCATATGGCTTTCGAAGTTGCAACCGAATTGCACCCTAATTACGTAACACATGATCAGTCACAATCTGAATCATTTTGCTAATCCATTCCTTCATAATAATAATGTTCAAAAAAACTGTCTGCTCAATAACGCAATGAATGTTGTTGAACTGTCAAAATGAAACGGATTGTGATTGATCGTGTGTTACGTAATTAGGGTGCTGGTTGGGAACATATGAGATAAAAAAAATCAAACTAAATAGCCTTTTACCAACTATGTTGGGGTCGGCTTCCAGTCTAACTGGATGCAGCTGAATACCAGTATTTTACATGGAGCGACTGCCTATCTGACCTCCACAACCCAGTGATTGGGTAATACGATACCCCTTGGTAAGACTGGGAACATATGAGATAATCGTTACTAAATATGACTATCATCTTGCATAGATATTTTTTGGGTCTCAACCGATAATACGGTTATTAAGACACAACTTTCCCAAAAAAAAAATCTCTAGAGAATGTTGATTCGCCTAATATTGACTAACAATAGATTGAAATAACCTGATTTAGATCAAAAAGTAAACAACTATCAAATAATAAATACCCAAACACCGACCCAACTTAGACAGAAGCCGGCCCAGACCCAACATTATATAACAGCCAGGACGTGAACAGACTCGTGTAACCAGCACATCACTAATCGCGTGCACTGCATGCATAAACATGAGCGTTTTAAGACAAGACTCGTCTTAACAATTTGGTTATCTATGCACTCTATGCAGTTTGCGAGTTGCCCTATTATTTTCGTGCTGACGCCGTCACGTCTAAATTCACAGAGTAAACTTGCAAGCGTTGATGTTAAATAATTTCCTGTTTATTTGACGGCTGCTTTGGTAGCGGGTTTTAGAGGCATGCCTGTTGAGATTTTGTACTAAGTTTTGGTGGGTTGACACTTTTTGTTAGACAAAATTTTTGTAATTAAAGTAATAAAATTTATACTTTGGAAATATAAAAATGGGTCGTCGAGGGCGAAAAGCATAATAAACAGATTTAATATGCCCATTGAAAACGATTAAAGCCTTTAAATAAACATTGCGATGCATCCGAAAACAAATCGACATTGCAATTTTACGCTGCCTCTGCCTTGCACCTCGGCTCCCACTGATGAAAAAGAAAACAACAATGTTCTACACGAATTCGATAAAAACAAGCCGTAAATTACTTTTTTTTTTAGTACTACGGTTTATTCCAGTCAATTAACTTTTACAAGCGCATCTTTTTTGTGCGGTGCTACGGCGTAGCCCCGTAGCGCCGTAGTCCGTAGAGCCGTAGCATCTTTGTAGGTCGGCTACGGCTACAATGTTTTTCTAAACACAATTCGGTTACCACTTTGTGATCATTTTTAGTGCCGACCAAAGCTGTATACATTTTATTTCAGTAATTTATATTTTGTCTGCTTGGTATTTATGCTTTTTTGTTAACCTTTAGGAGTACATATGAAACTGTCTATTTAAACCTTTTGAAGATATTTGAATGAGGGAGGTGCTTAAATGAATGAGTGTATGTGTGGTAGAGTAATAATAGAAGATATTTAAATTTCCCATTTCGTGGGAAAAACACTTTGATACCGAATACAATCAAGTGAAACAAATTTTCCGACACAACAACGCAGCTTGCAAAAATAACAAAGCAGTAACAAAACGTAAACAACAATTTAAGAATAAATAAAAACCCGTTCGCACTGTACGCGACGTTCGCGCAAAATATCGTCGCGAGGGAAGACAATAAAAAAAATGAACAGCGGAAAGTAACTGCACACAGATGGCGCCACCGCGGAAATATATTAAGTAAATTTAAAAAACGTATTCCCGAACGCGAGTCAGGCAATGGCGCGTGTGAAATTTAGTATTGCGCTCTTTGAGATCTGTTGCCGTAAGGCGTGGGAGGAATTGTAATACTCCATGTTGCTTTACATCATTGAGCATCCATAGTTAAGTGTCACTGAGCTCAGATTTCTGAAAAACGAAAATCCTTTTATCGTTTATTTTTAGAGAGATATGGATAGGAAAAATAAACCCTAAGAAAAGTACCTTTAAAAACATTTTCATTATTTGTTGCGCCATTTAATAACATGTTTTCCTTAAGAATTTATTTTATAAAACCAATTTTATAACTCATATTCTGCACATCAAAAGAATCGTACGAAAATCAAAACAGAAATCAAGTACTGGAAACTCAACTACTGAAAATTTTCCGATTGAAATTGATTCCTATAGGTTTGGTTGGAAATGTTATCGAAAATTGAATTCTCTGTTTAAGCACCAATTATGGCAGCCTGGCCGGCACCGGCGTCGGATAGCGAAACTCAACTCAATCGTAATTATTTCCCTCTTGGAAGAAAACTTGAAGCGCGCGTTAATTGTGGCCAAGGTAGACGCCGCTTTACACAGGACGATACGACATCGAGACGGATTCGACACGATACTGACGTATGACTGAGTATGGACATTGTCGATATCATGAATAGCTACTTTGTAGTATCATTACCAACTTACTTTGGCTTTTTTATTTAGAGCTTTGTATTTCTGGATGAATTCTATATTTAAACGAAATGAGTGGTTGCTTTCCGTTACCTTAATTTCATAAGATATCCGGTTTATATCCCACAATTTTTTTCTGGCTTCCGAGTGTTAGTGGTTTGCCATTCATATTCCCGACCTGTATTTCATGTAAGTTAAATATATAACCCACTATCACACGTTGAAGTGGAAACGTTTATTTATTTGCTAACTGTACACAGACCGGACATCGGAATATATCAATTTAATTAATAGAACTATGTTTTGGATGGAACAAACAAAGTTTTGTAAACATTTTTCACTTGTGATTTTATGTAATTCAAATAGAGCAATGCGTTGCTTCCAACTGAATTGAAAATAATGAAACTGCATGGTAAATTTTATTCGTATAAAATTAATTAAGGGTTGTACTTACACCTACTGTATTATATTCAATGGGAAAAGTTATTTTGTTTGACATTTAAAACATAAACGTAACTTTTAAGGTATTCAAGGAAAATCATAAAGGACTTTGAAACACTTTGTGAAAATATAATAACTTGTATTATAGGCCTAACAGCAGGCCAAAGGCCTCTTCTTAATTAGAGAAGGAAACAGCATCGAAACTTTAATTAAATAAGTATTTGTTTCGGCTTAGCTGTCACAATTTTGTATTAAGGGCCTACCCAACCTTAAATTTTATCTCGCTCGCACCATACTACTCGCGGCCTGAGTGAGAGCGAGACGGAGTGGGGTGCTGGCGGCTCTCAAGCCTCGAATAGTTTAGGTAATTGCTTTTTACGGTTTAAATAATGGTAATAAAAAAATTAAAAGACATAAGACCTGCTTTATAGTTAGTTCAGTTATTATGCAAAGTTTCATGATCTAATTAATTTTGATTTAGAGGGAACTTTAGATGTTTTCTATCGAGAATATTTTATGTAATCGTGTTTTCGTCAAACATAGGACCTAAGCATCAATCCTCAACTTTAAAATATATTTATTTCAAAATTAATGCTGCAGTATTTTCAGCATAACGGAGGATCATGCTAAGCAATTTGAGGTAGAGTAGGCCATTAATCTTATACACAATTATACGCTGTTAGTTTTTCAAAGAGTAAGAATTTCAATAAGTTTCGTCTTGTATCCCTCGTCGCCTGTAAACCGTCCTTCACCATGGACAAGCAGGAGGTGAGACCGTGTGACGTCATTAGCAATCTGCCACGTCGCTGTGCTCCCGGCAAATTGGAGCAATTATAATGTACGTACAGTTTGTTTTGTTACAAACCATCGCCCCTCGAAACAGCCGTAATTTTGACGACTAGCTTATTTTAAACGTCTATTAAAACGATCTCAAAAATATCTGTTCTTTTTTAATAAACGAGTGTTCGAGTGTTTTTCGATTGTTTCGTTTTGGAGTGTTGTTGATTTTATTCGTGATTATGAAAATTGCAGGCGAGTGTTAATTGCATTAATAAGGGCTACCGCATGGCTTTTATTTGGATTCTGAACTGTTTTTATGAAGGTCAGAAAGCGTAATTCGTTCATGTAATATTTAAGTAATTTATGGTTACTAGAAGATTGAATGTACCTGTCCGTAGTTTCTGCCTAAATTTATTAGAAAAATTCCGGGTTAAACGAACCGAGCGCGAAATTATATGACACCACATTGCATATCGACCCTATCATCAGCAAATATGTATATGTATATCAGCATCGACATGTCCAGCCTCCCAAACCGAAGTTAATAAGACATGCGATGAGAGTAGCAACAAATAGGCATAATCTAGGGATATAGAGATTGCCCGCAGCGGGCAGGGTTGCCCAAAGCCAGTTAATTAATAGAAAACTTTGCAGTCATCGGCCGTGCGGCTTCGGAAAAAGGAAGCCATTCCGAAGTACGGACGATTGTCTAACCGGCCTTTGTAATGAACGGATTAATGAACATATGCAAGCTAAAGTTAATGGGCAGTTAGGCGAACATTTTATGTGAAAATGAACATATATTTATGGTTTCATCAGCCTGTAAATGTCCAAAGCCGAGCATGCATTGTTGAGTGAATAAACACGCGGTGGTATATGAAGGTGAATAGGTGATGTTAGGGAAGTTCATGGTTTAACAAATTGACTACTAACTTAAATTGTTCGTATATTCAAATGACAACTTTCTGTATTTGTCAGTTGTATGAAATGGCTATAACACGGCACAATGGCGTAGACCATAGTGTGTAAATTTGATAAACATTTAATTTTCCTGACTGTACTTATACTCTATTTGAAATAGGATTTGACATTTAAATAAGTATTTTTTACAGTCCGTTCAATCGATTTTGACTTCTATTGCGTTGGTGGCATGACAAGTAGCAGCTGCAGTAGACAGTTGGTATTGTGTAACCTTTTTTGCTTTTAATGTCATCCTTATGCCTACTAATGCCTACTGAAGCTAACTCAAAAACTACGCAAGCAAAATTAATAGAATTTATATGGGACCTCCTCGGGAGTATATCCTTTCGACCAAAAAAATAACTTTGTAAAACGGTGCACAATTGGCGAAAATATCGATGAACATACACAAACAAAAAAAAAATACATGCAGACGAACATAGAACCTCCTCCTTGTTGAAGAAGTCGGTTAAAAAGTGACCTTTTCTCTGCCAGAAAACTACAAAAACACTTGTTTACCACATTCAATACATCGTGCTCATCACAGAATTCTTTACGTGCTTGAAAGTCATGTGTAATGTGTAACTTTATTTTGAGTTGGCTCAACAAACAAATTAATTTTGTACCCTCCGGCCTGAGTATATAAACAAAGCGATTTTCCTGTGTATTTATTTAAGAAAAATACACGAATAATTAGATATTTTTTTTGTATATTAGCTGATGCTGATGTTTGTTTTTGTATTCCAATTGCTCTAACATTGTTCAGCGTGGCTTCATGTCATCTGCCTTGCCTTTTTTCCCAGCTATGTTGGGGTCGGCTTCCAGTCTAACCGGATGCAGCTGAATACTAGTATTTCACATGGAGCGAATGCCTATCTGACCTCCACAACCCAGGTACTGAGTAATACGATACCCCTTGGTAAGACTGGTTGTCAGGCTTTCGGGCTTCTGACGACCCATACCGACTGTCAAAGATCCACAAATGACAGCCAGGACCAACGGCTTAACGTGCTTTCCGAGGCACGGAGGAGTCTCGGTATGGAGAGACGGTCACCCATCCACGGACCAACCCCGGCAAGCGTAGCTTAACCCAATAGATCGACCTGTGCGGCTGTTATTACTAAGCCACGAGCTCCTCCTATCCCAATCTAATAACAACCAAACCACCCAATTTTTCCATAAAATAATTTAATTGAAGCTAACTTCGTAATGAACACGAAATTCCTCGTAAACTATCCTGAGAGACGTCAATTACTTAAGTTTCAAATTAAACCACCAGTATCGGCCATATTATATTGTACGTCGACGAAATGGCTCAATCTTTGAATCGGGTAACAAAGCAATGTAATACTCAAGTAGCTTCGTTTACTACCATTCTGATCGTTAATAAAGGAACTATGGAAACTATTGATCGGGGAATTTACGATGGATTGTTTGAAGTCAAAATGTAAGAGCTCTCAGCGGAAGTAGGTGAGTAGCTACTAATATTTTGTAAATGGTGAAATTGTCAAAGTAGGCTCTGCTAGTGTTCAGGGAAAGTCCGAAAGGGATACCGGGACCCTTGGCAACAGGCAACTGAATACACAGTAACACGGGTGGGTTTTAGTCAGTAAAGTTCTGATACGCCCTTCCGCTCCGCCCAGAGCGGGAGAAGTGAATTGATGATATCCCAACCTCAAAAAAAAGGCTCTGCTAGTGGAAACCACATATGTAGCAGTACAGTGGGTTGATAAATAAGTACAAAGTATTTAGTACCAACTAAAGGACCTGGTATCCCTACCACAATCAACTAAATGTCCCAGGATCCCTACCATAACCAACTAAAGGACCTGTGCCCTGTTTATCAAACTTACAAGCCTTGTATTACCAAATGTCATTATTTAGTTCACAAATACTTATATTTTTACACTTTTATTCGTGATTTAGGGGTATGAGGAACAGGGTGTAAAGTTCACTCATCCACCATAGAAAAGGGAGGATCCTCCTACCAGACGAGTGTTGTGTCTGGCGGGCAACTGCCCAATGATTGATAATGGATTTTTGTATTGTATATGTTCACTGCACGGTAAACTCTAATTGCGCGATGCAGGATTTTTGTGACGTCAGGATTTTTGTGTGACGTCAGGTCTTTGATGCGTAGTTCGAATGTGGCGATGTAGGTACCGCCACAGTGATTTTGTTCTCTATTCCGTCTTACAAGTTTACAAGTGTCGTTCTTAATACCGCAATAAATGTTTAAATTCGATTTTATTTTTTTAAATGTGGTCAAAAGAGAGAGATTACCTGATGCCCGTGTCTCAGCAGTGGGAACATTAAGGCTGATTATGAATATCGAGATGAACTATGAATTTGACGAAAATTAACATTCAAGATAACTTGTGAACGTGTAGACTTGTAACTTTTCATAAACAGGACTCTGGTATCTCTATCACAAACAACTTAAGTTTTTTTTTTTTTGTAGTATATTACTTAAAAGCCCCTGGTCATCAGGTACTGCTCAAAATAAACAACTCGAACAAGACAAAACAATACAAACCTTAGTGGTCCATACACACACATGACAACTCGACTGGTCCAAATACTCGTAGCAATAGCCAAGAATTGCCTACTAAATGAACTCGGTACACGTTTACTTAATTAATTTCAACAATTCACCGTACTCAACGTAATAAAGGAAGTTACGTTGCGAAACTTGAGTTTTTTAATTTTCTACAAAAATGTCGACGCTGCTTTTAGAGATCCGCATCTGTAAATATGTACATGTTTACCTAGCGTTTCATAACTTGGTTTTAGCTTCATGTTTTTTTTTCACTTTATAAAGTTGGTCATAGATTAAGTAAATATCGTATGAATAAGAGACTGCCTTGCAAATGAATAGTCCAATCGCAGTGTTATAAGAAGATTTTCAAATTATTATTTTTTTCTCACAAAATAAACATGCTGAGTAATAGTGATACGAAATGTATTTGAATGATTATACAGGGTGTAAGGGACAGCCCTCCGAAAATTAGCAGGGGGCATTCAGCTCCTTATTTTGAATCATATTCCACCGGAAATTTTCTCAGGAAAGTTTTAATTTTTTTAATCTTTTTTTCAGTTACTATTCTTTTAATTCATTGTAAAATACATTCTCTGTACGCAGCACTTCATTTATGTGAATAAAACAGCTAAAACAAAAAAAACAGCAATGGATGTTGAAATACTCGAGCGCGCCCCCCGCGCCGCGGGGAGTGCGGCTACGTGGGTAATGATACATTGCGCGTGAGGTAATAATACAAATGAGGTTTATTGGATTCCCATAACGTTCCTGAAATAATTTCATGTACCGGTCGTCTTAGTATGATACGAGTATGTTGAATTCATCCCATCAGTTTGCGGAGGGCTGTCCCTTACACCATGTAAACGTCAGTTTATTAAAAAAAAATGTGATGAATATCATAAAAGTCATCTAATTACACAGAGTTTGTGAAAACTCTGTGAAAATTAGATGACTTTTATGATAAAAATACGTGTAGGTAAAACGATTTTTTTATTCAGTTCATGGAAGCTATTAGATATAATGGAAGTACTTTACCTGTTTCTTTACAACTACTAAATTAGCAGTCTATATGAAGCCTTGAACGAACCTATTTTCAGCTGGAAAATTTCGCAGTGTGACTCATTCTGTACCTAATTTTGCATGGAACTTAATAAAAATAATAAGACTTTTCGCAGACTATTTCTGCTCACAAAACTTCTGAATGAAAACCCTGTCACAAATAAAATTCGAAATTACAAAACGATTCGGACTTGCCTTCTTTTTCTAAGCAATAAGAACTTTAAGCATATTACATTTTGCGAGGACTTTCGGACGAGGATGAGAAAGGTATATAGTTTTAAGCAAGTTGAAAAGAGATAGCATCGAAATGGGAGGCAATAAAAATAAACAGCAACAGTTGAAGCTGCTTGTATACGTCATACAAAGTAACATTTTCTTAGGACGAGGCTTTTGAAGTCGTTTTTAAAGGGAGAGACTTTTAATTAAATATTATTATGCGACGACTTTGTTACAAATAAATTGTAAAGTTTTGTTAGAATAGACGATAGCAGAAAATAATAACTTGGTCATATGCGATAAGCGACACTATATAATACTTATCGGAACCGATTCCGTGATATAACTAAAAAAAAATGGTTTTATCGCAACCTTAAAATGCGGACCATTTTTAAGGGAACTGCAGTAATACGAATTTCTATGAAAAAAAGTTTTCAAACTGCTTCTCAAAAAACCGCACCAAAATCCAAACTAAAATATAAAACTTCAACCCAATTCTCCGTTTAAAATATAATTGGAAATCAAACTTCGACCATAAACGAGTACAAATGCGAGTAGAACAGCCTCCCCGTCTAATTACACGGAGATACTACCCAGATACCAATAGAAGATACCTATTTACAACGATACCAACTGAATGATAATGTTATTTTATACAAGTTCAAAACGAAGTTATCGCGTTGCCCCGGGCGTCCGCAGTCGCAAGATAAACTGAAATTTCTCATTCCGACACAATAAAGTTTCTCGAGTATTTTTTTACTTCGCCAAATATTTCAAAATACTTTTCTATTTGCTTTAGGATTTTGCTAGAGAGTTTTACAAATTGTTTCGATGTGACTTCCCAAGAATAACGGGTGGACGGATTGATCAGCAGAATGAAATTCAGATGAGTTTTGCGATTGGGAACTCGTGAGAAATTCTTTTTTTTTTGTTTTGCATGAAGAGACTTTTTGGTGTTTTGTAACGGTCGGAGTGGCCGCCGAGCTCTGTTTTGTTCCTTTTTTATGTAAATAGTAAATAAAGCTTCGGGCATTATTGAAATGAAGTTTCTCCTTAAGATAAGACAATTTCGTGATACGAACCAATGTAAATCTATTGATAAGGACATAAAAAAAGGTTATTTATTTAACTGAGAGATTAAATTCTGAAGGAAAAACACAGAGCTACATAAGAACACTTCTATTTACACAACCATATTATCTGCTTATGCCGAATCCTAAAAAAATATCAATAACCGAAAAAATGGTCAAATATTAAACATGGAGCCGGATATAAGCAGATCGCGATGCCCATCCCTTGGAGGATAACAGATACTCGCAAATTATAAGTGGGCGTACGGAAAACGACTCCTTGGGCGATCATAATAATATCTTGGAGCGAAAAATGGCGCGAATGCGGCGAGCAGGGGGTTATGCCGACCGCGGCGTAAGACATAGGCGGCCATTTGATTTAGACATCAAATTCATACAATTTCGATTTTAAGCAACCCCCAGCGATCTTCTATTATTTTTGTGTCGAAATTCTCATGTCATCCTCTGGGGTATGTCAGTCTCTTTCAGAATAAACCACACGCTGGTTGTCGTCAGCACATAAAAGCGGGGTCCAGTGGAACCCAGTGCTACCATAATGCGAACGAAAGGGATGCATCCCAATAATATGACCATAAAGTCATATTTTAAAATGGTCACGGAATAGGTATGCTCTGCAAACTATTTTTTTTCTATAATCGGATTAACTTCTTACAGTGCGACTGTTTGAATGCACTTTACAGTTTCACTTTACCTTTTACAACGCCCGCGGAACTAAAATAGTTACAATTTGATCTAGATAAGCCCACAGAAAAATACATACATACATTTCCTGATTTATAAAAAGAATTTTAAAATGGTTTTAAGCCATGAATGCGGCTGTCATAGGTCAAACGTTTATCGCAGTTTACAGATAGCTTATAATTTATACAATGGATGGTATTATCAAAGGGGATTGACGTTACATGGGATACCACATGTGGGCTTTAATATTACAGTAGAGAGGGTACTGCCGGCCGATACTGTACACATTGTTGTCTACTGTCTACAATAGTGTTGGATAATAACAGAGGAGGTGCTGTAAATTTCACACTACGTAGAATGACGACGGCGAACTAACAAGCAATTCTTACTGGCGAAGTTAGAAATTTACTCAAAATGAAAAAAACGTTAAGTTTTTTGACAAGTTAAATTGATTAATCGACGTGCCAATAACTTCCAAGTGACGAAGTTAACACGTGTTCCAAGGAAGTTAGAATGGTAATCTCTTAGACTCGGTGGTTTAGTTAGAACGTATTTCTACATTTTGATTTATGCTGTTAGATTACTTGCAATTAAAAATGTATTTAAGAGATTATACAAGAACATGCGAATTTGACCTTTAAATTCGAAACATTGACACTTCGCCGTCGATATTGACTTATACCAAGAATTCACTCGCGATATTCTTTTTAATTATGTTTTATCGGAAAATCGCGATTCTATTTTGTTTTAGTCGTGTCGTTGTCTTGTATATGGGAGAAATGAAGCTCCATATCCATTCGACCAACGCGCGGTCGAGTTTGTGTATCTATTACCTTTATTGTTATTTGAACATTTCTACTAGCGTTTGATTTTCTCATTTGACTTATTCCACATAATAACAATTCCTCTGCGGATCTAAATAGACTAAAGTCGATCTCTTAAATCGCCTGCACACTCGACACTTCACCACCCTTATAGTTTGTTGCTTTAATGTTCATACGAAGCCGTCGATGCATGTTACCCACTGGGACTCGAACTGATTACCCGCCGTCTGCGGGAAACGATCTGAGCCAATAGTGATACAGCACAATACTGTTTATAATTTAAAGGGGCTAGAATTGTTCTGAACAATACGGTATTGTTAGTACTCTCATGTTTTGGGGGAGCGATGTTTAGCGTATCTACTAAAATTTTTAAAAGACTAATTCAGACTTATATTTAACATGCGTTAAATGTCAATGATGTTGAATCGGCCGAAATTATTTGGACCAAATTCGGTACGTGTCTATAAACCCTAACAAAGTCCTCCGCCGCGTCTGTCTGTCGTCCTGTACGCGACAAACTAAAAAACTACTGCACTGATTTTCATGCTGTTTTCATCAATGTATAGAGTGGTTCTCGAGTAAGGTTTAAGTATATAGTAACCGACATTACGCGGAAGAAGTCGCGAGCATCAGCTAGTATATGATAAAAAGCATATAGTAAAACTGTAATCATATAGTTAGTGCACGTGGGCGAAGCCGTAGGCGACATTTCAAAGTTCCATAGAAAACTGGATTCATTTGGATAGTAAAAGGATTATTTTATTTACCTTTGTCCATCACTCCATTCAGTTTGACCAATACGAGTACTGTTGAAAACTAGATGAATATTGTATTGTATGCGTATCGCTACTAATGAAATTTTTGCTTGTTTCAGATACAGGAGCATTAATGAATTTTGCGATTTAATTACGTTGAAAATCAAGTATTGTTTTGGTGTGTTTCAGGACTGTTATTAGACCAATATAATATTGGCATGTGTTGTGGAACTTTCCTGGTACTAATTACTTACGTACGGTCGACAAAAGAGTGTACAGACAAGTTTTTCTACCAACTATGTATGTTCCTGTGCTCCGTAGTTCCTTTGACATCTGCGCATGTGCATAAGGTTAAAATAGTTATATTATAGCGTAGTGTAAAGGTTGTATTTCTTTAAACTGCGTACCTAGCTGTTTTATCGCCAGAATATTCACTCGAAGCTCGATTAATTAAAATCGATAAATTTTAAATTCTACTGTACTTCTTTATTTTATTATCTGTGATTGATTGATTATAATGTACTTACACTTAATATCAAAAGGTGTGGTTAGAAATCACGAACCCATTTGTAGGGACAGTTGAAAAGGTCCAAAAGTTAGTGATTACAAGGTTCGTCAAACGAATGATGGTCGATAGCGATTTGCATATGAAAGGCATAATAATAATCTTAAAATTTAAGTAGGTGAGATAACTGAACAGAGCTTTATCTTAATTGAAAGACTTTTAAAGACTTTAGGGCTGTGATTTTTTTTGCTTTGAAATTAATAGGCTTTTTAACTTTTTAGCATCATTATTTTATGGTAGGTTTGTTATCTAACTCAAACTCAAATAATTTATTTCAAATAAACTAGTTACAGGCACTTCTGAATTGTCAAGGGGTCGGTCAGTCAGAAAGATGAAGCTAGTTGACGATTCCAAAGCGTAGTAGGTTCCTATGGAGATGAATGGGCAAGATACTCCACGGACACTCTTTTAAATCAGAATATTGTTACAATATATTGGTTACATCATTTATGTTGAAATTATACATGTGAGAACAATGTATTGCACGTTAAAAGCGTCCGTAATTAAGAGATTTAAAAAACAAAACAATTCAAAAATATATCACTGTAATGCATATATATATAATGTATTAATTTGAATAATTAAGCATTCACGTAACGATATTTGTATAGAGATTTAATAATTAATTTGTGAAATGTAAATATCTAATGAATAGCAGTGTTGAATGTTGGGTTATAGTCGTAGTCAAAAATACAAGTTTTTTCTGAATAGGGTAAACCTAAGTTTATTTACACAAACTTACACCTTTACAACGCCTTTCAAACCGAACGCTGATTTAGCAAAAATTTAATAATAAAAATGGGCGCGCCTCAGGGACGCTCTCAGGGACAATAACAAAGTAATTTTTCATCCGCACATAAAAAAAATGGTTTCAAAACACCGTCACTATGAAACGAAGACTCAGTACCTACAGCATTGTCACGTTCAACAAAAGGAAATTCCGTGACGTCAAGTATCACCAGTTTAAAACGATAAAAAATAATGCAAATTCACTCCTGTGCCGCTTTCGTGATATAACGCCGGATCGTTACTAAGATAACGGAGTTTTTCCGTTAAATCGCGCCTCTTCAGTACTTAACGACAGTGTCCTTCGTTAAACGGAAGTGATTCAGGTAGTCGTTTGTGTTTGAGTGCTCTTTTTCATTTGTAAAAGTATTTTTTTAGAGCGTCTTCACAATGAGTTTCTGTATTGTTATTGTTAGATTTAAAGTGTATAGGATGGGGTGAGATGGTTAATGATGGCACCGGCTTCTATGAGAGGCAATGTAATTATGCTTTATTATAGATTTTCAATGAAAACGATCAGCTGCGAAAACTCCCGTGGGTCGGATTACCTACTCGACGATGTGTCACTACCGACTGCAATTTATTTTACTTTTATCCAAATACTTTTTATCTCTGAAGTAGGTACTTAAAATTTGCCATCAACCGGGCCCAAATCCAGATTCCGGGCTGTTACTAAGGTATTCCAGATGTAAAAACCCAATAACACTTTGCCCGACCCGGATAACGAAGCCAGGATCTCATGCTCAGCACCAGCACTAGCGACCACTAGTGCAACGAGGCAGTCTTTAAATTTTTCTTCTGAAATGCAAATAAATTACCTATTTAATTCATTAATGACATGTCACTTCAATCACTTTGAAAAGTAGTTAATTAATTCCCTAACTATGTAAGTAATCAGAGAACACATACTGAATTTATATCAGCAATATCTTCACAAAACTGATATGAATACTGATATTGAAATCCAAGTACATAATGCCTAAAGTGCTTCTAATATTAGTAGAGCAATACAAACTGAACAATGGTGCATATTTACTTATAATATTGATACCATTAATCTTAGATAAACATCGCCGACGTCTCCGGTATATACATAAATACTCTCCTCGTCGCGTCGGCGAATATCGAGAACAATTTCATTCGGGACTGTTGTTTGTGAGATAGTTTGAAATGTAATTTGTATAGAGCGAGGTAGATTGGAAGAAGTAATTAGTTTGAAAGATAAACGGCATTATTTATTAGTCTAATTATTTTATAATGCTATGGAAATATTTTTTTGAATCAGGTTAGGTGAAAAAGAACAACATTATTTTACGTAAAACTTTTCAGGTAGCCACTTCTACGGTAGTTTTTAATAAAATTAGGCAAACTTTCACGGATGTTTTTCAGGAAAAAATAGGTTCATAAAAAAAGTGCTAGATTAGCGTTAAAACGTAAAGCCTTCGTCGTAATATCCAAATCAGCAAGCGACACTAATTCAATTAGAAACCCTAATAAAACTTTTTGGTACTTTTGTTAACGCCCAACGTTTTTCTTAATGCCCTGCTTTTATATCACCTGAGTTGAAAGATGTTGAAGATAACACGGGAATCCAATCTAATCATCTCGGAACTTTTGACGAGTAAAACTGGGACATAAAAAAGTGTCATAAAATCGACTGGGAGGCATCCGCAACGGGCAACGCCGGGAAATGATTTACTTATACACGGGAAATGAGAAATTTTACAAAGAAAAAATTATTAAGATTCATCTATACAGACGTTATTTAGACGGATCACGGGGCTGGTAATCTGTAAGTCAAAGCCGTCATTATTGTCAAAGATGTGAATATTTCAAGCAAATTGGGGAAGTTACAAGAAGGTTCGTTTAAAGGCTGTTTTAATAAGATATAAGACAGGACAGCGCTTTATATTAATCTCCGGAGATTATGAAATTCCTGGTATTTATGTGGTTATACAAAATATTGATTAACAAAATTATTTCAATAATATTTTGGTTCTAATTTTTTTCAAGAAATTTTCGTAATCATATTTTTTCATACAAAAGAAAAAGCCATTCCATCCCCAAACTTTCCTTACCGTAAGATATCTCTGTACCCATATACACACACGTGTATGTGACTGCTTTTATGGAAGCATAGACGTATATGAAAAGGTTTCCGTAAGGATCAGGTGGAATCGTTCTAATTACCCGTGTTCTACAGGATAATATCTGTAATATCACAGGGAACGCGTACAAATTTCCTGTTTACCCCTGCAAATGGAAAGGGTATTTAATTTCTGTATAGATCGTAGCTACGGGTGTCTTGTGAGAATAATTGCTTTAGAAATAAAAGTGTTCTTTTTCATAGTTTTTATTTTGTTTTAAAAGATACTGTTTCTTTTGGTTGTTATTTTTTTATGGACATGTTGTTACGGTGTCTACAAAACCTTAACAAAAACTTTTTCTGTTGTTTGGTCTTTTTGCACTAGATAATTGAGTTTTTAAAAACTAGCTGCGCCTCGCGTTTTCTCCCGCGTAAATCTCGATCCCGTGGGAATATCGGGATAAAAAGTATCCTACGTCCTACTCCAAGTAATGGTCTACCCATGTGCCAAATTTCATCTAAATCTGTTCAGCCGTTTTAGCGTGAAAGTGTAACAAACAAACTCACTTTCGCATTTATAATATAAAGTTAGGATTGTTAGGATAAAGTATTTTTTTTTTGTTTTTGTTTTTATTCTTGAATACTTTGCCAACTAAAAAACAACAACATACAAAAATGCGATTATACGTGTGCCGACTTACCTACATCACTGCAAACTTCATCAATATTCCATACAAACAAAAAAAAACGAGAGACAGAAAGCAAGCATGACCCGGAATGACATGGCATCCCAAACCCTGAGGGAACCTATTTTCGCAGTAAATTTTCATACAAACCCGAGTGTCACAGTCACCTATCTCTGCAACACGATTAAGTAAACAACTTGGTACAACGCTCGCAACGTTGCGCACACAACATGGCGCTGTTCGTTGCACATTTTAACCCGACACATTGGCTTTGGACGTGGCTCCTAAGTCCTCACACGAATATAGCACTCGCTTGCAACTGGAATAACGGGTAAATGGTATATGTATCCGAATTTCGCTGGTTAATTCGGTGTTTGGAAAACAAAGAGCCATTATAATTGTTTTTAGAAGATTGCTGTGTTTTAAGGGTTTCATACCCAAAGGGTAAAACGGGACCCTATTACTAAGAATCCGCTGTCCGTCCGTCTGTCTGTCTGTCCGTCTATCACCAGGCTATATCTCATGAACCGTGATAGTTAGACAGTTGAAATGTTCACAGCTAATGTATTTCTGTTGCCGCTATAACAACAAATACTAAAAACCAGAATAAATTTAAATATTTAAGGGGGCTCTCATACAACAAACGTGATTTTTATGCCGTTTTTATAGATAATGGTACGGAACCCTTCGTGACTCGGACTTGGCCGGTTTTTATTTTTGAACTGACGGTTATATTCATTTTTTTTTAAAGAAATAAGCTATCAGTTTATCACGAAGAGAACGAAAATATGAAAAACAGAAAAATATATTTACGTTGCAAAAGAAAATTGGCTAGAAACAAATATGTCTACATCAGCCTACGTTAATTAAACTGAACATTTAACAAAACAGTTTATGAATAATCGCTGGCACGTATTCGTCAACGACAGCTATGCAAACAAACTAACCCAGGTTAATAGCGCAGAGACCCAGTGTCATTATATGGAAAACAACAAACTCACAGTGTAGAACTCAACAAGAATCCTTCTAACTGCAAGTTCATTACACTATAACCGGCAAATTACGTTCGAAGCGATTGTTTACCCGTTAGATAGCAAGTTAGTGATTTTCAACCTAAAGTTCCGTGTTTAGCGTGTGGAGTTCACGCCGGTTTCCAACTTGTGCAGGTGTTTGATAACTCACCTTTATAGGATGTATTTTCATGAAAGAGACTCGCTTTCAACGGCTGATTTGCTGTGCTAAAGCGGTTTAGGCTGAATTGTAAAAAAAAAACAATATAACTTTAATTTATTTATTGTAAAAAAAAAACTGCTCCATATTTATTATGTCAGTATGCTAGGTATTCGAATCAGCCTTTAACTTGAATTTTACTTTTGGTACAAAATGACTTTGTCGGTCATAATTATCTTTGGATATTTAAAATGTAAACGTTATTCAACTTGCCTAGCTTTTTCCCAACTATATTGGGTTCGGCTTCCAGTCTAACCGCAGCGGAATACCAATATTTTACATGGAGCGACTGCCTATCTGACCTCCAAGCCCACTAACTGGGTATTACGATACCCCTTGGTAAGACTGGTTGTCAGACTTTCGGGCTTCTGACGACCCATAACGACTGTCAAAGATCCTCGAATGACAGCCGGGACCAACGGTTTAACGTGCTTTCCGAAGCACGGAGGAGTCTCGATATGTAAAGATGGTCACTCATCCACGGACCAACCCCTTTTGGTCTACACTTATTAAGTTATAAGTATTAAATCTCGTTAATTAAATAAAGTACAAGCACAATATAATTATGAATTTATAGAAAGGGCATCCGAAGGTTCATCCATGTTAAAAGAATTGCTTAACAATTGTTAAGCAATTCTTTTGATGTAATCGCTTTCATAATAATTATTATGAAAGCGATTACATGAAAATAATGAAGAACGTTGAGAAACTGACACTGACCTATCACGGAAATATAATTATATACCAGAATATATATAATACATTATGTATGTAACCAGTTTGTGGTTGGATCATTGTTTGTGATTCGTCACTTTGTTGAGAAGTTCAAGGTTCTTACTCGTCGGTATCTACATACATCTACCCTATATCAATTTTGGAAGACTATGCTAAGTGAGTTTGAATGGTCTTCAGAAAGATCAAGACAATTTGAGAGAGAATAATGATTTATTCATGATTTCCAAAGGCATAGAAAAGTCCATTATTGTACTGATTGGAAACAAATATTTCTTCACGAGAGTACCTGATAGAAGTCATGAAGCCTAGTGGTGTGACCGTGTGACCGTTCGGACAGCCAAGTCTACCTTTCGGATTCATGTACGTATTGTATGATAATCACTGCGTGAGGGAACCGGTATGAATGAAAGTTATTTCTTGACGGCATGTGAAGCCAAGTCAGAGGCTCATGGGCGGCATAAAAACTCTGACACCAGAGGGCCAATTCTAAAAAACGTTCACATTCAAGTCGCAGTCTGTCAAACTTGTCAAAAATGTTGGTAAATTGATGTTTTTTTCGACAGATTGAGAATGAGATGCGAATGTGAACGTTCTTAAAAATAAGGGAATTGCCTCTCAGGTTAGTCACTAACCAGACGAAAAAAGAAGAAGACGAGAGTGCCTTGGCAATTCGATGTGGTCATCTTCTTTAAAATCAGAGGGCCTAGACCAGTGACAATCGCTTCGAAAGCGTTTCGTATTTCTACAACGACTTTCAACAGGATTGACATAAGCTTTTCGGTAGCTTATGTCAGTCCTATATAGTTTTGCCTTTTCCATCATCGTTATCGCTGATAGAATGTCACTTTGTCTTGTCTAGGGCCTCAGAGCTGCAGGGGCCCTAGAGATGTCAATCCTATTGAAAGTCGTTGTAGAAATACGAAACGGTTTCGAAGCGATTGTCACTTGTCTAGGCCCTCTGTACTATCTACGATTAGTCCAGTAAGCCGTTTTTAAGACATGCATGAATTATAAACAAAAATAAAAATAGCTACATGAAGTTTCAACGCGCCATCCTTGAAAATATCAATCATTCTGACATAATTACTGCCACTAAAACTTTCAGGTGCACATAAAACACACAAAAGTGAACTTTAATACTTCTGCAATAAGACTGCGAATGCATGCGCGTAAAGTTTGTAAAGTAGCCGCTACGGCAAAGTTGTGTGGAAAGAATAAGTTTTTGCTAAAGAAGCCTGCCTAGTTGTAGGGATGAATAAATTAGTACATACTGGTGGCTAGACGTAGAGTTTTAAATAAATATTTACTGCAGTATTGTGGACGATAACGCGTGGTTGTTTGTACGTAGATATATTTTACGTAGGTACTGTAAGGTTTTATGCAGTAAGCAACCTGCAATTGTACTGGGTGTTCAGAACGGTTTGATTTGAATGTTCTAACAGTTTGTAAATAGAATAGGAAGAAATAGAGAGACGGCCCAAGGCTGGCTCGCGGGCTAGATTATTATAAAATGTATTTTTAATTTCTTGAGTTATTATAATTAGTTAAGTTATCAAGAAGTGCTTTATTCGATCCGGTACTGTAGACTCTCTCGGAGTCTACAGTACCTATCTACAGAACTGGCAAAGGTTCCCGCAGACAGGCGCGACGCGACAGCGCGACGCAACTGTAGTAGAACCATTTCTTTAGAAAACTTCATGGAAATTGTTCTAATAGTATCACGTCGCGTCGTACCGTCGCGTCGCGCATGTCTGCGGGAGCCTTAAAGCTACGAAATATAGTCAAAAAAATTGTCTATAGCAGTCATGTTCTTTAGTAAAGATTTCAGGAAAGATCTTGAAATTGTGACTTTTCTTAAATTACATCTAAGGTCACAAAAAAAGGTCACAGGAAATTATGTTATGTATTGTGAAATAGAGATTGCTAGCTATGTTACGTTTCGTCCACTACATAAAAAATCTGCAAACACAATATAAAGCTCTCCACTGCCCACTAGTTATTTAAGTATATTATCAACAAAACAATATTTCTCCCCAAATAGCAGGAAACGTGTAAATTCGTTGATTTATGCGACGAATAGTGACTCTATGTTTGGTAGTGAACCGAGCGATTATTTATCTCCCTCCCCTACCATCAGTTCTCGACTATACACCGACAAACTTATTAATGCGCGTGGCGAAATAGGGAACTAACGTGAAATGTACGGGGTTTGTTAGGTTTTTGACATCTTCTCTTGACCTGCAGCGCCACCATTACATTTACAATAATGTTGGTCTAAAAAAGCGATCGAAAATTATGACATTGACGGACGAGTTGTAATCTTATCGGAACTAACGTTTTGTTGACGTTAAACGAAAGCTTTGTTTGTGAGTTGTAAACGAAGATTTATAATCTTTTGCTTGAATACAAATATGGAACTGTGTAAACTGTGTATGTGCTTCGATTTATCCATCGTTATGTGAAAGGTTATCTTGTGTCAATGTGATTTAGGGACCACGTAATACCATCGGTCCCATAACATGGGAGGCCCTGAAAGTTTGTCAACCGGTCCTGCCTATATCGAAATTGCCCAGTAATTGGGTCGCAAAAGTTATATGGTACTCGCATCGTCTACAGATTTTCAGCCTCTGTGCTTAGAATAAAAGCCAACCCAAATATCAAAGTAATAATAATAAAGTCATGAAAAGCCTACATAAACGATGAAGTAAGTAGTTGAACAATTTCATACGCAAATCAGAAATCAATTCAAAACAACTTTTCCACACGTTTCCACCATCTTACAAAGAAAAAGCCCCGTCTATATCGTATTATTTCAAGTCTTCCGCAACTTAATCCTCGTCATATTCGTTCGGGAACAGTTCAATGGAACAAATGGTTGTGACAGGTGGGCTACCGTGTAAAAGTGACTGATCTGCTCAATACCGCGTCCACGGAATGGAAAAAAATTGATAGCTATTACGTCAGTCGGCGGCCTTTTGTGTGCGAATATTTCCACCACTTTTGTTCTGTTTTTTTGTTTTCAAATCTTTCATAAATTGGTCTGTGAATTGTTGCCGTAATGTGAGACTAAAATGGGGGTTGTTTTGTTTTACTTACGTTCGTGGTCTGGTCGGTCGAATGTGGACCTCAGCATTCCTGGAACAAATAGAGAATGATGTTTAGTGGCGTTAGTTTTAGAAGTAGAGGGATACGTTTTCAAAGCATTAGTGTCTTAGTTAGATTTAGAGGTTATTTTGTTCACAAACACGTTTTCTTTTTCACAAACGAGTAACAAAGATAAAAAAAACACAATATTTATGATTCGCTGAATTTAAGGGCTAACATGAAAGGAATTTCCGATACCCAACTACTACACAAACCTGTTTAATAAGAGGCGTTTAAGTACCGACCTCCTATAAAATATTTATTCATCAATATGGCTACTATTATCCATTCATCATTTTACATTCACACAACTATGGTACAGCCGCTGACAAAAGCGCCAGCCAATTAGTTTGTTTAACGTTGTGTGCCGAAAGCGCGCGTTGTCATAGCAACCGGTTTATGGTGGGCACGTGTTAATTGCCCGGCCTCTGTCTGAGCGACTAACATTTTGTAACATTTAGCACCTCCCAGCCACGTTCATATATGTGCAATCGACAATACACGATATTAATTCAAAACGTTTTAGACTCGCATTTATAGATAATTTATCACTTTTTATGGTCGGCGAGCTCATTTCTATGTCCTTTATTCTTTGAATACACTTTTACCTTGCGAAATTTACAACGTTTTTAATAAATTGACGTACCTACGGTAAAACGATCCGCCGAGTCGGATGAAACGATTTAACTTTGATTGTATTTTAAATTTAAATTCGTTCATTACACGTCTATTATTACGATTTAAGTTCACCATGTGCAGTAATTGCTTTAATTATTTCACGGTTGAATAAATAATGTAGTAATTAGATTGTGCGCGACAGTACCTAGTGTTTTTCTTATGGCACATTGGATCCGTTATTCAAAGTTTGTGCAGAGTTATTACTGAAATGAAACAAAACGGATTGTGTGGTGTTTTTAAAATATATTAACATAACATAACATCACGCCTGTCTTTCCCCGACGGGTTGGGCAGAGGTGTACCTAATAGTTGGTACACCCACATTTCACCAGTTATGTTTAAGTCCCATAAGTATAAGTTCCATGTCCATAGTAGGGAGCGAGCTTATTGCCATCAATCGGGCACAAATCGAGACTTCGGGCTGCTACTGAGAAATTCCAACACTTTGCCGGCCCGGGAAACGAACCCAGGACCTCATGCTCAGCAGTAGCACTTGCGACCAATAGATCAAGGATGCAGTCGAAATAGTCGCATAGTTTAAATATAATAAATCATTAAATTGGTTTAGTGGTTGGGTACCTATTCGCACGAAATTAATTTATTTGTAGGCTTCGTGCGAATCGCTTCAAGAAAAATGGTATTATTTAAAAGTGTCGATTCACCCGTTTCGGGAGAGTAAATTCGTGCGAGTCACCATTACGCCATTGCATTTTGTTATAGCAAAGGTAATTTTATAATTTATTATGGTTACTCAACATTTAAAATCAATATAAGTTGGGGATAGGCAATTAACAGAATTCTGTTTTTATAAATAACTAACTTGTAAGCAAAGGTTTTTTGTGATCACTATCCGTGATTACTAATTCCTTTTGAAAAGCATGGTTGTTAAGGTGGATGCGCCAAGGTAGCCCGCGAAATTCAAATTTTCTTACGTTTTTTGCAATTTGCAGGTCAGTGTCACGTTGTATGTTTGATCTAAGCATTATTTGCGGCCATAACAAATATGGGTTTACAGAATTATAAACATTAGAATCAGCAACATAACTCTCTAAGTTCAGGTAAGTGCATTGAATGGCTATTTCATGAAATCATGACAATTGGCACTTTCATGAACTTAGAGAGTTGTATTGAGTTGTATAACGTAAGTAAATTTGAATTTCGCGGGCTACCTTGGCTCATCCACCTTAAGGCAATGTTATAACTATAATTCACATTATTAATTTCGCAGTGCATTTACGTGGTGATACAATCTTAAAAAATAAATAAAAGACTTATCAAAATAATCAATAAATAATCTAGATTTTACATAAAATAAAAGAACATTTCATTCCAATTAGAGTGAATACAACATCGAACAGTTTTGTACATCATTAGTGGAAACAATGTGTTTTTATAAAACCTATTATTTGTATGTCAGTGTGATTACAATCAATTCTTACATTTCTATGATTTAGTTAAAACACGCATGACATGAATAACTTAGTGGCATCGACTTCTTTGTTTCAATAAATATTTTGAAAGGAGGAGGCTCTATGTTCGTCTGTATGTTTTTTTTTTTGTATATTTTCATTGATATTTTCGTCAATTTTGAACCGATTTAAGAAATTCTTCTTTAGTTCTCAAGGGTATACTCCCGAGGTGGTACAATATAAATTTTATTAACTTTGCTTGCGTAGTATTTGAGTAAGCTTCAATAATACGTATTTTTCCCAATTAGTATATGTAGACGATGTTCTATGTGAATCCGTCACTGTTATGTAGTACATAGCAGGTAATGATACCATTCGAATTTGTGTGGGGTAGGTATACCACAAACAAAAAGTGAAAAACAAAAAAAAACGGTTGTTTTAAAAAAAATGTTTATGTTCGTTCAAAATCAAATCAAAATCAAAATATTTTATTTCACATAAGCCTACATGGGCACTTATGAAACGTCAGAAGCTAGGTGCACGGTTCCAATTGGTCGTTTCCTATGGAGAAGAGCCGGCAAGAAACTCCATGGTTACTCTTTTAAAAGATAATTGGCTTTTACAATAATTTCGAATTACAGTGTTAATAGTTATGGGAGGACAGTGTAGGCCTTTCAAAAAGTTTCAGATAAAGTTCATAAAAAAATAATTAAAATTAAATTAAAATTAAAAATAATAGTCTACAGTTCACTAAGCCTACGACGTTCTCACATTCACAAGATAGTAGTTTGTCAAAGACATTATTTTGTTATCTATCTATACTAATAAAATAAACATGAAGAATCAGTAGTCGTCTAATAAAACATAATTATATATGTTTACTCAATTTGTAAGTTTATTTTATTGTCATTATGTTTGTATACGATGTTTAAGTACATAGATTAACTTAATGAGTTGAATTGTTTTTTTTTCAGATATGTATACAATTTGTTAAACAGACAAATTAGGTTGTATGATTTATGTTATTATTATTATTTATGACCTACTTGTAACGAAATGTTGATTTTTATTTTATTAATTTTAATATTTATGTACACACAGTAAAATAGATACAAATATTCCTAGGCTATTCCTAGGATTTTTGCCTAAAACTATCCCAGGAACAAATACAATTGCCTGAACCTCCTGAACAATGCTTCAGTTTTGAAAAATACGTGTACTCAACAACGTAAATAACGCAATGAACGTGGTTGAACTGTCAAAATGAAAGGGATTGCGATCAGTTGACATTGTATGTGTTTTACGCAATTATCCAACTGGATCAACAAAAATAATGGTGGTTTTGTAAATTGAAGATAAAAGCCTACCATTCTACCGTGTGTTTAATCCTGTCAAAAAGACCGATAAAAAGAAAAAAAAAACGAACATTTTTATGCCAACAACAAACAGCCTCGGAGGCACTTGCGTCTGTCGATTTTCACACACGAACGTTCGTGTAAAAATAACTTATGTGCCAAAAACAGATGTGGGGTGCGTACGTAGTGTTTATTATTTCATTGTGTAATCCCAATGAACCCGATGAAATCTTTTCGATACCGGGGGTGAGTGAATATTCCTAACAAAACCATAATATTATGAAAACATTTTAAGTTTTCGGCGCATCACCACGTCCCCGGCGTATTGTGAACACGTGGTTGGGGTTATCGAAATATATGGATCCATTTTGTCGGTTTTATTACAAAATGCGAATTTATTTCTGGGATAAACATTTTCTTTTCGAGTGTCCATTTTTGGTGAAGTTGTTTTTATTTTTAAGTTTCGTTATTCGGGTAGTACGGAATTTTTTTGTAAGCTCTACTGGGAGTTGGTTTTATTTGATTGAACTGTGAGTTAACATAAACATATGTAATCAGCTTATAATGTTTCCGTGTGCAATGGACACAGGCCTCCTCTTTGTGAGAGGGTGTGGGCCGTAATCTACGACGCGTGCCCAGTGCGGGTTGGTAGATGTCACGTGTCTTCCAATTTTTGGTTCTAGGACATGCCGGTTTCCTCACAATGTTGTCCTTCACTGTTTTGAGAGCAGTGGTGGTGAAATAATTTACACAATTTACACAAAGTAAAACGCCTGTCAGTCGGGGCTCGAACCTACGACCTACTACTAATTTTTTAGTATTAATATTTCCTTAGTTTTAATTAATCATCGTCTGGCAGTTTGAGTAATTTATGCGGCCTAACCAAATGTCCTTTCTTTGGTACTGTTCGTCAAATCGTTGAGCTCCTTAAAATTGGAGTTGAGCTGCACGATTATTGGCAAATGCTTGCACTGACTGGACAGGTCCACTCAATCTGTGTGGTTCTTTCCTCAAAAGTCCATTTCAGACACCAATCTACATGGTCTTCACATGATCTGACCAGGATTATGTCTGGACTTTAAAAGAGACTGTGACCTCTGAGTTTGTTTCGGCCTTTCTTCTCATAGTAGTCAGATAGGAAACGCCGACCTCATCTAGTTTTAAAAATGTGATTGACGTGTAAAAGTGTTTGTACAAACCTTCTTACAGAAATAAAAATCATTTATCATTTATCAAATCGTAACTCGCGCCCGTTACCACTGGGCCACCACTGCTCCCCATAAACATGCTTAGTTTTATATCAATAAAAACACTAGTGCTAAATCTTACTTCCCACACTCCAACGACTAGAGGTACATAACTCCACTCTAATTAGGTACCTATATAATAAAAATATTATTCATTAAAAATTAAGACCAACTTGCTCCTCTGATATTTTTTGCACTCTTTTCATAATCACACTTTCATTTCAACAATCGAGCCATTCTTTTACAACAAGCGCGGAATAATAAAAGTGTGATGCACTCTGTTTTTCTTTTATTCCCATTTCGCAACAAAATGAAGGCAGGTTAAAGTGCATACTTAAAGTGGGCTCTAAAAATACAGTAATAAACACTCCCCCGTTTGGGGTGTGAATGTCTGTTTGCTAATAATCTTTATCCCTATGTTTTTTTTCGTTCAAGAAGTTTTGTAACATCGTGTACAGAACATTACAGAGATATAAAGATGCAACACATGCATTGTCTGCCCGCCTTTGTATTTATTATATTATCCGCGCTCTAAACGACCAATTCACGAATTACATTTACGACCATGAAGCGCCATAAAGCAGAAATAAATCAAACAGTTTATTGAATAGTACTAACATCACAACAATCCGTTGCAAGTTAACCCTCAAACGCGATCGTGACCGCGCTCGGACCGATCACGACACCAATAAATAACTATTGCGACAAAAACTGACGACAAAGCGCGCGTCGTGAGTCGCAGTCGTGATCCGTCGCACGTGTCCGGACAGATCGGAAGCCGATCGGCACGATAAGATCACGACTCTCTAAAAATAGGACTTTCAGTATACGCTCGCTTAGTTAATTGGTAATTTTTACTTTTTAATTATAACGACTCGTGACGTTTTAGCGAACGAGGTTTGAATTTCGAATCTTTTAATGAAGCTTGTTTTACGTTTGAGTAATTAATTCACAGATAAATTATTCGCATTTCATTTCTTTTACGATCAGGGAATTACGTTTTTTTTTTTTCATTAAACATTGTAATATAGAGCAAACAATCGTTTATTAAATTTATTTTGCTATAAAACATGAGTTTAATTAACAAATTGTGCTTAAACATTATTCTTCAATCGGCTACCTATTATAAATGTAATGACGCAGCATCATAAATTTCGCAACCGCATAAATAGCGATATAAATCACGGACGGTCAATGAAACCGTAAAATTTACGTATCATTATAATTGTCTGCTGCGTATTGATAAAATGTCAAAGTTCATCTGCATGGCTATTCCTGGCTGGCACTGATTGGCAGTAAGAATGGTCGGTTGAGTGTTATTGGCACTATGAAATGCAGGAAATAATGTCAATTTAACGTATAGAAATACGATAAGGCTACTCTGTCACCATTCGATATTTTCTAAATAGTAATTTCTATTCTGATTCTGAAGTAGTAATTAATGAAATGATCTATATCTATACATATTATAAATTAAAGTCGCTTTTGTGTTTGTTTGTATGTCCCCGTTGTTCTTCTAAACCACGCAACAGATTTTGGTTAAGCTTTTAGTTTAGAGAATTTATTCCGGAAGGTACATGTGTAAAATACATTAATATGAAAGTTACATATAACTTAGAAATCTCGATGTATTGTCAAGTCGTAAAAATCGTCCGAAGCAGGAGCGGGTCGGTAGTATTCAATAAAGTGTTATTACTTGTTTTGTAATCTTAAAAGGCGAAATTTCGTAAAGGCTCTTATATACTGGGGCGATTCGTCGCGCGACGAGACGCCGCCGCATTGTTCGCCGTGAGAAATTGTTTTGTTAAAATTCGCGTCGCGCGACGAATCGCCCTAGTATGTAAGAGCCTTTATACTTCTGCACTGGTACAAGAATCGTAAACAATCTTTCTTAAGTAAGGTTTAAGTTATGACCTATGTCCAAAAATCACTTGCATTATCTTAACCATACGCCCAAATTCGACTTATTGTTAATAAGAAAATACCACAAAAATGTTGCGAAAACAAATTATTCTTGCAATGACTGTAATATGGAAGTCGTCTCAATTATCAAGTTGGGTTTACAACCGTCTGTATATGGAATTTTGGTTCCTATCTCCTTTATTGCTATGCTATAAAGTATATGTGGTGCCCGACCACACCCAAGTTGGGCGACTTTTCGAAAAGCGCGGCACACGAATTCGAACATGGTAACTTTTTACTTAAGTAAATATTTTATTTACAACTTTGGCAAAATGAGGAGATGAAAATACAAAATCATGGCCGATAAATAGCCATCTATACACCGATCACCGATAAATAGATGGGTCTGAACAGTGAAGTCTCCCAATGAATCTTCATAACTTTCGAGGACATGCATTGAGTGACATACACGGAAATGGTTCTCTCTCGTCACATCCACATAGCTGAATATTATTATTGTACATATTCCAATGTCGTAGTAGTTAGATCAACAAGTAGATATATGTCTCAATGTCACTCTCTCTATGATTTATGGTCGCCGCGGACTAACTGACAGGACCACATCACTTTTTTGCCGTATGTAGTTTTCTTACGAAGAGGTTCAGTAGGTCTTAAACTCTTAACCGAAAAGGATATTACTTTACTAGATAGTGATCTCGGCCGCGACACTTGAGTGCTTTTATGGTTGTAATAACAGATATCGCGTTGATTCGATTTGATATGGACTACTTGGGTACTATCGGCTGCTTGATTGTTGCGAACATTTATTTAGAAGTGGCTCTGAAATGTTAATGGTGTATTTTATAACGCTGTTACGATAAGAAAAGTGCACATTTGAGTCAATCTCAAAGAAATAAATAACAGATACAGATGTAGAAAAACTAGCAGCGCTAAAACAATTTAGTCAACGACGACCTCTGGAACTGGTACTAAACATTTTTTTTTTCTTTCCCCAAATACGGATGCTGCACAAGACAGTGGGCGCTGTAAATTAATTTCCAAGTTCTACCACAATTGTATCGCGTTACAAGCGCAGAATGCAACTCTCAACCCCATATATGGGTACGCGGGGCCGGCTGCCATACCGGGCTGGACATAAATGGCCGGCCGTTACCAAACGCGGTGGCTCGGGACAGTCCACAGCGAACGGGTTAAGTGACACACACTCGATTTTGAAAAACGTATAAGAAAGCTTCGTGTTAAATGATAATTAAAAGTAAGGGTCTGTTTGACCGCACACCTTGTTACGTAGGGTTGCTAACGAGATTTTTATTGATGTTAATTTATGCGTTGAGTGTCGATTATCGATTTTTTTGTACATACTTTATTATGTCGTGGTAGTTGTTTAATGAGTTTAAGATTTTTTTCAGAAAGTCCAAAAAGTACCTACAAGTCGTTTAGTAATAATCAGTTATACCTAGGCAAACAAATTATTTCGCATTTTGAGTTCAGCTTCGTCTAAGAAACTGAAATTCACTTTATTTCAGAAGACCAGCCGCCTAATATTTTGAAAAAAATTATCATAATAAAAAACAGAAGGTAGGTGAAATAATCCATTAACGATATTCCAGATTTTTTTCTTTTTTCATTAGAATTCATAAGAGACTTAGTTAACAAAGGACGGAGTTAGATTGGAAAAATTTATAACTTGCAAGATTTGCGCAACTCAAGTGGCGCGGTATTTGCATTTTAATTGTAGCTGGGGGTAGGGTGCGAGTGTGAGCGAGGAGCGATAAGCGAAAGCGGGGCGGTTCGTGTGTTAGTATGAACAGCTATGAACGAAAGGAAAAAAAAAATTGACATAAAAAATAGCGTCAGCTACTGTTGCATATTTTCGCGAAATCCTCGTGGAAAGAGTAAGGACGGAAACTTAGAAGGTCAACCACAGACCTTCAGCTAGAGACAGACGTTGCTTTCTGTAGAATATTACGGGTTTATGAATATTTTTTCGTAAGTTTTAAATAGCTTTTATTCACTGGATCACTACTTATTTAAAGCGTTTTAAATAATCCTAACTTATATATTATATACCTATTTATATTTACATTTACATTTATATATATTATATTATATATTACAAAACCGCTGAACGGATTTTGATGAAATTTGGCGCATGGGTAGACCATGACCAGGAAAAGAATGTAGGATACTTTTTTATCCCGATATTCCCCCGGGATCGAAACTTATGCGGGTGAAACCGCGTGCCGCAGCTAGTTAATAATACGTTGTCTCTTATATAGAAAATGAAACCCGTAAATAGATATAATGAAACATCTATCACTTTTGCCAAAAGAAGACTCCGCTATCATAGAGAACTCAGGTACCATAAAACAGCAAGTAATCTTCGGCTATTCATTATAATATTTTCTGAATTCATGCATATTTTCACCACTACGGGGAATATGCTCAACTTTTATTAATTAAGTTCGCGATTGTTCAGATCGATTTTTTATTCTGAAATTATATTTTTTATTATACTTCACCATTTATTTTTAGCTTCAAGAAAATTTTGTGCTTGTTTTAATGAAGAGATAATAAAAAGATTTTCTGATTCGATAAGGGTTTCCTAAGACTACGTTGTGTGTTTTCCCTCAATGCATCCTTTGTTATTTATGCTCTCTAAATAGTCTGTGTTTATAATGCATCATAAAATTAAATAATACCTAATTGCGCCATGATAATTGTTACGTAACCAGTCAGTATATCAAAGCGTCTTTATGTTAAGGTCAAACAGTCCAAATGGTCCAAATAGTATATAAATGACAACTGCGCGCACAGACTGCAATAAGCCTGTGGCGCGTGAGTCGTTGACAGAACGGAATGATGCCATCATAAATATTATATTTCTGTAAACACTTAGTGTATTTATTTAATTTCTTATTTTGCTATTGTTAATTCATTATGTGCTGCACCGATTGATGTCATGACGTCAACGCCGGCTGTCACTGAAAACCAGCGCTGGGGCTCTGTCTCGCATAGGGTCGCAGCATTATGCTGAGTGATGGCCATTTTGCGTGAATGTGACGCATATTTTCCCGCAACTTGTTATTTTCGTGTATTTTATTTGTCCTTTGTTAGCGTCATGTTTTGCCGCAAATAAACGTATTTTCTTTCTTTCTTTCTTAGAGAACGTTTTTTGACACCGTTAAGTCAAACTCCGGCGCCACAATTTTGATGACGGCCGTCACTGCGGCCCTTATGTGGCGGCCACCGCTATTCAAGGAAACCGAAGCTCCTGAACCGAAAAATCCTGCTTACCTAACTAAATTTTCATATTCGCGCTTAAATATTCATAATCTTTATGAGCGTTCCTTCGCGTTTGATAAATGGGATGACATTCAATTTATAAACCGCCAAACTAACATTATGACATAAAAACGCCAAAAAAACAAAATTGCTATATTTCACCATGTTATTTGCAACTTTGTTCTGGTTTCAGAACTTAAATGTAAAGCGCTTGCTGTTTGCAAAAGTGTACATTACTTTGCTTATGTACGTAGAAGTATATAGAAGTACATAGAACCAAGTCAGCCACCAACCGCTAAGTGTGAGTTGAGTTGGCGAGTCATTTATCTCTGTCGACGTCGCGATGTGGCCTCGGCTTTACATTAGGCTTGTTGATAGCCGTCGGGGTTAAGTGAAACGTCTATCTAGGAGGGTGTGAATTCGTGAAAAACATGTCAGTTACGTTACTCTCAAGCGCAGCTGTAAAGAGGAAGTTTTTGTATGACGCGCGGAATTGTCACCTGTGCTTATTTGTAGTGGACAAAAATATCGACGGATAGATTAGATATTTTTGTTTTTACATTGGATCGCGCTTATTTGAATGCAGCAAGGCAGCAAAGCACGTACTCAATCTTAATAACTTTATAAAAATGTTACAGTTTATTTTAAAAACCTACGATTGTTCATTAATGTTCTCAAACCTCTAAACTGTATTACCGTAATTACAAAACATACACATAATTAAAAAAAAAACAATCAAACACGAGCCCACATAAAAAAAAAATAAAGAAAAAAAACGGAAGTCGGTGTATTTTTCGTTTTTTGCCACCGACTTACGAAATTATCGTTATTTTTCACGATTTTTTGGAAGCCGGTTGTTGTTTTTTGTAAAGTTTTTATTGTTCACTTTTTTGTTGTGGTACGTACCCTACAAAAATTCGAATACCACTACCTGCTATGTAAATAACAGTGAGGTAACACTTAATACATCGTCTAGATATATGAAGTGAGAAAAAATACGTAATATTGAAGCTAACTCAAAACCTACGAAAGCAAAGTTAATCAAATTTATATGGGACTACTTCTGAAGCATGACCTACCAAAGAAAAAAATGATCATCAAAACTTATTCATAATTGGGGAAGTAAACGCGTAACAAACATACAACAAACAAACAAAAAAAAACATACATACATACCTACTCCTGTTTGAAGAAGTCGGTTAAAAATGGCGTAACACGCCAGCGTAAGTTATTTCAAGTCCAAGCCATACAACCTACCGTTGGCTACATGCACGACTAAAATAGAAATCTAATAAAGAAATCTTTTCCAAAACTTTTCATATAAAAGTGGAGAAGGATTTTTATTACAACGGAAACGGTAGTTAATTTTAATGTTGCCAGTAATTAACAAATCTTAAGACCCTTGAATATGGGTAGGAGAGGGCTCCACGACTTAATCGCGCCGGCTCAGAGTGTGGCGTCAGTGATGAGCTGCAGCGATTTGTCATTTAGCGTGTCATCATCTGCCTAGCCTTTTCCCAACTACGTTGCGTGTACAAGTAAATTTATACATATTCGGGCTTTAATGTTGGATACATGACTATACAACATGTCTCGGAATTAACGCAAACTACGAAATCTCCCAATTAGAATATTATGTTCTAATCATAATACAAACACTGATTTTTTACTATTATGTAGCAAACATTGTTTATTTATTAAATTAGTTACACTGATTGTGGGAGAAAATTTTGGTGACATTGTGGGAGAAAATTTTGGTGACATTAGAAATCTCTGCACGCACAACGTCGCACACGTATAAGGGAGAGCGTAGTAGGTACTTCGTCTATTCTGGTTTCTTTTGACTGTACAGTGGCATGGCGGCAGTGTGACTGTAATTTACGTAGTTTTAATTATTTTTGGGATACAATATTACGTTTAATAAAATGACAGAAATCGATTTTGAGCAAACTACTTCCATAATGTGCGTTAATTCAGTTACACATTGTATATTGCATCAAGTTGTGTGAGTCCTTTATTTGAAGATGAATGAATTGTAGATTTTATTAGACTTTCTTGAAATTCACCACCTGTTGAAAAACATTTTTTTCTTTTATGTTATTTTGTCCATTGATTGGTAAAGGAATTAAGTAATTTTAAACTATAATCTAATAAGCATGTTGTTGACTCTCGATATTTTGAGAGACCTTCCCAAGTTAGACCCCTAGTTTCCTAATCCAAGGAAGATTGAGTAATAACGCTGAATACACTAAGATAGCCTTTGCAAGCTTCCGTGGCAATATCGCTACCTCTCTCAATGGCACCACACCCTCACAACAGAAAAGACGTTTTTCTTGGATTTTTCGTAGCAAACGAGTGGAGGTAAGGAAAATTAGATATTTTACCTTTCGCCTTAATGAGGAGTTATCAACGTACTCGAGCAGGGGTCGAGCACTCGCTCAGTATCGAGCAATTACCTTTTATGACCCGCTAGTGCCTAGTAATTGTTATTAAAAAGTTTAAGTAGACAGACAAATTGCGGAGCTATGTTGTGAATATTTGAATTTTGGCTGTAATTTTATGCATGTTTTTTGTCTTAAGTATTAATTTTCTTTTTTAACGCAGAATGTGGACCGAGTATCCAGTCATAATACTTTATTTTTAAAATGAAATTGGATAGCATTTTATCAAAGAAAACGTGAAGACAAACTCCTACCTATGGTAGCATAATCAGCTTATAGTGTTCCCAATGCTGGGGCACAGGCCTCCTGTCTTCGAGAGGGAGTGGGCTATAATCCACCACGCGGGTCCAGTGCGGTTTGGTAGATCTCTTAGGTCTTCGAATTTGGTTCTAGAACATGCTAGTTTCCTCACGATGTTTTCCTTCACCGTTTTGAGAGCAATAGTGATGAAATTATTCGCACAAAGTAGAGCGCCTGCTTGGGTTCGAACCCACGTCCTTCTCGTAAGTCGGGGCCGTTACCACTGGGCCACCACTATTCTACCTACGATAAATTCAAGGAATCCCAAAGTAAGATTTATAAAAATTAATGTCGTACTCTTCAAGGAAAACGGCAATATATTAAATGATGCCTTTAAACTTGTTTTTCACAATGTGGAATGCGCGCATATTTTTATGGCATTTTCATGGCATTTTCATGGCATAAAACGGCAATCATCCACGCGTTTTAAATTTCAATACTGATCGGGCGCCGAAATATGGATATTTGTATTCAGCCAATCAACCAATCAACTCATTATTCACACGTTTATTATCCTTAATTTTGAAGCTACAATATGTCGTAATGTTTGCATGAGAATTATTACTCTCGTGTAGTAAGCCCTACATTATTAAAAAGTAGGTACTATCAATGATTGACGGCTTAGAAGACTCTACCCCCAAGGCATATTCGCGTGAAGGTATTTAAACCGAATGAAAAAGATTTAGCAAAGGTGAAGTTATTTAATCTAGCGGAATATCCCCTTGTTCACAGTATTAGAATATGACTGCACACCGATGAGGGGGAGTTTCGACGTAATCAGCGTCTGATCACGTGTTCCTTTTGAAATCGGCTTATCCTCTACCCACCAAGACCACGAAACGACCAATACTCAACCTTATATAAAACCACAGACAGCTCGTTTTCCAATAGGAAACTTTCGAGACCTGTAAAATGTTCACCCTGACCGCCCGGACGAAATTCGTCTTCAGCGTTACCTTTGAACAAGTAATTATGGCGGAATTCCTGAATTAATACTGAGATAAGCTGCTTCCGTATTCCTTCCATTTTAAATAGCATAAAAATGAGGCCTCAAACCATTATAGACGCGTATTTCTTTCGTAATTTACGAGTTTTGCTAATCAACGGGAGAGCCAAATTGCGTTTATAATCCCATTTCATCATCTCTCAAACTGTAGGGGGAAAACCTTTTGTAGGTGTATAAAGTTTGGGTGAATGTTGGAAATCAAATTCTATTCTGAATCGACAGGAGTGAACAACTATGCGTTGTTAAAAATTCACAAGTTTCGCCCCACACCGCTGCGGCGTACGTTTGACATGGAAATGTGCAAGCCTACTCGTTGCGATTTCCCGCGGAATTTATTCAAACGCCGAACGCCTCTCCTCCCCCTGCCGCACCCTAGACCGCACGCATCTGTCTTCGCATTGATATGCACATTCGATTGTCGACAGTCGCGTGCAACGGTCGTGAGTAACACACATCAGCGTTGAATGTTGTTGAATTCTTTTTAAGCGAAATTAATATTTGGTTTCGAGTAGAGCTAAAATGTTTTTCCCTTTTTATAACCTTCTATCGTCCTCAGTACCTATTGGTGCTTCATGGGTGATTGCTCACCCCATAAGAAAAGGTGGCAGGTACGCTGTTTAAATAAATTACCTTTCATTAAATTAAATCAGTACTTTTAAGGAAAAGGAGCATTATCAATATTGATTCCTATTTTCACTTCAAAGCTTCACCCTGATTGATTTAGGGCAATTTATGATGATATCATTTTATAACTAAATCGATTTATCTAAAACTGAGATATTAACATGTCAATTCAAGATGTGTATCAGACGATGACTTGCCGTACCATATGGGGGGGAGAAGTTAAATTAGGGGACGAGGAAAGATAAATGGCGAAGGCTGTCAATATCTACTTTTCATTAATGGTTCAAAAGTGTGTTTGCGTGGAATAAACGATGGCGTTTCTTGTAAAGTCACTGTCTAATGTAAAAGTGAAAAGTTTCTTCGCTTTCTTTTACGAACATTTTCTTCATAATGTTCACCTTATTAAGTAGCAATTGTTAAGTATTTTCCTAATAATTCGAAAAGCCTCGACCTTTTGTGGTCAAGGCTCTTTGAGTTGTGCTAAGTCACGGGCAGCAGTTGCTTGGTTTTGAGCGCCACAAAATGTGCATAAATACTTCCTTCCCGTTCTATTTCTCAAAGTACCGCAATAATTATAATAATTTCCCTTTATTAATGGTTTTTTAGATTGGCCCATATTTTTTCAATTACAAGCGAGTAATGTAATAGAGCTGAGTAATGACGCTTTCAGCGTGTCGTTAAAATAATACGTCTTTACTAGTAAGTAAATATATTCATGAGGCGGTATGAATCACGAAAGCGAGCATGTTTGGTAAGCGTTTCAGAGACGGTGCACGGTTGCACACTGTGTCCTTACAGTGTTAAGTATGCAGTAATTTACGTTTAAATGATATGAGTACTTGCTTGTGTGATGACTATGGAAAATGCAATCTTCAACTATTTTTATCATTTTGATGAGTTGCGAAGTGTTGTTTTTGGGATAGTCTACGAAAGACTTAAAAGTATTAAAATGTTTTGTTAGAAAGTCTGACAACCAGTCTTGCCAAGGGGTATCGTGACCTTATATACATAGTTGGGAAAAAGCAAGGCAGATAGTTAGGTCATGATAGGTCGGGCTAAATACCAGCAATATGTCTTTGTAAAGTACAGTCAACGGCACGTCTCTGGTGCAACGATGACCTTGATCTGACCTCGTGTAGTACAGACTTTCAATAGAATATAAGGCCAGCCTTGTGAAGCTCGCAGGAATCCGCAGGATGCGGGAAGCACAGAGCCGGTCGAAGTGGTGGTGCTTGGGGGAGGTCTATGTCCAGTAGTGGACGAATTTAGGCTGAAATGATGATGATGATGAGGCCAGCTTATAGTTTTTGGCTTTATTAAGACTGGCGTACGGCATACTAAGTGAAGTTTACTAACGCCGCGCGCCGGCTCCATGCGTTGGTCCCAACTGTGGCTCCACCGCCACTCGTCCAATGTGTACGTGTGGTTCGAGAAAATACCATTGGCCAACGTTGGGGATAGGTTAATTTCTCGATCCACATGTTTGTCGAGTGGCGTTGGGGCCAACGTTTGAGCAAGCGTGTGATGACAATAACAATCGAAAAGATGTAGGAACGTGTTTTGTTTAGTAGTTTAGCCTTTACTTACAGACATTTGAAACCCATGCACTTGTAGGTGTAGGATCCTACACCGCAGTCATTGCCTAAAGATAGTATAATGCGCCACTGAGTCTGAACGACACCTTAATGTCAAACTACCTGTAAAATTAAGTCTTTAAGACATCGCGTGAAGAAACTTAAATACATAAGCTCCTTAGAATCTAAATTACTTACGTTCGCATGAAACTGCAAGTTAAATAATGTTTTGTAAACTCACTGTACTTAAAGTTAAATATGTTATTACGTTGGCAAAGAATTATGTATAAGAGAAAACGTATTATTACACTGAGACACGTTTCAATTTTATCTCACGCCGCACTTTACCGTGTGTAACTTGAGATGAACCCCGATACGTATTTTCGACCCTACTCATTAGAATTTAAGGTCGCTTGTGCTTAATTTTCATTAAAAACCACAAAACACTGTGCAAAGAGCTGGAAACATCTTTAGAAAGCGCCGCAGTGGCGTGTAGGGTAAACGTACCAATTATAGCGCGAGAGACGGCGTTCCTAAATCCCGCTGTTGGTTTATACCTCTTAATTCCTCGTTTTAAATAACAAAAGGCTGTTACTAGCGTTTTTCAGTGCCAGGCGCAGGGTAGCACGCCCTCGCACCCTCTTAGCCGATCTAATAGGTAAGGTGGCCGTTTGATATGAATGCCGAGGTTAAAAGGGTTTCTTTTTCATAGATAAGATTTCCACTTTCAGTTTTATTGCCATATTTATAGTTTTCGTTGGTAAATGTGAATTTATTTCAGTTTTTGTTGCGTTTAATTTAGAGGTTCATAAATAATTTTAAGTTTAAAATTTGTAGGTAGCTGTAATTTTGAAGTGGGGGCTGTTGTAAATGAAAAGAGCAAAGTAATTTATTTTACATGCAATATCTGCGAGCTTTTAAAAGTTTCTTTCTGTGAACTGTGTTGTTTAGAAATCAATTTGATTTATTTTGACAATGCAGACCAGCAAGCAGATCAGAGTTTGGTTTTAAACAAAATAAAATATTATTTATTTTATTATTTTTCTGGATTTTATTTAACAAACATTTATTGTACACAGAGCACATATTTTGTGAGAACTTTTTGAAGTATAGTTCTACATTTTTGTATAGAAGACAATTTGATAAAAAAGAAAGCAAAATGTGCATGTAAGAATCGTACATGGCATTTTTAATTCTTGCTCACGCCTTTTTCTGAGGGGGCCTCAGAAAAAATGCGTGTGGATTTACGTATGTACAGTCGAAAAATCTTCCGCATGCTCACCTTTAAGGCGATAATCGCGTAGCACGGGTCACGACTCTACCGCCCAATGCATGCGTTTTGACCAATGGCTAAATGTTTTTGTTACACCTGCAGGTTGTGTAAAAACACAATAAGACCATATATATTTGTGTGAATACACACAAATACATATTGTCTCTAATTGGGCGAAACCAGGAAGGGGCGTAGTTTGTCACTAGCTGCGCTGCCACAGAAATATTTTCTTAAGTGAGCATGCTTAAAATTTGTTGATTGTACGTATGAGAGAAAACCATACTTGCTATAGCCATCTTGTTACGTACCTATGGTAAGGCCTTTCAGTTGCGGTGACCAATGCGATCGGCAGGCAACTTGAGTAATTACAGCACTAATTATACACTGTATAATCGATAGGTTGTGTATACACTAGGTTTTACTTGTTAGGTATGTAGTTGTGTATACAGAGGCGTTTTAGTTACTGGCCTGTACCAATAAAACGGCCAATGGATAGCAGAATTTTGAGAGACGCGTCAAAAACGTAAAAAAGTCTGTACACTCGGACCTAAGGACTTTGACACCTTTGGTTTACCCTACGGGAAAACTGGCGTGAAATGATGTTACAACAAGTACTAATCCGTAATGAAAAAACTACCCGGCAAAGTGCAGTGCATAAAACAGGCTGTCTTCTTTACAATAAAGCGCTTAAAACAGCTGGATGAAGCGGACGAATCTAGAAAATATAAAGGACAGTTGGCGCTCGTTTATCTTAACTAACCTTATAAGGCAAGTTGGCACTAGATTCTATACAGATCTGGGAAAATAATGGCGCATATCAAGTTCCTTCTAACATAAGTAGTATTTCAATTGCAATAGCTGACAATATAGTTGAAATATTCGAGGTGTAGGGCTGGAAACAACGATATAATTTATACGAGTTGCTGGCGACTGTTTTAGAGTTGTTCTAACTTTGCTTTGAATGTCATGTTTTAGTTCGACCAGGACCTAATGTTTACATATTCGGAAATGTTCACATTGGTGTACATTAATATCAGCCGATCTATTCTGTAAGAATCTCACCGTGAAAACTTAGGTGAAGTCAACTTGAAGTTAGCTCTGATGATGAGCAAGTGAGCTCTCATCCCACCTGACGCTAGGGATGGACAGCTCACTTCACCTAAGTTTTTACGGTGAGATTTTTACAGAATCGTATTGAATTACTGGTTAATTTGTTTTAATAAAATAAAACGTAATATCAATGACAGGCATCACGACGAAATTAACGGTGAACGAGGAGTTTTGAAGTCCTTCCATGAGAAAAAATAAGATCATATTTGGAACAGAATCAGATTTGTCCTTTCAACATAAGATAAATGTTAACTCAAATCAGAAGAGAATGAGAAAAGTTTAAAACACTTATCAAAATTGATAATTTACAGTATAATAGCGTGACTAACAGTCCAAAGAACGACGGATGATGCCAGACACCACCCTAAGCCGAAAACCACAGTGTAGGATTTTCAACTTTCGGCGATCATCCGAGCGTTGAAAATCAAACAGCACGGTTCTATTTAGGCATTCATTTAAGTGTGTCCTAGACTTAGTGAAAACGAGCATAAGTACGTCAGTACGTACAAAGCTCCGATTTACGGAGCCTCTTATTACAACCCAAATCAACTAACATACAAGCGACATTGAAAATTATAGACGAAATTATGTCCACTTCAATTCACTTGAGAAAAGATGAAGCTAGCATAGTAATATAGTATATCAAACTGAACAGCAGGCCGATATCCACAAGCAATTATGGGTCGGTGCTTTGTTCAATTTGACTTATTAGTGCTGCCCATGCACCCGTAATTGGAATTATTGGCTGGAGGCCGACGTCCTTTACACTACAATGGCCGTCTTGTAATCTGTTTGCTGTAATCTTGTGAGGACGATGAGAGACGGTCATCTGAGGATATGGGATGCTAAGATTTTGTTCTTATGAGGTTAGTAGAATGAGGTCTGTGTTTACAAGACGCTGGTTACGAAGTCTGTATTCAAAGACGCTAGTAAAGAAGTCTGTATTTACGAGTATAAGACGCAGTAACGAAGTCTGTATATTTATAAGACTAGTAAAAATTTTGGATTCATAAGACGCTAGTAACGAAATCTGTATTTATATATATGAAGCTCTAGTAACGAAGTCTGTACTAGGAAGACACTGGCAACATAGTTTTTAAAAACTTTTTAAAAAGCTTAGGGCTGTAGAATAATATTTTAATTGGAGTGCTACATCGAAGTCACGTGGCCGTTCCATAAGATAGTTTTGACGCAGTACAAAAACTCAAATCCTACTAATATTATAAATGTGAAAGTTTATGTGTTTGTGTGTTTATGTGTTTGTGTGTTTGGATGTTTGTTACTCAATCACGCAAATATGGCTGAATGGATTTGGATGAAATTTGGCAAACAGACAGTTTTTAACCTGGATTAACACATAGGATACTTTTTATCCCGATATTCCCACGGAATCGAGACTTACGCGGGTGAAACCGCGGGGCGCAGCTAGTCTTTAATGATTTACAGTAGCTTGAATTTTGGCTTTAGCAATACGTCAGGCAAATCCACAGAAAATACCCATTTACACGATTGCACGAAGTTAACTGGTCCACCAGTGGAACTACAGCGGCACCGCAGCATCGGACGACACAGCTCAGTACCGTACACAACAAACCCACAGCAGCCTCTCGTGCGAGAGACGTGCCGCCCATTCATTGTACGCGTCTAATTACAACCTAATTCGCCCATAGATTGTATACTGAAAAATATGCGATCCTGGTGCCAGCTGCGATTAATTACCACATCACTGCCCACAATTAGTAACTAGATTTGATAAGGACGGAGCTACGTCTATCTAAGTTCTAATAACATCGTACGGCCATCACTAATGTGATAAATAGAGCCTACCTCAAATTATGCAGAGTAATTTCGTATGGTAATGTAATTGTAGCCTTCAGCTATCAGGTTGCTACCAATCTGCCTAGCCTTTTCCCAACTATATTGGGGTCGGCTTCCAGTCTAACCGTATGCAGCTGGATAACAGTATGTTACACGGAACGATTGCCTGTCTGACGTCCACAACCCAGTTACTGGGTACTACGATACCCCTTGGTAAGACTGGTTGTCAGACTTTTGGGCTTCTGACGACCCGTAACGACTGTCAAAGATCCACGAATGACAGCCGGGACCAACGGCTTCACGTGCTTTCCGAGGCACGGAGGGATATTGGTATGTAAAGATATGGTCACCCATCCACGGACCAACCGATCGATCGAGCCGTGCGGCAATTATTACTTAGTCATAAGCCCCTCTTCAATCAGGTTGCTACCAAGAAACAACAATTTACGGACGGATTCCACGTACCCTATTCACACACATATCACGTTGACGCGACTCAATAAAAACCTATCTATTTGAAAAATCATTTCTGTAAAGAATCGCGCAAACAATACAGAATAGTGTTGCGGCATATATCGTATTGTAACTTATCGATCTGTCGATGCATTATTGAGCAGACAAGCGGGAACTCGAGTCGATACCACGTTACGGGGCCGAACAACTCCTATTTACCTGGAGCCGTTCTATTTCTGAACGCTAACATTGTTTATGGAATCCATAATGCACGTTGGTGCGGTCGAATGACATTTCATAAAGAACAATCACTATTTCGACATTTTCAAAATTTATTTGTCATGTAATGTGGCCGTTGCAATTTTGTTGGCTTTCTCTGGAATTTGCAATAATTTGCTTATTAAATTTTAAGAAAGTTATCTGTTACTCTTTTAGCTCTGGATTTGAAAACTAATTGGTATTACTGAATTATAATTGGCCTTCACAACGAGATCGTTATTAAATAAAATTGAAGTATTTTAATAAAATGCTAGTTCAAAGCGTTCAACTTCGTAAAATAAAACAAGAATTCTAAATTCATTATGTTATTTTCAGAATATTATGAGACGAACGTGACTAAGAGTCGTGAAATATTTAGAGAAATATAAAGAATCTCATTAATGTAAGATAACGTCGTTCAATTAAACAAAAATACGTCTCATTATAATCAAGGTTTGTTTTAAATATAGCCTCATAATAAAATATGAGCAGCTAAAGTACTAAAGACAATAATAATAAAAGCCTTGTTGAAGTTGAGACGGCAATAATTCATAAGTAGGTTGATGGCCCATTGTCTACGAGTGCCGTATTAACTCATATCCATTGACATTCACTTAAGCAGTACATTTTATGTTCCATTTTATTCTTATATCGGCCTGGATACAAAGCTTAATAGCACTTCAATATTGTGTTGTAACTGGGACGTTTATAGTAGGAACGATGGCAGACAGTTATTACATTCTTGAATAATAGAGGGAAACTTCGCGGACTAAACTTAGTGAAGTATCACGAGGAAGCTCATTATACAACTAGTTGATTAATTTATTAAGGAAGCGTCTTCACGCCAAAAACATCCGAATATTTTGTTTTTGTTTATGCCATTTTTTTTCCCCTTAATAAACCATCCTTTCATGCATATTTTCTATACAAAATAGTTTCGATGTTTCACATGCCAGGCATCCCGCAACGGTTTAATTTTACAATAATACCTCTGTGAATGATAGCAACGACGAAAGTGTGATCCCCTGAAGTTACAAAAGATATTGAAATGTTTATTTCATGGAATTTATAATAAACTAAGTTAATTTAAATTATTCCACCCATGAATTAAAATGATAGAAGTTCATTAAATAAGATTATGATATAATAAGAAAAAAGAAACGTAATAAAATTAAGAGGAAATGAGATTTTCTGTTTCTACAAACATTTGGTTATCTTCATGATGAAGTTAAGTTTAGTTTGTTGGATTTTTTTTCTGTCAAATGATCGATATAACTGGAAAAGTAGGTATTATCACACTGACATGATAAGTAAATTATGAAGTTATCTTGTTAACAAGAAACATCGTTTTAGTCGCACTTTTATTAAAATAGCGGTCAAGTAATGTACAAAGGATTTCATGTGAACTAATAAAAAATTGCTCCATTAGTAGGAATTTTCCGAACGCTTTCAAGTCCCGATTGCTTCGAAATATCGCCGCTCTAAATCTCACATTTCCACAGAATAATGACTTCATCAGCAACAATCGATTTCTGTAATGCACGCTCCACCGCCCGGCGTTTGATTCATACATTATGCTGTAACAGAGAGCATCAAATTGCTGTTCAACAACGAAACCGCAACGTCACGTGTCAGAGCCAATTCACGGGACAGATCAAAGGCATCGAGAGGAGTCAGAAAATTCTATCGATGTTTCACACACAGGGCCATCACTATCGATACGGTTTCGTGTCAGAATTTCGCGAATGCATTACAGCCTTTTGTGGAAGTGGGCCAGTCGGCGGTGCTGTTGCAATTATCCAATGGGTGCGACTGTACTGATGCTTCCGACGTTCGTTGAGCCGTGCTCGACTGTACTATCTGACTGACTTATATCCTTTATTTTCTGCGCGAAAGTACCGCGCTGGATTTAAAGAGATTTGGTTTCACGTTTCGACACTTACCGAGAATTAGGGATGATCGTATTTTCGTGTTTTTGGAATTTTATTGCTCTATGGGATTTTGTTAAAGGTCTTAGAAATCAGTGTGTGCTGCAATTAATCTTATTTAAGAGGCCAACGAAGAAATATCATGCATTGAGCACACTCAAAATCTAATTCGGCATTTTCATTCGCAAAAAATATTAAAAGTCACCCAAAACATTTTGCTTGAGTTCTAATAAAAACACCTTACGTTTCGGCGAAACTTTGTAGCATGTAAATACAACTCAAATTACGTTCTCATTCAAAAGTAGATTTTTTTCGTCGCACGAGGCTTCTAATTTACAATATAAATAATCACGAGCAATCGCGTTGAATCCGAGCTATTTACCTTTGAAATGTTCGCGGGGCGACAAAGGTGGCTTAACGAGCCACCGAGAAACGGCGGCTTCGAATTATAAAAGTTTCAGTAGAAATAAAACGGAAAGTGTTCGCGAGGGGGCGCCACTAGATGCGGGCGTGCCGCAGACAGTCACTGTACAGTTTAAATAAATTGTGATTTACAGGGGGACGAGGTGTGGTGCATTTACCTTACGGATTGGCGGACTTTTTTTTAAAGAATAGAATTTTATTATTATTTCGAGACATCTGGATGTGAGGTCTTATTTTTTTTACAATGAGGCTTGTGTGAATGTACGTACAAGTTATTGTATTTTTCTCAAACATGCTTGGAAATTCGAGCATTATTTTGACAACCTTCTTCGAGATAAATCAAAATTGCTGTACTGGTAAAAAACAAGTGACGATGCGGCCAGCAAAGTTACTATGAAAATCCATATCTGGCGTGTTAAGCGGCCAAATAAATTACTATGAAAACTCATATCTGTCGTGTTATTTAAAAATGGAACGAACTTTTTACTTCAACACACGGCAACCAAGGAGGTAACTTATCAAAGATTTTATTTAAATTTCGAATTGGTTTGCAAATAGAACAAAGAAGAAACAAATTAACATATTGGCGCATGAAAAATGATAGTTATTCGTCATTGATTCTGGAATTTCTATTTAATTTACTCAGTTTGAATTTCCGCGCGTTGTTTGAGAAAAGTACTATACAAGCCTTGGCCGCAATCAGGAATTGATGGACTCACGCATGAGTGCCTCGGCTTCGCCTCGGCCCTCATTTTCACGATCGTCCATCAATTCCCTTATTGCAGGCCGCGACAGTAATGTACTATTTTTCCATTTGTCGATCTATGCCATGTGGAATAGTGAAATTCGATATAAAATCCGCAAGGTGACAAGTGTCGCAGCACTATTTAATCGTTAAAATAGTGAGGGAAAAGTGGCACAGTTTTTAATAGATTTATAATTGCTAAAGTCTTTAATTCAGAACCAGATTATCATCTAACCTTGTATCAAAGTCGGTATGTAAACATTTTGAATATAACTATCAAAGATTTGTTTCAAAATTAACTGAGGTCCCAAGCAAATAGTGGAAAGCAAAGTAATAGGTATTTAAAGCCTAACCAAAGTTGTAGAGTGAGCATAACTAAGTTGCCACAACTTTGACTCTCAATGTACCGGGAATTCTTTATAAAATAATTACTTATTCACTAATATAGCCCCACTGTGTGGGCTACATACGAATAGCCACTTAGGACAGACCAGACTAGTAAACTACGGCTCAATTGGACCAAAACTCGCTAAATGTGTTTAACGATAAACGTATTTAAAACATAATTTTGTCTGTAATTTTTTATCATGCAACATCCTGTTCGTGAAATACAACAATCTGTGAACAAAAAACTGCTGTGCATAATCTCTTTCTCTTTTTGAAGTCGGTTAAATTGATACCAAAATGACAGGCCCTAGCACTTAAATTGATACCAAAATGACAGGCCCTAGCACAAAAAAAGAGTTTAGTTATCGTTATCGTATCGCTATCGACAACGTACGTATAAATGTCAACAGCGTTGTGCGAGCGTATTTGGAACTAAGATTTTTGACAATTGCATGAGAATGGTTAACGAAAACATGTTACGTTACTGGGTATTATTATTATTAATTTATTTATTGCAGACAAAGTCCACTACATTTCATTTCATTACTATTAAAATATAAAAATTGATAATATTGTATATATAGATACACATTCACAATATACAATAAAATAAATATTCAAACAAATAAAATTAAATACATTCAATGGTCATTCAAAACAAATAAAATAAATAAATAAAATAAATGTAGGTAAGGTATGATCAATTCAAAACAATAACTGCAATCAAGAAACCGTTTTGAACCGACTTCTTCAAAAAGGAAGTGGTTCTATGTTCGTCTGTATGTATTTTTTTTTTTTGTCAAAAAAAGATTGAAATGAAATGAAATTGTTTATTCTGTAAATAGGATATTGGAATCACTTTTACACGTCATATTATAAAATATTAAAAATAAGCTAGATGAGGTCGGCGTTTCCTATCTGACTACTCTGAGAAGAAAGGCCGAAACAAACTCAGAGGTCGCAGTCTCTTTTAAAGTCCAGACATAATCTTGGTCAGACCATATGAGGACCATGTAGATTGGCATCTGAAATGGTATTTTGAGGAAAGAACCACAACGATTTGAGTGGACCTGTCCAGTCAGTGCAAGCATTTGTCAGTAATAGAGGAGCTCAACTCAGAACTTAAGGAGCTCAACGATTACAAAGAGGTTCATGCATCAATAACTGGTCGGACCATAATGATATTATTTTCCCATAAATGTATAATAGCTGTCCATTACAGCGAACGCAGCGCGCTATATAATCATATAGCATGTTATTGTACCGTTGATAAACAGCGTGACGGTGGTTTGACGTGTGACGTCATCACTGTTACGTGGCGTGAGGTATTGTTTGTAGTTGATATATGTAATTAATATGCGTTTGAGTCTGTGGCTGCCTCATTGAGGTTGTGGTTGCAAGCAGCTTAATGTGAAGTGTTGTTTTTGACTTTCGCGTCAGTAAATTTAAGCAAACTCTTTTAAAAGGTGGTCTTCCAATAATGATGACGAAACGGGAATATTAAACTATATAAATAAAAAATGTAATGTTGTTCATTGGTAAGGGAATCACTTGAGAACGGAAACATTTGGCGGACGGATAGAATTGGCAATATTTTGTTTTAAAATGTTCGAAATAGTCCGAAAAAGGTTTTCATGGAAAAAAATTGTGTTGATCTGTTGGTCCTGTTGGGTCACCTTTAGTATTATTCATACAAATTCATTTGTTTTCTAATGCTGACGAGAAATCTTGTATGGAGTAAAACTTCGGTGACCAATCCGAGCAGAGACAAGTCGGGGATAATTCATTCTAAGGAAGTTGTCAAAAAACAATCTTGGGTTTTAGCGAAGTATCAAGAGGCATTTCATGAATCATTTAAAAATTTCCTTACCCAGCACTTTTATGTCTAGAATTCAGAAAAATAATATTTACGCGGAAGAACCCGCAGAAAAACCTACGAATACACAGATCCAAACTCCATTAAAAACCCTACCCCAATACTTTAAACTGCACATTACAGTTTAAATCAGTATCTATTTGTTCAGAATATATAAAACAGTATAGCAATGTTAAGATATAAAGAGGAAGCGTCTGCGAGTGTCGTTCCGGGCCCGCAAACTTCTACAGTAAACATGGGTAGGGATGTGCCATCTTAAATATAGATACGCGATTATGTTATCGATGGAGCGAACGGTATAAGTTGTGGGTGGAATTAATGCTTACGCTGTTTCTTTAAATAAAGGTTTTTGTTTTGTGATATTTAAGTGGTTCTTTGAATGGTCTTATTATATAGTGACACAACCTGGGTGTGGAATACTACATAAAATAATGATAAAATTGTTATTTACTGCTTCGGTGGTCTTGTGGCAAGCGCTACTGCTGAGCATGAGGTCCTGGGTTCAATTCTCAGGTCGGGCAAAGTGTTATTTGGTTTTTCCATCTGAAATTTCTCCGTAGCAAGCCTGGAGTCTGGATTTGTGTCCGGTTGATGGCAATAGACCTATTATATGATACGGGCCTTAAATATAACTGGTGAGATATGGGTTTACTATAGGTACACCTCTGCCTAACCCTTCGGGGATTACAGGCGTGTAATTATTTATTACAATATAATTTGTTTATTACCTGAATAAACTTTTATTATTAACTTTTAAATGTAAAGGTCTTAAATTCAAACAATTATAAACGCTATACAGTCGCGATATATTTATAAACATTTCATAAATAGCTAGTTGTAAACATGAGCGCCCTTGAACTTTGTAATAAACGAGCTTTTAATCACACTTCTAGACAGAGTAACAAACGTAGTATAGAGTAATTGAAAGTGAAAATCACAATAATGTTAAAAGAATTGCGTAGGTGTTGGCTTAGAGTTCACGTTCCTATCCCGGTTTTGTCAAGATAACGAATGCCTTGAGATTTTTTTTCATAAATAAAGCTGTTTGGTGTATTTCCGTTACTCAAGGAATTTATTGATTTTTCCCTAGAGAATTCTAATAAAATTGTCTTTTCCTAGTGATGGTACCACATCACTATCGCAGTTGAGTTGTGCCATTCAATTGCTACGTCATTTTGCTGAGCCTTGCCGAGCGCGCGCTGTTACTTAGGATTACGTATTGTTTGCTATCAACTTAATTTCTATTTCTATTGGTAGAGCATTCCCGTAATTGAATTCGGTGTCTCGCTCTCTTTTCTAGAATTCTGATTCGAATTCTTAGTACATTGATTCGGTAGATTAACTTTCAACATAATCGAATGTTGAGTTAATTAATTGCGTGGGGTAAGATTCCAATTTAGATTAAATTGTGTGCTAGTTTTGGTTGAAAATTATTTTGATGTTGAACCTAGATGATAAATGGTAGGGCAATGATTAGAGAAGCAAGATAGATCTTATAATGTTTGAATTTAAAGATAATTTGTCCAGTTCAATGGTACAGCGGTAAATAGTTTGTAGGGATACGAGATTCTCCTCTAGATGAGGCCTAGGTATATCATAGGCGTATCAAATGCAGGTTTTTCTCTCCAAGCTCATATGATATTGAAAGAAAGACCAGCATTTCATCCTAAGATGAGCATTGTAGCAACAAGGGGCCTTGTTGGCGGACCAAACTCCCCTCTAAGATATAAACACAGGGTGTTACAATCAGCTTAGGTTCTAAATAAGGGACGGTTGAGACAGACGCGCGAGGTAACATTCTCACCTCGTAGTTAGCACGACTGAATGACTAAACAGGGTGTCCATATTTAATCTGCGCGCCGCGGTCGTATCGGTTTAATGTGCGGCGAATGCATGCATAATTCAGAGCGCACCGAGCAACTTGGCATGGTGTGTTCCGCGGCATAATGCGATGTCTGAGTTACGCTTCCGCGCCGCAAATGTTGGCGCCAACATGCTGTAATTTTCGGCTGAAGACGATTGTTGGCTGCTTTGGCCAACATTGGCCCAATTCGAGGTGAGATGTTTGACAGCTGAACTATTTTTAAACAGACGGGGAATATAGATGCAAATGTTTTGCATGGATGGTAATATCACGAACGTTAAAGTTGATATTGGTATTAAAATATTTCTGGGTTATGCTGGAATTACAGTCATTTCGCTGCATCATTTTAACTGCTTGAGTGGGACGATACTTACTCAACTTTAATAATAGCCTCCGACGAAGTACCCATGGCAAAATTACCCTCACAAATGATTTCTGCAAACTGAAGCCACTTCACTTTTGCTATCCAAGACAGGGCACGATCTATCAAACAAACAATTCTAAAGATACGTGGATTCTAGTTTTTTCTTTAGCAATCGACTCTTGTCCCTGGGTAGCGATAAATCGTGGTCATATTGTCCGTTCGCGTTTTTTCGCCATTCCCTATTCACCTGCGAGCCACGTATTTAATCTGGCTGTACTTCGCTTCGGCATGCATCCGCTCTCTTGAGGATTCAAAGTTTAGGGCCCTATAAGAATACGTTCGTATTATGGCCGCTCTGCTTGGATGATTTTTGAACGACAAATTCCTTGGTTGGAGTCGTATTTCTGTGTAACCTGCTTGAACCTGTTATTTGTGAGACTTTCATTAGTTTGGCATGATTTTTGAGAATTACAGGTAAAGCGGTTTTTGTCATGTTTAATGAAGGTTGCAGTTCATTTCAACAGAGGAGGGAACCGAAATCACGTCCTCTCACTTACCAGACCGACATCGAACTTGTTAGGCTGTTGCCGGCTTACACTGAACGCTTAACAGCTTAAAAACAAAATAAAATGGACAGGGTCGTCGGTAGGTCAATTTTATTCATATCGTTTTTACGAATATAATTCCCGAAGTGGAATCTCGAGGGTAATATGGTGAATAACGTTGTAAAATATTGAAAATGTTTCTCTTTTTTCAGTTATTCCTTCGAGCTTTCACTGACCTGTAAGGCATGGTTATCCTTATTTTAATTTAGGCCTGTTTAGTTTACGGTATAATTGTTAAATCGTCTAGTTTAATTGAAGCTTGCAATTATCAATTCAGTGAAACATTACCAAACTAATAGCTACACCGTACCAAAATGTACCACTCAGGTATATTTACATTGTTTAACAAACCGCTAAAATTTATAAATATGGCAACCATTGTCAGCATTAAAGTAATTGTCGCACACCCCTTGAACAACGTCGCGTTATTTGTGTTTAATTCTGTACACATTAACGAAATGAACATCGTTGTTCGCACAGTCCTAACTCAATTTATATAATGAATGCCATACATTACCCGTTTTCTGTTAACAATTCGCTATGAGCACTCCACTTGCAAAGTTTGTCTACGTTGTGTCAACGGCTGAGGTGGCATTCGCTGCTCTGACGCCGCGGCGTGCGGACGTCTCATATTTATTTTATTAATAAATATGTTAATACCGAGGTAAGTAGCGTCGCGTGCATTATTCATCGGAACGGTGGCTCAGTTGACACAGCAACGGATAGTCATGCAAATTCAATCCGCCGAGATGCGGCCAAAAATTATCATAATTGTGACGTTTTTGTTTCTATACCTGCGCTCAGCTCGGGAAGTTTAATCTGAAGTTTGCCCGACACTTTTAGTTTTGTATAACGCCGTCATCACATCCCCATTTGCAATTCAGATGGTCGGAAAAGGCGGACGCGGGCCGGATCCGTTTCGCCTCAACTTCTGCCGCGCACTGCGGGGGATTTGTTTGAAAAATACGCAGGTCCCCGGTTGAGGGAACTCTTTTTCGTCTTTGTACACTGCTTTTCAGCGTAACGACAAATTGAATAATGTTGTAAACGTAGGAGCGAGTTTTCAAAACTTCGCCTTGCTGATATAAAAGTGGATGTCGGATTTTCTTAATTCTTTTTTGTCGGACAGTGGGTCGGGCCGGGCGCTGATGTTTCGGGAAAGTCATGTTTAGTAGACAAAGCTGAATAGTGTTGGAACCTTAATGCATGTAAGATCAACTCTGATTAACTGGGGTGACGTCAGACAAAGGACGGACATCATAATCTATCTGTGAGATGTATTTAAGTGAAACCAGAGCAGGGCGACACTGCGAGGAGGCTTAGTTTATGCGCCGTAAATAACTACCTTTATTCGGTCTGACGCAGGACGGCTGTATAAACTGAAGTTATTAAATATAATATAGTTCTGGAAACTGGTCATTAGAAAGCCATAAAAGCGTAAATTGAGTTGTTCGCTATGTTCATTAACTTGAAATCGTTAAAATTCGTTTCATTTTCTTAAAGAAATACCATGACCCATGACCCAAGACTATTTGTAAAAGGTCCCTCAGACAGGCGAGACGGGACTCCGTGGAACAATTTCTATGAAAACTTCACAGGAATTGTTCTACCGGTGTCCCGCTGCACCGTCGCGTCGCGCCTGTCTGCGGGAGCCGTAATACTTCGTAAATGAGCGTGAAACATATAAACAGTGTTTAAATCGAGTAATACCCGGTCGTAACCGGATATAACCAGTTTTATTGCGCCTAGATTGGAAGTCAAACGTTTACAGATATTATGTGAGTTTTTATAGTGTCATCATCCTGTAAATACCTACAGGGTGTTAAACTTGGCCCTTGAATCGTAAACGTAGGGTGTCGGATCGCTTTTAAGCCTACCGATCAGACTTTATGTCGCAACGAAGTGTCGTTTTGGATTTATTGCACGATGTGAGCCTGTTAAGTGGGTTGTAAAGTTTTATGGAAAAGAAATTTTTACATAATAAGCTTTGTAGTGGACAATGGAACGCGAAAGCAAACTGAAGTGACACTTTTGCTTGCTAGAATTATTTATTGGAGATTCTAGTACTTCATTATAGTTATTTATGCAACTGTTATATAATAACTAATTATTTACAGTTGCATACAAGATTTTATCTACACCTATGATATGAATCCTCTATACAAGGTTTGACTATATTACTAATATCGATTAAAAATGGAGGGATACGACGCACGTGAATTCGATTTTTTTTAATTCGAATAATCTACCAGTTTTTTTTTGCAATTACCGTTCTTTGTTAGTGAAATCCGCATGCACGACAAATGTTCTTTTTTTGAAATGAGTTGTATTATGGAATTTAATACAACATTATAAAACCCGTTTGGATGATATTATGGTTACTATGACACTGGTTATTCTAATGTTGGCAATAAGCTAACTGTTTCAGAACCTTTTATAGAGGATTTATAGCATGGGTATAGATAAAATGTTTTATTGCATAAAATATACCTGATACGTATTCCAAATCGCACTTCATATTGTTGTAATGGGAAGTGCTTGTGAAAATTCAATTGATAATATTATCCTAATCTTAACTAAGATTATAAATGTGAAAGTGAGTTTGTTTGTTTATTTGTTACGCTTTCACGTTAAAACGGCTGAACGGATTTGGATGAAATTTGGCACATGGGTACACCATGACCCTGGAAAAGGAGATAGGATATCCTTTCATCCCGATATTTCAACGGGATCAATACTTATGCGGGTGAAACCGCGGGGCGCAGCTAGTTTTCTGATGATGGTAAAGTTTATTCTACGGAACAGTACAAATCTTTCTTCTAGTGTTATTATTTATTAAACCTTTTTAGCACCTACGTCCCTACATAATATTCATTTTATTGCACGAGTAAATGTAAATAAAATCCCACTTTGCCATATTTTTATAGGACTGCGATGTTTCGCCGTGTGGTCTGAATGTCCTGTGACATTCCGTGGGTGTTGCGCATGGGCAACTCAGTGGTAATAATAGCAATAACATAATTTTGCAATAAATTCTGAATGCTTTCTGTGGATATATTTATATTTAACGTAATATTAGCTTGACCTCATAGTCGACTACAAAACGATGTGAGAAAACAAAAATTAAAATTACTATAGCTAAATAGTTTGCAATCACTAGCAATTTTTTTATAAAATCACCGCCAAAGTTGCGAAGATGTTGACAAAAGAGCATAAAAAATCAAATTTCGAATGTGACGTTCTATTTCCAAAATTCCTATTCAATTTTCGTACGTCTACGACTGCCAATCAGCGCGAGGGGCGCGTGGGTCGCTTATTTCCGTTACGGTAGTGTTCGTGATTTTTTTTCGCGGCTTGACGTGGACAAACTTGGTGCATTCATCACTACGTCGACAAGTAGAGTTAAGAAGGGTTCGGAATGTTCCTTTTTTAAATGTAAGTATGGTTTGAGTTATGGTTTAAGGTATTGGTAGCAACGGAGCTTCGAGGAAGTCAGAAGTTAGTTTTAAAATTATTGTTTTGATAAAATAATTTTTATCTGATAAATGTGGAAAAAAAAATTGAGAACCTCAGAAGCTTTGTAAAATCTATGTTTTTTTTATATCTCCCTGTCTTAACTTTTTTTAACTGATTGTTTACGATAGTAGGGTGAGAATGTAGTAGGTACGTATTACCCTCCGTACGATGATTTTTATGGTAAACAAATTCTTTAAAATCTTTAGCTTTGTCTATATACACGAAATAAAAGCTCATACAACCTTCACTGGTGTATCACATCCAAAATGTAGACAAATAAATAACTAAACAGCTACCTACTTCACTTCTAAACATTCTTACTTCTACACCGAGGACCTATACAGGGGGATGTTTTAGCAAATGAGTGTTGGCTCGAAGTCGACGAGGCGCCAACTGAAAAATTTGTACCACCCGTACACACACAAGCGCATCTTGTACATTTCTATGTTTGTGTGTGGTGTAAACGGGATATTGCCGTTTTGAAAGTAATTCGTATAAGTATATATTATAGAGGAATGGAAGGAAAATGCGAAATGTAAATTGTAAGCCAAGGAATACTCGATTGAATGTAATGGTTTCTAATAAAGAAAGATAAAGAGCTTTATGCAGAGATTTTGTCCTTATTCTTAAATCTATATCTTTTATATCTATTACATTATAGGTATGATAAAATAATAACCGCGGCAAAACTGTACATTGAATATTTTGAAGAAAAAAAAAACCGTAATTACTATGAAGTGTGGGAACGAGTATGATTCCAAAAATACTTATAGTTTTTATTAGAATTTTTGTCCGTTTGTCTGGATGTAAGTTATGGATTGGCGCAAAATCGGCTGAACGGATTTGGATGAAAGGCACACAGATATTTTGTAACCTGAGTAACATATAGGGTACTTTTAATCCCGGTGGTACACACGGCTACATATCAAGCTATTATTCATTTCGAGTATACGCTGATCTCGCATTGTATAGAATTTCCGTACAATGCGAGGTCAGCTTATACTGGAAATGTATAGCTTGATGTGTAGCCGTGTGTACGTTCTCGTTGGATATTTTGCGTTATCCACGCAGGCAAAGGCTTGTAGCATAATATGATGGTCTAAAAATAACCTCACTTTACTTAGAATACGCAATAAATGTCGATTTTCCTCCAAAGGTAAACGCTCTCAAATTATATCGAAAGTTACGTCGACTAATGTAAAGCTTTTTAATTATCGAGCTCGATACAAGACTCAACAGCTCGGAAGGCAATGAACGAAGGAAAATTTCTAAAGATCCAACCTCGAAATCCACTGGTTTGTATAACGTTTTTGTATAATCAAAGTTTTAATTGGAGTATTAAAACGTAGTACCTGGTAGTACAGTACTTGGAAACTCGAAAGACATACATATTGTGGGGAATTTACGGAACGAGATTGTGTTAGGAAATGTGACGTATGTGACTTCTTCAAAAAGGCGCAGGTTCTCAATTCGTCTGTATTTTTTTTGTATTTTCTCTCTAGGTTACGCGATTACTCCGCCAATTATGAATCTATTTTGATGATTCTTTTTTTGTTTGGTAGGTTATGCTTCAAAATGTATACGGGACCACCCATATAAATTTTATTAACTTAACTTTGCTTGCGTAGTTTTTGAGTTAGCTTCAATATTACGTATTTTTCCCACTTAGTATGTATAGACGACGTTTTAAGTGACGGAGTCACTGTTATTTACATAGCAGGTAGTGGTATTCGACTTTGTGTGGGGTAACCACAACAAAAAGTGAAAAATAAAAGCTGAATACAAAAAATAAAAAACAACCGACTTCTAAAAAAAATGTGAATAATATCTTTAATTTCGGAAGTCGGTGGCAAAAAACTAAAATTGAAAGACGAGAGAGATTTTTCGTGATTTTTTTTGGAATTCGGGTGTTTAAAAAAAAAAGAAGTTATTATTTAAGTCTTATTTTAGAGGCCCACCTTTGTAAATCATAGCTATCAGTAGCCGGCCTGTGCCTAGTTGTTGTATAGTACAGTTTCATCTATTTCCTTTGTAATGTCAATATAATAGATTAGATTTTTTTTTTTTTTTGTGTCTGAAATATATGAGAGACGTAAGTACTAACCGGTGATTTCATTCTGATTTCTTCATATTTAACTACATTCCAAGAGCAATAAGATATTATTGTTATTTCTCTTTACTTATTACGTTACGTAGGTAATCATTAAGAAAATCGTAACGTTACCAAACAAAACCTAATTTCGTGTGTTTCCACTCAAACTTCCAGTTAAAACCGTTTAAAGAGATTACTTTCGTTTTGTATAAATATTAAGGGACTGATTGAGTTGGAAACTTCTTAATTGCGTCAGTCGTAGCAACATTGTTCTGATTGGTTCATTCCGTGCGGTGCGTGCGATACGGCGAATGCCATTGGTTAAAACATTCCACTGTAGAGCTGGTTACGTTTTTTCAGTGAATATGTGAACTATTAAATTTGGTATTGTTGCGGGATTTTGAACCGTGTTTGTTGTTCGAAAATTGTAATCGATTTGAGAGTATGATTCGTCGTACTCGTTGTTTTTTTCAATTCGTTGATCTGTTAAATGTTCATTCTATTGTAGAGGCCTAAATTGGAATATTATTTAAGGCTGCCGTCGGGCAGTTGCCCACCAGACCCGACATCCATCTGCGGCTGCATCAATGTCCATATTCGGGGTCACCAGTATAGAGGTATGAGGAGCAGGGAGTAAAGTTCACTCATCCTCCATAGAAAAGGAAGGATACTCCGACCAGATGGGTGTCGTGTCGCGCGGTAAACTCCGCTTGCGCGATGCAAGATTTTGCATGGGTCATGGTGATGCGTAGTTCGCATGTGACATTGTAGATCGGCGCCACAGTGCTATGGTACATATGAATCTCACCTGATTGTAGTTTGATCAACGTTTGCAAGTAATACTGATGTTTGCTTACCTGGAACAAGAGATATAATATAAGTATTGTTAATCATAAGACGTAATCAATAAAAAATTGTAAATCTACCTACATACTAGCTCGTGTTAGTGGGCGTGGAGCCACGAATGCGGATGAAAGTCAATAGGTACCTATTTGATATACTTACATGGAGATGTTAGATAACGTTATTCTTAGGAAAGACATCCTTACATATTATAAAACAAAGTCCTCCGCCGCTTCTGTCTGTCGTCCTGTACGAGATAAACTCAATAACAACTGCACCGATTTTCATGCTGTTTTCACCAATGGATAGAGTGGTTCTCGAGTAAGGTTTTATTATATAATAACCGACATCCACGCTGGCGAAGTCGCGGGCATCAGCTAGTATACAATACTCTAAAGATAGACCGGTTTATAGACTATCTGGCTTCTGGTCGCTTGACTATTACAAATGATCTGATTCAATACAAATCAGAGAAATGTTTTATCTCAGGTTATACGGGTTGTTGTCATAAACAACATCAGATATATCGTATCATTTTCACCAATCTAAGCGGTCCATTTATAAGGGGATTCGAGTGAAATGAAGTGGCGACAAATATCGGTCGTCCATAACGTAAACATCAATACATAACTAAAATAAACTCGACCCGATATGACGGATGGGATCGTGTATTTTCTACACAAAAATACAGGATTATTGTTAGAAAAATATGAGATATGAGCATTTTTGTTATATTGAGGAATTTCTACTCCATTCAATAGGTGTAATTTATAGTTATTTATTATACAAAAAGTAGAAAAACGTGTTTTAGTGATATGAAAAGGTTTTTACCTACAGCGGTGTTTGAAATAAACAATTTGAGTATCATATCTGTTGCTACGGTACTCCAAAGAGGTTTCTGATGTTTTTCGAGTGTCATTTCATTGTTGTAATGTCTGTTCGATACCAAACGTTCACAATAGAACACAAAGAACTGGTAAACATAAAGGACTTTGAAGGAAATTTAAATTATGTGGTACATTATACCCTTGTTGGTTATCAAACAAATGAAACAAAATATTTAATGTTATTTAAAATTTTGGTAGAGAGCAATATCTTTTTTTTTAAGTTGTAAGATAATGATTTGTTTAAACTTCTAGTAGGTACATAGGTACTAGCGATGAGCATCATTTCCTAACATACTAAGTTCTTTTCTATCTCTAGTAAGTTTCTACAAGAACAAAGGCTAGACAATATTCCCAACCAGAAAATAAAATATCTATGAAGTTATAAAATTAAAACTCATTGATATTGGTCCATCAGAAACGTCACTCTCCTATCGAACGACTTACATCGCGTGGTTCATGAGTAAGCAAATATTTTTTTCTAATAGACTCATCTATGTACGTGTTTTCTTTGCATCGTTCAGGGTGTACCAAGCACCTCTTAAGGCGGGGTATCGATGTTTTTTTAAGGCGAAACGCACACGCCATGTTTGCGTTCGATCACGAGTTTGAAGTAAAATGGTGTCTACGACGTTTTGAAATGTGTAATGTTTCACTGAGAAGCGTTTCAAAATGGTACTTCGGTTTGGACGAAATAAAGAAAAGTAACTATCAAATTAGATAATTGCTCAAAGAATAGAAGAGAATAGAATATATTTATTTGCTTTAAAACATGGTACATTTAAGGTCTTATTTATATAGTTTTGATCTTAGATTTTTCGCCATGGACTGGCGCACAAACGAGTATATAGATTAGTGTAAACAAGTATGCAAGGATCGTATCAGGTGACGGTCTGTAGTTTGTCCTACCATGGGAAAAAAGCGTGAGTTTATGTATATATAAGTACATAAACGATTATATACCTTTTTTTTTTTTTTTGACGGTGGGAAATCATCCAATGACTTCTCCCGCTCTGGGCGGAGCGGAAGGGCGTGTCAGACTTTTACTGACTAAAACCCACCCGTGTTCCTTCATTTGCCTGTTGCCAAGGTCCCGGTATCCCTTTCGGACTTTCCCGCAACCCTGGCAGGCAAACGATTATATACCTACGTTGTAATATAATATGTTTCTTCCTTATAAAAGTAAAAATTAACATTTTAATTTTTTTTGCACTAATAATGTCAGAGTTGTTCAAAAGCGCCGTTTCAACAATAGTTAGTTTTAAATTATTACTGTGTTGCGTGCTTCGATAATTTACCTACATTTTATTTAATTTACTCATTTTTCTTCTCTTGCTCATAGCATAGAAAATAGAAGCTGTTTCCAAGTTAACAGTATAATTGCGACAATTGGGAAACAAATAAAAGTATGATATTATACAGGGTGTCCTTGGAAGTATGGACAAAATCGAATAGGGGCATGGGCATGGTCATTTCCAAGCTTTATAACCCTGAGAATTTTTGTTCGTTAGTGAAACTTTTTTCCATGAATATCGCTCGAAAATGGAGTAAAATTTTTGTCAGATCAAAGCTTTCGGAGTAAAGGTTGTTTCTTATTGAACAAATGTTTTCTAGCTACGTAAAAGTATTACCACAGGAAAGGCCTACTACACTAAGTATTGATAAAATAAATTGATAACCCTGATAGAAAGTAGGTCATAACATTTAAACTGTAAAAAATTGCACCGACATTCTCAGGGTTAGAAAGTTTGGAAATTACCTTGCCCACGCCCCTATTCGATTTAATCCATACTTCCAGGGACACCCTGTATAAATCAACTTTTAAAACCACCTCTTTAACTGAGATAAATTAGTATTTTGTAATGGTCTAAGATGTTCTAAGATGAGTTACTTAAGGCGCAACTTAATAACTTAGTATTAAGATGGCTGGCGTCCGCAACGCAACGTCCAAGCGCGTATTTTGCGTAAGGTACTTGAGGAAGCAACTTTTCAGTGAACATACCTCATTGGTATTTACAAAAAAAAATCTTCAAGTAACTATTTAATCATAAGTAATAAAAAGCTGATAGTTTGTTTGATTCAATGTTATACATAGTTCACAGTCCACTTGTACACAGTTGCGGCCAACCCAAACACTAGTGCCCATAAATTACAAAATAACAAAAACCTGCATTACGTTAAGTAACCGAACACGATGTCCGCACATTAAAACAAATGTAAATTAATAAGCACACAACTACTAATTAAGTATTAATGAAGCAATAAATTAATTTGTTAAAAATTCATTGGCAAAAACCGTTGATGGGGGTTTTGGTCCGAACGCTGTAAAATGGCAGAGTGGCCGTTAATTTTGGTAATTGTTGTATACTTGTTATAAATTCAGGAGATTAAGCCATGCTGTTCCGCGCGTTGTGTGCTCACCGCTTTAAATTAAGACTGTATTACGATGATATATCGAAATTGAAATTAAATATTCATTTGGTTTTTGTTGTGCGATCGAAACTTTTTGGTCGTTGGACAAGCATGGTTTGAAGAGTTGATGAGAGTGGTCGGAGATGCAAGAAATGAACTAAAAGCTTTAACATACACACATATTACATATAATATAATAATATGGCTAAAACAAGGGTTCTGGGTCGAAGAAATAGTTTTTGCAGCACAGCTGCGGAGCAGTTGTCGGACGTCAGGCCAATATATGTCATGCGCGCTGTGTATTTTTATAAAGCTTCTAGATTATTCTAGAAGCTTTGCCCTGATTGGCCGAACGGATTGTAGCGGGAGCGGTTCGTAATAAGTTTCTGTTGCAAAGCTGTTATTGGTGTAGCTACTGAGATATATGTGTTGCTACATTTTATATATGGGGAAGAAAGTTCTTGTGTACTTATTGGTTATTAGGACCCAGTAGCTCTGCAAACTCTCTCGTAAACCAGGCTCCGTCACAAACGATGGAGCCCGGTTTGTTTGTTTGTGAAAATAACCTCTTCATTTTTTTTTCGTCTGGTAAAATGTTAACTAGATCCATAACTCATGAGTTTAAAAAAAAATGTTGTCAATTGACATGTTAGTTGATCACGATGGAACAAATGTTCAAAGTTAAATAGATACCTACATAAATGCAACTGTAATGTACAGCATGTTGTTTGTTTTCCCTCCGTTTATGTCCCGAACATTTTTCGTGCATTCAACCCGTCCAAAACAAATATACGAAAATAAAACAGCGAGTATCACATCACAGCTATCTAATAAAAAAAATTAGATGTCATTCCACCGTGCAATCGTCGTAATGCAATCGTCCCGGGCGATAAAATAGAACGTCAATGCCTACGTTTAAATAAAAAAAGAATAACGTAAATTCTTACAGGCTGTACACAAACAAAGGCGAACGCCTTTGCCTCACATGAGGAGTGTTTGCAAAAATTTCGATCGCCTTTTATCCCCTGCCTCCTCTTAACCCCCTAACGCCCGTCGCGTACAATCATAAGTGTTTTCTTTGTGGATAGCGGAGCCAACAGCACCCTTTAACGTGTTTATCCTTTTCGGTCGAGCCTCCCCTTTATAAACGAATATTTTGACCCTGTTTTTATTTTTTTATACTGTGTTATTGTAACTGAAATGTTTGTGTGGAGGTATTCTGTTTACCAACATTGGAGTTAATGGACATACAGTACTTAGTACACAAACGGACCTAACTGTGGAAGCAATCAGTGGCGAGTTTTTTAATGAAAAACGAACTGTGATCCGTTGTTTAGTAAAAGTGGCGCTTTTTTTTTTCTAGCGCTCTAAGTACGTACAATTTTATTTTAAAATAAGTAAATGAAAATAACTTATAACAGGCATGCTCAAAACCAAAGGTAACGTTATTTGACGCACGCTACATTGATCGAATGTACATCCACCGAGTAAAATAAAAACTCCATCAAAATAAAGCACCACAAACTAAAATCATCGCAACATCATTTTAGCTTAAACTTATTTTTCTGTTACAAGCAAACACATTTAGCACCTATCTAGAGGCAAGACATTTCCTAATTTGGTAATAGAATTTCGGTTTGTTAGTGGACCACGCGCTGGGAATACGTACCACGTACGTGGTCGCTGCTGGCGATGTATGGTCGCACTTCCAGCGGGGCATGTTCATTAAATGTCTACAAGTTGTGTAAAGTGTTACACAACTTGTAGACATTTGGACAGACCTACTGGTCCTTTATTGTCTTTCTACGAAATCTTGCTAATTTAAGCATTGAGGCAACATTTCTTCATCGAAACACCAACAAATGTCGGCAACATTTCGTTTACGTTATATTTTTTAAGATTTTTGCGACTCAGATAGATTCATGAGATTTGTCCACAGATTTGTGTTTCTATGGAAGTTTTTCTGGACCAAAAAATTGGTATTGCAATCTGTATAATCAAAAACATTTGCACTACTAAAAAACTTCATAACATCAATATCAATATCTTGCCCTTATCCCAATTTCTCTACCTCTCTATTAGTCGTGATCTGATTAGTCACACCCTAACTAGCCATATCATTTTTCACACAGCAGTCCATCCATCGTTTCTTTAGTCTTCCCCTACTCTTACAGCCATTTTTTTTATGAACTTTACCTGAAACTTTTTGAAAGGCCTACACTGTCCTCCCATAACTATTAACACTGTAATTCGAAAATATTGTAAAAGCTAATTATCTTTTAAAAGAGTAACCATGGAGTTTCTTGCCGGCTCTTCTCCATAGGAAACGACCAATTGGAACCGTGCACCTAGCTTCTGACGTTTCATAAGTGCCCATGTAGGCTTATGTGATTTTTTTTTATTTTTTTTGATTTTTGATTCAAATTCATACTCAAAACTTTCCTCACGGCATTTTCCTTATTCCTCCGTATCACAAATATTATGCCCATTTGTTTTAAAATATCAGTAACGTTTTTACATTGATTGTCGCTGCAACTGGCACCACAAACACCGTTGTTGCACGTTTTGCCGGAGGCGCCGGTGGATTAAACGGATTACACACCACGGGATACGCGTGTTTTTATCACGTAATAGCTGTCAAAGTTACCGGTTGGTATTAAATTGATAACATTTTATTTGATATTAATTATACGTTTAAGATATTGACTGAGTAAGGATTGAGGAGCGATTTGGAGGTGTAAGTGATGGAAGCGGTGCTAAAGGAGCTGAGTGAACGTAGGAACGAATTGACGGTGTTGCTCGACTCATTATGAAAGATGAAAGTAATAGCATTAAAAGGAGTGCATTAATGAGCCTCACGAGATCATATTTACGAACGTCCGGTGCATCTTGGCAAATCAGCCTTGCAACTAACCTTGCTGACTGCCATATCTTAGCTGAGTAGACGAAAGGAAAAACAGGAGAAACAAATAAACATAGAATACTTTAAAAACCTACAAAAATATTATACTCATTTCTCTGTATTTATTATTCTAGCGTATGGCACTCGTGTGTGGTAGCTGAAAATCAGCGTCAGTTGGTATACTTTGTGTTGTCATCTGACATTATGTTGAGCTGAGGCCCTTTTGCCATCCTCTATACTACCGCGCGGTACACCTGCGTACCAAAAACCATTGTAGTTAATTAGAATGTCATTGAAGAATTAACATTGTTTTCTATTTTTATAGTTTTAAGGTATATTTTACTGCTGTAATGCCGATAAACATATTATGCTTTCTTTCTTTCATCTTTCTATATTATTTTTGACTTGACAAGATAGTTTTAATTCCAATCTAAAAACGAGCTAAAAACAAACTATGTTTTCAGATGCTTAGTTATAACTATAAGATAATAAACGGATAATATTTGCACAAAATTGACACAAGGGCTAACACTTGTTTTTAAAACCTGTATCAGCTTAAACTGGGGCCCCAACCCCTGCGCTGCACGTATCGCTCGAGGCGTTGCGGATTAAATGGATTACAAGCGACGAGACACGCGTGTTTTTATCACCTTATCATTACACCTAGATGCCGAAAACAACGTCCGGTACTTTAATATTTTCTGTAAAAGAAAATAAAAAAGTAAGCCGTCAATAATTTTCTGCAACATGAGCGTTGCAGGGTTATATAAAGGAGATGTGGTATCTTTGGACACCAATTTCATATTTTGCATGTGTTTTAAAAAAGGAATTTTCCTTGTTGTTTTTTGTTTTCTGAAAAGGTTTCAATCATTCAAGGTTTCAAGTTAGCTATGTAATCGAAATGTGTAATTATTTTCAGAGTTATAATATGCACTAATACTTTTGAGGGTTTCATTCAGAATCCACATCCAGATCCAATTTCATCCTTAAACTCGTTACCCTCGATATCAATTTAATTAGCTCTAAGCCGTTATACTTCGAAAATTATTATCCGCTTTAAATTTTAGTGAGGATTCATGAAACTATACCAGTATGAAAGTTTACTATAGTTTGCCTAAGTAGTGCTTGTACCCGCATTAGTTCCCCAACTATCTGGAGCTGAGGATTGAATAACGGCAACACTTCAAGGAAATGACGTGTGGGTACTCTAGTATCCAATAGGATTGGGTAGAGGAGTGCCTGTGCTATACCCACATTTCGCCAGTTTTTTTAAAGTCCCATAGTATATGAAAAAAAAAAGAATAAAAAAAAAATTCTATATCTGTCAGTTGGGGGTTATCTACAAGTCGAAAATAAAAGCGTGCGTGCGAACACTGGGGTTTATAATCAGTCATCTCACATGCACCTTGAACTCCACTACACTACATACAATTTTTTTTTTTTCTTCTCTTCCAACTAATAGTTGGCCCTTATAACATAAAAATGTTACTTTCGTTAAGCATAGTATTCAATAATATTTTTTATGATTTTTTTATCTGTAGGGGGGAAGTCCCTGGTGTCCTGAAATACAAGTCACGGCTTAGTTTAGGCACAAGTCTCCCACAAATGAACATTGTCCTAATTATAATTATTATTTTTCCATTTATAAGTTTTAGTTAATAAGTGTTATTTGTGGAAGAAAATAAACATTATTTATTGATTTATTTTATTATTTATGTACACACAGTAAAATATACAGAGATACAACATAATTATAATATGAGTACAAAGGTACTGTTTATTTCTTAAGAAATTATTATTAAGAACATTATTTTTATTTATTTATTTATACATTAAAACAACCTAAGTTGCGTAAAAGGGTAAAAACACGGTCAGGTTAAAAAATACTAGCTCGCCCACACTTATCTATGGCAATTAATCATTTTTATTTGTTTAAAGCCACCAAAGCTGTAATATGCATAAATTAATATTAAAATACTTGGTTCGATCTTGTTAAAGCCAGCGGGGCAGCCATTTTTATCATTACGCGTTTATAAGGGCCAGTCACGGCATGCGAGCTTCGTAATTATATTGCCACTTGAACTTTATAGCATTATATGAAGTCATTATACCTTTGAACTTCATGTTTGTTCTGTTAAAATATAGATTTAATTTGAGAATTGTATAATGATTAGTATAATCGCGTTATAAGGTAATTTTCATCTTTTATGTGTTTTTCAAAGTCATGATGACATCAAAAATGCAAATTCTTTAGTGATTATGCTTGCTAGTTGGTGATACCAATATGTAAAAAAAATACCTGTGTTTGCGCGGCGTAGCATACCGACGCTACGCCGCGCTTCGTGCTACGGCGTAGCACGCGCTGTAGCACTGCAGCTTTTCTTGGTGTGATTATCAAATCAAACTCGTCAACTCGACTTTGTTTGTAGTGTAACGGATCATGAGTTTAACGCCGGTAGCACACCGCCACGAAACCATAGCAGCGAAACCGCAGTAGTTCCATTCAACTGACTCGCGTCATGTTCCGCTATTCGCAACCGATTCGAGAAGCGGAATATGACGCGGGTCAGTACAGTTGAACTACTGCGGTTTCGCTACTATGGTTTCTCAGCTGGGGTGTGTTACCGGCGTAAAGGCCTATTCATGAGCGATATCGCTGTCACGCTCTGTAGCGATACTGGTCCAAAGTGACCAGAAGGCGGACCAGAAACGCGACAACGATATCGCTTATATCCAGAGGTCGGAGTAGGTAGATTGATTTAAGGTCGTTGACGTCAAACGTAGAGGATAATATGGATATGCCTCCAAAATACCGGAACTTCATATTTATTGTGATATTTGTTCCGGAATTTTGAAATTAGCACGAATTTGTGTTTAATGTAATAACTTATTTTAAATTTGCTCCATTGACGTCTACAGATGTTGAACGATCATTTTCCACATATAAATGGATATTAGACGTCAAAAGGAATACTTTAAAACTAGAAAATATTGAAAAAATTATGATTATTTATTTTAATTGTATTAAAGTTGAAAGCCAAAATATGGAAATTGAATCCGATGAGGATTAAAAATAATTTATTTATGTTTTTGTTTAATTAAAAATAATTGTCCATTGAATTCAATCAATCATTCATATAATAAACGATTTTGCTAGCCTATCTGTATGTTTTTTATTTTATTTTATTCCATAATTCCAATTCCGGAACTTTTTCCGGTACTTCCCGCACATTATGGATAAAATGGCATGTCCATATTATAATATCTTGACGCAAGGATATAAAATCAATCTACCTACTCCGACCTCTGCTTATATCTGAATAGGCCTTAATGCTTAGCAGCCAACAGGCATAATCAGTTTGATATGATGAAAACACTACGTATACTAAACAATGGTGCCGATTCTGTTGTTCACAAACTAAACTAAGTTTAAGTTCAGTGCATCTTTTTCTTTCTATTTCATTAAGAAAAGGACAGAAGATAAATTTTAGTTTGGTCCTGTCAAATTAATCAGCGCCTGACGTAAATTGACGTAATTTTAGTAGGCAAGGTTTTAATCACGTCTAAACTTCTACGGAGTAGTGACAGGCGCTGATTAATTTGACAGGACTAAACTAAAATTTATCTTCTGTACTTTTCTTAATGAAATAGAAAGACAAAGATGCACTGAACTGTCAAAGATGCACTGAACTGTTTGTGAACAACAGAGTCGGCACCAATAGCGAACTATCACCCCCTCACTTTTTTACTCAAAGCCAGGTACAACTATTTCTTCTTTTACCGGGAAGTGAAGAAGGAAATTCTCATAATCGTCAGAAAAACGTTCACAAAGATTCCTTTTAAGCCTGACTCAGTGGGAGGTGATCATTATACATTTATAGACGACTGGCTGTGAAAGATTCCTTCGACATGCAGACATCCTTAGGATAATTTTCAAAAGCTTGTCGCCTTACAGAGTTACCGCTCCGTAATAATATAATGGTCTGGTCCTAAATGTTTTGGAAAAGTCGCGTCTCGAAAGACCATTTCTGTTTTGTTGGGGTTCTAGCGAAAATGGAAGAAGATCAAAGGCTATTGTTGGTTGTATTTTAATTATAATAATATTTACTTTGTAGGAAAGTTTTCATAGAATTGAAAGCTGACACAAATTGACATATAATTTGAAAACTGGCACAGTGCTGGCAGTGTGTCATTGAAAAATAAAGGTTACATTTATTTTTGCCGAAATCTACTCTATTTTCATTACATTTAGCCGATGCAATGACATGAATTTTCCGCTTTGCTGGTTTCAAAACAGTTGAGGAATACAAATTTTCGGAATACCTCGTAATTACTGTGTGCTTACTGTTTATTCATTAATTCCTGGAACTGGTTTAATTGAAACGATACTAAAATATTGACTGTACCTAAAGCAGTTTTGTCAATAATCCTGAAAAAGGTTGTTGCAATTTAGAATATATCTCACTAGCTTCCGGTCGCGGCTTCGCCTGCATGGTATGTCGATAAAAAGTAGGGTGCCATCTATCTCCTTGGCAAATTTTGTCGAAATCCGTTCAGTGGTTTAGGCGTGAATAGGTAACATACAGACTGAGTTACTTTCGATTTTATAATATTAGTATGGAGTATGGATAGTATAAATATACACCTAAAAGATAACGAAAATTTCCAGATTAAAGCTGAACAGGCGAATAATAATAGACGAAAACATTATAATCCCCCCCCCCCCTCCCCCCCTCTCCCCACTAACCCTCTCCATTACCAAGCGTTTTACTTGGCGCGGATAAATTACACAGTTATGAATAAATTTCGCATAAAACTCGGAACTGCACCTTTACATGACGAAAGAGTAAGCAAGATGGACGATTGCGGGCGCTAGAGTGGGACGGGCAAACCGGCAAGTCGTAATACGAAAATTTCATTAAGAAGTCAGGCCATCCCGAACAGTTTTGCTGATATCTAGAATATTCGGGCGTACTTATTAAGACGTGGAATATCTTCAATTTCTGCAGATGATTTTAATGTAGTGGCGTTCTGGAGATGTAATTATGTTATGAACGATTTCTCGGTTTGATGAGGTTGGTATTAATGTGATTAACTTTTCTGTTTTGTCATCGATTCGCGAAGTTAGTATGACGTAAGATGACGTTGGAGAATTTATAGAGCGTGAGTAGTGATCGTCAAATAGATAAGATTTCTTTTAGAGAAATAGCTATGGGTGGAGCTGTTTGTGCTACTTAAAAATCAACATTTAAATTACTTTTCGTTGAAAGATTTTACAGGATGATTTTCAAAAACAGTAAAAACTTTTTTAAACATTAGGACCATGATACGATGATTAGCCGTTTACCAATCAGGACCAACATTTTCGAAAAACGTTCGCAACACACCCGCCATTAATTACGGTCCTAACGTAAATTTTTCCAGTTAATCAAAAAACTGTCCGACTTTTCTGAGGGTACGTATCTCCCGTGACGTCATTAGCGACCTACCGAAGCGCTGAAACACCTAAGTTGATTTTCGAACGAATTTAATTTAATTTACAATTAAACCGTGGTCCTCTGTTTATTTTTTCGGAGCACTGGCTTCTAATTTTGAATTTCGATGGAAGTTTGTTTTTCTTATTTTTGTTTCCGTTTGTTTGTGTTGCTGTTGCTGGCTGGGTAGAATTTATTATTTTAAAATTCGATGTGTGTGTCTGTGTTGTCAGGGCCATTACGGTGGGACATAACAAGGTGACTTTCAGTTGCTGTCTACTTGTTTTGATTTGGTTTGTAACAAAAACTTTTTGTGTTAGTCAGTCGATAATTTTTTGTGTGTGTTAGTCAGTCGATAATTTTTTCTACTTGAAAGAACTTCTTATTTTAACCGATTTAAAAACGATTTATTTTCAAAATGTGACATCGTTTTTTGACAGATCAGAGAGTTATTTTAACATACATATTTCGGAACACAAGGACGGCCCAGTTGTCATTGCCTAACCCATACAGTATCAGAACCCAATTGACATTCAAACGCTCTCAAAAATTAGCCGCAAAAATGCGTGCACACGATCACACACCCTCTCTCATCCTATTACATGAATTATCATATCAAACGGTAACCGAAGCATTCACCATGAAAAAAAAAACAATCATTCAAAACCTTTCATCCTCTTATTAGAGAGAAAGGGTTAGTATTCGGCGGCAAATTATAACTTTGCTGTCAGTGTAAACAAATTTCAACTTTAACGTGTAGTGATAAAGTCGCTTTGTTCTGCAGCATCACGTTTGTTATGATGTAACGAGCTTACCTCGCATCGCAATCAAAGGTTCCCTATTTAAATAAATCTAGATTGGAATTCACAATGGAGTTTTAAGGGAGTCGCCGTCGGTCGTTATCGGGGACGCACTCGGGTAGCTCAGACGGGTGCAAACGGGTTACAATTTATTGGTCCTAGTTTTGCATTCTCGGGGAATAATGTTGTTACAGACTTGTGTATTCGTATGAATGGGTACAGCTATGGAATAAAGTTTGCTCGTTGGGTACAAAAGTAATGTACTTTTATCCTGCAAATATCCCAATCGTGTATGTATTTAACTTTTTGTATAGCTCTTTCTCGGGTTTAATCGTTAAATACAAGTTTAAACTGAACACTAAATATGTTAATTTTAATTTTCCTGTAGACTCATAACAGTTTTTCTAAATACCAAAGCCTCTCAAACACAGACACAATAAAAAACACTAGTAAAAATGGTCCTTCAACCCGCCTCCGGCCCTGGCGGGGCGCTACCAAAAATTATGGACATTACTTTTGCCAGCAAAATTGGGTTACCGATGGCTATGTAATGAAGTGCTGAACTTTCAGGTCATGTGTAGAGGCTTCCTGGCGTAATTGCCTCTGATATACTGTGCCACCGAATCCAACCGAGCGGCCCCAATGATAATGGGTTCCCCCTATAGTTTTAATCTTCTTTATAGGTGACCCTTTCGGTAAGTTTTGAAGTCGTTTCGCCCCTATTATTTTATGTTTGTATGCGTGTTCGCTTGTGTGTGTAAATTGAAACGGATACCGTGGTTTAGGCTTGTTGGTGTCTGTGATCGTTAGAAGTTAGCGCTTAGATAAACTGATTTGATAGGGTTTAGAAGCCGCAACTGTGAAAGTTTGTAATGGGTTACTAACTAAAATAAAGGGCTAAAATAAAATGTTTGTGAGTTTTATTTAGTGTATTGAATAAAATTGTCTAAAGTTTGTTGTTTATATTTGTTTTTATTGGTATTTAGTCTCAGTGCTAAAAACATTATATTCTTTGAAAACCAAATATTGGCTAGGCTTGGTAAACTTTTCCTTATTAAAATTAACTAAGACTTTGATCACACAAAATATTTCTATTTTCAACGTTTTAGATGGTAATAGATACAATTCATCATCTGAATCTATTAACTCTCATCGCTGTTAATTAAGCTCTATTGTATCCAAAACTGTTCAGTATACAACTGCCCTAAACCACCCATTTTACAATAACAATACATTCTTCCCCTCGAGCACTTAGATAGTAACAAGTAGGTCGTTTTAGAAGTTATAAATCTCATACCAAAAACCCAATGAGCGATGATTTTTCAAAGCGAATCGGGGTGTGCGAGCGACATAAGCGCTACAATTAATTTAACAGGCGTCTCCGCTTGGATACTGTGTGTGGTGCAAGGGAGGGGTGGAAGAGATTTGGTCGGTATGTGAAATAAAATTGAATAAATATAAATAGGTACCTTCATATTCACTCACTCACCCTGTACTCATTTTACGAAGCAAAAGGAGTATGTAAGAATCGTAGCACTGTATGTGTACTCATTTAAATAAACAAAACATTTATTTTATAGACATCTGTTTAATTACGTAAGTTCAGACATTTTCCGAATAGTTTACTGTAATTTTATTATATTCTGTAAATTAAAGCAAAACTAATCAATTTATACCTTTGATGTTTTTTTTTTTTACCTTTGTTCAGATAGGCTGTCGCTCCATGTAAAGTACTGGTATCCGGTTAGTCTGGAAGCCGACCCCAATACAATTGGGAAGAAGCTAGGCAGATGATGATTAAGTTTATGAAATTGTTTGTCAGAATTAAGCTTAGGTTATGTTTATACTTCTGGTAAGAGTTGCCGAGAAATGGGTGCCTGTTTTGCACCACAAGACAACTCTAGATATGGACGAGTTTTGGCAGCAAGTACTGCAACGATAATGTTGTTTTAAGACATGATACAAGTTGAGAAGTACCATGACGCTCTTGATATAAAGCGTTACATTTGGGTCGAGTAAGAAAGAAAGAAAGAAAGAAAGAAAATACATTTATTCAGTACAGACTGAAAGGCACACAATATACCCACATAATATACAGCACATGACAAATAAAATATAGAAAAAATAAATAAAAAACAAAAACAAAAAAAGGTGTAAACGTGCGATGTAGGGGAGTGTGCCTCACGGCTGCACCGAAAAGGTCCAGTTCAGCAAAAATGCCAGACAACTAAGTGCCTGACGCTGGTTTTCAACTGGACCCGAAAGTGTGAGGTGACGGATGCAAATCAGCTTTATAATATAATAAGTGTATGTATACCTACTTAAATAAAATAAAAAACAAAATAAATATCACATAATAATAATAAAAACTAAAATAATTATAAATAAATGAGACGGTACTGAGTACTGGTACTGAGAGCAGTGGTGGCCCAGTGTTAACAGCCGCGACTTACGAGACGTACGTCGTAGGTTCGAACTCAGACAGGCGCTTTACTTTGTGTAAATGATTTTATCACCGGATTTGGATGAAAGGCACATGGGTAGTATGCGAAAGTAGTTAGGATGCGAAAGTGAGTTTGTTTGTTACGCTTTCACGCTAAAACGGGTGAACGGATTTTTATGTAATTTTGGCAAATAAGTAGACCATGACCTGGAATAGGACTTAGGACCCTTTTTTTTCGATATTCTTTCGGGATCGAGACTTACGCGGGTTAAACCGCGGGGCGCAGTTAGTAGCCTATAATTTGAACTGAAAAACAGAGCCTTGTCATTAAATCATCGATATAATCTTCATCAATTAACTTCAGGTAAACATAAAAAACTACTAATCAATCCTAATCCTAATTACAAAACCGCCTACATTTACTAACTTAGAGTAAGTTGAGGGCAAACTAGGGCAAAATTGTGAGACATTAATCGTTGGCTCACGCGAAAAGTATTGTACGGATAGCGGCATGGGGGACTGAGATGTTTGTGCCGACTTCGGGAGCTAGTCAAAGTGGTGTACAATGATTACACGGGGTTCCGCGAATGAGCTGTATTTAAAGATGGTGATCCAAATTAATTCCTCGAATTCGAAGGATTACTCTCTTGTAAGGCGATTGGTACACGGCACCGTACACCGCCGCGGTAGGCGGTCTCATGTCGTATTGGCCTCTATTAAATCCGCTGATGGCTAACACACGCACACCGCCCGACCGCGCGTTCGAGCCGGTAGAGACCGCGGCGGTGCGCGGTTTCGTGTGTTAATCGCCTCAGCATTTTTAATATTCGTTTATTTATTTATTTATTTAGTTCCATTGATTTTAATCAGGCAATGAACCAGGCATGTGGCTGCAGGGGCTAGTGCAAATCTTGAGGTTCATTCGATTTATCGAGTCTGGTTACCACGCTAAGGTCGGTGCATTTCATTCATTCATTCATTAGTTTTATGGGTTTTAATCTATGCACAATTTATAGTATGTTAAGTTGTATCAAAAGTGATTAATTTTCACGTCTGATAATTTCAGAAAATTCATGTTACCTTTAAGTTTTTTTCTGTCACACCATACTTCGTAATTTTTTATATACCTACGTTTGTAGGCTAAGGCCGTACTATTGCTGCTATGCCGAAACAATGATAGAAATATGGTTAAACGCAAACAAACAAAACTCTCTTCATAAAATTAAGTATCGTCGTAAATTCCCACATAGCAGTGTGGCGCTACCTTAATACTGGTGTATTAGGGTTCCGTAGCTAAAAGATTAATCGCAGTGCTCCGTAGCTACACATTAAGTAAATTTCTAAGCAACACACATATAAATCGTGCTTAACGGGCGTCGTTGAGAAAACTGTAGACTTTCGCCTGTTTTAGCTGAATTCAGAATTGTTTGCAGTTCAATTGTTGATATTAATTGTTTCAAGAAAGTTTGTATTGCGCCTTTGTTTAAATGTAAGTTGATATTGTGAATATAAGAGGCCACAATGTTTTAATATACATAGTTTTAACTAACTTTAAAGGACCTCTGAAGGTGCCTGTTAACGTTCTGGATAAAAGAGTCTTATTTGCTCTAAATAGTATTACGATTGTTGTAGCCGAGATATTAACAAGAAAACAAAGCAAAATAAAATCGTGGACATCACTACCAAATAAGTCACAATATATTTAGTTTCGAAGACAAGAGCGAAGTGTCCAAAATAACATCTATAAAGTATTGGAGACAAGTGAAACGTTTTCAGATCGTATCCAGTGTCCGCTGTGCCTACACTGTTTCAACTTGGCACCACTATCCAGGTCACTCCAAATATCAGACATAAACTAAACAAAACGCTTTCCAACTACGTTAAAATACACTTTTACATCAGATTGTATTACTCTAACTCCAAACGTTTGCATAAAGAAACTTAGCTCGGAGTAGTTCAAACGAAACTGGAACACATTCCAACTACACTCGCCAATAGCGAGTAACAGATTGTTCCAAAATACACCAACCAACTTTTGAATTAAAAGCAATGCGACAACTCTGTGTGCTGTTATTCTGCTATTTCTCATTTAGCCAACGACTAAACGCGGATGCGTCTGACATCGTGGCTTCGTAATATCCTGTCACTACATTGACCTATTTCTCGCCCAACACGACGCGACACAGTGCCGCACTGTGCACGCCCTACGCCTAAACTTACCCGCCGAACCACCGTAAATTAACACAGCAAGCTTCTGTGGCGCTTGTTGGAAAACTTACACTGTAACATTACTTAAATCTTTATTACGAAAGCAATAAAGGCCATATTTAACGCTGTCAAAGGTTTCGTCGAAATTAAAGCGTTGAAATGAAAGTTCGGTTGTCTTTTTGGGGTGGCACTTGGGGTCTTGAAGAGTTTACTTAATGGAAAACGCTCTTTTGCCGTTTTAACTGGAATACTGTTCCGCAAGATTGCTTTATGAATAACTTTGACCGTTTTTATTTATAAGGAATCCGCACCATAATTCTAATATTACCAAGCCAGGAATTTGTCCAGGAAAGCGCTACGCGACTCCAACGACGAAGAAGTCCCTCTATAAAAATACAGATGGCGTTACTGGCCGCTGCTGAAAAAAATCATGAAAACAGAATAATAATTCGTTCCAGCAAATGCACGGTAATACGTAAAATATAATGGTTCTTATCACTGTGACCCAAATACACGCGTATTAACCTAAAACCAAAGTTACCAGCCGTGTGTCCATTTAGGACTCGTAGTTAATTTATAGTAGAATAGTTTTATGCTTTTTACATAACCTATCGTACCCTTCTTTGACGACTTCTGGGAATATATGGAGAGGTAAAATATATTGTTACTATCCGTAACATGAATGTATGACAAACAGATTTTAGTTTTTCTACGAATCAGTTTTATTAATTCCCATCGCAGTGCTGTTTACTTACCTACTGTTCGTGAGTAATTTCTTTGCAAGTTCAGGTAGGTTCAGTTAGGTTTTATGCTTTTTACCTTAAGACTTTTGTTTTTCAATACCATTTTCCATTTTCATACGTTTTCGATAATCATTTGGTGTCCTAGGACTAGGAACGAAGTACCAACTGTTTTTCAATGTCGAGCTAGTATTCAATACTTTCTATTGATAAATAAATTGTAAATCTATTAAATAATTAGTAACAGCTGTTCCGTTGGACATAAATTATGGACGCAACGGGAACATAAATATCCGCGTGTCATATTACGGTCATTAATACTCGATTATGCATCTCTGCTGACCTTACAAAATACAGGGTGCAAAAAGACCCATCGCATAGCCGTCAACTACGCATTCTATACATCAAAAGTAACATTGCACAAAAAAATTGCTGGGCAACGACTTTTATTTTTGGTGTGAAAAATCGCCTTTTACTGTAGTGCGCAACGTAACGCACGCTAAACATTGCGTTTAAATGCATGCAACGGTTCAGGGTTCGTGGGGGTATTTAAAATTAAGTTAAAACATTTAAAACTTTAAAAAAACCATCTGAAATAATTGAAACTTTGACCTTCAATATTTCCGCAACCAGAAGGTTCCTAGGTACATTTCTTTTTAATTTATCCTTTCGCAGGTCTGCTGGAAATTTCTTAAGAAATAAGCAGTACCTTTGCACTCAAAATGATAATTATGTCGTATCTCTATGTATTTTACAGTGTGTACATAAATAATAAAATAAACAAATAAACCTCTCAGTTAAAAAAATAACCGAGCGATAAATTTTGTTTCAAAATAGCGCATCTCCTTCTAAAATACTTACTATTAGTATTAAGCACCAATTCTAACAAAAACAAAAAATAGGAAATTATATTGAGGGCAATTATAGGAAGAGGCCCGATTTCAGAGGTACAAGCGTAAGCACAATGAGAGGTATTAGAACCATTGGAGGGCACAGTCCATAAAATAAGAAGGTCAAGCCCCGGGTTCTACGAAGAAAGGCTTCGCCAAATTGGTAGTTAAGACTCCAGAGCAGACGGGCGACTGGATTTGACGCAGGTGAGAAAATAATGAAATGACCGCTGTGATCCTTCAAGGGCTTACGAATTTCTGTGCGTATTGGATTATGTGCGTGAGGTATGTTCTGATATGAATGTAGTTCGGTTATTAGAACTAGCATCTATAAGTAGGTACCTATTTGAGGATCATTCAATAATGTAATTTTGTACGAATTCGTATTTTTAACTGACTTCCAAAAAGGGTTCTGATTTCTTCGGAATATTTATTTTTTAATGTATTTTCAGCGATCATTCACATACACAGAGGCACAGTCACATACATATCCAAAAATTTTTACGTTTTTATACCCCTCAAAATCGCAAGTCTACCCTCCCATCCTTCGGGTGCGTCGAATTTTTCGGTCGGTCATTCGCGTGACCGGTTCGCATTAGTGCAATGAATCAAATTGAATAAGGCCGCGGTCACATCCGCGATTGGAGGAAACGCCCGTCGCTTTGCTAATAAATAATCATTGTAACTAGTCGTGCTACTGAAGTCGTGTTAATGGAGTTTTCAGGCGCACCACTTTGTTTAGATTAGGAATTGATTAGAATATACCTATTTAGGGCAAGGCGTGAGCTAATGGGTAGGCATTTGCGGTAATTGATACAATTGCTTTATGTGTAGCTGTGAGTCTGATACCCTATGTGGTGTGCGGTAAGTAATTAAAAGGAGTCACATAACCATTAATTTATAATGATCCACAGATTTGCTTTGTGTACTTCGCTCCTAAATCGTGAATTTAGTTGAAACTTAAATATTCGTGGGCAGGTGATCCGCTTATTTAAATAGCATATCAAGAAGCTTAATTAATTTTAGCGAAGTTTCATCGACATAAATAATGACAGTTATTAATAGTAACAGAACGATGCCGCTGACTACGATTTAATTATTGACGAGTTTCAATTCACGGTATACACCATTAACAATTACTTGGTGCTCAAACCGCTAACCCTAAATTGAAACTCGCACATTTCAAACAATATTCCAGCCAACACTTTCGCCGCTGTGTCATTACGAGAGGTCGTAACGACCCCACAGTGCAAGGATTAGGGCGCACTTGCACACCAAGTTCAAAGTCGTACTGTGAATTAATAGGGTTATTGTGGCAATAAATACGGGAGGCGCCTAGTTTGTGGTGGTCTGTGGTCGGATAAATCAAGTGGGCGAATGCCGCAAGATGTCCCGTGCTGCACCCTTCCGTCTCACAGTGGGCTGTGGTCGTAGGTGGAGGAGATAGCGGGTGAGGAACTGAGACTCATTTTCTTACCTGCAGATGGCACTAAGTGCAGCATCTATACATATTTTATACTAGCTGATGCCTGCGACTTCGCCCGCTTGGATGTTAGTTATTATATACTAAAACCTTACTCGAAAACCACTCTATCCATTGGTGAAAACAGCATGAAAATCGGTGCAGAAGTTTTTGAGTTTATCGCTTACAGGACGACAGTCGGACGCAGCGGAGGACTTTGTTTTATAATATGTAAGGATTAAAGTCGCTTTTCGTGTTTGCCTGTATGTCCGCGTTCTTCTAAACCACGCAACAGATTTCGATAAGGTTTTAACCATCGTTTAGATAATTTATTCCGGAAGGTTTATGTGTATAATACGTTAGCAATAAAGTTACATATAACTAAGAAATCTCGATGTTTTGTCAAGTCGTAAAAACCGGGCGAAGCAGGAGCGGGTCGTTAGTTAAGAAGAAAACACAACTAGAAATGTAAATTTTGAGGAACATTTTTTTGTGAAACATGTTGAAACACGTTGTCTTGCTAATTTTTCTACGTAATTAGCGAAATGCGTACTATAGGTGCACTTCTGCCTAACCAATCGGGGGATACAGGCGTGATGTTATGTGTATGTATGTATTTTCTTTGTAGATCGTAAGGTAACTAGTGAGCAGATAGTGAAAAAAAAAAAAAAAAGAAAGAAATGAAGAAAATAAAATATTTTATTTGGGACGCGCACAGTAAAAACATGCAGTAATATACAGTACTTAATTAAAATAAAAGAACAATTAAAACTAACAAAATACTAAGATGACGACCTATGCGTGGCCTTACCTCAGCGATATTTAAAAAAATCAATACCGCAGCGCTGGTATTCTGATAGGGCCCGCTGTGATGCCATGGACACGCCTACGGACACATACAAATCCCACTAGGGGATTAAAACAGTGCTAATTTCGAATTGAATTAGAATTAAGTATTTTGGTATAATCATTGCTCTGATTACAGAAAATAGCCGAAAACGGCCTCAGTTTGCTACTTGGGCCAAACTTCCAGACCAAAACAGCCAACTTTAAAGGCCATACTAAAGTGAGCGTAGCGGTGTATTGGCCGCGTTATATTGTTGAATGTACTGAGCTCATGATACTCGTGTGTACTGCTCAACTTATATGGATATAGGAGCGAAATGCTCGTGTCATTTTAGGTAGTGTCGAGTTTCTGCAGAATTATGTAAAGTGATGGATTGGACACTCTTTTTATTTTATGTCCTTTTGGACCATGAAACAAATGTAATGTTATTTTCAATTTCAAATTGGTATTGTATAAGGGAGCAAGCAAATTATGAAAATGATGTAGGTAGCATTATATTATAACGAAATAAAGCGGATAGTATTAAATATATATACTACCTAAATAGCTCAAAGAGTAAATCATTACCATTATTCGTACAGAGGACAGACTCGCACACAACAATTAATTTGATTTGGAATTTGCTAATTGTGAAAATTAATTGATTAATTTTGAATTATAATGTGTGCTTTTAATAAGGTTGCATATGCAACGCACCCAGCAATGATTTCCAATTGACCGAACCTACCTTTTAATTTCTTATCCGACTAGTTCATCAACAATTGAAATGGACCAAAGAGGTCACAATTTATGCGAGGACCAAACCACCTGAGGCCCCTAAAAGCTAGGGGTGACTAATTTATTGCAGCTTAATTTACTGGACATGTTTTATGTAAGCCCTGAGGGTCCGAAAGAATGTTCTGGCGTGATTTGCATGTGTTCACGTCTAAGTGGCCTTTAGAACTGGACAAGGCCCAGTGGCCCATGGCGTTGATGTATCGTGGCCGAGAGTAGTGTAGTGAATTAGGTGTGTCGCGTCGCGTCGTGTGTGTGTCGCCTTAATAGTTTTAACCCTTGCCTGCTTTGGTTTTAATGTTTTGACGAGCCCAATTAAAATAATTGGCCGGTTGCGTTTGAAAGTAAATAATGTAGTGGGATATGGTAAAGTAAAGTACCCTCTAAGTAAGATTAAAATTACGTATTATATTGCATTTAGATCTTCGATTAATGTTGTTAAGAATCCCTTAAGTATTTTGAACAAAACTGAGAAGTTCTAAAATTGTTTTCATACCACACCAAATCACCATGCCTGTTACTCTTCCTTACATATTATAAAACAAAGTCCTCCGCCGCGTCTGTCTGTCTGTCTGTCGTCCTGTAAGTGATAAACTCAAAAACTACTGCACCGATTTTCATGTTGTTTTTACCAATGGATAGAGTGGTTCTCGAGTAAGGTTTTAGTATATAATAATCGACATGCACGCGGGTGAAGCCGCGGGCATCAGCTAGTCAATTATAATTTTGCTACATATAAATATAAAATCGTGTATTTTAAGAACATCAGTTGAGTAAGGAAGTCAATAAACAAAAGTACAAAATTATTTACGGAAAGATACAATTATTAATACCACGACGGTAACAGACACGGTTGATTTTCCTTCAGTCTGCTCTTGACATAAATAAATTCAACTCAAATTCCCAACAAATATTTTAACTTAATAAGTGACAGTACGTTTTTGTGCGAGTTTTTAAACAATACTCGCTGCGGTGAGCTTTGGAGGGTTAATGTAAGAGGAAAAAACGTAGTCTGTACGAGTCTGTGTTGTGCGAACGAAGTTAATTTACTAATTGATCTACAAAAGTATTGTATCGTGTTTTTTTGCGGAGAGTTTTCTGATTTCCGCTATTTACGCTAATAGAAACGTACAATTAATGTAATTATTTAAGGTTTCGAGTTGTACAATTATTATAAATGGATGATTTATTTATTTGCTACGGATTTATAGGAAATCATAATATTATTATTATTGATTGAGATTATTTTCAGTAACACAAGAAACTTAAATCTCTAGCATTCACGGCATCAACTTCATTTGCTACGGATTTATAGGAAATAATAATATTATTATTATTGATTGAGATTATTTTCAGTAACACAAGAAACTTAAATCTCTAGCATTCACGGCATCGGTAGGTATTATTTACGTTCCAAAAAAATACAATAGACGTAGATAAATTTAGTAACCTATTCCGCTTAACTATTCTTCAAGAGTCATAAAAAACCTGTAAGAAATCGACACGTCTTTCACCTCTCAACGAGGCATCTTCAGGATGACGATTGACCAGTTGCAAACCAGAACACTACGTGTTGCCACACCGAGCGTTGGACGCAAAGTACGCCTTAAACAATTAACTATCTTATTTATGTGCTTAAAATTATGTAAGTTTGACCTTTAGTGTAAGTACACTCCACAATCAAAAGCCAAACAATACCAGATCACTTACGAGTTCCACGTGCCGATTCAATTAAGCAGAAATATCTAAGATTGGCAACTTTAGGCTAAACGCTTCCGTGGCCCCGTCAGACCCTAAATTATCTCGGACCCAAATTGGACGTCCGTTAATTATAACTTTCGTGCCGACGTGTCCAGTAAAACTGTGCACTTCAATTAAAAGTATTTGGTATTAGATAGCCCGGGCCTTGTTGTGTAATTATAAAGCGCTATGGGGTTTCAGAATGCTGGCAACTCCGGCCTTCATTTTGTGACTGAATTCAGAATAATTGAAGAGTATTTTGTTTCGTTTTTCATCGAAGTGTGTAAGGTGAGTGGGGAGTTTGTTGTCACATTTTGTACCAGGACCACATAACCGGCAGGGTGTAATCTTGATTATACGGATAGCCGACCAGACGGCAGTCGGCGCTGTTCACCGGAAACTTGATGTATTATAAAAGAAAAACTATACAATGTTGTACCTATTGCCAGTTGTTTCATTTCAAAGCAAAATGGAACCTATCGAAACGACAGTAAACGCTAAAATGAAACAGTAGCCACATCTGCGTATTCCGCACAAACAGACACTGGAAACGAATTTAATTTTTACTTAATGAGTAAACAGAAGCTACTCACGTGCGCACATCCAAAGGCAGTATTTTCAAATGGATGCGAAAAACCAACACTGACAAATGAGAGCCCTGATTTTACATTCACAAGCCTGTTCGCATTAATTCAAAGATCGATCCCATCAATCAGCTAATGAAAAGGCTTCCAAAAGGATTTTTATTCCATTCATTCGATGCTATTCAGTATTTCAAGATTAAGCACTTAAAACATTAAGTGCGAGTTTAAAATATGTGAGATTTAAAGTGCGATTAGGTTTCGTGTTTGGAATACAAAATTAATTAGTTGTTTTTTTGCAAATCGAATACGTTCTGCGTACCGTTTCTCCGATCGTGGGGCAAACATAACACCAACTCAGGCTGAAAATAAATGAATATGCTTAGATATAAGGTAGCCCTAATTAGACCAATGACGTTAGTGGTCATGAGTGTAACACCCAATTATTTGAAAATCAAAACCTAGTCGCAATTCTAGCTACCATTAGGTTTAGTAAGTAATTACTATTACTTTGGTAATTGCAACGACATTTGAGTGGTTTGCTGTGGCGTTAGGATTTTCTGAATTGTTTCGTTGGCTGTATAGAGTATCTAAATGGGATTGAAACTTTTCATTAGCTGAAAATAAAATAATCACTTAACTCTGAGATTGCAATAGGTGATTTATGAATATGGTCAGAAACTTCAGAGACCTATGTTGAACAGTGGAGGTTTTGGGCTTAGTATTAATTTTTATTTATTTATTTATTTATAAAGGTACACCAACAGCTTCTATGTATAATACGAGTATATCTTAAGTACTATAGTTAACAATAGCCTCGGACTTACACAGTCGCCAATTACAGGATAACCAGCAATCTCAGGAATAGGTGATAACACATAGTAATACTAAAACTAAAAGAATTAAGAAATTATGGCAAAATATTACATAAAGTTAAGATTAATAAAAAGGAAAATAAAATTACACAATGAACAATATTGTAATTTTGGCACTTAACTAAGACATAAACAACAATAATAAAAACTGAAATAACAATGAGATCTTAAAGGAAAGTTTAGGTTCTAATATAAATTATAACAAAAAGGTTAAGATTTTCCAAAATATACAACTATAACTAACACAAATTAATAGAACAAGAGTTAGGCGAATGTGTGGGCAAATGTCATAAAGTTTACTTGGTCATTACACGTAGAGTAGCAAGTACATGCTTTTAAATATATTTGAAGGTATAAATAGAACGTAAGCCTAAGTAACTACCTACATACTTGCCTCAGTAAGAAATATAGGTACCGCTTCAATTTAAGCGTAACAAATGAAAAAATGCTTTTAGCACCGCTGTTTATTACTCGTGTGATTGGAAATTCCCCAGTATTTGACGGATTGATTGAAAATCGACACAAGATTGCGTGACGCGCCTTTAAATCAGAATTACATTACGTGAAGATTGGTTGACTTGGATTTTGGTTACGAAACAAGTAAAAAAGCTTATTTTTTCTCCGATTTTTACCATTTTAAGGGTATGAGAAGATAATCAGGTGATTAAAGATTCCGTCATCATGTGCATCCTAAAATGGTGTTGGACTATTAAAAACGGTTTATCTTTCTGAAATTTCTCAGCAGCAACCCGGAGTCTGGATTCGTGTCCGGTTGATGGCAATAGGCTCGCCCCTATTACTTGGAATTTAAACATAACTGGTGAAATGTGGGTGTACTGGTACACCTCAGTCTGCCCAACACTTAGGGGAAACGGCATGCTTTATGTTAATAAAACTATGTTGTAATTCAGCAATTGTGTTAAAACCAATTCTGAGAGAGTACTCCGTATAAAAAGAACTTGTTTATAAACTGCTAAAGGCTACGTCCAACCTTCACTCCAACAATCAGAATAAAAGTTGCAAAAAACGAGACTAGTGCACCCTTAAAATAAAAAATAAAACAAAACAGGTTTTAAGTCCAACTCCGAGTTAGACCAAGTTCGAATGAAGAGGACTTTTTTAAAGAATCCCGTTTGTTCCTTTATAAAAGAAAGTCGGGGCAAAAAGACGAGAATTTGACATACGCGTCTGATAAAACCAATAAAGGACTTGGAGTGAATTGTTTACAGCCGATTCGGTGCTGTCCTTTTTTAATGGGAAATTCTTTTACCTGGCCGTTATTTCAGAAAGTTCTAGTAACAACTGCCGAGCGAACTTCAAAAGAAATGAGACAAATTAAATACTGGGAGAATGTCACATAAACCGGTTTCTGTTTTCACTTTGTTTGTCCACTAAGATAAAGTTTCCATTAATTTTCTTGCCGAAAACTCCGGCTTGTTTTCTTTATTTGGTGTGTCACATTCTAAGTGAAACCACACCTGCCCCGTTAGACGCAAGCGTGACTGCTGAGCGTAAGGTCCTGGGTGCGATTCCCAGGTCGGGCAAAGTGATTTTGGGTTTATTCGTTAGGAATTTCTTAATAACAGCCCGGAGTTTAAAAGTTCGTGGTGTGATACCCCCGTGCCTCGGAAAGCACGATAGGCCTCTCCTGCGCCTGATCTCTCTCCGGTCGTGACGGATTGCATGCCGTCCCATTGGAATATGGGAGTGAGGGTCTTCCCTCTCACTCACACTCACTCTTGTGAGTGCACCTGTGCCTGCGCACACACTTGTGCCCTATAATATCTCCCGCGCCGAAGGCTAGTCTCCGTTTAGATTGCCCGCCATGGCCTAAATACGGTCTGGAGGACTATTATTAAAACACAGCCACACGAAACAGTATGTTGTTTTTTCATAAACGAACTTAATTTTCTTTTACTAAGTAAAATATAGACGTAATATTATAGGGTTGTTGCCAAGTATAAAGTATGTAAAGAGCATACAAAAGGTCTCCCTCTTTATATTTATACGGTTTTAGGTCGCCAGCCCTTATCAACGAGTGTTGGAATAACTTTTGACCGGGTCAAGAGGCAGATAATATATATTTTTTGCCTTTACTCACTCACAAACGCACGCCTGTATTACCTAGATAATTCCTCGGTTGCCACGTTGGTCTTGTGATCACAAGCACTACTGCTGAGTACGAGGCTCTGGGTTCGATTTCCAGATCGGGAAAAGTATTTTTGGGTGTTTCCATCAGGAATTTCTCAATAATAGCCCGGAGTTTAGATTTGTGCCCGGTTGATGGCAATAGGCTCGCTATTACATGGGACTCAAACATAACTAGCGAAATATTCATGTTCTATATGTACACCTCCGCCTACCCCTTCGTGGAAAATAGGCGTGATGTTATGTATTATAATCATAACATAAAATAAAGTTACCAAAATAAAAAAACTTTACGATAAAATCTAACAAAATTCCATCAGAAAACTCGAAATTCGTCGTCTGATCGGATAGCTAAAAAACACCGAAGTTGACCATTACTCACTAACATTCCGAAGTCTTCACTTCGGATTCCGTAAATTCCGAACTGACAAAAAACTGCACAAGTTGAAATTGGATTCGGAAAAACTAATACTTTTAGAATGGCAACACACACAAAGGGATTCTTTTCGCGGGCCGCGCATTTCTGGTACGCGTTGTGCCGTGTGCGCTGACCTTAATATCTCCGCATCAAGTGTGTGTTCTTTATGTCGGTCGTTGTTCACTAAAGTGGTTTTTACTCCGAATATTGGAGTATTTTTTACTTTTTAAAAGGAAAAGTTTTTTACTGAGATAAAAAATAGACTTTACTGTTCATGGTCCTTGGGTACATAATTATCATTTATACAATTCGTATCTTAGGACCACATTTCTGAGAGTTCCTCCAACTCCAACTCTTTATTAAATACCTTAATATTTCCACACAATATCTAATCTTAATGAGTTATTTTGGTAAGTTGCTTACTTTTATTGCTTCTTTATTATAAGAACGCTTTAATTACTTGTCCTCACACACCTCAAGAGACATACCGTGCCGAAGCCTTAGAAATTCCACTTCTAGACATTCATTCGTGCCAACAAAGAAAAAACTACTTCAGAAATATAATTCATCTTGAGGTTACACGTAATGTTACGGCTAGTGCGACCTTGCGTGGGAAAAGTCAAAAAGGTGATTTTTTTATTGTTAGGTCACGTCAAATAGTCTCGTTGTCTCCAACACCCAGGTTTTATTAGGACATTCTACCAAATAAAAGACCCTTTCGATCCCCACAAACTTTTTAATACCTAATCGTTCAGATGAGCGACTTCATAGCAACAGTTTGGCCACAAAAAGTTGTTTGATTTGTTTTTACGGTAATGCTCCTGGGGGTCGTTACTGATTTCACTTTCATAGACATTTGTCGAAATTGCGAAAGTTCTTCATCTAAAATTGAGATATTTATTTGTTCCTTTACGACTGAATTTTTTAATTTTTATGACCTGTTCACTTTGTTCCTGAAATTTGTATATTTAATCAGTCTATATGTAGGACGTATCTACATAAGACGAATCCAAATTAAATCATCCGACCATGAGTACTTTCATTATAAGACTTTCTTTTACTTCGTAGCAGAAAAAGCTTGAGTGATGTAAAACATAAACACTGGAGATACGTCAGGAGGTACCAACAACATACTCAGTACACTCACGCAATGTGTCAATTTAAAAGACTCACACATTCCGACCATCGAACTCACACACTGGCCCATCTTCAGTGTACGTCTACACTAAGAGATTTCTGCTGTTTATAAGCCGTTTCATCTTTCCTTTTTGGAGAGAACAAGAAAAGTTCTCCAACTCCTTTAATACTGGCAATGTGTTTTGTCGCGGCGAACGCCCATTGTTGCTTTGAAACTTTTTTCTTTTTTACGTTTTTTTCTTTAATTTTATTTCAGCCTCGCTATGTTATCTGCCCTTGGGGTTTACACGCGACGACTGGTAATCGTAGCCATGTTCAATAAGTTTATAGACGCTAAATTCAAAATGTTTTGCGTACATAAAATGTTAATAGTTTTGATACTACATTTAGTGGGAGCTACACGTGTTGTGCAAATAATAAACGTTCAACCCTATGCTTATAGTCTAATTTCAGTTACTTACAATGAGTTGCTGTGGACATGACACAATACCAAAATTTCTTTCTGAATATTTCAGTGAAAAAAAAAAAAAGGTTTAGCTTTTCTTCTTTCCAATTATTGTAATGTTTGTAAACAACAACCCATTCGTCTGTAAGAAAGGCATCTATCTTCATAAATTTATCAAAATTCCTGGGTTGTCTAATCAAATTGATAACAATCGCAAACTCTAAACGCATCTAAAATCGTATCGCAGCCGTGTCGCAGAATCAAAATGAGACGTCAAGAAACTCTCACTTTTGAAAATGAATTAGGGCCGCCGATTTCGTTATTTTTATTCAGTGCCCCAAGTTTCTATTGCTTTTGTTTTGTGTCCAAGTTAACAGCCTTTTGTAAGTTAAGTTAGCCCACAGTTGAGATAATGTTCAGCGAATGAAGCACCTTTTTTATTAAGAGATTTCTATCTACCAGATTCATTTGAATACTTTTTTCTTGTTATCAGAAGAGCCTCCGTTTTGATAAATAGTTACTTGCAGAGCAACTTTGAAAGTTTTATTAGTTGTATGAGTAATGCTTTCGTTCGTTTACTTAATGAAGTATGGTGAGTTGATGTTTATTTATTGTTTTATCTGGCTGGATTATTCATTGTTTTCAGCTGGGTGTGTTGACCGCTGCTTTGGCATTTGGTTTGACCTTTATCTTACATACTACCTTGGGTTTACCTAATTTAAGTCTACAGTAGCTTGAAAATGAGCATAAGAAAGCATGAAGGCAATTCTACTCAGAATCCCGCTTAGTGCACCCATTTCATCATCATCATTTCAGCCGAAAGACGTCCATTGCTGGACATAGGCCTCCCCCAAGCACCGCTACTTCGACTGTTTCTGTGCTTCTCGCATCCAGCGGATTCCTGTAGCCTTCACCAGATCATCGGTCGTCCTTGTGGGGGGCCTTCCAATGCTACGTCTTCCGGTACGTGGTCGCCACTCCAGAACTTTTCGGCCACATCGGCCATCTGTACTGCGAGGAATGTGCGCCGCCCACTGCCACTTAAATTTGACAATACTTCGAGCTAGGTCGGTTACCTTGGTTCTCATAAGGATCTCTTCATTCCTGATTCGATCACGTATTTCATTATATCGCATAATAAAGTATTCCTTTAGACTTAATCCCTGAAATTAAACTAAACCGGTCAATCCCTAATCAGCTAAACGGAACGGAGCAGAAAACTTACGCATAGCTTCCCACGAAAAAAGAATAAGGGAATCCTTCCAGACGGATTTAAAAAGAAAAAATCTTTAAACCTGAACCAAGTGACTCGTTAGACGAATGGTCTGAACCCGTGTGTCGAACGCAGGATACTCCCTCCCCCTCCCCAAGGATCCTCCCTGTTGACCTCTCTTATAGTAAACGAAGGAAGCAGAAGGTATACTCCTAAACTATGATGGTAAATTAACTGAGAAATAAGGATTTTACACAAAAACGCGGTAGTTTAATGTTGAGGTGATGATATTGTTTATATAATGTTACTAGGCCATAAAGGCTAAAAGGACTTCTGTAGCCTAAAAGAAAAGAAAGTTATGCAGTAACTTAGTTTTACGGCAGGAGACCTGCCATCTTGGATGGAAAGTACGGTAATTCCGCCGGCTTTTAAAAACTTAAGGCTAATTAATAGACGAGGTTACTGGCCAACTTTGTCATTATAAAAAAACGATCTTGATGTTATAGGTAACTACGCGTCCAAATTCTTTGGATTCTACGATAGTTGAAACAATGTGTGATACGACTTTTCCAAATTTAAAAAAAGTGCTTTTTTTCGACGCGTTTGGTCCTTCTGAATCTACCCTGTGTGTTTGGCCTGTCGAACGCAGCCGATGCCTTCGTTAAAATTGCGATAAGGCGTTCGATACGTTACGTTCTCTCCAGGAGTCGGTGTGATCTTTATGACTGTTCGACGATATTCAGGAGATATTTTTTATGAAGACGGTATTGTGACCCACCTGTCACTAAGATTATGCACAAGAATTTGTGAAGGGTCAACGAAAATAAGGATATATTTTGTATTTACATGTTGAATATTACTTAAACGATGATACTGTTAAGTTTAAAGCCAAACGTGTTCCAAAACTGACGCCCGAATTTCTGTAGTCCTTTAATAACACAGCACATTGTCAAGATTTACATATCTATTCAGGTGTGTTACCATAACCAAGGACCAAGTCTTGATTGCATAAAGCCAACGTCGTAGCTCTCTGAGGCTACTGTGAGCAATGTGAGTATAGCCTTTGGCGAGGAACATGTCAATCGGAAGGCCGGGGCCTCAAGCCATAGCTCCAATAAAGACATGAGTCCAACTTACGTGTGTACAATGGAGTTAAGTAAACACAATATGTTGGATAACAGGAGAATTCCATAAAATGTCTTTGTCAATGTAAACAGAACGTTGTACTTAAATAAAGTTGTGGAAAGTTTAAGGAGACGGGACAACAACGCGATGTACTATTGCTATGAGCTATCGTTTGTTTTTAATAGATTATTTTGTGGTATATAAATTGTTTTATTTTTGTGTGAGTGGTAAGAATGTTGATTGAATAAATGTTTTGTTTTCTCTACATGTGTCATTTAGATTGTTTAGTGGGTTGGTAGACATGATAGTTTAAACACTAAGGGCCTTACCACAAAAACTTAGACACTTGTTCAACGCGTGTTTAATGTCAGTTTTATGTCAAACTCCATACAGAAATTTCAGGTTTAAAAGGTGTTTAGGCTAACAACTGATGAACACGGTTTTGTGGTAATATGGTAAATACTAAAAATGAAATCTAGCAAAAATGCCTCGACTGTAAACTATATTGTGTTTGGTCCAGTAGACTTCACAAAACTGTGAAATGGACATGATTTCATCACAAAATCGAATTTCCAAGCCCCTTGAAAGACGATCGATCGACGAAATCCCCGTCTTATCTACTTGCTTATTCAATCCTTTTATTATCCAAAAACATCATTATACAAATTCAAATTCGGAATGTAACCCTCTCAATTTGCGGAGGTAGGGTGACTAGAGGGTACGTTCTGAAACTTCTCTTATTTAATAAGAAAGGTATTTTAAAATAAATAGAATGTTCGGATTTTGGCAGTATATTTGAAGATCCTGTGCCGCCTATTTTTGAAATAAGAAAAGATTTTTTTACTTCATCTGTTTTCAATCTGGGGCTTATCAATGAATACAAAATAAATAATAATAATGTTTCCTAACATTTAATTTCTCAACTCCTAGAATTATATCTGTTACACAGCACATTAATCACAACTTGTCTTCATCACAGCATTTTACGAGTCCTATTCAGAGCAAAACAAAATCATACTAATTACCCTTGCTTGCCAACCCTACGTTCAGAATAGAGACATCCCGTACATTTATTTCAGTCAATAATCAGGGAACCCAAAGCAGTAATAGCTTCAGGGCTGTCACTAGCATACGAGTCAATAGAAATCCTCATATACCGGCCAACTTTCGATTCTTCGACGAAACAAAATGAGCGAAGTTGTAACGTAAAAGAAATTGGATTTTCGTATTGAATTGACAGAGGGGTCGGGGGTGCGGTGAGGGTAGAAGAGGGGGGTAAGTAAGCACAGGTGAAAGTACGTGGAATGTGTCAACACGATCTGTCAAAGATCGCGACATCAGACTTTGTATTGCAGTTTGATTGGAGAAAAGTCAATTATTATTGTTGGCATTGTTTTGATATGGTGTAACTGCATGTGATCGGGGGTCGGTAGATTTGTTTTGTTTCCATTGTTTGTTGAGACTGACACAATTTTATACAAGACAATGCATACCTACTTCATGAAAAATAGCATATTTAAGATATTTATATTTATTCAGAAATTAAGTAAAATTTACTAAAACATAACTCCTACTATAATACTTTTTTCTACTAACTTAATCCTACTTATTCCGTTTTGTTAAAAAGCCTTCCTAAACAAACAAGAATCGTAAGACTCAACATTAAAATTGAATATTTCTTGAACCAAACTAATTACAAGAATGCAATAAGTGTGTTTTCACACCGGCAGTGTATATTACCTTCCTTTGAGGCTCCCCTTTGGCGGTAACATGAAATTATTGCAAGCGTAAAATTAGTTCGTATCAGACTTTATTCAAAGTAACAACGCGAACGCTCAGAAAAGCAGAAATAAACTATTTCTCTCTCGGTAAGGAGACATTTACATATAAATTCAAAAGACAATTCATTTCAAGTCGGAATCGAACTGGTTCCCCCGCGGAATGAGTTCTGCGAAGTTTGCGCGCTACAAGTACTTAATGTCTAATTAATAAATTGAGCAAGTTTTAATTACGAGATGTTTGAAGATGAGGGATTGAGGAAGTGTGTGGAATTGAAAAGATTTTGGTATTATGATTAGGCAGAGATTTTTCTTCTGGTTTTAAATCCAAAAGTGAGTGCGTCTTCTGTGCACTGGTTTAAGGGGAGTAGACAGGCGCGTCGCGATAGTACGACGCGATCTTGGTAGAACAATTTCTATGAAAACTTCAAGATTCAAGATTCAAGATTGTTTATTTGTGGAAACATGAGTACACATAAAGGGCATGCAAGTTATTAAATTATAGTTTAAGATCAGTCATGTTTGGCCTTAGTGGCGTACAAATATTTAAATTTCAGTAATAAAAGTTATTGGATAAAGTATTAGATTACATAATTATGAACAAATAGTAAATGTCAATTTTAAAAACAATTAAATTAAATATATGGTCATAGTTACATAAATAACAATGATTAAATGTCAATTAAAACTATCATCATAGCAATACTAAGTCGCTTTACGTAAGTTATGTCGAAGATGTATTGACAATATTAGATGTTGTCATTAAGAAATTCTAGAATACTGTAGTATGCTTTCCCTTCTAGCAGTTTCTTTAATTTATTTTTTAATTGACGGACATTAAGCTCCTTCCAGCTATTTGGGAGTTTATTGAAAATTTTAGGGGCCATACAGAAAACACTCTTGTGCATTAATGCGGTTTTCGATCTATGTAGACGGAGAATACTGTCATCGCGTCTACTATGGTTGCGATCGACCACTTCCGATTGACGTGGAAATAAATACCGATTTGATTTTACAAAAATGACAGTGTCTAAGATGTAAAGGCAAGGCAGAGTTAATATTTTATATTTTTTAAAGTAGGGCTTACAACTTTCGGTTGACTGTAACTTAAGCATAGTCCTGATGCATCTTTTTTGGGCTTTAAAGGGTATATCCTTGTCGGTTGAGTTGCCCCAGAAAATGATTCCATATCTTAGATGTGAACAAACCAAACCGTGATAAGCCATAAGCAATGACTCAGTGTTAAGCACTGAGACCAGTTTGAACAGCGCGTAACAAGAATTACTAATTTGTTTACTGAGTTCTTCTATGTGTGCTTTCCAGTTTAGCTTCTTGTCAATCGTCACTCCAAGGAATTTAGTGTTGTCAACTTCTGTAATAATTCTATTATTGTATTGGACGTTAAGATCCGTCATAGTTAGTAAACGTTGACTGAAGTGCATTACGTTAGTTTTATTAAGATTAATTTTTAGATTATTATTATTCATCCAATTTATTATTGATGTCAAAGAATTATTAATGTCGTTATTGTAGCTATCTTTAGTATTACATTGAATTGTGATAGTGCTATCATCAGCAAAGAGGTTGGAGGAGACTGGTTGGTCTACATGTTTAGGTAAGTCATTTATATATACTGTGAATAGTAGGGGACCCATCACACTACCCTGGGGGACTCCATACTTGACTACTTGTTCGTGTGAATGAAATATTTCTTCACATTTAGTTTTAACATTTATCCTAGATATCTCCGTAACCTGTTTTCTGTTATCAAGATATGTTTTTATTAATTTTAGAACATTGCCTCGTATACCGTATGCTTCCAACTTATTTATTAAAATATCATGCCTGACGTAATCAAACGCCTGCGTCATATCACAGAATATGGTGCAGACAGGATTGGTTCTATCGACATTTACCATAACCTTATGTAGGAAATCGTAGACAGCCATATTTATAGTTCGGTTTTCTCGGAATCCTTTTTGTTCGTTAACTAGTATATTATATTTTTCTAAATAAGCGCTTAATTCTTTATATATATACTTTTCAAAAATTTTAGAGAAAACACTTATAATCGAAATGGGTCTGTAAAATTCCATGGATTCTCTATTTAATTTTTTAAATATAGGTTTTACAATAGATTTTTTTAACTTGCTTAACTTCATAGAAATTGTTCCACTAGTGTCGCGTCATGCCTGTCTACGAGACCCTTTAACCTGTACGACCGCGCGCGGGCCGCGCGCTGACCAAAAACCATTGTAGTTAATTAGAAAGTCCTTGAAGAATTAAGTTTGGTTTTCGTTTTGAAATGAATAAATATAATAAAGAACGATAAAAAATATTGGTATAAACTAAGTATTTGTGCATTTGTGATTGGATGCATTTGCTTTAGCAGTGCTAACAGCCAAATTGTTAGAATGATAAAAAATATGAATCAATAAACAATTAGTACAATAAAATTCACTACAACTAAATGATGCCTTTCAATAAAAGTAAACTCACAATCGCCATATGCCTTGCAACCAGTTACCATTTCAAAAAAGGATCTCAAACCAATGGACCGAATCTTTCGCGTCTAAATTAGTATCCGGAATAGACTCGTGTGCAGCAAGGTTCAATTCCGTATAATTTCGGGAGCGTTTTATCGACCTCTCGTGTTATCCCTAAATCCGTAGGGACAAAGCGTTTCCGTTATAGGAGCCCAGACGGTGAACTTCCGAAGGCGCACTATCGCCCCCTATCGGACCTTATCGGGACCTTACGATCTTTTGTATGGCGGGTTATCTAGTTTCATATGACGATCTATTCATTTTGATAAAATCGGTCTTTGTATGGCTTCATTTTGCAGTGTGGTAAGATGGATTTGGATTGGTATCCAAATGTTGGATAAATAAAATGTGATGGTATTGTAAACAAGCACGTATAACTTCAAGCTCAAAATAATCTAACAAAAATCAGTTAGAAAACTTATAAAATGCTATACGAATATCTGAAATACCCATGCAAAAATCATTTTTACATTTTAACGACGTTTTTAATGACGAAAAAAGAAATTTTTTATAATAAATTGTAGCGTAGCCTTACCTGAACATTTCTAACCCACACCGACTCCAAAACACAGTATCTCAATTACATTTAAAACGACTTTTTCGTACAGAGAGGGATTAGGTATCAGTCCAGTACCACTAACGACTCAAATCCTTGTATTTACCAATTTATAGCCCCAAATATAAACCTACTTTAAAAAAACACAAGCTGTATAATCAAAAAATCTTACGATAATAATTATCAAAACATAAAATACGTTTATGTTTTTACGATAAAATAACCTTTTAATAAAGGAAACAGTAACTGCAGAGAATATTATTTCTATCGCAGCCAAATATAACCATCTTCCAATACCCACATATTATCTCTAATCACATTCAAAAGGACTTTTTAGTACAGAGAGGGATTAGGTATTAGTCCAGTACACTAACGACGAACCCTTGCATTTCCCAATTTACACCCCGATTTGAACCCCGTCGGGGCTATAAATCCTAGTGGCCGACGAACCGCTTCCGTTTTACCTGCTTTCGGGTTAAACAGGGGGTTCTAAATGCCAAACGAAAATATTGCCGTATCACAAGTTCTCTTGGTAATCATTAGATGTTTTAACAAGCAAGTTGGTGGTAATTTATTGGTAATTGTCACGCGTATGCGATGTTAATTCTATATTTGTATTCCTTGGGGGTGAATTAGTACAAGTGTTATCATTGGGTACGTAAAATAATCGCTGGATCGAAAGTGTCTACGTAACTATTGGCTTGTTTTGAATATTTTATTTTTGTTTTTATGTAACGCGAGTTTCTGAAAATTGCAATCTTACCTGGAATAAAATAATTAATTTAATACAATGATAAGTGACGAAAGCTATTCTTTTTTTCGGTAATAGAACTGTTTTTAAATTAAAATGTAGTTGTGAAAAACAATGCTGATGTTTCTACCTGGGTACCTAGTAGAAACCTATTTTAAATTGGCTATCCCAAATAGCCCAATCAACAAACGGTCCTCCAAAATCAATAAAAAAATTCTATTAAATAAATAGGTTGGCACGTGGACATTCACATGTCAAGTAAACGATGTCAGAAATGAATTTAAACAATACAATATTCACATGGAAATGTCCATTTAACTGGAGTCTATCTGTAATTATAGTAATTGAAATATAGATAACAGATAAATACTCTGACATTATATCTTTCCAATGGAATGTTGATTGATAATTCCTATATTGTCAGGTAATTATAATCGTTTGTATAAAATATTTTTCCATGTGCGGACGTAAATAGTACCTTCCAAAAATGTACTTTAAAGGAAATTTTAAAGTACATTTTTGGAAGGTACTATTTACGTCTGTATAATATTTATGTGCTTACTTAAACAATTTAACTGTACAGTGAATCTATTTATCATCATAATACCTAGTGGTCTTATTTATTTTCAGCAATTTTTTGCAGTTTTTTTTCAGTTTGAAATACCCATAGATTGATTGTAGAGAACACCCCAGATAAACTTTGTCATAAAGAATGATTGCTCATAAACAAAAGTCATTGCATCGTTTATTTCCGAGTACTCCAGGGAAAACCATGCATTAACCAACTCAATCTACACAGTATAACAATTATAAGTGCACAGTCCTTGTAATACCTACAGTAATACCATATTAATTTGATTTCTCAAACTAACGAGGGTGGCAAGACACCCTCTGTTTATCGTTCATCCCCTAAGTAATGTGCAGTTTTTCCATTTACCAATAACGGACAGTTATTGGTGAGTAAGAAGCGTAGATTTAAATGAATGTAAGGTAATACCTGCTGGTAATGAAGGGTCGAAAACTAATTGGATGCTGAGGTTTGAGATGGAGTCCTTACCTGTAACAAATAGGAAACAAAGTATAAATATCGTTTGTTTGTTTTGGTACAAAAACAGTTTTTAATAGTTGGTACTGTAGAGGCTTACTCTGCATGGTTTAGAATAAAACCTTAGTGCTTTCAAGTTGAAGGCTGGTTTAGGAGACAAAAGTTAGATTTGTATTAAGAATAGGTAAAAAACAGAGGCCCTGCGAGCTGTCAGGGCGGGTGCCAGAAGATATTAGTAAAATAATATAAATTACGTAGCTCCTTTTATAGGAAGAATTATCCCCTGCTATCGTAATACGGTGTTTTATTAGTACCGGTACCGTAGGCTCACCTCGGAGTCTACAGTACCTACACGTTTTAATTTTGGTACAAGATTACATAATTTTGTTTGCGATAGATGATATTTTATTTTAAAAAGAGTTGTGAAAGGTTTATTTAGATAACCTTTCTGTGATACCCACCTGTATTAAAAGCATTAATTTTATTTTAAATAAAATTGCACAGGATAAAGATTTTTTTAATACCATTTTTTCCCTAATAATAAGGCCATTGAACTATAGATTAAATAATTTCGACCCTCAGCGCACCCTTATTTTGATTGACGATGCGGTTGATTGAAAAAACGAAACCCACGCACTTCGAAATTGATCCCTAGCCATGCTTAGGGTGGACGTGATTTAAAAAATAAGTTTAGGCAAAGACAGGAAGTAATATTAAAAAGTAAACAGCAATCAGGGACATAGCGTGATATCTGTGCGCAAGGGGATCCTTGCTTTGCCCAATCTGAGTTGCCTCTGGTTTTGAATAAAAATACCAGCCTAAATTACTGTCAAGACGGATTGGCGATTTCAGATTTATATTTACTAGGTGTTAATATAAATCTGAAATTGCCTATAAGTCCAGGTTTTCTCACAATGTTTTCCTTCGCCGATATCAGTAACCAAGAACTCAGAAAGTACATTTGAATTGAAAAAGTTACATTGGTATTTCCCTGGCATTGAACCTACAACTTTGTGCATGAGAGCCTTAACCACTGGGCCATCACGACATTTCGACACACAGTTTTGAATTTCCAGTTGAAAATATTACTTGCACGATGCAGGATATCATAGCGTCATCTATCGGGTTCTAATGCCACTTTCAACTACGTAGTTAACGAGTGGAAACATAGATGTCACTATGGGTTTTTATTTATTTATGCGATGGTCTCATTAACTGCTTTTGCGATTACAAAAACGGCTACTGAGCATTAGGTATAACATTATTTTTTCAGTTCGTTTAGTTAATTGTTCAGGATTTCGTCCGGTTATAAGCAAATGTCTATTGCTCCATCGCGTAGTTATGTCTGCAATACAAAAAATGCCATGATTTTTAAAGTAATAAAGACCGTTCATAAATTTTCGTCTAATATGAGTTTTGTCTCTAAAATGTATCTGCAAAAATAATTTGCTTTCCGAGTAAGTGCTTTTGCTTATAGGCCTCGTATAGGTCTTTACGAGCCCTTACGGCTAAAAGGTTCATATGAAACATATCGAAGTGCATCGCTATATTAAATTACGATACCACTGTAAAATAACCAGGTTCTATGATACGTTGACAGGTACACTCAAGTTACATTTAAAAAAAGAAACAAAATGTGAATATTATTAAAACCAATTTATGCCATGGTGTTCTGCACTCGGGATATTTATCGCGTGTGGTTCAATATTCAGGTCGGAAAAAGTGTTCAGTGTTTGTTATATTATGACTGTATCTTTAAGAAAATTCTCCGTTGTCTCCTGCTTAGAAAACGGATTGGTAAATACAGTGTGTATTAGCAAACAAGAGAGATATTCTGCAAATCCTCTTGATATAATCCATGTTGAGGTGATCTGATTTACTGAAAACCACTCAACCAACGTATTTGTTCACCGAATTCTATACGTAAACAGTTCGGATGTTAGTCAACAATGCAACAGCAGTACCTACCTTAATAAAACAATCAAACTGATTCGATTGTCACTCACAAATTCAACAGTAATTCATTAACAGGTCTGTCGATCCATCGATCGGGTCGCGCAAATACGGCAAGAGTTTAATGCGCGAACGACAAGGTCTCATGTAATTATCTAATTACGCGCAGCTCCCAAACATGGCGGAGGCACCAGGATTACGTTGTTTGCGCAAATTGTTGGAGTTCAAGATTTCTGTTGTTTACTCACATACTGTGACAGTTTGTTATGCTAATTTTCGTTTGTGTTTAGACGCTGTGAATTTGAGTGAGGTTTTTTGATGTGTGTAAGATTTTGGTGCGGTTATTGTTGAAAAGGTTGGTTCCTTTACTGACAGGGTTATGAAATTGAGGCGTAGGTTTCGCTACTACAAAAGTCTACAGACAAGTTTTCCTTAATAATGTAGGTAGCTTTATTTTCGTACCCAGAAATATTTTTGGCATCCTTTACATAGATAATATAAAAAAAGGGGGAGTACCTACGTTTAAAAATAGACCCTTTGATGAATCCTCTTTGTCAATTTCAGTACGTATTGGGCTTTTTCTTTCTTAAATCTGTACCTATTTGACGCGGCATTCTGTTTGATATCTGTCCTTTTAAGTTCGATAGTTTTTCATATTGGTACATAATGTACAGTATCTTCTTTATCTATACATCCTTACATAATATTATAAAACGAAGTCCTCCGCCGCTTCTGTCTGTCGACCTGTACGCGATAAACTCAAAAACTTCTGCACCGATTTACATGGTGTTTTCACCAATGGATAGAGTGGTTCTCGAGTAAGGTTTTAGTATATAATAACCGACATCCACGCTGGAGAAGTCGCGGGCATCAGCTAGTAATAAATAAAACAGTAATGAAGTCGAAACAGTACATTGAATATTTTATAAAAAAAAGTATCTGATACGTGGTGTGGGAACGAGCCGAAAAAAAACAGCTGTTCCCTACATTTAAGTTCGCATAGCTCGTCAAAATGTAGTGTTTTTTATTTCGCGATTTCAAGCTTGGTCCCATAGTGAAAGTTGTTAATAATGATGAGTACAATGACCCCTTAAGAGATGTCGTGAGATACACCTTATATAGTTAGAATTTTTGTCTGTTTGTCTGAGTCAAAGTCAAATAATGCATATTAAATCTGGATGACGTATGTTCCAGATTGGCACAAAAATGGCTGAACAGATTTGGATGTAATTTGGCACACAGATAGTTTATTTGGGTACTGTTGTTCCCGGTAGTACGTCTCTCGGATATTTTCAGACATCGACCCGGGCGAAGCTGGGGGCACAAACTAGTTTTTAATAACACAAAAACAATACTGAGCTCTCATTTATAATATTTTCAGTTGTCTGTCTGGTTCGTTTATTGCGAACACGAGTTATTGGTGATGAATTGTGATAGATGGCGATGTCGGCCAAATGTTTTGCGCCTGTTATTAATTTACGAACAAAATAATAAATATTGTTAATTATTTTTTGTTACGTAACGTAGATGAAATACGAGGATAATGTACTACGTTTAATGTAAGCATGTGGGGAAACATTGTGTGGTTGTAGCTTGTAACTCCTGTCATAATTAAATTGTTGGATAAATTGCTACGTGTATGTTTTGATTCAAAGTTTTGGACTGTTTTTAAGTATATAATTTGAATTGCTGGAAGTAAGAATTTGGTTGCGGGCTCAGACCAAATAAAAAACCAAGACGGAGCGCTGCGAACAATACAGTGAAGCATGCTAAAACTACACCAACCCTCTGTGCATACACACACACATTTACAATGACACTACAATCAAACTACACCAAACTAAGTGCACACATGTTTACGAAACCGGCTTCACGTCACTGTTGACAGCGCTCTGTCTTGGTTTTTTATTTGGTCAGAGACTGCCGGCACGAAAGCATCGGTGAAGAGCGGTGGCCAAGCCGGGTGACGGAATTGGCACAAAATTGTTCGGTCACCATCGCCCGCTTGGCCACCGCTCCTTGCCGTTAGTTCCGTGCCCGCAGCCTCGGTTTTAATTCACGTTGATTGAACATACCGGAGCAACATTGTTTAAATATCTTGTACTAATTATTATTACTGTCCTTAACTTTTTTTTTTTTTTTGATGGTGGTAAATCATCCTGTGACTTCTCCCGCTCTGGGCGGAGCGGAAGGGCGTGTCAGACTTTTACTGACTAAAACCCACCCGTGTTCCTTCAGTTGCCTGTTGCCAAGGTCCCGGTATCCCTTTCGGACTTTCCTGCAACCCTGGCAGGCATCGATCCTACCGGACCCCGTCAATTGTGCTGAGTGCCCTGTTTATCAAAACTTACAAGCCTTGGCCAAATGTCATTATTTAGTTCACAATTACTTATATTTTGACACTTTTATCCGTGATACTGTTTATCAAAAAATTATTTGTAAGTTACAACTTGTAGAAACTCATAACAAATCCTGAGAGTGTCCGGCGACTCTCTATTCCGTCTTACAAGTTTACAAGTGTCGTGCTTAGTACCGCAATAAATGTTTAAATTCTTTGTTTAATTTTTTTTTTTTATGTGGTCAAAAGAGAGAGATGACCTGATGCCCGTGTCCCAGCAATGGGAACATTAAGGCTGATTATGAATATGGAGATGAGTTATGAATTTAACGAAAATTAACATTCTAGGTAACTTGTGAATGTGTAGACTTGTAGTTTTTGATAAACAGGGCCCTGCACGCGTAGCATGACCACGGTAGAAACGGGTTAGAATAGACAAAATGACAGATTGTGATTGTTTATCTGTCATTTTGTCTATTCTTCCATCGACAAAACCCGTTTCATGCTACGGGAGCTGTAAATGACCCCTCTATCCAAGATAGTTCACTATATTCGTCTTTAGGGAATCCCATATTTAAGAGACGTAAATGTTCCTAAGGGTAGTTGAAAAACACATTGAAGCTACCTATAGCTACCTTCTCCTGCAGACACATACATCTCCTCATCTCCCTCAACGAAAACTCCGGATTATCCTTCAAATTTGTCAAGAAAATTAACATATTTTCAGCAAATTCCGCAAACGCAGGTGTTATAGTAACAACTTATACCGAATTGGGGGAAATAGGGGTATTCGGATACCGTACCTGTATCCCATAGGGGCAAGGCGGGGTAATTGCATAATATTAACATTTATAACTTCTGGCGTATTGTATACGGGACCGTTATTATATGGAAAGCTTTATTGCTTGGCTATAGAGTTTTGTGGGGGGGGCGACGAGAAAATTAGACCGTTCCTGAATATTTAATTTTTTTTCTTGAATACAGCAGGGTTTGTTAGGTGTGGTTAAAACTTATAACAAATATTTACAAAAAAACATGAAACAAATATTAGCTGTGTGTTAAGGTGTGGTTAAAACTTTTAACAAATATTTACAAAAAAACAAAGCTGTGTGTCGAAAAATACTACGGAATAACTGTGTTGTAAAATAAATGAAAGATAGAATATTGTTTATTTGACAATGACTTTTATCCAATTAAATCAACGCAATATATAACATAATAACACACCGTAAATAAATGCCATTCTCATTACGAGTAGGATATTTAGTTGACTGCTGTTTATTTATACCAAGTGTTCGTACTGCTATGTATTGTATGTTTTCTTATCCTAAATAAAACCTTTACAAAATACAACTGTTAAGGAAAAAGACATAAAGAAGTTCAGTCTAACACGTTAGTAAACTATAAGAATAACTCGATAAATACAACTTTTTTATTACACATTTCCGCGAAAACATGTCACACAAGTTTCGTCCAAATTTGACACCCAACTAAGAAATAAAATCGTCGAAAAGTAACAATAAAACATACTACTATTAATACACCTGGATCGTAAAAGGAAGTTATGTTATGTCACAGTATATATGAGTAACAGTATTATGTATTGGAAGTGACCTTGAAATAATTATCTCCGGCCGTTTGGTAGATAAACCTTCCGCGTCCGCGCGTAACTGCCGTGCACTCGAGTCTGTTGCGTACTGATATACGCTAAGATTGCGAAGCGCGTCGTTAGGGCCGTTTTCTATGAAGACATAATACTGTTACTTATTTATACTGTGGTAAAAAGAAGTTAAGTATGTTATGTCTCCTTCTCTGTTGGTAAACACACTCTTTCATAAAAACTGGGCCAAGGTGATTGAAAAGTTTCGCATATAATAGATTGCATGTTTAGGCTCAATATGGTATTCTGCCTATTCTATTGGGCCCACTTTCCTTGGCACTAAGTGTTGGCTTCTCTGCTTTGTGGTATTTTATGGGGTTTGTTTCGTATTCAAGGTTTTCTGTGATTTTCTGGTCATTTTTTTTAACCGAATTATGGGACAAAATGAAGGGTGATTGACGATTATGTATTTATAGGGGAAAGTTGAACGTGTTTTATTGTTACACTTTGAAAGAATAAAAAAACAACAACGTTGTATTACAATGAATTATAGAAATAAGGTTTTGTTAGATTTATTTATCCTTTTCCAGGAAAAACATCTTTAAGAGGAAATAGGGTCGGTCCACTCCCCATACAAACGCACTCGCCTGTTTTCTCTCTGGTGTATGACCTTAGAGCAATGTTTTTTTACAGTAAAATAAATATCAACTAGTTTTATGTTTTCCGTTTTGATGATACATTATCTGTAGAAGCACTAGAACCCTCAGAAAATGCTCAAAATTGCCTGTATAGACCGCTGTCATCAGCGGCCTATAGTACAAATTTAACAACTATTAATGAAAAAAGAAAAAACATAGGGGCACAGTAAATATCCTTCTTATTCAATTTATAAAATGTCTGTCAAATTGGTCCAATATTGGAGGAGGAATTAGACGAACCTCGAATTATGACTTTTTGTATGGAGAAAAGACCGACCCCATTTCCTCTTAAGCAATTGACGTCACAGGTACTTCAAATAGCGTTTGCCAGAAGAAACAAAACTTTCGTATTACCAGTTAAACGCTAATTACGCGTAACGCGTAATTTAACTGTTGTTGCCTACAACAGTACTACGTTTCTTTATACATAACAATAACAGCAACAAACATTAACTTTCACAATCCTGCGCATACTTCAAGCAATTCTTCAACGATGGTTTACGTACAATTATACCAGCAACGACTCGTAGCTGATACGCTGACATGATGCTGCTCAAATTGCAGGCACATCACGACCACTCGTCACGAGGAACCGGCTGTTTTACAGCCATATTTACTGCTACGGAGAGTCAGGTGTTGGGTACATTTTTAAAAGAGAAATTTAAAACTGATCCTCATAAATTGTAATAATGTTGTTGTTGTAATTGTATTTTCATAAGATAAGATAAGATAAGATAAGATAATCATTTATTTGCTCAAACATGAGTACAATACACAGTTACAACACAAATTGTCAGCATGCAAGAGATGTTAAAGGTAGAATTAAAAATTTGATCATCATGTTTGCCTTAAACAATGGCATGCAAATATTAATACAATAAGTTATAATATCAATCCGAGTCTAATTGTTTAAAAATGTCATGATAATATTAAAGAACATTAAAAATAATAAATTAGTAGAACATGGTCAAAATCTCTCATCTAAAAATTCATTTAAATTATAATATGCCTTATCTGCTAGAAATTTTTTAACTTTCTTTTTAAACTCTACGTCAGTTAACTGCTTCCAGCTCTTAGGTAGTTTATTATAAATTTTTGGAGCCATGCAAAAGACACTCTTGCGCATAAGTGCCGTTCGATACTGATGTAAGCAAATTTGACTGTTGTCACGTCTATTACGTGCAAATCGATCTGCCATGCGAGAAAACAGATGAAGGTTGGACCTTAAGAACAATGCATTTTCTATTATGTATATTGAAGGTAATGTCAAGATTTTGTATTTTTGAAAATAAGGCTTGCAACTCTGAGCGGTTTCAAGATTGAACATCGACCTAATGCAACGCTTTTGAGTTTTAAATATTAGTTCCCGGTCAGTCGAGTTACCCCAAAAGATAACACCATATCTTAAAATGCACTCCACCAAGCCGTAGTATGCGGTGAGCAAAGCATCTACACTAATTAATGATGCCAGTTTGTACAGAGCGTATGCTGAGGTACTTATTTTCTTACTGATAGTCTCTATATGTGCCTTCCAATTTAATTTATTATCAATAGTAAGTCCTAAAAATTTTGTTGTATCAACTTCATCAATGTTATTATTATTATAGTTTATTTCTAAATTGTTATTTAATGTCAAGGAGCGTTGACTGAAGTGCATGATTTTAGTCTTATTTAAATTTATTTTTAAATTGTTATTATTTAACCATTCTATAATTGCAATTAGCGAGTTATTAATGTCAGGTAAATATGTGTCTCGATTTTTATACGCAATCGTCACTACGCTGTCATCGGCAAAGAGGCTCATAGGTTGTTCCGTAGACTTAGGCAAGTCATTAATATATAATGTAAACAGGGGAGGTCCCAAAACACTTCCCTGCGGGACACCATACATGACTTCACGTTCTTGCGAACGATGTGACTCCTCTCGTTTATATCATACATACCTGTGTATTTGTAATTTTGCATGCCTTATGGTAGGATATGGCTAATGAACACTATTGTTTGTTTAAGACCTTTTCTTTGTACCCATATTCGCAAATTAATAAATGATTATGATTATGATTAAATTAATAATCCTCTGGAAGACTTTTTGGGCTTTAACTTCATCAAAATCCAAGTTTGTCGCAGTTATTTGGCTATTTAGTATTTTTAGGGCTCCAAAATATGAATTATTTGAGTTTCACAAAAAGAGAACGCAATCATTATATTAGAGTGTTCAATAATATTATAGGAGCGCAAAATAGGAATTATTAGAGGTTCAAATAAATACATGCAGGCTTTTTTAAATATAAAAAATATTTAAAACGTAATGAAGATTTTACGACATTTTATACTCATAACTAATAAAGTGTCCTAAAACTTTGATGAGCATATGACAGTGTACCTACTTAATAAACCTTTAGAACCTTAATTTTAAAATGTTTTGGAACTTAACAAGTTCTCTTAAAGCTTTCTGTCTTCAAAGTTTTCATAATGACCACATCTACGATTTTCGATCACGTCGAGTTTAGATTTTGACATTACTATCAACCTAAGAATTTATAACTCGAGTTCAAGAGTGAAGCCCATAGACATGAGACTTTTTTTAACAGCTATGTACGACATCTGCGATTCTATTTTTAATAAAATGTACAAGTATATAAAAAGGGGGGGGGGGGGCGGAAATAACCACTATAGTGCATCAATTTTTTTTAAATATATCGTTAGCAAAGCCGATGTTGATTATTCTGCCAATGTCAAAAGTGAGTTGGAAAAGCAAGTGTGAATGAATCTGAGATTTTTCGACCTAAGAATCAAACAGAGGACTTCAAAAACATAATAGTTAAGATATAACGAGACGGTAATGTAATATTATTCAACAGTATCTAGCTATTTATCTGCTTTGATGCTCATTTTCCCTTGTTACCAGAGAGGAAGCAGCTTTAGCATTGTCTACAAAGAAACCACATACGTAATACAATAAGGTTGGATTGAAAAACCGCAATTAAAAATATAGCGCTTATTTCTTTTCTTATACGGACAATATTTCCATACAACAGTACTCAAAGATAAATTAACTTTTATATCTAAAGCAGTAATGTTGAGGTTTGTTACCTGTTTTGTTCATAAATCTAGGCAGACGTTGTCTTGCACAAAGAATCCAGCGACCCCCTCACTTATACACACAAAATTTCATCCGAATCGGTCCAGTCGTTTAAGAGGTGACAAACACACGTACAGAAGAATGATATAAAGATATATGAAAAGTTGAACATGTTATAAAATCCTCCTCCTAAATACCCCTGACCTTTATGGTACTATTTTCTTACAATTTCATCCATCCCTCATCAATGCATCAATACAATTGCCCTGCTGGTTTGGTTGGTTCAGTTGACCAACCAAACCAGCCCAGCAATTGCATAACACACATAAAATGACAATTGATCGCTATGGGTTTCATTTTGACAGTTGACTCACGTTCATTGTATTTTATACGTTCTTGAACAGACGAATTTGTCAAACCTATGATGCAATGTATTAGCGATATCCCTAAAATCTCTCGGATGGTGATTGAAAGTGTGTTACGCATTTAGGGTTTAGTGTTGAATCTTCCAGGTGCAGTTAGATATTGAGTTTATGTTTTGTTGTTTAAAACAATACTATGTTTTAAACCAATGGTGTAGTAGCCTAAAGATTTTGATGAGATTTTGCAAAAAAAAATAGTACCAATTAAGATCCAATGTTCTTAGAGCTTTTAAAAAACCATCCAGAAGATAAGCATTGTTGAATGATTAACCTGTTGTAGAGTCATTTATACCAATTGCAAATTATAAACCGTTACTTTATGTTAATTGGTGTAATAATATTCTTCTTTTTTTGTTATATGGACTGTAATACTGTCCATATTATCAAAAAAATAAGTAAAATATTATATTATTATTATTTACTAGCTGCGCCCCGCGGTTTCACCCGCGTAAGTCTCGATCCCACGGGAATATCGGGATAGAAAGTATCCTATATTCTTTTCTAGGTCATGGTCTAATCCTGTGCCAAATTTCATTCAATTCCGTTCAGCCGTTTTAGCGTGAAAGCGTAACAAACAAACTCACTTTTGCATTTATAATATTAGTTAGTCGTCGTACGTCGAACAAGTACCTAAATTATATTTTTATTCCATTCTATACACTACAACAACAATACTATCCCAGCAACGAAACATCTCATCTCTAAACTCCATACGCTCAGTGGTATAACCGGTGTTGAACGAGAGCGGAGGTCGGCGATCGCTGTTAAGATAGCCCGGGCACAAGTTCACCCTTCATTGTCCCGGACGATGTTGGCAAATGTTACTGTCTACACTAGGCTTTATTATTACTTGAGATGTTACTTTGTGTTAGATAAAAGGGGATTTGTTTAGGAAAAATGTGTGGAAATTAAAAATTAGAGTTGTTTTAAAATGTGGTAACGAAACAAAGCCTTTTTAACCCCTGATGGAAAAAGAGGGGTGTTATAAGTTTAACGTGTGTCAGTCTGAGCCATCATAGCTGTCAAACGGCTGAACCGATTTTGATTTTATTGGTTTTGTTTGAAAGCTGACTTCATCGAAAGTGTTCTTAGATATAAAATAAGATAAAAACGTTTATTAGATGCTTTGATTTTGTCAAGGGTTTTTAAATTTTTTAATTAATTTTAACTTGTTTAGAACTAAATTATCACATTTGTATACCTAATCACTTTTTGTAAACACTGATTAAAAAAAAATTCAATTCTTGAAATGACCTTAACCTATTTTGAAACTAAAACATCAAGTTTCAAGAATTTCAATTAAATTAGGTAGCTTGCCAATCTTTACTTTTCTAGAACTTACAGAACTTTATCTCAGGGATTTTTTTATTATTTTTTATTAAAAAACAATGTTACATTAAATACCTAACATCTGTAGGTACACTTGACTAATGCTAGTTAACAAAACAGGTAGGTGTTGCAACCAGCACCCTTAATAAGTTATAAAATAACTTGTCAATCATAAGAAATTACGAAAATCCCTTCAGCACCTTTACGACCAAAGGCTTTGTCAATAGAATTATCATCGTCATCAACCAGAAAATACTCCCCACTGTTTATTTATTAAAACTTTATGCACAAGTAAAAAAATATTGTACAAAGGCGGACTTAATACCTGAGGCATTTTCTACCAGTCAACCTTAGGGCGATGCAGAGACAAACATGACAGGTGCAATATTATTGATATATAACTCGAAAAAGAATAAATACTAATTAATATATACGTTGATACATAAACATAACCAAAATAAACTTAGTCAGGAGAAATAACGACAGGTAGAGGAGAAAACGAATCCAGCAAATCAGCGCTGGGAAGATTCTGCCAACTTCTTACGAATATGTTCACGTGCTTTCACTTTATACAAATGTTTAGAGGTACTTACTTACTTAGGTATTCTTTTTCCCGAGAAATATCATCGTATTAGCTAGTATTTCATCTTAGGTTATTTAAGGGTCTTTGTTTGTCATTTTATAGGTGAATCATAAAACATACTAGAAAAGAATCGCTTCAACGACACTGGAAGCAAGAGACGTTAGGTACCTTTTAAATTTTCACAGTTACGATAGTTGAGCCATCATTGTCAACCTGAAAACACTCCCTACCTATTCGTGGTAGTTATATTATATCTATACATCCTTACATTTTATAAAACAAAGTCCTCCGCCGTGTCGGTCTGTCTGTCGTCCTGTACGCGATAAACTCAAAAACTGCTGAGCCGATTTTCATGCTGTTTTCACCAATGGATAGAGTGTTTCTCGAGTAAGGTTTTATTATATAATAACCGCCATCCACGCTGGTTAAGCCGCGGGCATCAGCTAGTAATAAATAAATCTATGTATAAATTACCGAAACTATACTCGTAGATCACCCCGTGTATCGTCTAATCCAGTCTTTTAATTGTCGAGGGTAAAGTCAAACGGTATCCTATTTTCCGAGAGATATCATCGTATTAGCCAGGCGAGTCGCCGCTAAATTGCAAGGATAAGATGGAAGTCACATGACGCTAGATTAAGTCGATCGAAGGAAATGTCTGTCGATATCATTGAGGTTTTATTTTTGGAAAAATATTTGTGTTTATTTTTCGTCAAGTGTTTCAACCACATGAAAATAGGTTAGGTGCAGTTTCAGTAACGAACCATTTTTTTATTGAGACATTCATTTGACAGCCTATCTCTAGCATATTTACGCAGTCGTTAAATAAAATAGTTTCGAATAGATTTCGTTTGATTTTAGTTTTTGACAAGACTAGAAACTTTTTTGTATTTGTGTTCTTTCTTTGCGTCATGTTTATCGCAAATAAACGAGTTTTCTTTCTTTATTTTTTCTTTTCTAAAACTGTTTATTTGAACAAGCTGTTGACCAAACTGCCGTCGTCGTTGGCCGTGAGGAACACTCCGCTGCTAATTTTGTAGTCGCACTTTAAATTTTTTGTTTGATTTTTATTTGTTTTTTTTACCTGCTGTATATTATATTGTGTGCCTTTTGGTCTGTGCTAAATATTAATGTATTTTCTTTATTTCAAACTAGAACACTAAAAGCCAAGATAATTTACTACAACACAATAATCAAACTCAATTGTATTCTGCCAAAAACATCAATGTAACCTCACTCTATAGCGTAGTTGTAAACCGACTAAACACAGGCGTTCCCGCGGGACCGACCTATGTTATCTTACGAGTTCCAGTTAGATTAGTTCCCGTTCTTATTATTGGAAATATCGTCTGCCCTATTATGTGCCGTTGATTTGTCCGGATAATAACATGTCCGTAAGTTTACGGCTGATTTATTAACGTCTTCGGGATGTTTTTCTTACACGTGAGAGTTGAGAAGTCATTTATATTGGTGTTTGTTTCATTAATACAACAATTTATACAGCTGCAAGCATTGGGCAGTATTTTTTTGTAAATGAATATTGCTATTTTGTCTACGGCATGTAAACTTTCATGTATTTTCATTAAGTCAGTTAACAATTCCAGTTTTTTTTTGACAAAATGTCCAAAATCCAAGTACCTATTTGACAGTGTTTGATTTTCTTCTCTTTTCTTGTCTGATTAGCATGAAAATACCCAATTTATTTCATTCCACGATCACAATTACTTAACATTCTTAAATTTAAATGAGCTCATCTCAATAACTGAATAACTTTGATCTAAGTAAAACACCCACAAAAAATATCAAACAAATAAAAGGAAATTGGAATACTTCAAAAGTCCCATTATTTCAAGACAAATAAAAATTTACAGAATTAGCTCCTTCGAATATCGATGATGGTGGAATTGAACGTGAAACGGAATGCAAAGCAAACAGTTTTCGATCTTAGGGTATTAACAAAAGATTCCCCTATTCGATTAAACCGACAGAAATATAAAAAGGAGCCACCCCATCTCTATTTCATAATTTGCATCGTAGACGCAAATAAATTTAAAATATTGCTCTGTGAAACCTTAATTTTCCCTTTCTGATGTTCCAATCAATCTTCGGCGTATTCGTGGGGTGGGTTTCCGATGTTTTTCTGAACACACAGATAAACATGTTGGTTCGAATTGGAAAAGTTTGGTGCTTTACGTCAAAAGATTAAAGATCTGCATGGATAATCACCCTCGAATGAACGTCAATATCAGGTGGGTGACATATTTGCTTTACTGGAATGACAAAATAATAAAAAACATACCTGCCAATTTTTTGGATTAAAATGTTAGAGTTTTTCGGCAGCAAAAATTGTTGTATTGATTCAAAGTATTCTATTTGGCCGATATCAGTGGAGCTTTCAAATCAGATTCCAGTCCGTTCTGACTGAAATTTGAAACAAAACTTTACACAATACATTGTTTAGAACAACATACTGCTTAGTAGTTTGCATGTATGTACCTATTTATGTAAATGCCTGCTTACTACCTACTAATCATGAATAAGTAACCTAGTTAATATTACAACAATTATAATGATGGTTCAATTATGTCACTTGTGACTTTCTGTCGTTGAGTGACTTTCTTTCCATTATCTACTTCATCTTCTATGACTATTATTATTTTTATTCACATGAATAATTTAACACTGTTTTATAAAAGCATTGACTTACTCTACCTACATTTGCGAAAATCATCTGCTGTTTTTCATTTTGGTTGAATTAGCATCGATGCTTTCATTGAAACTCTTTTGTCGTGAATTTTGTAGGTATATATGTCTCTCAAAATTGTAAATTTCGCTCGTACCATCTTCCATATTATAATTTTACACTACTGTAGCGTTACTATTTTTTATTTTCTATAATTGTGCAACCAACAGCTGCATCCGATTAGACTGGAAGCCGACCCCAACATAGTTGGGAAAAGGCTAGGCAGATGATGAATTATGCAACCAACAGCGATACATACAGTCGGTAGGTATATTACGGAGTATGTGTATTACAGTATTGTATGGCTAATAATAGGTTTCTAGTATACCAGTTGTATACGAATAAAAACATGCGATGCATGCACTAATAAGAAATATTTAAATTCAAAAGATGCAATTCTAAGTACTCATATTACTTACAATTTAATTTAAAATTAACTAAAAGTTAAGTTTAAAGAATAAAAGTTTGAATATTAAGAGAATAGTTTGGGCTTGTCATTTGCCGTTTATGGTTTTTATAATTATTATTTGTTTATGTTTACATATCTCGGGACCCTAAGGTCCTGCTCCTTCGGAAGGCGTACGAGGAGCCGAAGCCAACTCGCAGAGGCCCTTAATAGTACCTGGGTGACCGAGCTCTGCTCGTAAAATAGAGAAAACTAATTTTCCCAGACAAACCCCCTTTAATGCAACTTGCATCGAAATCGTTAGAGCCGTTTTCGAGAACGTGATTAAACATATATATATACAAATATTGCTCATTCAATAGTTTAAGAATATTACTATTCTTTAGCATGGCCCCTACATTAAAAATTTAAGTGTACCGATGTAAACGATTGCCATAGCTACAGGCTAAGGCTACCAACCGATCATTTCTAGCGATACTATCCAGTGCCCCTACTTACACTGTCACTATTTATTCATTATATCTTTAAGCTAACACGTTTTGCAGCACATCGCTTCCAGCTGTACTGATTGGTACCTATAAATGAAAGGCGGTAGATAAGGACTCGCTACATTGTATATATACGTTTATGCAGGAGAAATCTGTTTTTAGATTAGAATCGATTTCGAATAGTAAACATTGCATGTAACTTTTAGCATATACATTAAACACCGTTTACAAAAATATCTTTAACTAGCTGCACCTGCGGTTTCACCCGCATAAGTCTCGATCCCGTGGGAATATTATGTATTTTATGTGCTAATCCAAATTTCATTCAAATCTGTTCAGCCGTTTTAGCGCGAAAGCGTAACAAACAAACTCACTTTCGTATTTATAAATTCGTTATGATTAGGATTTATTTATTTTTCAAGATAGATAAAAAATATTCAGCTTATTGTAATACAATATCTTTTAAAAATAACAAACAAATTGGATACTTGCAATTTCATCTTGTTTCAAGACAATCTATCCGAACACGTAGCATCAATAACTCACTTATAAAGTACAAATCTTTATTACAATACAAACACAATTTCCTTCGTCCCCTACCTACAAAAATGACAATCTTAATTCTGCAATAATACCAGATATCGGTCAAAGAACATCAAAATATTACCACAGAACCACTGCGAGAGAATTTAAATCGGAAATCAAATAAGATTGCGAATTCTGTGCGCGTCCCCTGCTGACAAGGAACCCAGGGTATGTTACTGCTTTCCCAAGACGTGTCAGTATACAGTGATGTTTTTGAATGACAAGTACCTAAGGTTTTTATGACTGCAGCCCCTTGTTTGGCCTTTTGATGAAGGTCACGCGTTGCCAAACGGAATAGGGATTACGGGACGCTTGAGTTTGCTCGAGCAGCGTTTTTTTAAAGATATGTTTTTGTTTGAGGTCCTTTGTTTACACGAGATGTTTTATGGAGTAGTACCTAACTTTATTTAACTTTCTTTTCACAGTGAATTATTGTTCATTCAAGATTTTTTTTAATTCTTACAATAAGAACTAAGGTTCGCATCGTATAAAAATATCCGATACTACTTTGAAATATCTCAGCTGTAAGTAAATTACTTATTAGATATATGTCAGTACACCTACATGAGAAAAACAAATAGATCAAATTGGCATTTACGTCCTACGTATCCAATTTGCAACATGAAACGGATTTTCCTTCGAGAGGATATCATTATTGTTGACATCACATTTATCGAGTAACAATTCGAGATTTTAATCTACATTTTTGCATTGGCTGATATCTGTTAAAATGGCGGCAGTGCTGATACTGCTAAAATAACAAAAAGAAGATCCAACGTTTATGAGCACTTTGGAGTCGGATCGTTCTCAGTAATTTCTCCCCTATTCAGACGGATACCTTCCGACAATTTGATTCAAAATCGCTGACAGCGCTGTTTAAATAATTTGAAAAAATATTTAAAAAGGCACTTTCGTTCGTTTGCTGCTTCATAATCTTTATAATTGGGGATTTAATAATATTTTTATAGACTATAAAAATATTATTTCCACGAAAGTTGTACTGAATATCGATAGGTTTATTTACTTTTATGTCTTCTTTAATTGAACAAGCTACCAGCACTTTTAACTCTACCAAAAATCCTAATCCCCCGAATAAACCTACCGTTCTAAAAGCGCTTAGACTTAAACAACCGTGGGGCTGTTATTGAAATAATTCAATTTCGCAATAGAAAGACTAAAGCAGCCATTATGTTAAGCTGGTCCCGTAATGTTGGTCGTGATCATATCGCGATGCCACCGTTGGCTACTGACGGACGGTCCGCCTACCGATCTGCGCGAACAGGAAATTGAATGGAGTTGTCGACGTAAATTTTATTTGATGAATATGTTTTGTTGTATTTTGTGAATGTTGGACGAAATTCGGGGATAGAGATGTTGCAGTTTGTTTGGGGCTGGTAGAGTTGAATAAAAATATTATGAGTCGTCAGCTGTGTTATGACGAGTCTTCATCCTACTAATATTATAAATGTGAAAGTTTGTGTGTTTGTGTATTTGTGTGATTGTGTGTTTGGATGTTTGTTACTCAATCACGCAAAAACGGCTGAATGGATTTAGATGTGGCAAACAGATAGTTTATAACCTGGATTAACACATAGGATACTTTTTATCCTGATATTCCTACGGGATTGAGACTTACGCGGGCGAAACCGCGGGGCGCAGCTAGTTTAGTATAATACAATTAGCTTCTTATCTACAGTAGGTACACATTAAATAAAACAGTTCGAATAAATACAACAAGTTTACAAAAAATATTAAAAAAAAAGAAGAATTGGCTTCGTTATTTGCCACCGACTTTTTCACTTTGAAGTGTTTTTTTTGGAAGTCGGTTGTTTTTTGTTGTTTAAATGTTTTTATTTTTACTTTTTACCTGTGGTACCACACAAATTCGTTTACAACTATTTGCTATGTATCACGTGACAGGAAGTTATTATAACATCAGCAACATACACTAAGTGGAAAAATTACGTATTATTAAAGCTAACTCATAAACAACCCTAGCAAAGTTAATAAAAATGTTCATGGGACCACCGCGCAAGCTTCTTCTACCAAATGAAAAAAGAATTTCCAAAATTGGTCCACAACTGACGAAAATATCGATGAACATACTTATTATATTAAAAAAATATATATATACAGAAAAAAAACCTCCTCCTTTTTTAAGAACTCGGTTAAATAGCAAAAAAAAAAAAATATACCAAGCAGCGACACGATCTTAACCTAGAAAAAGATCGCGAAGACAACAAGTACATAACATCTAATCCCCCGAGATAGCCTTAACAATCCAGTGCTCGGGCAATTGGTAGCATCTACAGAGTACCTTGCCCGTGAGCTGGCCAATCAATATAGTGGCTGCAATTATGTTAATGCACCGCCCTAGGCCGCGAGCCCAGACGCAATTGAAAATGTAAACGACCGCTGCACACCTCTGCCAGCCCATGATCGCCTGGTACTCAGCCCTGATGTAGCCGTTCAGTTTTAGATGGCCATAAACAAACTGGAAGGGGGCGTGGGAGAAAATGATCATTGCCTTTCAATTTATTTCCAGTTTTCGTACTAAAATTTATTTGAGGCCAGATAATGGAGTTAGTTGCATTTGGTAGTATTCCGCTAATTTATGATTTCATTTAGTGAAGTAAGTTGGGCATTTTGTTTCATTGTGATTTTTGTGGCATATGGAATACCTGCCATAATAGGTAGGTTTATCTAAGAGTTATTTTACTTAATTTCATGTATGTAATTTCAACACTACGCAGAAAAATGTCTCGTACATATCCTTGCGCTTTGCTATATAATTTTAATTAAAACTAAATCTTGTCCTCATACAAGGAAGTTTACATTTGCAACAATGTAAACATTTCCCAGTAAAATTATGAAAACAGTACAAAATTTTACGTTATTATCAAGTGTGTGCACTAATTTCACTTCAGTGTAACCGTTTTGCTCAATGTTTCTACGGAACAATAAATGGCGGCTATTTATAACGGTAGTGTTGTATCGACTTTATTGACGGCATTGCCTGAAGCCATTGCTTACGAGAACTAAACATAACGCGGTTATTGTAAGCTGCATGGTACTTACGTAGGTATAGAACTTTCTTGATTAATGCATGATAAACCAACATAGTTTGCATAATAGCAGTCAATAGTCAATAATTATTATTTTTTATTTGTGTAACATAGGTAAAATAAAGTTCATAAGTCGCCATGACAGGCCAAGAGGCATACAAATATGGTTGCATGCGAAATAAGAATAATTTCTGCATAAATAAATAATGTATTCACAATATTCTATTTTATTTTCTTTACTCATGTAAATTAATAAGTCTACAGTGATACCCTAGTGGTGTGACCATCAGATTGCCAAGTCATGGGTCTCAAGTTTGAACCCAAGCTACGCACGCACCTCTAAGTTTCCGAATTCATGTGCGTATTGTATTATTATCGCTTGCTTCAAAAATGGTGTAGGAAAGCAACGTGAGGAAAGCGGCATGCCTAAGACATATTTCTCGGCGGCATGTGAAGCCAAATCAGAGGTGCATGGGCGGCATAAAAACTCTGACACTGGGCTAGTCACTAACCACACAAAAAAGAAGAATTATAGTTTGCAGCTTGCTCAGTGAAACCTGCTTTCGTAATATTTACTAAGTATATGCACGAAAAGTATAATTAAATAGGCGCTCAGAAACAAAATTCACCCCGTTTTCCTCACAAATCTAAAAATGACGGTGATACATTTTCCTCACCGATTACTTATAAATTAAGCCTTACAAACTTCGGCATTGAACAAGCTCACTCCAAATTTGCTAACCCTAGATATTGCAATATTTACGCGGCTAATATCAGTTGAATACGTGTAATTTTACACCATGATAACGACGCTTTTGTTTTCGTGACGTCACACTCGTCTTGTCACTTCCTAATAGTACATTACTGTCGCGGCCTGCAATAAGGGAATTGATGGACGATCGTGAAAATGAGGGCCGAGGCGAAGCCGAGGCACTCATGCGTGAGTCCATCAATTTCTGATTGCGGCCAAGGCTTGTATAGTACTTTTCTCAAACAACGCGCGGAAATTCAAACTGAGTAAATTAAATAGAAATTCCAGAATCAATGACGAATAACTATCATTTTTCATGCGCCAATATGTTAATATGTTTCTTCTTTGTTCTATTTGCAAACCAATTCGAAATTTAAATAAAATCTTTGATAAGTTACCTCCTTGGTTGCCGTGTGTTAAAGTAAAAAGTTCGTTCCATTTTTAAATAACACGACAGATATGAGTTTTCATAGTAATTTATTTGGCCGCTAAACACGCCAGATATGGATTTTCATAGTAACTTTGCTGGCCGCATCGTCACTTGTTTTTTACCAGTACAGCAATTTTGATTTATCTCGAAGAAGGTTGTCAAAATAATGCTCGAATTTCCAAGCATGTTTGAGAAAACTAATATCCCGGGGTAACTATTAATGATAAAAAAAATCTAATTACAGCATAAAATTAAAAGGCCGGTCAGTCGTCTGGCAGTGGCGTGGCTGTGGCGTTGCTTGTCCGACGGAATAGTAATTAAAAGAGGCGAGTTTTTTTTTTCCTGTGTGTAAGGAACGTCTGTGGAAGTCACCCCCCGTTCCATTTGAAACCGGTTTGACTAGAATTGCGCGAAGAAAATGGTTTTTGGTAGGGGATTAATTAAATACATCCTTACTCGACTTGTGTAAGTTATTTTGTTTATTTGTAGTGTTATAAAATGTATTGCTTTTGGCGTATGGTTAGTTTATCAATAAATAAAAAGATCCTTGTTCTACTGGAGCAAGCCCCTGATAAAAGGTAAAAAAGTTAATACATATACATCACGTCTTTTCCCATGGGGGTAGGCAGAAACTACTGAACGCCACCTGCTACCATCTTTAAATAACCCTATATCTTAGATTTCTGCTCTTAGATTTTTTAAAGAAAAATGAACAAACTAGCTGCGCCCCCCGGTTTCACATACATAAGTCCTGATCCTGTGGGAATATCTGGACAAAAAGTATACTATGTCCTATTCCAGGTCATGGTCTACCACTGTGGCAAATTTCATCCAAATCCGTTCAGCCGTTTTAGCGTGAAAGCTTAACAAACATAAAAACTCACTTTCACATTTATAATATTAGTTAGGATGTTCCACATGCACAACAATAGAACCAATGTGTATTTTATAATTAACGCATTATACCAAATTGTCTCAGGAACAAATAAATCACGGGATCATTTCCCATGGGGGCCGTAAGGTAATTATGGGATTACGTGTATCAAAAGGTAGGGATGCAACCAACACACATTGCGCTAACTGTTTTGCAGGCAAAGCAGTTATCTCACCCCCCCTTTTATAGGTCAAAGGGGGTGTTTATACTTCCGTAGATAAGTAAAGAAAGAAAGAAAGAAAAGAAAAGAAAAATCGGTTTATTTGTCACAGAAACACGTGCATACAAAATAGGTATTTATTGGTCAATAGACTAAAGTAGTTTTTTTTCCGATATTTAAGGAAATAAATCTATACATACACACCAAATAAAATTGTAGTATCTGTTTGTAATGTCAAAATAGCAGGTTTATATCTAAAATGCATGTGAGAGTATAAACGGTATTTATAACAAAAAAGCAATATTTTAAAAATGTGTCTGTCTGTTTGTTCCAGCTTATCTCCAAAACGGCTGGATCGATTATGATGGGACTTTCACTATCTGATAGCTGATGTTTACTTTATTAGGGGTAATTGCATATTTTTTTTACTAGCTGCTGCCCGCGGCCTCGTTTGCGTTTCAAGCCCAATTCGAATTTATAATATTAGTAAGGATTAGGCCGCGTCGTAATTTAAAAGCGATCATCGTTCAAATACGCGATCGGTGGCGTGCATATGTCACGTTTTGTTCGGAAAACCGGAAAGTGCCCTCTGTCGGCGCGACCACGCGTCCGGGTTCACTGAACAATAAATTCGAACGATCGTGTATTCGTTCGACGATCGCCTTAGTCGAAGCACATGCTTAGTAACGTTCAAGATCTCTGCTTGAAAGAAAGATGAAAACACATTGCCAGTTTATAATTTACATAAAAAAATATTCCCGAGTCAATGATAAACTCTCAAACAAATTGAAAGTTAACCAAAACGAAATTAGACCAAAACAGCGCAATTAATAGCATAAAATAAATTAGTCTCTTAACGCTTGTCGTGTTAAACCAACGTTCCCTTAAGCCTGGCTTATCACTGTCAGAAGAGCAACTAACTGCAAGTCAATAACTGAAGGTTTAACTAATTAACGAGGGGAGTGTGTATCTTTCCGCCATATTTATTTATATTCATTTAGCGTGTTTAGATGTTCATTAAAAACTTTTAGTACCAGTTGGGTAGTTTATAATCAGTTTAAGTTTGTTGATGCGTTAAAATGTTTGTTTTATGTTTAAAAACGCGGCCAAGTTCGAGTCGGATTCGCAGACGAAGGGTTCCGTGGACCCATATTGTTGTTATACAGGACCACGGAACTCTTTTAACGAGATAATATTCGACCCTAAGCCAAAAACCTCATTAGGTTTTTAACTTTATTTTATTTTTATTATTTGTTGTTTTAGCGGCCATAGGTACATAGTCTGTGAAAATTTTAAATCTCTACCTATTACGGTTTAAAAGATGACAGACTGACGGACGGACAAACACCCTTTGGTTACGAAACCCTAAAAAGTAAGCTCAAATCTTCTTTTTTTAGGTGTCCAGTGCCTTAATGAAAATACCTTCTTTAATGATAAACTCGACCATCTTCATAATATATGAATGAATTACCCAGTCTATAATGCCGACATAATAATTGACCTACTAAACTCACTTTTCAGATCCATATCGATAAAACATAATAGAAAATGGGTTCCGTAACAAAACCCGATTTATAACCGAACAATGCCGAACGAGTTCGCCGAAATTATCTCGTTTTCAACACAATGCCGCTATGTCGAATCAACAATTGACAATGTCACATGCAACGTACCTACTACGTAGTACAACCGACAAAAGGGGGATTTTGCTCAAATAAGCGCATTGATCGAACATTCTCACGTAAGATGAAATCTATGTATTTTAATCAGCACACGAGTCCTCGAGAGGCAATTTTGAAAACGCGCACGTTTACGTTAAGCTAACCTCGGATTTTTGATGACATCGACCCGTTTACCCACTACGTTTGCTTGGTAGAACGTGTGTGGGATTACTTCTCATTTCCTGGTGGTTCGTAAGTTTCAATATTTACGGGGGGTCGTAACGCTTACTTTGTCGTTTTAAGTTTTAGGTTACCTGTTACTAATAGATTTTGTGAACTTTAGAACTTCTTGAGTTTACTAATTCAAGATAATAATCTCTTTTCATTATCTTAGCACAACTTTAGCCTCGCTAAAGTACTGGAGACTGTTATACTGAGGGTTGAATCTGACCCAAGATAATATTTCATGATTTTATCTAAACGTAAACACTTATTAATAATATTGCTTTAACATAGCAGTAGAAAACAGAGCTATTGTAAATTGCTAATAGCAATAGTTGAGTACTCAAATTATTTCAATGGATGTAGGTAAGTGTGTAAAACGAATTTCGAATAAATACATACATTAATTTAAGTTCATCGATACAATACATACATTTCCCGATTTCCTATGAGATTCCACAAAATATAATGCACACCTATATTTTAATGTAATCGAAATAATTGAAGCCTGTTACCTTTATCGATGTTCTCATTAATGAAGCGTAATTGTGTAAATTAAATACCTGAAACAAAAGAACTTATATTAATGAATATTTGTACAATAATAACAATGATTCATGGTGACAGGTTTCAATACAATCCTATAATATATTCATGTTAATTCTGATAAAAGACAAAATCAGATCATCCTGTGAATAATCGTAGGTTTCGTGAATCATATCCTTTGTGGTTATATCCCTTGGTCAATTAGAAACATTCATAACAGTAACTCCGAAAAAAAAAAAAATTGTAAATCATTGGTTCCTAGGTCTGAAACCTTTGTCTCAACCGTCTGGATAACTTTGTTAAAAATAAAAAATAAAATTTATAAATATACTATACTAGTATTTAAAATTAACACCATACTCTTAAAATATCTAACCTTTAATATAAATAAAGGTCAAAAACCCCAATATTAAACCGTCTACCGCAGGTTAAGCCAAAAGCCGCCATATCTAATGGTTTATAGATAGATTTTAGGTCAAATTAGTTGTGGTCGCATTATACACAACATTGCCATACCGGAAAGAACAACTAGAATACGCCACTTATATAATATTTTATACTTTAAATAAATAATACTAGACCAGTTATAGTGGCCCAGTGGTAACAGCCCTGCTTTACAAGTTTGTAAGTCGTGGAACCGAGTCAGGCACTTCGCCTTGTGTAAATAATTTCATCACCACTACTCTCAAAACGGCGAATCAAAACATCGTGAGGAAACAGGCATGCCCTAGAACCAAAAATTCAAAGACATGTGACATCTACCAACCCGCACTGGGCCCGCGTGGTAGATTACAGCCCACTTCCTCTCGAAGAGAGGAGGCCTGTGTCCCAGCAGTGGGAACAAGGCTGATTATGATAAACAACACTAAGTCTTGAATACCATAAAGTATGTTTATAATTTACGATAAGACAAGTCATCATCAATTTCTTATTGTAGTAAGTAACATGGAGGTCTTACTAGAATCGACAGAAAATTTTACTTAAGCGTTCAACACTTTTATGGAAAGCTCCTTGCATAAAAACTGAACGCCAGCGCTGACCAGCCTAAGCTATAGTCCAACAAGATTATCATCTAGTCAGCTGAAGTAAGTACGTTCACTGTTGAACGTGAGCGTCTCAAAAGGACCCTACACTGAACAGTTATAAATAAATAAGTATTGTCATAACCATCATTGACTTATCTAGACTACAAGCTGAGTTAGGTAAATATGTACCAAAGCTGAATACAGAAACGAAAACCGTCTTCAAAACAGACAAAACGATCATCACTCTAAATGACCACGACCAAGTTAATCAAAATTGTAAAATGTGTATATCAGAAGTTGCGGCTAATGTAACTAGGGCAGAGTGGGGGCTGTGAATAAATGAGGAGTCCGCAGCAATCCAGTTAGCTGTGCAAACACGGGCTGGGAACAAACAACATTGCCCTGGGACACTGAGTGACGCGCGATTTGTGTGTCTAATAACTTTGGACCAAAAATCGCTTGTGAAGACCGCAGGAATTAAACATGGTGGTTGATTCAGAGTGGATCTTTCTATGAAAAAGGCCACTTTATACGTGCAAATGGTGTGAAATTGAGCTAACAAACCAGACTAGTAACAAAAGATAGTTTGTAGGCAGGTGAAAGATTGACAACTTGCCCGAAGCAGTGTGTAGTCGTGTCCACTTCCAACGCTCTATGTTTATACAAAATGCTATTTGATGATACACCTCTTACAAAAACATCTGCCCAGAAGAGTTGTCGGAAAATATCACAAGGATCCTCAAACAAAGTGGGATAAACATGTGGGTCTATCGACAGCTCATTACCATTCATAAACAAACATTAAAATACACCGCGGATATTGCTAAACGCTTGAATAAAACATTCTACAAGACACAATCCCGCAACGAAAATTACACCGACTACTGCCTTTCCGAGGCGATTACAAACAGCTATAAAAACAAAAACATAACCCCTCACTCACAATACACTGGAGGAAAATAAACTCTGCATCGCAAATAATAAGGTTCAGTTTTTAATGGAAACTTATGTTAATAGCCCGTCCACAGGTGATCCAAGCATCTGCTCGGTTATTTTGTGAAAATATAAAGTTTTTCCCCAATAAATAATGCAACGTTGCTTTGAAAGCGAAAGGTATGGAAATACAAGTAACTAGTACCTTTCTACTTAGGTGGAATATACGGTATTTTTGTTGGAGAATTATTTTAGGGATAAAACTAATTCATCCAACAAGATAATGTTTGTACAAGTTATGAAAACATTCGGGGATGTGGTGTCTGTAATCCTGCAGATGTGACTAGGGAAACAAAAAATGTACGAGTGGGTGGATGATATATGTATTATGTGAAATAAAAAAGTGAAGGATTATTAATTTTGTGTGGGATTAGAAAAAACGTATTTTGTATTTTACTACTGATCATAATGATCATTTTCTTAAGTCCTCGTTTCTAGGGGGTTTTAAAACACCCGACAGATAGTTTGTCAGACACTGGATGGTTATAGCCACTATTTTGAAAACCGGTATAGTTCGATTCAAACTAAATGGCGGCTCGGAAGTTAGCTACTCGCAGCGCAGTACCCCTCCCCTCACCCCCGCTGATACATGAAATTTTTCCTGAGCAGCGAGTCGCCTCATGTTCCGAGCCGCCATTATGTTTGAATCGAACTGTACTTTCCGTGTACTCTTAGTACCTAAAACTCAAAGCTTTATTTATGTGTTAATGAAAGATTCCAGGAACCTCCTCATATGTTTTTGCAATTATTTTATTAATTATCTAGGTTACTACCGGTTCATATTTTTTAATTAATATTTTCCAACAATGCAAACAATGGTTGTTGAATTGAATTTTCCAATATTCTCTTGAAATTCACAATTGATAATAATCATGTACCAATAAATAATATAATATTACCTCCACCACGGTTCATTGTAAATAGAAAAGATACATATTTATAAATAATCAAAGGTAAATAGTGATTATCGCACAGTTTCATAATATATAACTTACGAGTACCTTTGTTTCTATTGTTGGGAAATTTAGTAAACAAACCTTTAGAATGTTTCAGTAATAATCCTAATGCTCTAATATCCTCTTCTAATATTATAAATGCGAAAGTGAGTTTGTTTTTTTTATTTCTTACGCTTTCACGCTAAAACAGCTGAACGGATTTGGATGAAATTTGGCAAATGATCTGGAATAGGACATAGGATACTATTTCCGACCTCCACGTAGGCGAAGCCGCGGCCAAAAGCTAGTTATGTATAATTCTAAGAGTACCTACGCTGAGTGAACCATCTCTAAGAAACCATCGAAAAATTTCAAAGTCAAATCTTGGCCCTAATACTACGTACCTAAAATTGTTTATTTTTACGATTATTCCACCAAGAAAGCTGTTAAAAATTCAGCGTGAAAACATAACCCGTCAAAAGCCGCTTATTTTTATTTTAACACGTATTTAAACACAAGGCAAACGCAAACTTTTCCAATATCATCGATTCAAGTCGAACAAACTTCACAGCACATAAAAATATTCACGTGTAACGCCAGCGCCGCGCTCACAAACAAAGTAATATCAAGACGTAAGATACTTACCGTCTACTACGAGGATTATCCTCAACTTGACTTAGATATTTTGATGTTTTAGCAACGAAATTGGTTTTTCCCTTCAGCAAAGAAAACCCATTATCGTTGCTGTGGAAGCCGTCTCGTTACCGCGTATCTAATTTGGGATCATCCAGATTTCTCTTTCTTTGGCCTTAGGTGTGAGATTGACAGCAACGTAAGTAGGGATTTGTACAGTATAATGGTTAGTTCAAGGGTGCGTTGACTCGCGCGATAATGGTGTATGATGCGACCTTTTGAGGGCTGAGATTGTGAGGCCGAATCGGTTTACGATTGTGTGATCACGTCTTTGAAAAGCGTTGATCGAATAAAATCTAGGTCGGTCGGATAGAGCTATCTTTTGTGGAGTAGATGCTACAATGTGATGTAGGTCGCGTGTTTTCTGTGTGAGAAAACACTAAGTGGATGTGGCTGTTTCTCGTGTCCAGATTGTAAGTGAACAAAGAGAACGAATACAGATGTGGACTGAAGCTAACCAGTAGTTAGTAATTACTTGTGCACTTTTGGAACAAATCTTTTAATGAAGAAATAACTTTCCCGGTTTTCTTAAATACTAGCAAACAAGCGTGAGACACTTCCCAGTATACAGGGCGTCCCATGGATATGCCACATGGAGGGAAAGTACCTTGAATATTGTAGATGGAACATTTTACTGAAGGAAGACATTATTTGAATTTAAAAAACAATTTAAACTGCATTCATAGATATTTAAATAATTACATGATTGAACCGGGAATCGACCCCTAACATGAGAAAAATAATCTCCCTATAGCTTTATCATACCGATCGAAAGGCTTCATTATAAGGATTATTTTTTTGCTAAATAACATAGTGTCACAAATAAAAGGAACACCATGAATTTTAACATTTAATTCAATAGGGAAATGATGCGTACTTCTCAAGTGGGTACATTTATTAGTAATGGGTACTTATGATAATGTCAGTTGTATGTCCTTACGGCAATGTCAGCTTTTCATTTTTCTGAACAAATTTCACATCATATGTTAAAATGCATATCCGTGGGACGCCCTGTATATAAAATGCGATCAAATGACAGTGTCAATTCAAATATCTGTGTAAAATTAATTAAAAGAGTATGGAGCATCGAAAAAAGTCGCACTAGGAGGCCAAATCAATCTTGTCAAAAACACCACAAAGTTAAGACATTTCACACACCCACTAAATGTGAAACCTCAGTGGTGTTGAAATAAAATTTGCAAATTGATTACTGACGTCATGCACTGGGCAACAAAATGTTTTGCTTTTGTCACATCCACGCGTATAGGGGTGCATTGTGTCTGGCAGGCGTAATGATGCATTTGGCGATGCACGCCAGTCAGGGTGGGGGCGCTTTGTGACGTGTCGTACTGAACAGTGTACGTTTTTAGGGAGACACATTTTGGGAGCCTATAATGGGTGAGACGTTTAGATGACATTAGGTTGGAGGAGAATTTTATTTTAATATGGTTGAGAGAATCAGAAGTTCAATTTATTTTACGAAAAAGTTTCGTTACTTACTGTATTTATAGTTTTTTTTTAAAGTTGGTGGTTCTTGAGAGTTAACAGAAGAAAAAAATGTAAAAAAAAGAAATTTCCGCGTCAACTTAAGAACTTCCTCATATTTTTTCGTCGCTTAAAAATGTGAAGATTGTAGAAAATGTAATAAAAAAACATTACCCTCCTTTTGGGGCAGTCGGTAAAGATATCATGCCTGAGATTAACAAAAAAAATCTAATTTAGGTTACCTTTTATTCTCTTACAAGTAAACTAGAACCACGATAATTAGAAGACGAACAAATAGGTGTATGTTCTACAAAAAGTATTTTCTAAGAAAAAAAATATTTGGTCCAATGCGAAGTCGGTATGTAATTACGCTGTTACAATTGTCGTAGACACTTCTATTTCTTCTGTGACAACTAAACCTTAAAAATCTAACAACGTTATTTCATTTGATAAAGGATATCGCGACGATCTCCTCAGGAATCTCTTATAATTTAATTTATTTGTTTTATTTCGTCTCTCGCACTGTACTTTTGTGTTCAAAGTTATAAGATTAACTCAATTTTTGGGGCCACGAGTATTCTTTTGTGATGAAAAAAGTAAAAAATATGGCCGGGGTACTGCTGAGAGTTTTAATGGAATTTTGGTGAGGCGAAGTACGCAAATCGGTTTTTATTGTTCCATGAATTATGTATAGGTTTAAGCTTTACAATATATGGACGTCGAAAGAATGAATTGAACATTTTCGTGCCAGAATACATTCGGGACTAAAAGTTTTACCGAGGAGTATTATGATGAATAAGTTATTTTGTTAACTGAATAGATCATACCGCGAAAATCCAGCTTCGGGTTTTTTTTATTAGACCCCAGTTACTGTTGCTGAAAAAGATAAATCATGCATCTTTATCTACACTTCTGTTGAATAAGGACTATTAACTGGGAGAAGCAAAAAGTAGGAAATATTAACATGAACATTGTTTATTTTATCATGATCAAAAGTTTATTTGTATCTTATAAAAGCCACAAAAGGGAAAATTCAATAAAGGCCGTCCTTTCTAGGAGTTCCAAATAATTATTAAAATATTATTCTATAAACACGAAACCCGAACGTTAAGAATACGGAAAGCTTAATTAACTCATCAATACACGTTTTCTTTGATAACACCATCTTGAGGCGAGGGATCTTTAGTATTCCACGAACAGGTTGTAAGTGTCAAATCGACTGTGGGACAAGTTAGCAGTTAATAGAGACTTTATAAAAGACTTATGATAACCTATAAAATGAATATACCTACCTATACTCCATTTGAAATAAGATTAGACATTTAAACAAACCTTTTTACAGTCCGTTTAACCGATTTTGACTTCTATATCGTAGGCATAAGGATGGCATCAAAAGCAAAAAAGGTTACACAATACCAACTGTCTACTACTGCAGCTGCCATTTGTCATGCCACTAACGCAATAGAAGTCAAAATCGGTTGATCGGACTGTAAAAAAGGTTTATTTAAATGTTTGATCTTATTTCAAATGGAGTTATAGATGTGTCAATGAGGTAAGCAGAGAAGATTATAAGAGAAATAAGCATGTAAGAACATAAGGATATTTCTGATGAAGATTTAGAAACTAGCCCAAAGGTTGCATAAGAATTATTGAAGACTCAGTTATGATTAAATTAAAAATTCTAGAATATATTATAGGTAAGGTTGATGGATAGAAAACTAAAAGCTGGTCTCAAATTAACTTGGATAATGAAACTGATAAAGCCAATGCAGGAGGGTGATTCTGTGATTAATACACATACATCATCGTTTTGGTGGGCTCGTCTGCAAAATTTCTAGTGTAAGCCACCGGCGTTCCTGTCCTGGGTCCACAGCACCGAAAAGTTAACCATAAGAATCTTAGCCCCTTCTCAGGTTGACTCCGAAGTGCCGTGTTTGAGTGATGCTGTGAACGCCTGGAAAGTGGCTTCTCCGGATTCGGTTCAATCCAAGAACCCGTTTTCACAGAGACAGTGGGATGAACCGCTTTGCAGGTTGGTACGGAATTAACTATTAAAACATCCACGAATACTGCTGAGCATGCTCGCCTGCTGACTGTGGGTGAATGGGAGACGGGCCTTTGGGTTCAAGCGCGACCATCACCCAACATAGGCGTTGGATGAAACCACCTTCCAGCTCGCTACAAGTCTGCGTCTGGGCGTTCCTTCCGGGGCTCCACATCGCTGTCAGTGGAGCAGTCGATTGCCTCGGACATAATTGCCTATCCTGCAGGAAGAGTGCTAGTCAGATTGCACGGCACGCCAGCATTGACATCATCCGTCGGTCTCTTGTCACCGCCGAACGGGGGTGCCAGCTGTATTAGAAACCAATGGCTTAGCGCTCGACGATGGGAAGAGGTCAGACGAAATTACCACAATGCCTTGGAAGTTGCGTAGGCCTTTGGTATGGAATGCAACCTGTGTCAAAACCCTCGTGCCATCCCTCATTCCTAGCATGGCGGGCTGTGCTGGGGCGGCTGCAGAAGCAGAAAACCTCAAACGGCGCAAATATAACAACTTCATTGGGAGCTATGTGTTTAAGCCGTTTGGGGTTGAAACACTAGGGCCGTGCGGTCCGAGTGCTCTTCGAGTATTTCGGGACATCGCCAAGCGATTGGTCGACTCTTCACATGACCAGAAGGCTAGCCTATTTTTAGCCCAAAGAATCAGCATTGCCATCCAACGTGGCAATGCTGCTAGTCTTTTGGACGAAGATGCCCAACACAAAGTTCTTCCATTTTTTTATTATATACTTTTACGTAATATATAATTATATTTCAGTTTTAGCTTGTATATTGTAATTAAGAGTTGTCAAAATAAAGTACATTTACTATACACATAAGAACATTGTAACTGAAACTAGATTACACCCGCTATATCGCATATCTTGTAGCCGTAGAGGAGCGATTCCCCGGACGGGTGCTTACTAGGGATCCCACCGCCTTATCAAGGCCCCGCAGGCATTGCGGGCCTCAGCGTATTTTTGTTAACAACTTCTTTTCAGAAAATTTTTACTTGACGTACTACATTGTGAAGATGGAATTTGATTTTGTTGTTATCGTCTTCCAGCGACACGTAACTTTTGCTGAGTCTTGTTGTTGTCACATGTTTGGGTTGTTTCCAGTTTTTGTTATTGTATGTTTCTGTTGTTCTTTTTACTTACAACTTAAGTAAGACTAGTTCGGCAGTTTGTTTTCTCAAGACTTTTTTCTGTAATGATCGTCAGAAACTGTCATAGTGCTTTTAGAAATTATGGTGCCATTTGTTTTAGGCATCATATATTATGTAGGTACTTCTGACTGTTAATACCTACTTATGCAGTGTTTTAAATCATTGATTAAAAATAATGAGGGATTTTTAGAAAATATTGAAAATACAATTTGTCTACTAATACAATTTTATTTAATACGTAATCATTACAAATTTTCTCAGATACCTCTTGGAAAAAAGGAACAAGGCATCTGCTTTAAAAGAAAATATTTTACCTTACCGCAGAACAATCAAAAACCAATCTTATGTTAGAGTAATAAGGACGATAAACGTAGCAAAATACGTTTAGTGAAAATGAGGAAATCTTTTGCAGGGCGTCAAAATTGCTACTTTCGCTTATATCCTCCCTTTGTGTCGGCGTTGCCTCAATGCACTCACTGTTCCAACTTTTATCTATAGATATTGAACTAAAACATATTGCTACTTGCAAACTTTTACTACTTCTACTTTTACGTTAATACTATACTTTTATGTTAGCTATGTGAATAGCTCTAATAATTCTTCTTTTAATTGTGTCTCTACAACACTTACTAACGGTTGACCACCAACTCCGAATACCTCACTATCAAATTCAAAATAAAACATACGTTACCGTTATAATGCTAATTTGAAAATAAACTATAGTATACTACCATAATACCTTCTAAACAACGTGCTAAAACCTATAAATATCTTCCACGATAGCATAAATCAGATGACCCCCGGTGTTGCCAGAACAAGCATGTTCACGTTCAATACATTCAACTTTATTTAACAATTTCCAATTTTCGATTGCTACACGATATCGGGCCGATCGGCGAATATTGTCGATATTTTATTACTTATTCAGTACCGAATTCCGTGCTTTTGTCTGCGTATAAAATACTATGGCCACGATATCGGCCACAGCAATATTACTCAGCTTTAAGTTCAAAATGACCCGTTAATGTTGTAAGAGGTACTCAATGTTTAGCTTCTATAGTTTAAGCTTTATCGAAGTGGTCGTCTAGATCTAGTATATAGTCTACTTTGTGGTTATTATAATGATTTATAGATATTTTTGCTTTGGAGAATTGTTGCTTTTATACTGTTCATGAAGTGTGGTCTTGGTTGGGAATATGCTACATTAGTTTAATTGCGATTGAATCAGAAATGAAGAGATTCGTAGGAGAACCAAGGTAACCGACATAGCCCGAAGTATTGCCAAACTTAAGTGGCAGTGGGCAGGGCACATTGCTCGCAGAACAGATGGCTGATGGGGCTGAAAGGTTCTGGAGTGGCGACCGCGTACCGGAAGACGTAGCGTTGCAAGCCCACAAGGACGACCGATGACCTGATGAAGGCTGCAGGAATCCGCTAGATGCGAGAAGCACAGGACCGGTCGAATTGGTGCTGCTTGGGGGAAGCCTATGTCCAGCAGTGGACGTCTTTGAGCTGAAATTATGATGATGACTTTTATTGTCTGTTGTTTGAAGGAGCCCGTTTATAATAGTATTCGTTTAGGAGTTTTGAGCTGGACTTATTCATCATATTATACTTTAATGCTTTATGGTTGGTTCATTATTCATGTCATGCTGGTGTATTCAGGATGTCGAATTTGCAATGTGCTGCTAAACAATATTATGATCAATCAATTGAATACGTCTGTTCCTGGCAGAATTATTTGATCACAATAATAATTATCAACAATATCTAGTTAAGTTTCCCCTCTTTACTATAAAGTTTATAATGTTTATAGTATGAATGTATTACACAAGTAAAACTGCTTTACATAAGTAAATAATAGTAGTAGGCACGTAACAATAATTAGAATTAAATTAAGTAGAGCACGTTCTAATTAAAGCAGAATTATACTATTCTAATTATCAAAACGAAATTACTAAAACTCATTTAATAATCCCGTGTATTTTTGTTTCTGTAAAGTAATTGAATGTCGCTAGCAAGATTATAATTATTATTTTGATACCTGCGCAAATAATAACTTTAATAATATTCATTTCTTAGAAAAAGATGAACAGTGCTATGACATTCGTGTTCTAAATAAATACGTTGCATGTTTTTTTCTCAATAGTTTTGTTTATAGGGCGTAGTAGGTGTCATAATAAAAGTTAGAGCACTATAGATTCCTTGAAATCAAAATATTTTATTTCACATAAACCTACATGGGCACTTATGAAACGTTAGAAGCTAGGTGCACGGTTCCAATTGGTCGTTTTCTATGGAGAAGAGCCGGCAAGAAACTCTACGGTTACTTTTTTTTAATAATTGGCTTTGACAATATTTTCAAATTACAGTGTTAGTAGGCATGGGAGGACAATGTAGGCCTTTCAACAAGTACCAGGTACTTAACAAAATAAAAGATGTTCAACAAATCTACAGTCCACAAAGCCTACAACGTTCTCACATTCACAAAATAGAAAATAATCTATGTAAAAGACAAATAATCAAAAAGTTATAAAAAAATAAAAAAAACCTATTTAAACCAAATGGCATGATTGCTTATACAACTGTAACAAATTGAACACAAACACCACTAATAAATTCTTCGTTTAGAACATCCATAATCCATGTGCGTCTTTTACTAGCCTTTCACTTTTACATTCATTTAAAACCACTGGACGAAAACTTCGCTTAGACAAAGGATGTTGCCGACTGAATTATGTCTGGCTCCGACGGGATGTGAACTATCGACAACCCGAAGACGTGGAAAATGTTCCCTACAGTCTTCTACCCCAACTGATATTTTCATTTAAGTTTGAAAATTGCTACCGCTCGCCCGCGCAACTCGCAAATTGTACTGGAATAGGGATCGATAATAGGATTGTAGGTGCGATTTTCTTTCGCCAAGATGACTGGAGTGTAAATCTTTCTGATATAAAAATTTCGGAAATTGTCCTCGAGATTTATCGTTGCTCCCGACATCGTTGTCGCGTGTGCTACTAACGGTAAATTGTCTTTTGATATTACACTGACATTGGATGGGTTATGGAGTTAGTACGTAAGGATGAGGGAAAAGTTGGCGTTATTCGCTGTAAGTTTCGGATTTCAGTGATACAGACATCGTCTATATCAAGTAATTTATCGATGAAGTGTGATAAAAAGAATATCAGTGAAATAAAATACAGGTGGATACAAAACTATTACCGTAAATAATTTCATGTAGTAAATATTTCGTAAAAAAAAAAAAATTCTTATTGTCATTTCGAACCAAAATTAGCTGTTTTCAAAACTTAAGTAATACAAAAGGGTTACAAAAAAAAACAACAATATTTGTTGATATTTTACAAATGAATTGATTTGCTAAGAGGAAAACAAAAGCTACGGTTAATTATCGTTAATTCGTTACTATTTACTAAAACATTTCTATTTAAAAATATTAATTATCATAACAATGGACACTAATGAAGTGGTCTCAAAAAACGTCGCGCGTCGTTAGAAAAATCTTCAACCTTATCTTACAATCATCCAAATTATTAATTTATTAATGTAAAAATTCTAATGACCAGTCTTACCAAGGGGTGTCGTATTACCCAGTTACTGGGTTGTGGCGGTCAGAAAGGAAGTCAAATCGTGTAAAAAATACTTGTATTCAGCTGCATCCGGTTAGACCGGAAGCCGATCCCAACATAGTTGGGAAAAGGCTATTGTATTAAATGATTAAACCAATGTTATATATTTGGTACTTTAAAATACCGTTAAATCATAGATAAAATAAATATGTACCTACCTAGTCAAAATTAAAACAATAAATCTAAAAACAATATTCTTAGAATATACATGAAAGACGTTTATTCCAATCCCAAATACACAAGTGCTTTCTAAACCTTTCATACTCAAGATTATTACGTTGCCAGCCTTTGAGCCTTCAGAGGCAAAAAGATTTACATAAAAAGAAACTTCCAGTCTCCTAAATTATGATTCAATTAGTATTAAAGGATTGGTCTCTCAAAGGACTCGTACTTTTTCGGGTCTGGCGAGTCGCTACTGAACTCCTTTGTGCTTTCGACCAAACTAAGAAGGTTGTAGCTTTGTGCCATGGTTTGTCGCATAAAGCTTTTGGTACAAATTACAAGCGGATTTATTTGTAAGATGACGATATGACAAGGCGTAAGCGGAACATAATGAATTGATTTTCTTTTTGCCTTTCATATAAGTGGGTTCCCCAGGGTGGTAACTTAGGGCCGCTTCTATATGTATGTCGACACTGCTCGCTTGAAACTTGTACTCGGGTCACACGAAAGTAGTAAAAGATTTCAGTTCATTACGCATTACAGGATTTTTTCCTTCTTCTCCCGTTTTCGGGTGAATTTTTACGCTCAATGTACTGTGAAAATCTACTCTACTGTCGTCCCTTTGGTACGAAAGTCCTTTGTAATATACTTTTAATCGTTTATTTTTCTAAGACACCGATATCGGGAATTAGATAGGCTTTCAAGTGACGATAACTTCTTAAGTGAGATTTTTAAAGACCATTAAACTTTTCAAATCAACTTCCGAATAAAATATTTTAAATCGTTTTGCGATTTGCCCTTACATCAGACATTTCGAAAGCTGTATGTATAGTTCCTTTTTATGTCCTCGATGATTTAATGATAGTTTTAGAAGAAAGCCTTCTCCATCTCCTTATGTGTGATATCTGTCTTCTTCAGAGGGGAAACACGCTAAGATCTTTATTTTATTTTTTATCACATAAAACTCTAGCCTGCGTTTGTCACAACTAATACTAGGTATTTGTTTGACTAACCCCCCGAGATGCTCGGATTAAGTGACGAATTATTTTATTTTTTTCAGCTCGTCACAACCCCGCGATTATTCCGCTCCGTCCGTGAGTTTGAGATATTCGTCTTGAGGATTAAGGGGATGTCTTGAACGAACGAAATTTCACAGTATCCCCTTGATGGATGAATACGGAAACATTAATTCCGCAATTTCGGGGTGTAAAATAGTGAAAGACGCGAGAAGCGGTGCGCTGAAGCTAATAACGTCATACTCTTTCTATCTATTCTTATACATTCACTAATAGATTAATGATCCTTCGTAACACTCATTCCACATTTGTTTTGTTAAGTCCGACTCGAAGCGATCATTAAAACAGGACGGCACCATATGGAAATTTAAAAAGGCATTCATTCATTAAACAAACACACATAAAATTTAACGAAGCGCTGCCATATTCGTTAACGAATTTCCGGCTTTCATTATGATTATCCCACGGTTACTGAAACACTATGTATATGCATCTCTTTCTAGTGCAGTAGTTGGGATTAAGAGCGAGCGAGATAAATATTGGTTTGTAATGTGAAAAATAACCGGGATCCATCTATCGCCTGGCGATTCGTCACAAGCATGCGTTTAATGGCGGCAATTAAAGGCGACATTCGGTAGGTTTACCGAAATATCGCGACATAAAAACGTCATTGTTACCGCGTATCAAATTGCTTAACACATTCGCTGGGCGAGATCACATTTACGACTTGTCGCCTGTTTATGACGGCAATTCAAGCGATTTGTGATATGCCATCGTTTTCAAGCGTAAGCTCAATCCGTTAATTGGTCCTTGGAGCCGGTGATTAAATTATTACAAAAATATTTAAATATAACCAAGAAAGTTTCTCATCTTGGTAATAATTTAAACTTCTGGCTTTTTAAGCTAAGAGAAAATTAATTTTGGTATTCAAAATTCAAGACAAAAGGACGAAAACAAAGTGATGTGGTAATGATATTTATAATTGTTCTAATTTATGATATGGATTACACCAACGTAACTTGATCATTCAAGTGAAACCACTACACTTAAGCTACACCGTATTACTTATGTTAATGTACTTACGTCCGTTGCCTAAGACAGAAAAACGTTAAATAGGATCGTATCACTTAGTTTAATTAACGAGTGGAAATGAACTCGAGTGACACAGGACGACCCAAATTAAAGATGAAACGTAACATCCATTACATACGGACAAATTATCCCGGAATTTGGTGAAAGCAAAACACAGACGGAATAAATTCAACACCGCAAACAAAGGTCCACGCAGAAACCGCGGAACGACAAATGTTGTACTAAACGACAAATAAAACCAGCGATAGTTTAAATTAAATTGGGACCCCAAAAACTGTATGTAAACAAACATTGGTCCCAAATTTTCAACTGAAAAGTTTTGAGGGACGAAAGTGAAACATTGAAAACACGCGGCGGGTATCGGAAGCGTTCGTTAGTAATTTGTATTTACAAGTTATCGTTAGTTATAACTTGTATTGGAGCAGCACGTAAACATTTTACGGGAAGAGGTAAATGTTGAACTGTTTGGACAATTTGTGTTAGTTTGTTACGACAGGTGATACAGACATTTTTGGGATTTAGGTTGAGTAATCTGAAAATATAGGTACCATTCCGTAGCCGACCGCAGGCGGCAGCAGCAGGCGACGTGTCGCTGCGACACAACTGGTTTCTATGTATTTCTATGAAATACTTTTCGTAGCTCGCGACACGTCGATTTCATAAAAATATATAGAAACCAGTCGTGTCGCGGCGATACGTCGCCTGCTGTTAAATATCGCAGCATTATGCTGAGGTAGGAGCCTTTTTGGCCTCGCACAGGTTGTCTATGTATTTAGTTAGTTTTAATTATTCTTTATTTTAATTTAGTTTTTGCTCTATATTTATTGCTTGTTTTTCCTGTGCGTGTCCCAAATAAAATATTTTTCTCTTTCTTTCTTTCTGTTGCCGCCTGCGGTCGTCTACGGAATTATACCTTAAGAGTCGAAATCTTAATTCAATTTTTTTTTAATACCTGTGCCGTATGGTAATTATTATCCGCACTTAGCTCAAACAAAAAATGGTCCGTGTCTATACTAATGTGGTGTACATTTTACCTAGATAGATATACATCCAATAAATAGTGCAGTTTATATTTAAAATGCAGATGTCAAACTGTAAATTGCAAACAAATTAAAGAGATAATCCCTCGAACTTACATGGCTCTGAATAAAATATCAAATAACGTCGACCCACAAACGCAGTCGATTCAAATCACACCGAGGGAATTCCAATTAAATTGCATTTCAATGAAATCTAGAACGATTATAGAATCCAATGGTTGGCAAATTAAAACCGGGACTCCCTAGGATTTCCTGTTCAATTTTCATGGAGCACGACACGATAAAAACCCATTAGGAAACCGTCGCGAGAGGCCTCTGTGACACAGTGCTTTGCTAAATGAATTTAGGGACCGCTGGAAGCGATATTATTAACGGGGAAAAAATTAAAAATCTTACGTCAAAAATTTCAACATTTTTTCCCTAAATATTTTAATTAAATCTGACGGGAATTTTACATGCATATGAAAAAATATTATGAGGAGCTTTTTACAAAATGGTTTTAACATCGGTTGGTAATTTTTTTTAAAGTGCAGCGATTTCTACAACTGCCTGTATTATTATTCTATGTGTCACCTGTTCCTGGTCTACCTACTAGCCTGCAAAATAAAAATATCGTTTCCAGTGCCACGGGTCGATATCCAGGACTGGCATAATGCGATTCCGTAGCAATCACATGCTTCATTTTGCATTCTAGCAAACACTTTTACCGCGGGATCCTCGCAGCCTCTAACATAGAGCGGTGGCCCTACGGCTTTACCGTTTAAATTCTAATAAATAACGTTTCTAGATAGATTTGGATATTCTGAAGTTTTTTCAATATCGTTTATAGTATTATAATGTAAGTATAGTGTAGTCTTCTTATTGTGTATGTTTTTAGTAGTACAAGTTCTCTTTTGAGTAATTTGAATGTTTACCATGCTAGAAAATTGTGTTTAACAAAAATCACAAATCAATAATGATTGTGGCTAGGGAATTATCTTTAAAATTATACTTTCTATAGAACCTACTTAACGAACGAAGTATCATCTTCCTTGACATGCGGCAAATACATAACCGTAGAAAAATTAAGAAATAAAACAATAATGTAACAACTTTTATCCTTAACAAGAACAAACGCTAATTACTTTCGACACATTAAATGTAACTTAAACCGTTACTCGAGCATTAGATTACTTTGCCACGTGGAGATCTCACACGAACAAAAAGTCTACCCAGCAGTCATGTTACATCCTCCATTATAGAGAGATGAGAAGAGGTATTAACGATACTGTTGAGGATGAAAATGATAATAATATAGATCACAGGGAAGATTTAGATACAAGAGGTATTACTGAGAAATATTAAGTGTTTCTTGTACGTACATAGAAGGATACAATACAGGAAGTCACAAATAACTGAGTTTTCCGAATGTAAAATATGATATGTGCACAAACAATAGGTACACTTTTCATATCCGTCTTAATCTCCCTAAACTGTTTTTTTTATATGGATGGAAACGTACATTATTATAAGTGGGTTTCTGTGTAAATCTTTCTATTACCAAAAACAAGCAAATAAAATGAAGAATAGCATAGTAACTGGCGCACGGTGTCGTGATTGAATATATCGTTGTTGACGAGTTGCAAGAATTACCTATAACAGTGATGTCACACGATAATGGAAAGTAAGAGAAAAACTTAGGAGTAAAATACAATCAGAAACCGCTAAACATTTTGAACGAAGCCAACAGTTTTAGTTTATAGAACATTATGGGCAGTGGGATGTAGGGAGCATGTAGTTCTAGGCAAAAGTTTAGAAAATGAAGTTGATCTTTGGTTAGGTTATTATAACCCAAACACCAGAAGCAGAAATTCTTTTTTTAAAGTTTGTGTTCTAATATTCCTGGCGCATGGAATCCAAGTAGGTGTTGCTGCCGCAAAATATTATGTGGTTGATAAGAACGTACGAAAAGAAGAAGAAATATAAAGTTCTAAGAGAAGTATGAGAATAGAAGACTTGATGTGCCAACCCCAAGTTGATTGGGATAAGGAAAAGGGAATGATTATGATGTGACCATACACAGAATTATTGTGGTTACCTCCACTTTTACAGGAACTAGTAAACTCACCGTTATGCAGCAGGGTGGAATCCCTAGCCAACGGCAGCTCCGAGTCCGTGAGGGTTGCGTCGGACGCGTTGTCGGACGCCGACGTGGGCGTAGCGGGAGCGGTCGGCGAGTCGGAAAGGCCGCTGCGCGCGCGCCGCCGCCCGCTTCCGCTGCTTGATCCGCTGCCGCTGCCCGAGCCGTACGGCTGCAGCCGGCCCAGGCCTGGAGAGAATGAGAGCATGAAGAGTTATAAACCCACATAAGGATACTTTTATTGTGTAGCCCATGATTTCATTGGCACGTCACGAGAGGTCCTTATCGACGTAAATGAACTGACATGGTATATCATTGATTTAAAATCTAACGCTGATTGAGATCACAATAAACACATTTATTTACCTGGATGGGCTGGATGACAAGCAGTTAAAAAAGATTGCAAAATAAAGGCTTAATGAATTATGTAAAGGTTCATAAAGCGGAACTCAAACAAAAGAATATCAATAACACATGAGAGAGAAAAACTTGAAACATCCAAAGAATACATTTGAAGTAGACGATTCATATATATCCTGCATTATGTATAAATAAAGGATATATATCGATAGTAAATAAAAGGAAAAGAAGCCGCATAACGAAGTCGGAAGGAAAGGACAAAAATAATTAGGAATAATAAGGCTTCGGAACATGACAAAGCGTACAATAAGAATGCTTCGTGAAATAATTTTAATGTTGGGAATGAAAATAAGAAAGTACGCAGTAAACTTAGACGGGATGAAAGTATTGATACTCCAATGTTTAAAGCGTAAGTAGTAAAATTGTAAGTAGTATATTGAAAAAAGGTGAACTGGGAAAGTAAAACGCTAATGCACTTATTTCTAAAGAATCTATCTTAACAGAAGAAATTACTTTTGCGATTTTTCGTACCCTCTGCTAAACACAGATGAAAGGGTCATAATAATAAAATTACGTCGATCCCTCAAAATGAAAAATCTTCATCTCTTCCTGGATGGAGTAGCACTTTACCCCCGATCGATACACGTTCAAACATGTTGAATATATGTATACAATTAATTGGCTCTATGTTTCTTATATAATTGTTATCCGTTTGTTATAGCTGTTGGTTCTCCTATAAATAAATTTAAGTAAAATAAAACAAATAATTCAGATAGGAATACTTTACTTTTAAATCAGTATACAAAAACTGAATTAAAGTAAGAGGAAATTCATGTTGTGATTAAAAAAGCGCAAAGCTAACTTGGAAAGCTAACCTCATTAACGATATTTATTTATATTTTTCTTGAATTTTAACCCGAGTCGTACAACGTACAGTAATCGTACGAGATCGTTAGGGAAAAGTATCGAAAAGAAATAAACGGGCCGTGGAGGAAGTGCTCTTGAGATGTAGAGAGGAAACTTTTTAATTTAACGCAAATATCCTGGGAGGCCCACTCAAAGGAATGGAAGAAAATAAAATTAGTTTCGACTCAGCCTCATTACTGGACTTGGGCTACTGAATGCTGGCTGTATTAAGGCTGCTCTGATAGACTGCAAAATATGATCAAATAATTTTATGAGCTGCATATTAACAAAAATTCGGACCAAGCTTGATGGATTCAGGCCGAAATCTCTAAACGTTACATAGCATGTACTTTGGCTTAGACATGTTTTCGTCTCTATCTTGCAATTGTAGTTTGACAGTTTTGCGACAGTGCCAGGAATAACTCTGAGCTAAAGTACGTGCTAAGCATCGTTTATAGATCTTGGCTTTAGTCAGAGAAAGTAAGAGTTATCGTTATAATTATGCATCTTTCAACTTAAACACCTTATTCAACTTTGCATCATTATAGGTACATATTGTTTAAATCCAATTATATTGCATTAGAAGCTTGTGCTGTAACAGTATTCAAATACTCTATCACTAAATGATTAAAATAAACTTAATTGGGTCACCATCGGTTACACTATTCATTAACGCTGTTGAGCAATCTTCAAACCCATTATTACTAATTACGTTCGTTATTTCATGCCATATGGTATAGCCATGCGTGACTTAAGCGATTTCAACACTTTGTTGCATACCGCTACCATTTAAATATGAAACATGCTTGTATAAACAGAACACATCTTAAAACTTAACCACTAATAAGAAAGAGTACTCTTAAAGATTCAACAAATGTTTTCGGCCATTGAAATCATCTAGTCAAGTCATTCCGGATTCTTCAAGCCGTTAATTAAGAACTGCGACGGAACCCTTTAGTCCAAATAAAAGACAATGAGCTCGTTAGGTGGAAATTTTTACCAAGTCCTCCCCCGCTCTTCCTACTGTGGTGGTGGAACTAGATAAGGAATGCTAATTGAAAACGAGTCGCATAGTAATAACTATGCATTTTTGCTTTTTGGGAATGTTTGTGAAGTATTAACTACCTTTATTCATCGTTTGGATGGCGTATGCTACTGTCGTATAAAGAAGAACAAACAACAACAATGAGAGACTACAAAAAAACGATACTTACAAAATAAAAGAGAACGTGTAAAGAAAACTATCAATAACGAAAAAGATGACAAAATCAACATCCATACTTCCATAATCCATACTAATATTATTAATTCGAAAGTAAGTCTATCTGTATGTCTGTCTGTCTGTATGTTACCTTTTCAGGCCTGACCCACTGAACGGATTTCGACAAAATTTGGCAAGGATATATGTATATGGCACCCTGGGGAAAGACATAGGCTACTTTTTATCGACATACGACGCGGGCGAAGTCGCGGGTGGAAGCTAGTTTATGAATAAGTTAGAGTTATAAATATGAAGGATCCTTGCTATTAATGCCACGAACACCTTTAATTGGCGATGTTTAAATGTGGGTACCCAAACGTAAAATTTTAGCTCTTGGTGCCTCCACATCACACCCAATGAATCTACTCCACGTCGCGTCGGTAGTAAACTGACAACGACGGCTCAATGTCGCAAGAGCAATGCACATGTCAAGTTTTATTGCAAACGTGTTTGTTCTTCTCCATGACTTCTTCTTTCCATTAATCTTGTTTTATATTTCGTCTAGCATGTGATTTTCCAATCTCGTTTCATCAAATTGAATTGAACATAATTTCGCATTAACAGTATTCATGTAATTTGATAATTTTAAACGAACAACATACCTTTTGTACTTTTGATTTAACAAAATTGATCATTCAACGTATCTATCTATACTTGGGTTTTATCACTCCAGATTTAATTACTAAACTTTAACGCTCACTGTTTACACTATTCCACATAAATTGCAAGTTGAACAATATTTTTAGGTTCGCAATGTTTATCTTTTATAAACATTCACATAAATTATTAACGGACTATCACTGGCACTCGAAATACTATCCAATATTTTTTCGGAATCACTGCATAAATCACGTTCGTCCTTCAAATGAAATGATGCGAAACTAATTCGCGCGACAAAATCATGGATATTCTAGACTTCAGTGGCATCAAGCGTGGGCAGTGGGGACTAACATAAATAAAAATACTGTCTGTTTCCTCTTTTGGTGATAATGTGGCTGATAAGAGGTCGGCGCAGGACGTCCGCGGTGATAACCGTTGACCGGTCAACTTAAATGAAACGAATATTGTTTTAAATGTAAAACAGCTTTGTTAATATAGTAATCTATGTATATTGAGTCACACTGATACCAAAAATAGTGGCAGTAGTGTACTCACGAATAAGAATGCGTCTGTTGATGCAACGCCGGGAACGAAATAAAAATAGATTTTGTTAAGTTTGTGTGACAGGTTACGCTTATTTCCCTTCCGAATAGAGCCGCCGTCGATAGATCTATGGTTATTGACATCATTTGAGCGAAGCGGAGCAATATCCAACCATGTCAGTTTTTAAATATAAAAAATATTGCACAATTAGTGGCAAATTGCCAACGCAGCGCACCGGCCAGGAAAATGATGCAAACCATTTTTTTAACAGAATAAAACTTTTTGTTGCAACACTGAACATATTTCAATCGTAACAATGATTCATAAACGACCAATTTCAAACTACATGCGAACTAATCCCCAGCAGATTCAACTCAAAATTGGTATTACAATAAAAAAAAACTATACAGCGTAATAGTGAGCTCATAAATATACAATTGGTGGGTTGCTTACCTAGCTGAATCACGTCTACTGCCCCCAAAATATACACAAAAAAAATATATAATAAAACACAAAATCCTCTTTCCGCACGTATGGTTGGGAGTTCGTTACTAGCAGAAAGGAAAACTACGATTTGAATTCGACAAAGTCGCATAAACGAACTGACAAATCTCCTCCCCGGGGGGACACCAGTTACAATTGGTGCAAAAAAGACACATGTCGGTACATAGACAATCGTTATTGCACACCCCTTGAGACGCTTGATGTCGTATATTGATTTATCGATAAACAAAATTAGGGTTATTCTGATGTGAATGCGAAGAAAAGACTGAATATGACAGCTGTTGATTCAAGTATTCATGCATTTTTTGTCTGAATATAAAGCGTCGGCGTCGTTTGCATACTTTTTTCTGTTATTTATTATACTCAATTAACTAAAAAACTAAAACTAAATTTAAAAGGACTAACCAACTATACCAATAAATATAAAAACAAAGGGACTCTTAGGCGTCGAAGTATTTGTCCGCATCGCTGTCATCCGGAAACGTGCCCAGAAGACTGGCAGCATTGCCACGTTGAATGGCAATGCTAATTCTTTGGCCAAAGAACAGGCCAGCCCTCTGGTCACGTGAAGTGTCGACCAGTCGGCGAGAAATTTCCTTAAAAAGGAGACGCGCACTCGGGCCCCATGACCCGAGCGTTTCGACCCCAAACGTTTCTGTTATTGGTATTTGTGACTGAATCTGACAGCCTCAACGACTTATTGAAAGAAGACATTGTCTTTTAAGAAACCATAAAAAGGCATCACATCTATAAACAAATCGGCCAATGTGTTATTTGCACAGCTGTATCAAGTTAAATATTGGTTCTAAATCCATTTATAATGAGGTCTCTCTAATTCACCAAATTAATTACGAAATATCCGTTAATTTGGCCTAATTAGATCTTAATTATCAGATATCGAGTATAATTAGACTATCTTGGGGTCTGTTATTGTTACTTTCACACCTCATAGCAATATTTTGGTTTCGGTAGCATTATGTTTGTTGGCAGTGATTCGGTCCTTGTATCGGAAGAAATATTGGTAGTAAGCCAATAATACATTATTAAGGTGTGTAGTTCGCTTTACACAGTACCAACAGATACTTCCTAGAAATCCAAAGAGTGGTTGTATGCAGAGAAGTCGCTTTGAATGGGAGAAAATACACTTAGAACATAAAAAGATAAATGCTAAATAAATTCGCTCAAAATAGAATCGTACACGTAAAAATATTATTTCCACTCATGCCCTGTACATTTCCACGTCACTCAAGATTCATTTCATTTGTCCAGAATCCTATCCTTTTTTCCTTATGTAAATCAATATGACTTCCCAAAGTCCCTTCTTCAGATATAATATTCTAAACACGGTGGCCCGCGTTAAGGCAAACGTAGAAATTTGTCACATGAGCGATGGTTCGCCTACGTGTTTCGTCGTCCAAATCCCAAATATAATCCGTCGCAGTTCAAATAAAACACACCTTTATTACTTTAAAGAGAAAAGCTTAAATCCAGCGCGGCGTCCTTCGGGGATTTCATATTTCATACGAGAGCGGACGTGGATTATCGTGCGAATTTATGTCTTAGCGTTCTAATCAAAAAGTACGCTTTCTGTCGACTCCCGACCTCTCCACGTTTAGTGTTGTAGTTACGCAAAGTGAGACTGTATGATTTCATGCCAGCAAAAGTAAAGAAGGTTGACAAATAGGTCGGGCGTGCCGATGTTCAATTTTATTAAAATTAAAATGTTCTATCGTGACATTAATAAAATACGCTAAGGTTTAGAATCGCTTGCAACTCACCGTTTAAATTTACAACGGGAACACGAGGGATAAGCTGAACATTTTTATTATCATCGCGCTAGTTTATTGCGTCTCGAGTTTGAGCATTAGAAATAATCTTCAATATGGGGTGTATTATTTACGTTTCCGAGTACTGGAGGTTTGTCGGGAACAGAAAATTGTCAGGGCGGTCTTAATGACAGCTTTTCCGTCAAGCAAATAAATGTAGATCGAAATAGACGTTTCCGATATAGGGGAAAGCGTTTACGGAGGCGAAAATTTCTAAAAACAAAGCGAACGATAAATCTGTCGGGCCAGAACAAAACAGCGGAGTCGAAGGGCCCGTCCACAGTCGTAACTCACTCCACGTACAATTTTACCGACAATTTATTCGACATGAACTGTACTTGTCAATCGCTGACGTTTGCGTATCGGAAAAATAAATGATAGACATAAAAGAGTGGCTGGAGACAAGCGTGACTTAGATATTGTGGTCACGTAGCAGACGCGCCACGACGGAGGCGCAATCTTCGAGGAAAGAATTACATTTATCCAAAACATGGCAAAATCTTGAGTAATTCAACGCATATATTCGATGAATAGAAGGATACATAGAGAAAGCCGTTGAAATGTGTGACAAGATGGCGCCTAATATTATTTTTCCTACAATAAAGGAGAGAGAAAGAGTAACAAATTCACGTTGAATATAAATCCTGTGTTCTGTTGATTTAGTGATTGGATTTGGTGCGAAACTCTATAACTCCTGACAACAGCTTGTATAATAAATTATGGCAGACTAGAATATATTTGAATGGATTTTTATTGTACTGGCTCGTATGATTCATAACAGATACAATATAAACATTGATACTGTATTACGTATTTTAATGTTTTTATTAGCAATATTGAAATAAAACGAGCTTAATATTCTCATTTCATAGGATTTTGGCTGTTTATTTATTGTGCTTTTTATAGTAACAGGCGTTCATTGCTAAGGTAACCATATATGTTTGCCAATGAGCGCTGCAATAAACCGTCAGAGGGAAAATTCGCCATGTTCACCATGCTTGACTGATCCTGGCTGTAATGGCGATTGCAGTTTGTAGTTATTAGCCGGGAGGAGCAGCCCATCCTTAGCAGTAATCCTTCAGGTGACTTTAATGACACCATTAAGAAGTAGGGAAATGTTCTTCACCGACTTCATGGAAAAGGTGAGTTTCCACTAGGTGTTTTTCCAATGAAATAGTTAAAAATGAAGAAAATTAATTAAGTTTTTCCTTGAAAAATTTAAATGGACACTATCAAATTGTCCCCTTGTAATTTAAGTTACCTATGTGTAAAAGATATGGTGGAAGAATTTCCACATTAAGATACATATTTTAGTAGGCGTCATGCGCATGAGCTCGGCCTAACTCCCTATTTTTTTTACAGATGTGATATTGACCTCTATATTTGTGATGTAAGCAGTTGTCTTATCACTTTAAATTGAACGCCGACAGCTTATAGACCTCTAAATCCCCAAACGTACAATCACAGCTCAACACACGATGATTGGGAGTCATCCGAAACTTAGATCCGAAAATCCCTACAGCGAGTGTTTGTTTTTGATTTTTGTCTAACGAGACAATGGGGAAATGATGAGCACTGTGCCGTACGTCGCCTTTGGGATTTCACCCCATACCCACCCTCGAGTTGTAAGTCCAATCAAGTCTGAACTTTATTTAGTTGGTGATAGAGTTGGAGTTTATTTTGAACGATTATGGAGTTAGGATGTTTTTTGCTGGCGTGGTCACATATGGCGTCGAACGAGCCACGCAGAGTGACGGCATGCCACTCGGGGGACCAGGATTGGCCTCCAGTGCTCCACGGGACATTCACTATGTCGTTGGACACTGGAGTTGTGACGAGATTTAAAAATCAGGTGAATTTGCTGTTTTTCCTTGCTTGTTTGATTTTGTTTCTAGCATTATTGTTGTAATTGACTGTTCTTTTGTTAATTAATGTTTTTTTTCCGGTTGATATTATTAGACTCTCGACTCGGATAGGATACGGAATAACCTGTATCAGAAACAAAATGCGGTGAAAAATGAGCGTCAGGATTTTTTTATGACAGTCATACTTAATTCGTAGAGATTATTAGCAATTAATCTCACAACACTACTGATCATTATAAAATAATATGAACGATAGGTACGATCGGCTTACATAATTCAACTCATCAAAATATCTTAATTATCAGTCTTTTGTTAAGGCATTGATCATAACGAGTTTCATACGCTTTAATTGTAAGCTTAGAACCACACCGGTACATCACTTACGCAATTAGAGCAACGAATCAATGGCCTACTAAATTAATAGCGGCAGTCACTAAATTAGTGGATTAGTCAGTGCTAACCGACAATCGATAAGATGTACGTTCGTGTATCGCTAATTAGACGGTCTTGTTTACTTTTGTAATGATTTGACATCAAAGCGGAGGGAACATGTCACTACTGAATTAAGTGTGAGAGCAGTAGTTCAAGTGACATCAAGGTGGGGTTTAATTATTTTTCACTTTTTATTTGTTATTTGTACTATTTTGTATTTCACGAACTGTGTCCAAATAAACTTTATTCTTTCTTTCTGTCATTGCACGAAAAGAAAAAAAAGATACTATACAACCTTTTTCCGGAATCCTAACTAATATTATAAATGCGAAATTGAGTTTGTTTGATTGTTACGCATTCACGCCAAAACAGCTGACCGGGGGCGAAGCCGCGGGCAAAAGGTAGTTATATTATGATAACAATTATATCTGCTTGGGCTAAAAATGCGTAGGATTCAAATTCTCTTGAAATGGCTCTCACAGTGGGATAGACCCTTAACAGCGGGATGAGCACGGCTTTGTGACATGGCTCGAGTCACACATTTTATCACAGTCATATAAAATGTGTGAATCGAGCCATGTCACAGTAGGCCATGCTCGCCCCCCCAGGATGGTATGAAAGCTCACTTCTTTGCTAACTAGGTTGCGGATTCACAACTAAGGACACGGTTTATCCGGGACCCTTGGTAACAGGCAACTGAAGGAACACGGGTGGGTTTTAGTCAGTAAAAGACAAGACAAGGTTTATAGATGTCATGTAATGTATTTCTAAGTTAACTTTCTACTACATTACAGTTAGGGTAAATATTTTCGGGAAGTCTGAAGTCGCTAACGTTTAGTTGGAAAGCGTTCTACTGTGGGACAGAAATGGTCTGGTTAGATTTTAATCCTAGGTGCTATCTAAAATATTCAAAGACTGTTTACATGTAGGTTTATCGAAATAGTTTTTGTATACCAGTTACCACCATAGTGTGAGTGCATGAACGTGAAGTGTTTAATTCACCAATATCTAGTGCGTCAACACCGATCCAAATATCCATGCATATGCATACAATTACAGTCCGCCCGCTAACACCCTAAAACCAGCGCGGTAAACCGTTTCTGTCACTCAACTAATATTATTTGTTGGCCATGATAAATTGCTGAAACAGCTGATAAATTCTATGGTGAATAATTGTGATGATTTTGGCGTATTAGCCGTTACTTTTAGTTTTCATTTGTTTTCATTTTGGGATGGTTGTCAAGGGATTCCTGACGTATCGTGAGGGTGACCGAGATTTTGGCTTTAGGTACCTAGGTACTTTCTTGAAATGACCAAGCGATCGTTCGTTGGCTGATGATCCATTTCCCGTTTGTCTTTTGTTTTAGATTTGATATCTGAACTGCAAGAAACTCTTGTAAGATTCCCTTACCTATAAATTACAATGACTATGAATCCTTTATTTTTCTGTTTTTTTTTAAAATGTTTTACTGGGTTTTTTATTTACCTCCAGATAATGAGCGGGTATGTCGCCACAGCGAAGTATGTAAACAATACACTCTTTCAAATTCCTTATTGGTCACTGTACACTCTCATTCTAACAGCTTAGCTGTTATTGGTTCTGCCTATATATTGTGTTATGGTGTACCAAAAAATACCTCTCCAAAACCGTAGCCAATTCCTCCGAATGACACACAGGGGAGTAATCCAAACTTGGCCTACTGAATCTGTCTGTTACCGTCAAGCTTCGTATCGCGAGACTCAAACTTAGTGATTTATTTACGTTGCTGTATTGATCGAGTGTATAAAGGTACATTTAGGGAGAAACGGGGTCAAGTTGCTACTGGTACTCTTTGTACTCTCGGTACTCTTGCTTAGGGTAAACTCCGCGTCATTTTGTTTGTTTTACACAAGCAAATAATCTGAGAGATTTGATTGAGTTGTGTTCTCGGAAGCGGAGGGTTATTTGATGTCTTTGGATGAAGCCGAGCTTTAAGACTGTAGGTATTTTGTGTTGAGAGACGGTGGTTGATTTGATTAAGTTGTATTTATTATATCGTTTTAATGTTGTACCAACCTGGTACAGTCATATCCGAATTTAAGACGTTAGGCGTTAATTTTATTTCACGGATAAAATCAGGCCTTAGTCGCAGTACCAATGTGGTTTATAATACATCTGAGACAACAATAAATTAAATTAAATCGTCGACAATTTGCATGCGTGGGAAAAATAAAATACAATTTATCACATCACATAGTTGAATCTGCGATGGCACATGTCGATAGGCGATCATTTTCAAATTCAGAAGCGTGACGAACATGAACTTGAACCAAAAGAAAAAGGTATCAGCTGTGTTTGTGCGCGGAACAGCTGTGCGTTGGTTGAATGAGTAAAATATGGTGCTTGAAAGTAATATTATTGTCCCAATTGTTACGTGAATGTACTAAAGTGACTAAAATCTTAGGTTTCGACTGTAGTTGAAAATTAAACAAAGTTGAAATTGACTTACAATAATATTTACAAAATATTTACGGTAATAATATTAAGGCGTTCGTTTAGGTTCGCAACAAATTGGGCATGAATGTTTTTCTTAGGAAACCAAAGTCAGCACAAATATCTACAAACGTATAACTACGGAAGAAGCCGATTTTTTTTAAATATTAAAGAAATAGGTACTAAACTTAAAACAAACAGAGGAATTGAGAACCTCCTCCTTTTTGAAATCGGTTAAAAACAAAACGCCCACTTCTAGACTTTCCAATTTGCGGGACTGACTAATAACGAATAGAATCCGAAATAAAGAAACTAGCACCTCCACATATACACAAACTTTTATAACCTATACATTTTTATAAAATTTTTTTTTATACATCCTAAAGTTATTGACTCCAAATTGTGGTCTTATTAATTCTGATTACGAATTGATAGCACTTTCAGTTTCAGGATAATTATATTAAATCAAAATCAAAATCAAAAGTCATTTATTCAAACTAGGCTGAGAATCAGCACTTTTCGAACGTCAAAATTACATAAGACAGTCCCCCAAAACGCCCACCTTTCACATTAATTACTAGAACATCGCTAATGACGCGATGGTGCTTATGCACCTACATAGATGCGATATGTAAGTATGCAGCTATATGCGTTGATGGATAGTAACCAGCCTAATTACGTTCGGTATCGGATTCACATTACCTATTACGGTTTTTATTGCGGAGATGTAGTTTTAAGTGCTAATTAAGCGGTAGTTAATGGAGCTTTTTGAGAGTCATCATCTGCCTAGCCTTTTCCCAACCATGTTGGGGTCGGCTTCCAGTCTTACCAGATGCAGCTGAATACCAGTATTTTGCATGGAGCGACTGCCTATCTGACCTCTACAACCCAGTAACTGAGTAATACGATACCTACCCTTTGGCAAGACTGGTTGTCAGACTTTCGGGCTTTTGACGACCCGTAACGACTGTCAAAGATACACAAATAACAGCCGGGACCAACAGTTTAACGTGCTTTCCGAGGCACGGAGGACTCTCGATATGTAAAGATGGTCATCCATCCACGGACCAACCCCGGCAAGCGTAGCTTAACCTGATGAATCAACCCGTGGGGCTGTTATTACTTAGCCACGAGCTCGTCCTTTGCTTTTTGAGAGTGTTGTTCTTTATTAATTTCTTATCTCGTAATTAAAAATCACAGCATTATGCTGAGCGATGGCCTTTTTGCGTAGATGTGACGCATATTTTCCCGCAACTTTTTATTTTTTGTGTTTTTTCATTGCCTCATGTCTCACCGCAAATAAACATTTTCTGTCTTTTTTTCATACTGCTACCGATTTATTTTGGCTAACTAAGCTTTTCTTCACATCATCATCATAAGCTATGCTCTTTGCTGCATAAGCTATTGGACAAGTATTTTTCTTTTTTTACGTAATCAAAAAATTACGGCAATACATAGTTAAAATGTGGCATGACGTCACTGATCGGTAGATTTTATACTGACTTGTAACGTAGCGAGCTCCCACTCCCCCAACTTTAATGCGTTTTATCTAAATCGTTTTTTATTAATATGATAAAGAATAAAATACGTGTCTAATATTTTTTTATTGACTGACTGACGTACTAAATAGTTTTTTTTTTACCCAGTCATTATCACTATTGTAGGTATACTTTGTCCATTCTGAAACGACGCGCCCCACTACCGCATTAGGCCGCCATCAGACGGAATGCATTTCAACTGCCCACCAACTGAAAATTTTCAGTTTGAATGCAGTTACATTACGAGTATTGCAGTCGTACTAAACAGCATTCAAACAGCAAGAATGCAGTCCGTCTGATGGCAGCCTAATGCGATAGTAGGGGTCATAATTTCAGAGTGGACAGGCTTTAGTTATTTGATAGAATATTTTTTCATATCTAAATAAAAGGTATAGTCGTCTTCGTAATTGCTTAACATCTAAAGGTTACAATATCACTTGCACGTCATAAAACTTCAAGGTTTAGTGCTTCAAGACTCAAGCGCAACCCGCACAGAAAAAAAGCCCTGTAGCGCCTTATCATACGTCGGTTCATAGTTCGCGGTGTGAACCAAAATAGGCAAACACGCGATAGCTACATGAGCGAAGCTAAACGAACTTAGCTTTGTTTCCAGTGTGGCCTGCGCTTAATGTGACAGTAAGATAGTTTCATCCTTTGCAAAGTTTTAATTTACTGGGTGGTTTTGTCAAAAATGGTAAACCAGTTACGAGGCTGACTATACGCACAACAATGCATTTAATATGCTTGCCAATGAATACAATCTTTTAAAGAAAAACAGTCATGCCAATCGTTAAGAAGTAAGGATAAAAGGCGGAACCTAACCTAATCACAATTAGGAAGACGCCAATAAATAATTCAAATTAAAGTCGATACTACCTACCGATCTGCACAGCACTGTACCGGAGGTAAATAATTGAAGTAATTGTTGGGTCAAATCGGGTCAATTAATCATCGGATGCGGTCCAAAGCCGCATTATCAATTTATAAGCCGACCAAAATACTCTATAAGGGTTGCTACACACATGTTCGGGTCGCCCCATTCTATTCGGCAGTATTTGTTGAACAAGAAAGCCGACCCGAAGCAATTAGGTACACATATTCGGCTTTCATTCCGCTGGTGCCGATCGGCAAACTTGGTTCAGCATCATCTACCCTCGCTTATTTACTTTCGACTCGGCTCGGCAAAATTCGAGCTAAGCCGAGCGGTGATTTCCCAAATATCTACATAATCGAATATAATAATTATATTCCAATTTAGAATATATTCGATTTTATTGCCCGGCTGAATCATGCCGAGCCGAACTTGTGTATAACACCACTAACGTTTGAAACTCCCACGTTCGGTTTGTTCAGCGCAATTTTGGTCCGAACAATGTAGCTGATTTTAGACTAATACATATTTACGCTAGGATGGCAAGCTGTCGACCAATGAGTTATGGGATGCGTCGTATTACATTTTTACTAGATAGTACGTGGCAGATTTTGCTGTGGAAATAGCAATTAAATATATTTTCCATGTGTAAATAATTATGTAACCATCTCTAAAAGCTGATTCACATTTGCATTACTAAAATAGCAAGTTAGGTTGCTTGACGTCTATACGTGACCACTTCACACCGAAAAAGAGCCACTTTTGGACTGACGTCTTGATACAAATCTTCTTACTTGAACTTAACTCGCTACTTATCTAAAGCAAAATGTGTAAATCAGCTGATATATAAAAATTTCTGTAGATTTTTTAAAAAGGCGTCAAAGCATCACTCGCTTACGGAACTGGTTCTATTGAAAACATACTGTGGTATCCGGGTACCTCTTATGGTGGAATTCCACGATCAGCAATATTGCAGACGGACACACCCGGCAGATGACCACAGACCGCCACACATCACGCCTCAGGCGCTCCCGATATCTGCGATACCCCGCACATACACCTTAACACGATCCGTCATCCGGGCTCGTCAGTGTCCGTCCGCAAAATCGCGGATCGTAGGATTTTGGTATAAAGCTTGCGCTGAGTACCCCTAAAAGAAGGTATAAACAAAATTTCGCATCAAAAATGTTAATAAAATAATCTCCCGGAGATAATCGGGATATATGGAAAGTAAGTGATTTAACGCATCGCCGTATCCGCCCGAGACCCCATAAAAAGTGATAAGTAACGCGGGCCACCATAAAATCATGGATTCATCCCGTGAGACACGGCACTAAAGTGACAATATCATAACGCCGATACACATCGCGGGTGGTTTGCGTTGGTGGTGCGATAAAGACGTAAAAAAAATACTAGACCACTCAAATTGATCTGAGGATATTATCCTATAATACCTTACACATCTATTAAGTTAGGGATCTTAATAAACTGGTCCTATCATCGTGTGGGTGATCCGATTTAAAGATCAACTTATTTTTTATATTTTTTAAGGATCTCATAGTTGTTGCTCATGTTACTCTAATTTGTTTTAAGACGGATCTTTATTTAAATAGAACTAAGCACTGAGCATCTCTATAACAATAGAGGCACTTTCAACAACGCAAACCCATTCAGTTTTCAGAGAACTGCTTAAATAGTTATGGAGATAGAAACGCAGCACAAAGATCATAATTTCCTTCAGAATATAACCTCACAACAAATGGAGACGAGCTGACAAAAACAGTGAAAGCAAAAAAACCATATCGTTCTAAATTCAAATGCGACGAAAAACTCATAAATATTATATCATTCGAGAGTGCAGCACGCTCCTAAAAGCGCACTAAAAAACCTTTGTCCCGTTTCAAACAATAAACCGAAATATCCGAGTGACTAGAGACGGAACATTCGAATGTAGTAAACTTTATCTTAATGTCTCTATACAGTTTAAAAATATCCCGTCCATATGTTGGCTACATTCGATGCAACAACGACGGACGTTGTTTGTCGTCCCACTTTGTAATACGCGTGTATTGATGGCAGGATTTCATTGTTTTTTTGGCCTTACAACATGTAATATATTATAGAGTATGACGGCTGACTACAGAGAAATGGTTGTTTTAAAAAGTTGAGCGCCGAAAAATCATAAAGGTCGTGTTCGAACCCGACGCGACGTAACGTTTTGTCAATCTTTTTACGTGTAGCCTATTATTGCGAGCGATGTTTTGTGGTCAGTTAATCATGTGAACGTGTCTTTCTTGTGACTCGGTTTCGAAATAAAATCGGACAAAACATGGTTGTTTTTGTAATGTTACATATTCCTGAAAGATGAATGACATATTGGAGACAAATTCGACACAATTGTAGAACGGCTAAATTCATCTTATTTCTCAATACACTACACGTTTCTAACCAGGCAAACAAAACATTCCATAACAAATATTTCTGTCCAAACAGCGACCCAACCGAGCATATCGTCGACATAAACTAGCCTAACAAACACCCCCATTACCATTTCAAATGCCGCCATTTTCACGTAACAGTTGCATATAGGCTAGGAGCTAGGTCATAAAAGTAACGCACTGTCTTATCAAATGCCGCGGGAAATGTGATGGTATCGCCTGGTATGGTAACTTTACATGCAACTAGGGACCCATCGAGTATTACCTTACAACACACGTTTGAAATTCAAAATTTCCGTGTACACCGATGATTGCTGTAAGGGTGAGAAATGTATATTGGAGGTAATTTATATCTGCGAATAACTTAAAAATTTTTGTTCTTTGTGAAATTGTAATATTTAATTTCTGTAGTGGAAGTTTCTGTTATGTTAACAATGCTAAAGTTTTATAAGGTTTCCTAGTTCTGTTATTTATACTGAAAATTACTTATTCTTTACAATTAAAAGTTTGAAGAAATTGCGTCGGCGGTGTAGCTACATAATTTTTACAAAATTTAAAGGTGGGTAGAAAGTTGGTCCTACATTGGCGTTAACCTTTACCTGCGAATTTGGGTCAATATGATTAAACCTTACCTACCCCTTAAAGATAATAAAAAAACCCTTGATTTTTGTCACATAAAGTCATCATACGACTTTGTGGCCTGGTAATCAAATCAATTTCTATGTCTAAACCAACGAAGCACCCACTTAATATGTAAGAAAAGCTATGAAAAGTCAACCCCTTCGCTGTTTGTCCCATAAATACTCCATCTCACTGCCTATAAACATACAATTTTTCGTCAAATCAACACTGTGATGTTCGCACGTGCCACCTTTCAAAACGCTTCGCTATCAACATACAGATATAATTGAATCGTTTACTCGCGAAGTGGCCGATTTAACGTATGTTTGCGTCCCAAAGCGATTCCGTATCGATTTATAAAAAGATGATTTGGTAAGCGATTAGATATAATTTGTTGATATTTTGGGTTGTTAGCCGACGATGAAAATGTTTGTGCGAATAAAGGAATGTTTTTTTACGTTCTGGCTTTTATATTGACAGGCTCTGTTTTTGCTTTGAAAGGTTTTTGATCTATCGCTCAACTACTCACGATATAAATGTGAAAGTACGTTTTTTGTTTGTTCTACTTTCATACCTAGAAATATGACTGTTGGTAAGTTTGGACTCAAGGTTTGATTGGCGTCACGACACCTGGGGGTCTACTCTCTTAGCACGAAATCCGTAGTTTCGTCCGCAGATACGGGCCTTTCTTACTCCACTTGTGGACATAAGATTAGTTGGGAGCCAGAAGTAAACATGAATGATAACACGATTTGTCAGTGGTCCCTAATTACGACGTGTTTTTGTCGATTCGAAAAATTGAATTTGTCATTTGTTTTGATGGATCAATTAGGTACTTTCGGACGGGCCCTTATGTTCGTTGACGGACTTAGATAGTAGACCCCCAGGCCTGGCCTTAACCTTTATTGAAAGAATCTTCGCGGCAACAATTAACTTGCTTTAGGTATATACAAAACCAGGCATTTTAATTTAAGCACACACGTCATATCAGAACATCACGCTTGTAGCCCCTGAATGGTTAAGCAGAGGTGTACTTATAGTAACACTCATATTTGAAATCCCACGTAATAGGGGGTGAGCCTGTTTTCATCAACCGGGCACAAATCCAGACTCCGAGTTACTACTGAGAATTTTCTGATGGATAAACCTAACCTAAGAAAGATCTCAGGATAAAGAAGAATTAGTAGACCGAAGATCTATTATGATCATCATTACATCTCCCAAAAAGTTTGCATAGTCGTGCTATATATTCCAAGACTTAGCCAATGAAATTCACAAACAAAAATCGGAAACGACTACGAATAAACAATTTGGTGACACGGTCAAGTTAAATAAAACACGAATATGTATTTTTAATTCATCCTCATCCCAAAATGCAAACTAAATAAAGCATCGAATCGAAATAACGACGGTGCGAATGCAAATTATTTAATCACCTCGCCGTGTAGCGTTGAAATATGAACAAAAAGTAAAGTAGCCAAACAAAAATATTGGCGACAAAGAAGAAGTTTCAACGGTTATGCCGTTTTATTAATTATTTCGTGTTCGTAGAAAAGTCGAGAAAAACGGGTTCACGAGGGAATTTTGAATTTGTGTTTTAGATATTTGCGTAACCTTTTCCAAACTATGTTGGGGTCGGCTCCCAGTTTAATCGGATGTAGCTAAATACCAGAATTTTACATGGAGCGACTGCCTATCTGACCTCCATAATCCAGTTACTGAGTAAACGATACCCCTTGGTAAGACTGGTTGTCAGACTTCCGGGCTTCTCATGACACATACCGACTGTCAAAGATCCACGAATGACAGCCGGGACCAACGGCTTACGTGATTTCCGAGAAACGGAGGGGTCTTGGTGTGTAACTATGGTCACCCATCCACGGAACAACCGTGGCAAGGGTAGCTTAACCTGATCGATCAACCTGTGCGGCTGTTATTACTTAGATACAAGACCCTCTAGGTATTCCCTCTACAAGAAATATCAATATATTTGCGACAATAGATTGATATTTATTAGAACCTAATATGACTCCCAGGAACCTTTCGTAACTATTTAACTAAGGGATTATTAAGTTTATGGTTACAGAGGATCTACGAGTGACGAGAGTCAACCAATCTCGTAGCTTGACTAAAAATTTTCCATCAGCATTTTTCGTTAAGATTGTGCATTGGCTGCGAGTTCTTTTCCTGAATAAATGCTTCATCAATGTTTCAGCAAAATAAAGTAGCCAGTATGAACATGTATGTTTCATATTATGTAAAATTGATTTTCATACAAAATGGCCGCTGTAACAAGCTTTGTCTACATAACTCTGTCGCTTAAATAGAAAACAATGAACAAAACAGCGCAGAACGGCGTCCACACAAAGCCTATCGGGCCCTATGTGACTGCAATGTCGGCCTCTATAAAATATTTTCAATACCGAGGGAAATTGGTCAAAAATGACTCCCCAACAAGATTATCTCAGCTGCTCCAGACTTTAAGCAGAAATGCGACTTACATCTCACATTTTAAAGTTGATTTTCCTTTGATAACTTTCAAGTATTTTAAGTATACTGTTTCAGCATTATGTAAGTTACTTCGGGGACTGGAGAAGTAATTTGTTGGGGGCTTATTTAGTGTTCTTTGCTGAGAGATGAAATTTATTTCGTAACATGTATATTGCGACTGGCTCGAATAACTTGAAGTAGCGGGCATAAATATGAGAAAAACAAGGACACATATTATGTATGTGAGAAATATATGGGGCTATTATAAACTGGGTAAAAGGCTTGTAACACTTTTCATGTTTTATAACCATCGGTTAATCGCAGTACTAAAAGTGAACTACCTAACCCATAGCAGTCTCGGAAAGGTAGTTTACTTTTGTTGTCTTTAAATCTTCATCGATTGTTGAAAGCTAATAACAGAAACAATCTTTTCATTAACTGGGAAACTACACAATAGACACATTATGAAGATGCCCCACATAACTCTAAACTCACATAACGAAGCATCATTTGGCTAGCAAGCATTGCTACCTCACCCAGAAGAAAAAAATACCCGAAGAAAAGCAAGCGTGCTTACTCCCCGCACAAAGACATAACGACGCACTTTCCCAATTGACAGTACGTATTAGAACAACGCCGCTCCCCCTCTACCCCTTGGGAGACCGTAAGAAGACAGGATCACCAACTTTTTCCATCTGAAACTTGTACTATAAATCGTCACGGGCCGCCGAACGAGAACTATCGAAAACTATCCCCCGCCCCCCGGTTTATTGACAATTTATGGCAGATTTGCATTAGTAGTGACTAAATGACTCGACGAATTCCGAGTTAGAACGGGTTGGATTTAGATTTATTTCTGTTTAGTTTTTCGGAATTGGTTTTGTGTGAGAAAGATTATCGGCTGGTTTTATATTTTGACGAATGTCGAACTTAGCAAGAGCGAATCAAATCTAAGCGATTTTTTGGTTCCTATTGCTTTATGACTTCAACCTTATTTTTGAACAAAGCTAATAAACTACGTTTTAAGAGACAGAAATTATTGACCGACAGTACTATATAACCAGTGTGAATGAAATGGTTTTGGGTCAACGGATTCAGTCAGGATGTTTTATCACGACCATCTCCTCAAGTTTAGTTCATGATTAAACTTGTTCAATGCAAACAGACATTCCACCAAAACATACCAAAGCTAACGACTGATTAGCATCGTTCGAAGCCATAGCAAGTGTCGGATTTAAAGTACACTACACTCCAAACGGTATTGTATTTCACATAAAGCACCGAATGCAAACCTCTGTCTTACATTCTATTCTATAATTTAATGAACGCATATCTGAATAAGCAATAGAAATGTTGAAATGTTCCATACAGGAGCGAATGTACAATACGGTTAAATTGTGCCCATATGAAATTCTATTAGGTGCCAATTTGTTCCCGCTACCAACCGGTTTTCTCGACAAAGACTGTATTAGGTAAAGAAATACTCTGGATGTATGTAGATTGGGCTGCGGGGAAAGTGGAGAAATATAGAGATCGTAAATGCTGGCGGTTGAGTTCATTCTAACTTTATAACGTGAATAGCTTGTGAATAGTATTCTTGAGAGTACACACAATGTTACAGTTTGCAATAAAAGTGATCAGCACGTTTTCATGTATAGTGTTTTCTGGATCAAGTATAAAGCCTTCACTTTTTTTAGGGTCTCCAAATGCCATCGATTTTTAACCGACTTCTTCAAAAAGGAGGAGATTCTCAATTCGTCTGTTTTTGTATGTTTGTCACGCGATTCTCCACCAATTATGAATCGATTTTGATGATTCTTTTTTTGTTTGGTAGGTCATGCTTCCGAGATGGTCCCATAAAATTTTTATTAACTTTACTTGCGTGGTTTCTCAGTTAACTTCAATATTACGTATTTTTTCCACTTAATCTTTATCGACGACGTTCTATGTGACGCCGTCACTGTTATTCACATGCAGGTAGTGGTATTCGAATTTGTGTGGGGTAAGTACCAGAACTAAAAAGTGAAAAATAGAAACGTTTTACAAAAAAAAACCGACCTTCAAAATTGTTCTGTTGATTTTGCGCTCATCGAATCCCAAGTGATCATGACAACAATGATATTACAAACACGACTGTTGATTGAGAGCAGTGGTGGCCCAGTGTTAACGTCGGTGACTTACTTTGTGTAAATTATTTCATCACCACTGCTCTCAAATCGGTGAAGGAAAACAGCGTGAGGAGACCGGCATGTCCTAGAACCAAAATTTCGAAGACATGTGACATCTACCAACCAGCACTGGGCCCGCGTGGTGGATTACGGCCCACTCCCTCTCACAGAGTCCTATGTCCCAGCAGTGGGAACATTATAGGCTGATTATGCTGTTTATTGTGCCGAGAAGGACCATTGCAAGGTTGATATGAAACAACGTGCACAACATAGCATTTGCCTATGGTGAAGTGTTAGTAGTACTTGTTATTGAAGGCTCTTCAATAACAAGTCGGTGTTACATCGTGTTTTTGTTATTGATTTCATAACAAATTTTTAATGACTTCACAAGTCTGTAGTCACCAAGTATCGATGCCGTGACCGCACCTACCGCAAACGAAACACGATCTACTCGATTAGATGTCTGTACAATAAATAATCGATATCGCTCATTCGCTTCGACGTTCACAAATAGCATTTTAATGTTTTAGTCGACAGCTGTATAGTAAAAATAGAAGTTTTAGAAGGAATAGAAAATGTAGAGAGCTGAAATGTAATAGTGGTGTAATAGCTATTTAGTTATATACTAAATGGGTGCAATAAATGTATTCTCCTACTGGGCCAGAACAGTTTAAGAAACATACCTAGGTGTACCGTTGAAACGAAAAAGAAAGAAGTTATGTTCAAAATAATTTGGCATTTAACGTCATTCAAAGTGTGGCGGTACCTACATCGCCACATTCGAACTACGCATCAAAGACCTGACGTCACACAAAAATCCTGACGTCACAAAAATCCTGCATCGCGCAATTAGAGTTTATCGTGCAGTGAACATATATATGTACAAAAAATCCAATATCAATCATTGGGCAGTTGCCCGCCAGACACAACACCCGTCTGGTAGGAGGATCCTCCCTTTTCTATGGTGGATGAGTGAACTTTACACCCTGTTCCTCTTACTCCTAAATTGGTGACCCCGAATATGAACGTCAACGCAGCCTTCGTGCAACTACTCCAGCGTGACGTCATCATCATCACTCCCGCAAGCTTTCAGTGAGGCGAGTCACACAGCCAAGCCAACACCCGAGGCGTCAACGGGTATCCTGACCACCAGCATGCAGCGAACGCGCATTCCTGGTCATCACCCGCAGCCTCATCACCCTAACCCACTGGGGAATCACTTCAATCAACTCAATCACCACAATCGCCGCAAACAGTTCCGACCCACTGCGAACAATGCGGCACCCGGTTCCGACTCACTGGAACCACAACTGGCACTGGCAAGCATCGCAAGATACAAGACTCAGCCCACTATCGACCTTCGGTCTCCGGAGGGGAGTGATGTGGCGGTACCTACATCGCCACATTCGAACTACGCATCAAAGACCTGACGTCACACAAAAATCCTGACGTCACAAAAATCCTGCATCGCGCAATTAGAGTTTATCGTGCAGTGAACATATATACAAAAAATCCAATATCAATCATTGGGCAGTTGCCCGCCAGACACAACACCCGTCTGGTCGGAGGATCCTCCCTTTTCTATGGTGGATGAGAGAACTTTACACCCTGTTCCTCATACTCTTAAAAAAGCATTTCGGTAATATAATAATACTAGCTGCGCCCCGCGGTTTCACCCGCATAAGTCTCGATCCTATGAGAATGTCGGGGTAAAAAGTATCCTACGTCTTAATCCAGCTCATGGTCTACCTATGTGCCAAATTTTATCTAAATCCGTTCTGCCATTTTAGCGGGAAAGCGTAACAAAAAAACAAACAAATTCACTTTCGCATTTATAATATTACTAGCTGATGCCCGCGACTTCTCCCGCGTGGACGTCGGTTATTATATACTAAAACCTTACTCGAGAACCACTCTATCCGCTGGAGAAAACAGCATGAAAATCGGTGTCGTAGTTTTTGAGTTTATCGCGTACAGGACGACAGACAGATGCGGCGGAGGACTTTGTTTTATAATATGTAAAGCTAAAGTTATCATTAGCATGGTAAGCCCTATCTTACCTTTTTAGTATGTATTTTCAGGCTATTTAACTCCACAACCGGACCAGAACATTTCTTAAGCTGTATGAATTCATTCCAACCTGTGTAATTCGCATCAAGACTACGTCAGTCGTCTTCTTTTCCATCCTCTACAAATCTTTACATCCTGCTTCATATAGAAAGATAAAACCACCTTCCCTCATAGCGAATACCTAGTCCATTGCCAAAAATACTCCAGTTAATATCAAAAGAAGTTGTTTGCAAAGAAATCCCGTCGAGAAACCGCCCCATTCCACTGCCAAATAAGCTTGAAAATACCAGAACTGAAGTGTTGTTTTAATTTGTCGTGTTACTTAACAAGTGTTGTGTAAGTATTCAAGTTTCCCTTTGATTAGAGACGAGAAGATTTCTTGATTAAAATGTCTCAACAGAGTGACTGCGGTTGTTACTATTGAAGAGCGTGTTTTGAGTTACGTGCGCCTCTTTGAAATTTGAAAACTTTAGTTTATCTCCTCTAAGATTGTTGGCATACTGTTACACAAAATGTTTTAATAAGTTCTACCTTATATAATATTTGTATTTGTAAATAAAATGATGCGAAGACGAACATTTGGATGCCAATGTTTGTATTTTCGTTCAAATATTGCTCTTATTTCAAGTTTTTGTTTAGAATTAGTTTTATTTTAGTTGTCCTAAACCTGATTTAGTATTTTAGTTATAACAGTTGCGTAGACCGAGGACAGCACAAATAGTCGAGCCACGAATTACGTTAAAGACAATTGTGTCATTGATGAAGTATCGTCGGGCCGTACGGAGGCAACTGAAAACCTTGGCACGTAGGGGTGCCCGAGTCGGCACTTATGAGAACCATAACACATAAATACAATTTCGGTCGGTATCATATCCATATTTCTTGCCTCACTGATTAGATATGAAGAATAATATTTTGTCGGGGTAAAATAATATCCTGATTTATTCTTACGGGCAAGATAACGGCGCGAAGGATGTGCCCGTAATGGTCGGCACCGGGCCGAAATTGTCCGAAATGGCCCGAAACGGGCCGAAAGTGGCCCCTACCCAGAGCGTATTTTTACATATTATTTTCAGGGGAAGCATTAAATTACAGGGGATTTTTTGTGGGGAGTTATGAAAGACCATATTTTGCGGAGGTGTGTGGAATGAAAACGACTCCTGCCTTCGAGAGGCGAGAGAAAAATATAATTATATGTTTTATGTGGTTCTATATTTTATTAGGGTAGGCTTTTGTACGTAAGTTTCAGGGTGTTAAATCAACGTGGAAAGCGTTAATGTGCTATTTGTCAGTGTAAACGCCACGCTCAGACATTTGGCTTAGAGGATGCAATTTTCAACAAAGCGTTTAATACAGGAAGGATCATTCACGAAACACGGTCAACTTAGTAATTATGGTATTTTTTTGGGAAAAATGCAGCGTACAAAAAATTATGATAATCCTAATTTATTAGAGATTATTTAGATACATAAATACAGGTTATAACAAATCTACACATTCTTGTAAAATACATAAAGGTTTATTGAGTGAGACGCCACAAACAAAATCTATCTAAGTTATTCGTGCTTCTGTGGTCAGTACATATATAGTATCTTATAAGGAAATATGAAGCGGTGATCAAAGGTGATGAAATAGTTCAATACCTTTACAATCAGATCATCTTCGTGGATCCAGTGTTGGTAAAACTGGAAAATAAAAGAAGGTTTCAGAAGAAAAAATTGTATGAAATTATGTTTTAATGACGTTTGTAACTAACAATTCAATGATGATTTCTCTTAGGTTCTGTATGAAATTGAATCCACAATACTTTCCATTAATTTATCGACCCAAATTGTAAGCTTAAACTAGGCTTAAATTCTCCTGAAACACACCAGTCTCCAGTACTATTTGCATTCGTCCATTATAACAGTATTTGTATTTGAACATAGAACAATTCCAGGAATACAATTCAAAACATATGACCAATAAACAATACGTTGAGTAATTCGGTCGAAATCTATTATGCGAGGATAATCCTTCAGGGTCATGACGTCATCAGTGAGGTCATAGCTCCTATTATGTATTCAGTGAACCGTAACCATTGGGACGACTCGAATTTTTATATGTAATAAACAATTGATGAGCGATCCGAAATCGTGAGAAGATTTTTAATCGAGAATCGGTCAGTTGCTTAAATAAAACCAGGAATACACTATCGGTAACTTGCACAAAAACATGCATGTGGCTTTCATTTCTTTTAAGTACTACTTCCTTACGTGTCTGTAATAGTGTATAATGGATGGATGGATGACCCCTGTAACACAGGTTCCATCTATCATTCGGGTTATTGGTCAAATAGTTGTGCACCTGTAAGTCCTAAACCTGCGCATACTTTGTACATTACTTTATTATTAGTATGCAATACAAACTTCTAATTGATGATAAAACCAAGGGACCGCTTGCCAGTGCCCTGCCACTAAAGTACGCAAGTAGCTTGCTAATCAGAAGTTGTTAGGGGACAATGGCATGCAAGTAACTTGCATACTTTCGTTAAGTTACGGAAATATGTGTTCCTTGCTTAAATTGTAAATTCCAGGTGCACCGATATAACATCATACGCTTGACTGTGGTCGGTTCACTGCATCGATTGCACTCAAACAATAGTAGTTTGTATCAAAGCAATAATATGGTGGGTTTAAGGAGAGCTAGTGAGCATAAAATGTAATGTTATCTAGTCCTATCGTATGAACCGCATCCTTGTATTGACTTTTACTACTGCATAGGATACAAGGAAGTCGAGTTTTGTTTTGCTTTCAACTTTCAAGACAGAATAGTCTTTATATAGCTAGTTTTAACAGAAAATTTATTTTTACGGTCTCGAATTCACACTGAAAAATTTTCTTCCACACAAAAAATACGTTTTCAACTACCAAACCAACAAATAACGCGAAACAAAAATAAAAATCAAGCGAACTTTAAAAACCACGTTCCCTAGGAAAATTCTACGTAGTCCCGTTCATATGTGGCATTCAAAATCAGTGCCTCGACGCCCTGTTCGAAACAAAACGTGAGAATGGTACCTTTGAAATCGGCTTTCTGCAATCCAATGCATTAGAAAGAGACGGCCTCACAAAAAAGTGGCTGTACAGAAAAGGATAGATGATATGCGGACAGTCTGAGACGCGAGTTGAATTGTAAATGCGAATTGCGAGTCGTGGATGCAGTTTCAACCTAGTTTGCGTTACCGGTTAGTTTTCTGTTGCAAATGGACATAATTTGGAATTCTTTCGATTTGGAACAGCAGACGCTGAAATTAGGAGAATTACCGTGAAGTTCGCTAAAAAGTTTGAAAGTCGATGGAAATTATTGTGGTGTTTAGCTGCTTGTTATAGTGAGATTAATGAACAAGAAAAACTTATATAGTTAAACTGTAATTCCCACACTTGATTTTCAAATAGTAATCCAAACTCATTTCAGAGTTTTGGCGAGAAGATACAAGGTGAGGTGAACAAAAAATTGTGATATCCAAACACACGTTACTACTGCTTATTAGCGATTAAGAAACCGAATGACGCTAAAATTCCAGCTTACACAGTCAGAATTATCCCATCAGACAATAACAAACGAAGTTACAAGTCGAAAGAATATCTCCCAGAAATGAATACAGACCAACATTACTAATTAAGTTATTGAAGAGTCGAACAAACTTGTTGAAATTCAAAGTGGATTGTTTTTACGCCGTGGCGTAATCAAACTAAGGAATTTTCACAATTTTAACGGTATATTTTCAGGTGAAGTGAGCTGGGTTGCCTTGCAATCTTATTATTATGGACCAAGTTACCTGAGTTTGTTTTTCAAGTAGGTACCCCATGGATATTTTTAAGGTAATGGAGATTTTATTATGTTTACCTTTGGCTTGTGGAACGCTTTAGTACGTTAGTTTAGTTCTTCAATCTTTTTATGATTTAGTGAGAGTGGATGCAAGTTACTTTAAGTTACTCTTTTTGGCAACGAATTCACTATGTAATAGTTGAGTTGAGTAGACTGCTGGTGGAAATATTGAAGTGGAATAGTTAGATAGTTATGTCAGTTAGGTTAGGTACCTACTCGTACACACGGCTACACATCAAGCTATACATTTCCAGTTTATGCTGATCTCGCATTGTATAGATTTCCGTACAATGCGAGGTCGGCTTATACTGAACAAGTAAAGCTTGATGTGTAGCCGTGTGTTCAATATAGGATTATGAATTTGTGACTCATGAAAATGTTTGTGGTCAGTAACCGCAAAAATCTTTATAAATAAAGGTGTCATATTTATGTGGATGATGTCAATAATAAATTATATTAAATAAATTACTCTTACAATAGTATTTATGACGGAAATATTTCTGACACAGTTGGTATCATTTACACACGTTTTAAGTTTTGGTTTTTGATTAAATGTGTTTTTCCACGCATTGAAACACAACACGAAACCTGATTCAGCACTTTCCGAGATGAAACGAATTGACATTCCAACATAGCCACAAACCTTTTTAAAGTACCACTAATAGACACCCGAACAAAACGAGCTGATACACTAAAATCGAGATATCGGTATTCGGATTCGGATTGGACGCATTATCGATTCATAGGACATCGAAACATTTCAATTAGGTCGCTGTAGTTTCAGAGGCGTACGTACCTAGGTACAGGTCTATAAATTCAGAATGAAGGTTACCTGGTTTATAGTGGCAGGCACCGTTTCTAACGAAGTCTAGGTTTGAACTAGAATTTAAGTACTTTTATATTTGATGATATTTTCTCTTGATTTATTAACCTGTATAGTTGCTAGATATAAATCTTTCAATGCCAGCGTAACTTTGTTGTTAAATTGTTTATCTCAGTATAATTAAATACCTTTTTATGGTTCCAAACGGGAGCCTATTACTAAGCCTCCGCTGTCCGTCCGTCCGTCTGTCTGTCAGCGGGCTATATCTCATAAACCGTAATAGGTAGAGTTGATAATTTCACAGATTGTGTATTTTTATTGTTGTTATAACAATAAATTAAATAATCTTAATATTTATAATGGGTCAACAAGAAACGTGTTTCATTAGGCGTTTTTTTGTATGGTACGGAACCCTTGGTGTGCGAGTCCGACACGCACTTGTTTGTTATTATTATTATTGTAGTCTATCCCGTTTGTATTAAAAATATAGAAATACTCACTTATATAACTATAGCTGCAATCATCCCCATTCTGTTGCGACTCACCTGCAAAAAAGAAGATTTTTTTTTAAATTTTGACTTACCACAAAAACTTGGGCACATATTCAACGCGAGTCTAATGTCAGTTTTATGTCAAACTCCATACAGAAATGTCATGTTTAAAAGATGTAGGGCTAAAAAACTGATAAACACGGTTTTTTGGTAATAGGGTAAGAGTTTAACTGTCATTAACGATACACAATAGAGTTTTTATTGTTATCGACTTTTACAGACAAATCGACAGCTAAGCGGTATATTATGTTACAGCGTTACTTATTGGTAATGATGTTCGGTAAGGTCAGCTGCGCACTCGCAACTGGCGTGCGTGTATGACCAGCCCATTTATTCTGTAAAAATCTCACTGTGAAAAGTTAGGTGAAGTGAGCTCGAAATGAGAATCTTGAACATCACGTGAAATGACAGCTCACTTTAAGCTCACTTCACCAACATTTTCACCGTAATATTTTTACAGAATAACACCGCTGGGCGCTGATATATGAATGTAAATGAGCCAAAAGAAGTATGTAAGGATCGTAGCAGGTAGTGTTCTGAAGTTTCTGCCTACCCCAATGGGAAGAAGGCCTTTATGTATGTATGTAAAATGTTATGTTATGGAAAACTATAGTATCTACGTTTATATACTTCCATTTTGCCTTTCGTAGAATAGAACAAGAATCTAAAGGGGTCACGTTGGTCTGCCGACCGCAAAATCAAACTTTGTGGAGTTGTACAAACAAATTCATTCACGTCCATTACGGAATCGTGACGTCACGTACAGGAATAAAACACGTTTTAACATCTAAACACTTTTGTAAGTATACTTTACAGGGACAGTTCATTCACAAAATAATGACTTATTATCTAACAAGGAAACGTGAACTATGACTCTCAAAAAATAAAGTCGAAAATCGAGTCGAAACTACTTTGATCGGAGTTCGGCAAGCTTCACAAAAAACTCGACACGCGTCATCTCTCTCAATCAAAATTGAATTCTATTACTGAATGGGTAGGGTTGAACTGCGAATGGTGATTCTAAGCATCGTAACGTCACGTCAACGTATATCGCACCGTCACGCGACATTAGATATGAATCTGGAACTCCTTAAAATGTCGTAATGATGTCTTCCGTGTGTTTTGTTTGAGGATTTCAAAAGCTATTCTCAAGTCACTCGCGTATGGTTATTAATATAAAGTTACTGAGGCATAATCAATCGTTTCTGTTCTTTAATTTTTTAAAGCCCTTGTTTTTATTCTATATTTATACGGCTGTTAGCCATTAGTCGAGTTGCGACTAACAGATAAACCACCATTGTTATGAGCCGTTCGACTGCGGCCCATAAAACTGGGTCAGTCAAATCTAGAACAAAAGGCGATATTCCAACATATGCTCACCCTACAAAAAAACCTTGTTTTTAGTTCTCAAAGGTATCACTGCCGAAATATCGAATGACAAAAGGCTAGGGAAACTTTTTGGCGGAAAATCGGTAGTCGTCTTTTTATCCATAATGACGTAACTCTATACTTTATGGGCCGCTAGGAATTTCATTTTGGGCCTTTATATTTTTGACCACGCAGTTCCCATGGGGAGTGAGGGGATGAGGTATTAGGAGGGGGGTGTTCTTTATCGTGGCCATTGCGGGCTCTTTCACGTACGCATATTAGGAGAAAGGTCCTTCTAAAAGTCGTAAAGAGGTCGACTAAGGTCGGTGCGTCTATGATGTGTCTTTAAGCTTCTTTTTTATTTCTTCCGATCGAACTTTCGGTTTGGAATTATGTACGTAAATAAAAAGGTTGTGTGTGACCTTTTTCTATTATTCCATGATAGGTATGTGTTCATATTCTAGATTATGTTTCATTGTTCTTCCGAACAGTGAACGTAAACTTCAAAAGCAAAATATAAACACACTAGCGGCACCCCCCGGTTACACCCGCGTAAGTCTCGATCCCGTAGGAATATCGGGATAAAAAGTATTCTATGTCCTATTCCAGGTCACGGTCTACCCATGTGCCAAATTTCATCTAAATCCGCTCAGCCGTTTTAGCGTGAAAGCGTAACAAACAATCTCACTTTCGCATTTATAATATTAATTAGGATTCACAACACTGTTGTTGAGCATAAATTAAAACTGATCACAATAAAATCAAAATCAAAAGTCATTTATTCAGACTAGGCTGAGAATCAGCACGTTTCGAACATCAAAAGTACACCAGCAAATCCGTCGGACAAAACAAAAAATAAACATAATAATGTCGGGAAGCAGATATACGGGGCCATTGTGGTTCAAGAGGCTCTACAGTCACAACACTAGCGCTGTTCAATACCGTGTGAAGTTTTTTTTACTTGCAGCACTATCTTTGTATGCATCATCACGATTGTCTCCCATAAAGAGTAATCTTTAACATTCCAACGAGACGTTGACATGTTCCGGGTTTTCAAGACCGTGCAATGTAAATAAAATATTGTAAAACGATTGTTTACCCGACTGCCCCAGAAGGAGGATAATGTTTTTCGAGAGTATGTATGAATGTATGTTTGTATGTGTGTATGTTTGTATGTATGTTTGTATGTAGGTTTGTACGTATGTTTGTATGTATGTTAGTATGAATGTATTTCTATTTCTTTGGCACGCTCTGTAGTCTAAACGGCTTGATGGATTTTAACATACGAGGTGTCGTTAGGTTTGTCTTAATTGTGGGAGTGACATAGGCTATAATTTTTTATATATTTCATCTGCAAATGCAAAAAAAGAGAGGGGAAGTTATTTAAAACAAAAATTACAACAATATTGATTTCAAATAAAAGCTAGTAATGAGTTAATTCCAAATATATATATTAATAAACCTATTAATAAGCCAACACAAAAAAAAACAAGAAACAAAGTTCAATGTTTGTTTTCCTCTTTTCGGTTATAGGTTTTTGCAGTCGGGTTTTATTTTTTTAAATAATTTGTTTTTTTAAAGAGTAACGTTGGAGTTCCTTGCTCATTCTCTTCTACGCAAAGGTCATTTAGAAGGTGCAACTAGATCAAATTCTCCTTTTTTTTTGTAAAATATGACATTATAAAAAATGCTGTGAGACTGCCTCGGTGGTCTAGTCTACGCAAGCACTTCTGCTGAGCATGAGGGTCTGGGTTTTTCCATCATGAATTTCTCAGTAGCAGCCCGGAGTCTGGGCTTATGCCCAGTTGATGGCAATAGGCTCGCTCTCTATTACATCATCATCTGCCTAGCCTTTTCCCAACTACGTTGGGGTCGGCTTCCAGTCTAACCGGATGCAGCTGAATACCAGTATTTTACATGAAGCGACTGCCTATCTGACCTCCACAACCCAGTAACCGGGTAATACGATACCCCTTGGTAAGACTGGTTGTCAGACTTTCGGGCTTCTGACGACCCGTAACGACTGTCAAAGATCCACGAATGACAGCCGGGACCAACGGCTTAAGAAAGAAAGAAATACGTTTATTTGCGGCAAACATGACGCTAACAGGACAAATAAAATATACGAAAATAACAAGTTGCGGGAAAATATGCGTCACATTCACGCAAAACGGCAATCACTCAGCATAATGCTGCGACCCTATGCGGGACAGAGCCCCAGCGCTGGTTTTCAGTGACAGCCGGCGTTGACGTCATGACATCAAAACGGTGTAGCACATAACGAATTAACAATAACAAAATAAGAAATAAAATAAATATACTAAGTGTTTACAAAAATATAATATTTATGATGGCAACATTCCGTTCCGTCAGCGACTCACGCGCCACAGGCTTATTGCAGTCTGTGCGCGTAGCTGTCATTTATACTATTTGGACTGTTTGACCTTGACACAGAGACGCTTAGACATACTGGCTGGTTACGTAACAATTATTATGGCGCAATTAGGTACCTATTATTTCATGTTATGATGCATTAAAAGCACAGACTATTTAGAGAACATAAATAACAAAGGATGCATTGAGTGTTTGTGTTGTGCAGCTCCAGTTTTTGTAAACAGTGTTTGTGGAATTTGTGTGAGAAGGTGAATATGACAAACAACGGTGATAAAGAGATCAACCAATGACCAGATGATATGTGAGAAATAATTAATATTATTAAAATGATATAGAATTATTTTCCTATTAAATAAATTAAATTATATTGGATTGATATATACATTTGTTTTCAGGGAACCATACCAACTTACAAGCCACAGTGTGCAGTTGATTAATCAGGTTTACTCGTAAATTACAGAAATAAATTAAATAAATTTGGCGTTCCTAAGCATTCATGAGTAGGATGCACTGGCACGAACAGAAAACAAAACAGCCCCAATAACAGAAGAGGGAAATTCAGAGCAGCCCACGCCCCGGGAGATCCCAAGCCAAAGCCCGCATGCCATGACCCCTGAGGTGAGTGAACAAACACTAAAAAAGTACATATTTAAGATTGAAACAAGATTTGTTGATGAAAGAGTAACTTTTTGTGTTGGTATTTAAAAGCTTGTAATGTTTTCAGGCGCCGCAATGGTGGTGGGAGATCATTCCAACAGCGTGTGGCTGCAAACTTGAAACACCCCCTGAATGCTGTAGTTCTGTGCATTGGCACCGACAGTGGACTTACCATGGAGCGAAGACTATACTTTAGGTGGTTTTGTTTCCAAGTTAGCTTGTCATAGAGATAGTGAGGTTTTTGAGTTGTAATAATACCAAACAACAAGTTGGCCAAATGATGCTTCCTCCTGGCAGCCATCTTTAATAAATTTAGCCTGTTAATGTATGGAGTTACATGACTTCGTCGTGCGACATCAACACAAAAGCGAACACAGGCATTCTGAATACGTTGTATTACACGCTCCGTTCTTGAAAGCAGGCATGGTCCGTAGACTGTGTCGCAGTAATTTAACTTGGATAGGATGAGACTATCTACAAGTTGCTTCCGTACTGTTATGCTTAGATACTTCCGTATACCATACAAGACCTTTAACCTATAAAAACAGTTTCGGAGAACATTGGTCACGTGGGCCTCAAAGTGCAGTTCTGGATCCATGAGTAGCCCTAGATTACGTGCCTGTTCCACTCTCTCAATTTTCTCTCCCATGATGACCATTTCAGGGTTGGCAGACAGTATTGCACTAACTTGTTTCTTAGAACCCAGTACCATAAATTTAGATTTTAGGGGGTTTAGAACAAGAGAGTTCTCCTCCGACCATACAACCACCCTATGCAAATCCTCGTTTATTTTCTGCACAGCTGAAAATGTTTCATCCCCTTTAAAGGATATGTATAGCTGAATGTCGTCGGCATACATATGATATTTGCAGTTAACAAAGGATTTTATGATATCCGCACTGTATAGTATGTATAACAAAGGCCCCAAAATCGAACCCTGAGGGACACCCCTTAACACTTGGAGGGGGGGGGATGACACCTTTGACCCGTCTTCTCTCTGCATCTCTACATATTGAGCCCTATTAGTTAGGTAGCTTTTAAACCATTCTACAGCATCACTGTCGAAGCCATAGTAAACTAGCTTCGACAGCAGTAAAGTGGTATTAATTGCGTCAAAAGCGCGGGAAAAGTCTAGCAGAGCCAGAATTGTTCCCTCCCCCCGGTCACGTGCTTCGAGGATACCACCCACAACATCAGCCAGAGCCGTTGCAGTACCTCTACCCTTTCTGAAACCCGACTGAAGGTCAGGAAGAATGTTGTTATTTTCGAGGTATTCAATAACCTGCGAGTATACTACACGTTCCAAGATCTTAGACAGGCAAGGTAGAATACTAATTGGCCTCAAGTCCTTCATGGTAACCGGGTTATTGTTTTTAGGGATAGGACGTACAATAGCGCACCGCCAGAGTTCAGGGAACGTACGTGTGGCTATGGACCGGTTAATGATATACGTAATCGCTTGCAAGGTAGTAGGCAACGTGAGAGATATCATGTCGAGACTTATACCGTCTACGCCCTGTGCATTTGACCCTAGACTCTTGATTATTTTCAGGATCGACTCAGGATTGGTTGTTGTGAGTGCGAATGAGGCAGCGCTATACCTATGAGACTCAAAGTAGGACAATTGCGGGATATTGTGACAGCAATTACCGGGGACATCCAGAAACGCCGCATTTATGTCATCGGGGTTATTGAAGTGACTCGGCAGCAATCTTTGCTGATGGTCCGGAAGCACATCTGATTTTAAATTGCGCCACAATAGCTTCGGTTCCTTCAGTTGGCTATTGATGCTTTTGGCGAAGTATGCCGTCTTCTCGAATACCAGTGCCGTAACTGCTTGGTGCTTCAGATCCAGATAATACCGCTTATGACCCGGAAGTTTGGTTTTACGAAATCTGTCCCTGGCTTCATCTCTCAATGTCGACATCAGTCTGATATTTTCAGTTATCCAGGGAGTGGGGCGGGTTTTAAATGTCTTCCTTTTAATGGGAGCATGGAGATCGAATAGCTGGATCATAAATGAGTTAAATGTTTGCACCATAGAATTGACATCACTCATGTCTTCAATGATCGACCATGGAATAAGTTGTAAATCTATTTTAAAGTAGTCCTCTAATATCTCTTTGAGCGGACGATATATGACAGATCTTGCTTTAGCCTTATGCTTCTTAAAAATCGTCTCGCATGTGATTAACGAGTGATGGCCAAGTTCACTGTTATGATTCACCATGACATTGCGGATTGAAGTGTCAGTGCAGATTATATCAATAAGCGAACTACTATCACCCACAAAGTGTGTGGGTGTTTGGACTAATTGATTTAGGTTCAAGTAGTTTAAGAAATCTAAAAGTTGTTTGGTTTTCGGGCTATTGACATCTAGCATATTAACATTAAAGTCACCCAATAATATTACATTGTCATATGGGGCCAAACCACCAATACTGGCAGTTAAGCCATCGAGAAAAAGCTCTAAGTCTAACCATGGCGGACGATATGCAGTGCCAATGAGTAAATTTTTCTTATTTACATTAAGGGTTAGCCAGAGCTGTTCAACATTAGGATGGTCAGGATGAGCTCTAACTCGCGCAGTGACCCCATTTCTAATGTAGAATGCAACCCCCCCGCCTCGCCCACCACGTATAGACATAGGTCGCGGTATGTGCTCAAGCTTGTAACCAGGCACACTAGGCGCACGGTCCTCCTCACCCTTACGCAACCAAGTTTCGTTGATAGCCATGATATCCACAGCATGGTTGCCCATTGCTATCAAAAATTCATCCTGATTAGTCCCTAGAGAGCCCGCATTCAGTAGACCAAACTTAATACATTTACTGGGAGTCATTTGTCATCTGTGTGTTGTATATATGTCTTGTTTACCTGTATGTTTATGTTGAGTGTGAGTAAGTATACGTATATTTGGCGGAAAGAACTATGTTCGACAGTGGGCTGCAATGAGCTGAAATGATGGAGTGATTTTTTACTGTATTTGTAATTAACGTATATAATAATCATTGTAAATAAATTGAATGTACATAATTTTTTAATATTATTAGGGTATGTTGTAATAAATGTATAAAGTGAAAAGACATGTAGATCGAATATATAAAAAAGTATTAAGGATAACTCACCATGCACACCTGCCGAACTATGGTCAAGCACCCGATAAAAACAGTTGTGACGCAGATCCTCCCAGGTAGAGATAACTAACATGAGCTTAACAATACTAATAGCAAAAATAAAATTTAACATAAATAAAAATAAAACTAGAGAATTATCAGGCTGTTTCATTGACAGGTCCAAATAATCGAGCGATGTCATCATCGGTGCGGATTCTATGTGTGGGGTCACCAGGCTTCCTCCTGGCAAGAATGCGGCCGCGCTTGGTCCACACAAACCTCCAAACGAAGAGACTAGCAGCGTCCCGTGCCTTCCGAAACAACTGACGGTTTACTTTTGTAAGGCGCTCGTTGACGAAGAACCGCTGGGCTGGGCCGGACATGTCCAAATCGGCTGTCGTCGCACCACGTCGTACTCGCGCGCTCGTCAGCAGATCATCACGCAGATCACGTCGTGCCAGGCGCACGACAATGGCGCGAGGGCGAGTTTCTGTCGCACCCGCAGAGCTCGTCGCGTTGAGCTGCCTCCCGCCGACTCGTTCCGCGCTGACAATGTCGCGTTCCTCCAGGTTGACCCCTAGTTTTAGGCTTATGACCTTGACGATGTGGATCGGATTATCAACCTTGGTCTCGGGTATGTTTGATATCTCGACGTCGTTCGCCAAGAGGTCCTGATCTCTGTCATTGAGCTCGCGCCTCAACTCCTCTACGATCCTGTCCACTGCCCCAGTATTCGCAGGAGCCGACGATGACCGCCGCTCCAAGGCGTCAACCCTGGCCTCTAGGCCGTCGATGCGCGCGTTGCAGGTATGCATAGAGGTTTTGAGCTCCATCATCTCTATCTCCATTTCCTTGCGAAAGACTTGGATCTCCGCACGAACCGCTCTCAATTCCTCCATGATTAATTTCATGTCGGAGCCGGCGACCTGTGATATTTCTCGGGCCGCGGCTTCAACTATAGAGGCATTGTACGCCGGGGGGGTGGCAGCATTAGAAGGGCATGCAGACTGCATAGGTGCAGGTTTGGAACGAGTGTCAGAGCTGTTAGGCGTACTGGTTTCCATGCAGGCTTGTTCTACGGGTGTTACGGCTTGAGGGCGTTCCGAACTTTCCGCAGAGCCTCTGACTGGGGTCTCAGCCCTGTTATCCCTAACGAGGTCTTTTTTACACTCTGGACAACGCCAGCTCGTGGTAATTGTTGTTTTGGTAGGAATGCCTACACACACCCGGTGGTATTGAGCCTGACATTTACCACACCTAGCGCCCTCTACCGTCGAGATAAAGCGACCGCAACCTCCACACTTGGCACCTGGCATGATGGTAACCGTGACGAGCCTGTTAAGCAATGTGTATGTTTCTAAGATCGTACACTAGATGGCGCCAGAGATGACTCGATATGGATTGAAGATCGATAGCCACGAGAAAGATAGATAGATGGCTCTGTTATCACTTTAGTGCTGCAGTTACTGCGAAAATAAAGTGGGTAAGCAGGTAATTACGCCAAGTCACTGTGTTATTGTTTTGTAGTTTTACGTCCCTTATGCGCACTGTTTACTATTCACTCCAATATATGGCACGCTATGTAGCACTAAGTTTACTATTATATTAAATGTTTACACTGAAACTAGTGTTTTAAATTGTTTCCGATAAAAAAAAGATAGACAGGTCTACACTGAATACCTTATGCAGATCATATATGGATAGTCTTAACGTGCTTTCCGAGGCACGGAGGAGTCTCGATATGTAAAGATGGTCACCCATCCACGGACCAACCCCGGCAAGCGTAGCTTAACCTAACGGATCGACCCGTGCGGCTGTTATTACGTAGCCACGAGCTCCTGCTCGCTCCCTATTACATGGGACTTAAATATAAGTACACCTCTGCTCAACCGTTCAGGGAATACAGACATGACGTTATGTCAAAAACACTGTTGGTGAAAGTGATCATTTCGTAAGGCAAAAATGCTTTAGAATTCTGAAAAGTCAGTGTAAGCTATACCTATACACATATAGGTATTACTATACCTTTATATAGGTATTATCTACGGATCAATAGATCAGATGGCGGACCAGTTGAGTGACTTGCAAAGAGCAGTGCCTAAGACCTGAATTAATTTCTCGGAATAGGGCGTAAAAGCGGTTCCACACGATTCTTGGAAGCGAGGAGCTTCGCACGGAGACAGGCATGAGATCACGTAAATGCCGTATATATGTATGTCAGTAAGTATTAGTCGTATTGAGGCTAGTTCAAGGTATCTGTTTGGATAGATTTTGCTACTATTCGACTCAAATGTGCATTGATCTTTATTGCTGATTCTATTACAGCTATACCAGTAATATGATGCGTCAGGTACTTATAGTAGCCTGGCATTTTTGCTGAACTGGGCCTTTTTGGCGCAGCCGTGAGGCACACTCCGCTGATAATGTCCTACATCGCACTTTTTCACTTTTCATTTTGTTTCTTTATTTTATTTTGTTATTTGCTGTATATTATGTAAATGCACTTTCTTTCTTTCTTTCAATGATTTGGGTGAACCCAATAATTGCCTGCCATGAAATGAGGTCTACAACAGTAGGTAAGGCCTATTTCAAAACAAGTTAGTAAATAAATTACGTATCTAAACTTCGGCACACTTACGTCATAGTTACTCCTTGAATACATCACAATATTTACAATGTGCTTTCATCGACTTACATCGCAAAAATATCTACAGAAAGATATAAAACTTAAAATATCTCGTTTTAAAACCGGCGAAATTCCGTATAAATCGACAACGTCTTCACGTATAAAATTTATAGTCTAATGAAATATTGTTTAGCAGTCGGCGCCGGTATTACCACGGGTTTACGATTCATCCCCTCCATTTTTTTCTTGGGTTTTATTTGAAGACGCATTGGAGTGTTTGCGGTTTTCTTCTGTATTAGAATGGAGTGTAAGTATTCATTTTAATTTTAAAGTTATATTTTATTTATAGCAAAAAGAGAAACAGGTTGTTGGGCCAAATTTTGAGGTGTTTGATTACTTGATCCAGTATTTTTACCACTAGTAGCCTACCACTTGTCTGCTGTCTTCAAACTGTTTATTCAGTGTGGTGACAATTTTTCTTCTATAGCCAAGGAAAATAATCTGTCTGGAAGAATCTCTCGCAGTTAGTAGACTGAATTATATGAAATTCTTCAGAGACTAATTTTTTACAAGTTAGTATGTGGTTCCTTCTCTTAGTAAAAATGGATTGATCTTCTTCCTTCTTTCTTAACTTTACTTATGTTAAGACAAGCCGTGTACCTGGGGGCCTACCACCACCACTTACAGCAGTATTATTTTAATATTACTTCAGTGCAGGAAAGAGATGAAGCTCTACAGGACGTATAGCTCTAGCTCTTTCCCCCACAACGTAAGATTAAAATAATAATGCTGTAAGCGGTGGTGGTAGGCCCCCTGATTAGAATTCCTATATCGGCAAAAATGATGGATGAACTTCGACATGAACTTACATCCCCCTATTTGACCACTTTAGGCGATTAATTTTCAAAAATCCTTCTTTAGTGCTCACCTTCGTTAGTTATGCAACTCTTGCGCAAAATTTCATATTTCTAGACCCAACGGTTTAGGCTGCACGGTGTTTTTTTAATAAAAATTTAGATTTTTTGTGCAATATAAGATTTTTTATTATTTAGGTTTCTTTTTGATCTCGCTAAACATTTAACAATTTTCTATCGAGAATCCATAGTATCAATTCTTGGTCGAAAGTGCGAAGGGTGGGGGGGGGGCGACATTTCCGACTCCGAGCCGCCGAGTTCTCCTAATGACGCGAATATTTCCCGCTTGACGTTTAATTAACTATCAAAAGAGGGTAGTTTGAATAGCCTTCTCTAATGCGACGGTGCCAATCCTAGGCACAGCTTAGGAATCGCTTTTTAGTCCCGTTAACCTAATAGTTGTACTGACTTTTGCTAAGTAGTGTTTGAATTATTGGCTTTTGCATTTGGAACTAGTAGGTACATCTAAAATATGCAAAGTTTAAGTTGAAATCAATATGCGCTGAAAAATCCGTAAACTAGTTCTCGTTAACTTTTACCAAATCTGCTCGAAAAACTTTTATCGATATCTAAAAATAAAACAAAACTTATCGCAAATTAAATTTCCCTTAGGAGGCGAAGTTTTAAAATTGGTTCGGTTATTTTTTTTAGCTCTTGAGAGGCACGTTTAAGCACTAAATTATAAAGGTTTTATGATATTAGTAGGTAGGTAGGCATCAAACTTAGCACTAAAACATGTCGATTTTAAACTTATCTTGATAAGATTACGTGTTAAGCAGACATTTTTCCGTTACTTTTTACTAACTTGCGGTTAGCAGTTTCAGATCTCAGTAGCATGGACAAATCAGGGTACAGTTTCTCACAGTTCTATTTACAATGCAATCATCTATAACCGCACAATCAGTCTTTGTGCTCTAAATAATTCTAAATGATAGTTTTGTGGGTGCTACGGTGCAATCGTGCGCGACGCCGGCGCCGTTCGACATCCGATCCAGAACTTTACAATCGTTTTTTACGAACAAACAGACTAAAAACTGTTGAATTTATATACCTACAAGAAGTATTGTGAATCTAAAGAGGCTAGTTTAGATTGGAATTGTATGAAAAAATTAAATGGTGTTCACAAAAGCATGCTTGTTGAAGCACGTTTTGTTTTTGTTCGTAAGAGCATTATTTTAAACGTGGATTGATTTTGAGATTATCTTGCTTTCACTGTTAACATTTGTCACGTTTTTAGTATGGTTTTACTTTTAAGAACAGATTCTCAGTAACTGAGAGTAAAGTAAACTCTTATACAACTGTTGTGTAAGATTACTAAGTCCCCACCGTTCAGTGTGGTATTTTCGGAGAATATTATTTATAAAAGTAACATTTATGTTTACAGCTCGCTGGAAATTACATAAGACATTTATAAGTTACAGGATCTGAATACACATATACACTACAGCAAGTTATGACTACAGAAGTATACCTACAGAAACTAAATCCACATGTACATCACACACAGTCCATAACATGTTCTACAAACATTTCCTTCCCCCAAAAGTTTCAAACAATAGTAACCACTACTTCTCCATTATACCAAGCTCGTAAATTACATTTAATTTGACCTAAAATCAAACACTTAGCGCAAATGCTAGTAATACTTAGGCAAATACTCGTCCTAAGTTAACAACCTGTAAGTTAAAATAGCCCGCTGCGAGCCCAACCAAAATAACTCAGATAAAATCTATTCAAAGCTACCGACTTAAAAAAAAACATTTATTTAAAACAACCTAAGTACTTGTATGTATAATGATTGTTTATTCATTCAGTAAAGTAATAGGTATCCCGAATAATATTCGGGATATTACTTTACTTAGTTTACAAAATTCCTTTCGAAAAATGGGAAAAAATATGAATTTGTGTCTAGCGAAGAGGTGTAAATACATTGTGATCGTTTGGGACACTTGTGGCATTATTTGTTTGTGCTATTAAGTTTTCAAACACTGCTGTTATTTACTTCATAATATGGAACGTCTGGATTTATGGTCGCGGAAAGTACCAATATTATAGATGAAAAATCAGGTGTTTATGTTAGTGTTTCTGAACTTCTGCACCCGGAACGAATTAATGAGTGAAACACACGATCATCAGAATACACGAGTAACCAAATATCGTCTTTAGAATGAATAAAAGCCGTGTCTCGCACACAACGTTAAAATAAAGAAGGCCATTCATACAACTACGTCCGCGCGACTGAAGCCACGTTACGAATTCGACGGCAATTTTTTCACACCGTCGCAATACGGTCTACAATTCTTTGAAATATTGCCTCGACGCGTGCAAATTTCGCTCGCGTACTTTTGTACAAACTTACTGAGCATTAAAAAGGACCTTAGCACGACTGTTTAGGGTGTATTCTCGCTTGAGTTAGCTGCAAATGAAAATTGGCGTCGAATATAAGTTACATACGGTTGCCTACACAAAAATAACGAACTGCGCCGTCGAGACGGCTGTAGTAATCACGACGTGAATGGCCGACCATGGACTATATTATGTAAAGGATCTTTTGAGCTTTTCAAAGGGATTCTGAAGCGTTTTCAGGGCGGTTAATTACACGATACGGAGGCCGTAAGCCTGAAGTTTGTCTTCAGTACTGAAATTCGTAGCTATAAAGCGATTTTATGCTTCTTTAAGAGTTTCTTGACGGTTTGTGGTTTGTTTTTTCTTTGTTACGTTCGGAATATTTTCCCGTATAACAGTTTTGTGGAACATTGGGCAAGATTGAATGTTTTAGAAGCATTTGTGTTTTTGTAACTACTGTTTGTAATTGGCCTGTAAAATGAAGAACATTCGTATAGTACCATCATAGTTTGTTTTGTGTCAGGAAATATCCGCTAAAATGGAACGGGAAATTGAATCACGAGTTATGAATAATCTAGACAGTTTGCGATACGTAACAGTACAGATTATTGAAATGACTGTGTTATCGACACACTACACTGTAAGTGAAAAATATGATATAGCCGTATTTATTCAAATAAAAATATTCATACTAGAAAAAATATTTGAAATTTTAAAATCCACGTAAAACAATCCAGAACTGAGTCAAATCCTGCATATACCTTTTTGGAAAAGGTGTTCGAACAGTGGAACATAGCGGCACACTAATTCGCAATACAATTTGTCATAGTCTCACTGCATTGCAGTTTCCTACTGCGACAAAGAGCCATTCTGATACATCAGAACGACAAGCCATTGTCAGAACAAAGTGTGGGCCACTACATCAGAGTTTAATACAATATTCATTGTTGTTAGTACCTAAACTTTATAAACAAAAATGGGTTTAGCTACTAAAGCGCATTTTTATATGTAAGTAAAGTCTAAAGAGTACTAATATTCCTTTAAGGAGTCATATGTTATAACGACATAAAAGACGTTAGAAGGCAGCAAGTTTCTTGAACAGTAATAACAACATACTTGACTTTTAGAACCACGCTTTGTTTCTGTTAAGGCTTCTATAAAACTGTCGTAGGCGTCTAGAAATATCAAATGCCTGTAGATTATACAAAGTTAAAAGTGGTAGTTTCAAACTGTATAAGATCCTAGTATTTTGGCTCTAAGTAACTGATAAACAAACAGTCTCCGCGTCCAGCGCTCGGTGTTGCAACACGTCATGTTCTGGTTTACGACTGGTCAATCGTCATCCTGAGAATGCCTCGTTGAGAGGTGAAACACGTGTCGATTTCTTACAGGGTTTTTTATGACTCTTGAAGAATCGTTAAGCGGAATAGGTTATTAAATATCTACGTCTATTGTATTTTGTAACAGACAAAGTAACGAATGTAACGTAACAAAGTCCAAAACTTTGTAACGTTACACTTGTTACATTTTTCGTCGTTGAATTATGACAAGGTGCTAGAACCTTGCCATATTTCTAGCCCCAGACCTAGGGCTGGATGCAGACTGAGTTAACAGTCTGATAAACCTGATTTACATTTACATAAGTTTAGTAGGGACTTACACACACAATGAAAACAATGCACTTTACAATGAAAAACCTGTCACAACTCTTCCCTTCACTCATACCCTAACTATAGCAGGCTATTTAGGCATATTTTGGCGTGTGGCCAAAATCAGAACTAACACCGCCATCTGTTTTTGTCAATACAATGTCTGTGACAATTTCATAATTACCAACAACGCCCCCCTGTCAATGTCATTCAGGCGCCAGAAGATCCTTGTAGCACTGTAAAGTATATGTAAATACACAAATACTCAAAACATAAAACTTATTACATCACGCCTGTGTTCCCTGAAGGGTTGGACAGAGGTGTGCACATTCCGAAACTACTCAAAATGTTCAGAAAAACGTGTTTTTACACAACATGAAACTGTGCATCAATGATTAACATTACTAGCTTATTTCTAGTGTGTGTCTATGAAGGGCCAACATTTTCATAGGCCGGCTGCACTAGCAGCGAATCAATCGCTAGTTTAGGGGCTTGAGCAGAACGTGTTAAGCTGACAACGCATCGGGCAGTGTTACGATTGCGAATGTTCGATTTATGTGTTGTTGGCCTGTATATGCCCGCTTGTGGGTCATTTAGCACTGAACACTAAACGGATACATACGAATTTTGAATGAAGTACTCTCTCAAATCAGTTGGTATGCTTCGCAGTACTTTTAAGGGAATCGTGAAAATAGGATTAAGTCAAGATTATGAATAACAGAAAACTTGCGACTGCCAAATGGGAATACCAAGTCATCTTTCAGTTGTGGTGATTGTCGAAATGTGACGGTTAATTGTATAGAAAAAGATGACAAGTATGATAAAATAAAATATAAGGCACGATATAAATGGCAACTATAACTTCAGCATTAGAATCAAATTAAATTTTAATACACGGTCCTTCGAAGGAAGTATCTATGGATTGCAGGCACGTGGCGCATTTGTTTATGTCTGCCCCGTGGGAGACAGGCCATTGTCTGTATGTGTGTACACAACACAGCCAGTCAGGGCCACGATAAATAAATAACAGAACAGACTTCGGCACCAGGAGAGCTAAATTCTGTACCGACAACACGATATTTAATAATATAACGTTTAAGGTAGTAAATCTACGAAACTTGAAAGCTGTTCGTTCAACAAACTGTCGGGAAGCGAACCTGTACATTATGACTTACATAAACTGCCAGACTCCAACTTTTATGCCACCAATAAATCCTACGGTGCCCACTGGTTATTTCTAGAAATATCTAGAAAAATACCTTTAGTGTTTCCCTGGCTGCGCTTTATGCACTACGTAACGGCGTATTTCTTTCAAATTAGCGTAATAAAAGTTTTATTACTCGTAAATAAAATCGAGAGATGACTGTTGCCAGTACGTTGGAGGCACATGTTCATGCATAATATATTTGTTTTCGGTTTATTGTATTTTAATACTACAACTCCAAGTCATTGCCTTTTGCGGGAAAGTCCGAAAGGGATACCGGGACCTTGGCAACAGGCAACTGAAGGAACACGGGTGGGTTTTAGTCAGTAAAAGTCTGACACGCCCTTCCGCTCCACCCAGAGCGGGAGAAGTCATTCGATGATTCCCCAACCTCAAAAAAAAAAAGAAAAAAAGTCATTGACCTTTAAATCATAAAAGGTTAGAAGTCAATAATTATCGCACCCTTTAATCGTGATGTGTATTTATACGTTCATAAATCAAAATATCAATTCAAACTGTAAGTTAGGTGAGGCTAAGAACATTATTTATTGGGATTTAATAAATTTTGGTAAAAAAATAAACAAATGCTTGTGACATAAATATGTTTTATTCCAGTGACATAATTTTTATTTTGATCGTCAAATGACGTACCATAACTCAATTTAATTAAATAACGAAAACTTGACATGATTGTAACTATTTCCTAAATTTTTTTTAGTACCTTCCTACTTATACCGCCTAACTTACATATGAGTGTGACTGTGTTATTGCATGTATGTATATTGTTTATTGCTGTTAATTAGACATCTTAGTAACCTCTATACATATATTTTTTCTGAATCTTATTGTATTGTGATTTGATAAGTTTTGACTCAATTTATGTTAATTTAATGTCCACAAACTCAGTAGCAAACCAACATTGTGTTTTGCAGTGCCCTGACAGGGTTTATGTACAAAACCAACATTAAAAAATTGTTAAAATGCGTGATGGTACACTAGAAAAAATAAATAAATCGAATTTAAAACAGATATTATTTATCTATATTTTAAATTAAATTCTTTGTATTTATTTATTTGTTCTCATGTACATCACACGTTTGAACATAAATAATTGTTAATTTACTCAACCTCGTATTTTGTTTGCAATAAAATAACACACATGTTATGTTACAAAAAGCAAACTCCAAAATCAATCCTCTGTAATTCGTCATTTCCCCTGTCAAACACCGAAAATCGTCCGAACTTAACGAATTAATCTTCAAACGTCGAAATAGAAAAGCGTCTGCCGAACACATTTCCGTGTACAAAGAGATTAAACTGTTTGTCTGTTTGTTTGTTTGTTAGATATCCATGTTTGTACGGCATTTAATGACGCCAGGGTAGGCCAGGGGAATATACGCCAATGTTTCGTTAATTACAATCCGGTTTATTCTATAGTAATTCTGAAGGTATTATCGATCGTAAAAGCATAAAGTTGGAAAATAAAGGGGTAGACTTCGGGATTATTTGACTGTAGAGAGTAATAAAAATGAGTAAAACATTCGTCGAATTCAATGTAATATTTAAAATGTTTGCCTGAAAATACTTTTTGCTTTTCACTAATTAAAGAACACAGTATTATTAAAAGTTTCTCCGAAAATTAATTATGTACCAGACGCAAAAATCATGCGAAAATTCACAGCTGGGAAACGCTGTTCTATTTATAATTTTGAATGCTTTTTATTTTTTATCAAGCCTTGCATTTTGCTGAAAAGGTAATTTAGTCCAAGCAGGGTCTAATCACCAAAATGCAGTCAAAATATCTTACAATTAGATACACACACACATACACACTTTAACTCGCTACGCAATAACCCGCGGGCGAATTCAAGTTCCGTAGTTTAGTGCGTGAACGCTACGACGCTACTCCCGCCGCTACGCCGTAGGCCATTGCTACGGACCTACGCTACGTGCAGGTTATTATAATGTGAAATTCATTTTAGAAATTTGCATTTACAGATTGCGCTTTACGAGGGTGAGATATGACGTTTATTTTGTAAGATTACATATTATTTTATTTTTAGGTGGGGTACGGTACTGTCTATACTACAGAACTTTTCAAAGATAATTTATTAATGTTAAGGACGCATTTCACTACAGAAAAGTTCTGAAAAAATGTCATTAAAAAACACCGTTCGCCCCAAAATAATACCGACGCAATACAAATGAGTTGATCCGCGCAGAATCCCATTGTTATTAATACGTACAATAACTGGCGGTCCAAAACGTTTGTCCCACAAATAAATTGTCCGCTTAATCATTGTGCGTATGAGCGATGTCCTCCATCAGTTATGAGGTTCGCTGTTTTTTGGTCGCGCGACCCCGTTGCCTCGCTAATCGACGATATTACGGGTCTGACGTTTAGCTCCAGGCTGCTGATGCGTGCCCGAGATTTACGGGTCAGGCGATGAGGTATGTGTTTTAGTGACATAGCCATGTACTTGTTATCTTTGGGGCCAGTTTCTCGGACGAAAATTAACAAACGCAAAATTAATGTGACAAACTGTCAAGCGCGTTATTAGCTGCGATTGGCTGTTGATAAATAATTCAACCAATCACAGCAGGTTACGCGTACTGGACAATTTGTTACATACATTTTATGAGAAACGGACCCTTAGTGTTTCTAAGTTTAGTAACAAACAGTATGGAGAATACTGAGTATAAAAGCTATATTCATGACGTAATATTAACTTTTGAGAATATCTCATGATATGTGTTAGGTTAAAATAAAAATGCCACGTAAAAAAATGGCTTAGTGCTCGATTCGCACGAATTTACTCACTCGAAACGGGCGAATCGTCACTCTTAAATGCGAATCGCATCTCTTAAATGCGAATCGCATAGATAAAAAATAATGTTATGAAAAGTAACGATTCGCCCGTTTCGGGCGAATAAATTCGTGCGAGTCTACCAATAAGCCAAAAAATTAAGTTAAATGTAGCCTGTAGGTATGTACTCCAATCAAAATCAGAAGGTATCAAAAACATTCCTACTCGTAACAACAAAACCAAAACAATCAATCAATCTGCCAATCCTTTTCCTAACTATGTTGGGGTCGGCTTCCAGTCTAACCGGATGCAGCTGAACACCAGAACTTTACATGGAGTGACTGCCTATCTGACCTCCACAACCCAGTAACTGGGTAATACGATACCCCTTGGTAAGACTGGATGTCAGACTTTCGGGCTTCTGACGACCCGTAACGACTATCAAAGATCCACGAATGACAGCTGGGACCAACGGTTTAACGTGCTTTCCGAGACACGGAGGAGTCTCGGTATGTAAAGATGGTTTCCCATCTTCGGACCAACCCCGGCAAGCGTAGCTTAACCTCATGGATCGACCCGTGCGGCTGTTATTACTTAACCACGACCTCCTTAACAACAAAACCAAAACATAATAAGAAACAAACTAAAATAAATGATAAACCTACCTGCTTTTACGCACACAGCAAAAAATAGTAAACAATTAATTCCCAAATGGAGTTAATTAAACAATAAATTCATTGTCCAGCAGACGTCCGCACACTAAAAGCCCGAAAGGGTGTTACAATCCGATCGATCTCCTTATCTGCAGGTTCCAGTTAACGTTTTAATTGCTTTATAAATAACTCGGCTAACCCTTGCGCCCTAAAATACGAGAAATTATGACCTTAGGGTGGCACATGGTATATTAAACATGGCTAAATCTTTAGAACAATGCTTTGTGGGCTTAGACTTTTGAACAATGAGTGTAATTAAAATTTTGGGTTTCCATTTTCGTGTGTGCGACGCAAGTGATTTTTTTTTGTCTGTTTTAAATAAAGGCTTAATAGGATTAATGTGGCTGACAACTTTAATATTATTATCTAGGTAGCTTCTATATACTTGGTTTCCCAAAGATAAAGTGTTGAAACCGTCTGTCAAAAGATACTGTGAACAATTTAAGTCTGAACCAAAATATACTCTACATTTTATATGAAACCCTGAAGTTCACATTGTTTGAAACAAAGATAGATTACATTAATATTGGAGCGTGTTACGTGGGTTCAGATAAGTGTTACTTTTTTATGAATCATCCTTTTAGTACCCGCATAAGTTGTCTAGATAGAAGCCCTTTTAATTTTTTGTATCAGAATATTCCATAGAAATGTTTTTTATTAAATACTAGCTGCCCGCTCCAGTTTCGCACGGGTAGTACTAAGTACTTATCTAAGGCGCACCTACCCACCTACCCTACCTACCTACTTTACCTACCCTACGTACCTACCCTACCTACCCTACCCTACCTACCCTACCTACCTACTCTACCTACCTAGCTACCCTACCTACCTTACCTACCTACCTACCTACCCTACCCTTTTTTACACCTTGGGTTACATTATTGAAGTTTGAGTAAGGATCCCAATTTTTTTTGAAAATATAATTTAGCCTATGTCACCCGGGGATAGTGTAGTTTCTCAACAGTGAAAGAATTTTTCAAATCGGTTTAGTAGTTTCGGAGCCTATTCAATGCAAACAAACAAACAAACAATAAAATCTTTCCTCTTTATAATATTAGTTTAGATTTCGTTTGTTTTTTAAATCAACACCACAATTGCGTAATACACAATCAATTAGAATTGGAATTGGTTCAAAACAAATGTCTAATCCATTGCTTCATAAATTTGTATGTTACGTTGTTAGTATGAAGGAAGCAGTTTCTGCAGAGCCTCGGAAATGTTCGCTAAGGCCCATAAATATGGTTTTCAAGCCATTATTCGTAAAAAAATGAGCTTTAACCTGCTGAGCAGAGTGCGAGGTAGTTGCAACTTTATCCTGAGAGCTGTGGCGGAGAGCTATATTCCAGATATGAGACATTTTATGCGGAGGCTGCTCAGGTAGGCTACATGTTTCTTGTCTGGTCGTCCTCTGCATTATTACAAATTTTAAATCAATACTACTATGATTAGAATAAAGTTGTTTTGTAATACTAACATAATATGGATCACTGTTGTGCGAAATAAATGAATTTGAATTTAATTTCGCAATTAGAGTCCAGCTTCGTACAAAAATGAACCCTATACTTATATACTCATCACATCATCACATCTGCTGAGTTTTGCTAGCTAATTTAACCCTGCAATACGAGTATTTCCTTCTTTTAAATCATACAAATTTACGTTGCGTTCGTGCTAGACCCACCGATGACTAGACAGGTTAGGTCTTAAGTTTTACTCTTACTTCAATATCGTTACAAGTTACAACCTAAAACTTATAACCTAGTCCATAAATCCTCCCAAACGAAGACCATACATTCTAAGACCCAAATCAAACGCGTAACTTCGACCCATTACAGTTACTACCTAATTCTGCGACGGATGCCGCTAACTGCGGGGAATTTCTATCGTTATGTCATCACTATAACTGTTAGTTGGTATTAGGAACCGCGGGTGGGAGGGATATTGTTTAAGAATCGTTTATGACCGGGCTCCGTCTTTATCGCCGATCGTATCTTGTTGTGGATTGGCTGAATAATGGCATAGATTTAGCGCGGTAATTGTGGTATTACATGAGTGTTTACAGAGTTAATTTTTCAAGTGATTACTCTCTTGAATATAATGCACACGTGGGTCAAATTCTAAAATGCTCTGTTATTTAGTTCAAAATCATTGCGTGGCTATGTACTACTTTAATAACCTCATATTAATTAGGCCGATTAAAATTTAATGGTCCTATCTTCATTATGGTCGATCTAAAATCATCATTGGTGCCGATTCTCTTGTACACCGAACTAAACTATTACTAAAATTCCTTAATTTTGGCTATGAGAATCTTGGAGCTATTCTGCCAAACAAATTCTCTAAATTTAAAAAATATTTTGTCAACTAAAATCGAATTTGACAATCGCGCCTCCACTTGTTACTATTTTTCCCTATGCCGTGAATTTTTTTTAGAGCCAGAGGCGCGCATTGCTGCTGCCTCGACGTGTTTTTTTATGGGCTTTTACACTTTTTGTATGGAAAATAAGGAAAAAAAAAAGTTACCAACTTTTTGAGTATTAGGAGTTTATGGGTTTCATAAACCAAAATATAGTTAAGATTTCAGAATTGGAAATCGTCGTTTGACAGGAAAAAACTAAATTTTTGTGATTTTTAGTCCAATTTAGAGAAGTTTCCGACAAGAGAATCGGCACCATTACCTACTACGAATCCCAGAAATACTAAAATCACGTTCTATGACCTAAAAGTATTGGAATAGTTACTCTAGACTAGTTTCTCTGTTAATAATAATTAACAGAGAAACATTAAATGTCCGTCAGCAAAAATAACAGATTGTGTCTACACAATTAAAATCATAACGAAAACGCATAAAGTTTGCTTCATGACGCGTAACTTCAAACAAAAACTAAATTATGAGGGAGGGTTCGTATTTGCTAGTATTGTATCGAATGGAACCCTCGTGAAATATTGTATCTACTCGCAGCTAGCTTATTAGACAGCGGTTTCCAAATAATTGGAACTGTTCTCCATTACCATTTCAGAGATAAAATATAGGACAGCGTTAGGTTAATTGATATGACTGTTATAAAATATTCCCCCATTGAACTTAAATTAACTATAACAGAGAAGTAACAAACACATTTTGTGCTCAATAAATCGACCATAATTGAAGAGTTCCATAAGAGAACCAAGGTTACCGACATAGCTCGAAGTATTGCCAAATGTAAGTGGCAGTGGGCAGGACACATTGCTCGCAGAACAGATGGCTGATGGGTTTGAATGGTTCTGGAGTGGCGACTGCGTACCGGAAGACGTAGCGTTGGAAGGCCCCCCACAAGATGGATCGATGACCTGGTGAAGGCCACGGGAATGCGCTGGATGCGAGAAGCACAGAACCGGTCGAAGTGGCGGCCCAAGCAAAGCCACTTCGACCGGTTCTGTCAAGGAGGCATATGTCAAGCAGTGGACATCTTTCGGCTGAAATAATGAATGAGTAGCATAGATTCTCACTCAGTATAATTTTAAACAATTCAACTGCGAGATAAAATTGCATTTTCTATTATTCTACGACAAACACATCATTAGCGAAGAATCTCCGAGGTGTTTGAACGAATGACATCGTATATAACTCGTCATTAAATGCATGTTTGTTGTGACTGCAGTTCAGCCGTCACATTTATACCTAACGAGGTTGTTACCCATCACGATTTTCATGCCGATAATTATAAGGCACCTGTCCCACTGCCAGCGATTAATGAGAAGCAAATAGTAACTCGCTTCGCTTCTCGTTAATCGGCCGTTCCGTATCACTGTACAATATTTAGCAAAAAACGCCGAAAAAAACATGTTTCTTGTATGGGAAACCCCTTCCATTTTTAATTTTATTTTTTGTTGATATAGCGGCAATAGAAATACACAATCTGAAAATTTCAAGTGTCTATAACGGTTCATGAGATACAGCTTACTGACAGACAGACGGACAGCGGAGGCTTCGTTTGGCACTTTTCAGATACGGAATCCTAAAAACGAGTTGGCGAGGAGCTAGCAGCGAGTGCGCGACGGCGACGAGCGGTAACTCGCTGATATGCGTATGTAGCCTTTTTGGCCTCGCACGGGTTTCGTTTTCTACACGTTGTTTTATTTTATTTTATTAATTTTTTTAGTTTTAATGTTTGTTTTTATTGTTATATTTCCTGTGCGTGTCCCAAATAAAATATTTTTCTTTCTTTCTTTCTTTAACAAGCATGATTCCTCGGCGAGTGTTCTGGCCGCCAAGCGAGTGTCGCTGAGCGAGCACTCTCTTTGATAGCTCTTGTCGCTGGGACGAACGAGTACTCGCCGGGCGGTGTGAATAGAAAGCGATCAACTACTAATATAATTATATATTTCTTTGAAGTATTCCTGTTTGAGCACCTATGCATTGAGTACCAAAAGTATTTCAAATGGGAATACTCATTGCTTAGGTGCTCAAAAAATAGGTGCTCAAACGGGAATACTAATTCATCTCTTGATACAATCTTTTTTACGTTGCTTGACCGAGAAAATCGTTGATAGCTAGTCGCTTTCTTGTCAACTGTGGGACGGGCGTGAGTGTGTGTTTAAGTACACATACACACGTTCCAATTGCATAACTACCGCTTGTAAAACCATAGATACGAGCTTAGATGTATGACACGCGATACGTCACCGTGAAATATTCCATTTAGAAATTGCTATTATTTTTCTGTTACATCTGGAGTTTCGTTGACAAATAATAGTTAGATTGTTTTATTTTAATGTCTAGACTTTAATTAGTGCTTACAATTGACTTCTAAACTTTGCGACACTGCCACTATTGCTTGAGTATTTCGATGTTAAAGTTTTTTTAAGGTGACATGAACTGTCTGCTGAAAAAAAGACTTGAACACGTCATCCGAAATTATAAAGTCGATTTCGATGAGGGGCCAAATATGTTTTTTTGCCACAGACAATAAGTTTGGAAACCATTGTTCTACACAATAAATTCAGTTCGTAGAGACATGCGATTGCTTTGCATCTTTCGCCACCCCATTGAATAGGTTTCGACGTTTGATTAATGGTATTGAACTAGGGGACGAAATAATTTCACATATCTTGACGACACCCTTATGTATTCTAGTCTGACGTTCTTTCCCTCGAGTACTTTTGTGACATTTTTTACTTAATGTGTTTTGGATACACATTAATTAATTTTTTGGAATATGGTGCCGACTGCTGATGGTCTTTTATTAATATTGATGATAAAATCTCGAAATGTTTGAAAGGGAATTGAATTATAATATTTTGATTTATTTGATTAATGACAAAACCGGGGAACACTTGACATGTTTATATTACCTACTGACTAAATAAAGGGAACCCTAAAATTTATATAACCGTTGGGCTACATTGGTTTCGTCCCACATTGAATACCTAACGAAACGTGTACCTATATAAGATTGGACGTAAACGAAAAAAAACGAGTTAGACTTACAATAGTCGCATATGATATGTAACATCTGACATCTACACTTGCGTAACTTTATTACTTTAATATTATGTACACCTTAAACTTACAGACATCAATTTAGAAATGGTTCTAATTAATCAATCAATAAACGTTATAGACAAAGGGAAAAAATTATATATAAAGGAAGGGCTCATAGGGCGTCAAAAAACTCTTCCGCATCGCTGTCAGTGGGAAAAGTGCCCAAAAGGCTGGCAGCATTGCCACGTTGGATGGCAATGCTGATTCTTTGACCTAGAAATTGGTCAGCCCTCTGGTCACGTAAAGAGTCGACCAACTGCTTCTTCTGACATCTTGGTTGACAGTATCAACCTCTCGGAAAATGGGTTGGTACAACAAAACAAACATCTTCTTTTGAACATAATGATTGAGAGAACTTCATCAGTTATCAATTAATTATTAATTAAGATCAAAGTCAACAAACGCAAACTAAACTTACAAAGTTATTTTATATCCTAATTAACACCCTAACATAAAATCAGCGCCGCGTACTAACGAATTGGACAAACGATTGATCAAAGGAGCATTCATGGTCTACTAACGACCAAGCCAAAGCAAAGGCCACTAGAAAACGTCAAGGGAATGGCACGACCATCGATAGAATTTCACTTGTACGCTCGAATTCGGACGAATAAAATTTTAGCCGAAATTGAATCGGCCGGTAGCCGGCAGTAGACCGTAAAATTGGTCGGCACGCTGACCGTGCCGTGCCGTATACGGTATCTTCTTCGGCGTTTGGTCGAATTATGTGTGTATGTTGGGTGTCGCGTTCAGCCTCCTGAATTATACATGGGCCGAGGCGACCTGTGATTTAGTACGCCGACTTCCGACCGGGACGCGCCGTTTAAGAGCTATATTCGTTTCCCGTGGTATAGATATTGTATCGCGAATTTTTTGTAACGCGTTGCTTTTGTTTTTATTTTTAGGTTATTTTCGTAATGGAAACGTAATTTATGTTAACGTGAACCTGCTAAAATATAAGATTTAAATAGGATGCTAGAACTCGCTAATCATATTGTACCTACAAACATTTTGTAAAAAACGTTTAAAAAGCCTTTGTTTTTTAAATAAAAAAACAAGTTAATTCTGATATTTGGCTTCAATACCTGAATGAAGTTTTCCAACAAACAATATTTACTGAACCATTTTTTTTTCAATATTTCCTGTACAAAAGTGCACTTTTTGATATCAATCCCAAATGCGGAAAAAATAATCTGCGAAACGTGTGATATTGTAAGCGTTTTAGGATTATCGAGTGCTCCATAAAACCCATTGGAAAATCAAACAGTAGATATTAGAGAAGAGCTTCCTATAGGAAAGCTTTTAACAAAATTATTTTTGTAAAGCGAATGTTTTTTAAACTTGTCGATGTAGAGCCAGTATTTATTTTCGTCAAAAAGGGGAAAGTAAACTGTGTGTACAGAGAACGGGTCAGTCCAAAAAGTACATGAATTTTTAGGTTGAACCGATACGAATATAGATATGTACATTGTACACTTACGTTAAGGTACAATTCCGTAGCCAACCGCAAGCCTTCGTACTTTTACGTTACGTTACGAACTTACTCTCATATCCATACATATATACCATATATGTACATACCATATACATCATACTACCTTCATCCCGGTAACCGAGTAAAAATATTTTAAAATTAAAATACATTCGAAATTTAACTTTACGTAAAGCCAAAAATTGGATTAAAAAGCGAGTGGGGAAACTTCCAGAACCTTTCACACGTGAGCTAGAGAGACGAGCTTTTAAGCTAAAATTTATTAAGCCCAGCTTGCACCGCCGTATAATGCTTAAAGTAAGCTAGCTGACGTATAACACCTCCACAGATTATCGACGTTTTGTTGTTTAGTTTATGAAGAGTGTAAAAGATATGGGGTATAGTATAAACCGCTTTTAAGGCCCCGACACATGAACCTAACTATCGTTGCGATATCTTGACTTAATTATATAATTTTTAATAGATCGTCTCGTTGGTGTAGTGCGACTGTAGAGCGGTCTTGGGTTCGAAACTCGGGTCAGAAAAGGTTTATTAGGGTTTTCTTTGGGAATAGGTATATAGCTCTGCCTAACTCTTTAGGGATAGGCGTGATGTTATGTTATGTTCTTTGAGAACTCTCAATGGTAGTATGTGCCCGGTTAGGGAGAAAAAGCTAGCAATAGTAAATGCCACTTGTAACATAATTAATCGGCTAAATGTGGGTGAATTATGAAGTTATGCATCTCTGCCTACAAAATACAATAGACGTAGATATATTTACTATTTAGTAACCTATTCCACTTGAACTATTATTTAAAAAACCATATAAGAAATCGACACGTGTGTCACGTCCCAACGAGGCATTCTCAGAATGACGATTGACCAGTCGTAAACCAGAACACGACGTGTTGCCACACCGAGCGCTGAACGCAGAGAGCTCCAGCACTCTCGAGAGCAATCGTCATCCTGAGGATGCCTCGTTAAGAGGTGAAACACGTGTCAATTTCTAACAGGGTTTTTTATGACTCTTGAAGAATAGTTATGCGGAATAGGTTACTAAATATAATATCTACGTCTATTGTATTTTATAATGGATTTCCGCAAAGTCACGACTGAATCAATTAACTACCTCTGCCTACCTGCTTTTAGAAAAAGAAAACAGAAGTACTGTTTCATTATTTATGCGATAGATGTTCCTGACTGCATGCAAGTTTAATCGTCCGATCTATCCTAGTACTAGAAGTATGGCAACCTTTCGGGATAAAATAATGAATTTAAAGAATATGTAGGATTCACAATGTGATTCGAACAAGTTTAGTCGCTCATAATTTTTAAACATAGTGGAAGCCAAAGTAGCAAGTTTTATAAAAATTCTGCTCCATGTGCAGACAGAGATTGCACATAAATTGTATATGAGACTCGTAGAGGTCATTTGTAAGGAGAATTTTTGAATTTGGTTTGTGAAGATATTATTTTCAAACCTGAAGAAAATTTTGAGTCTTTAAATTCTTTGTAACTTAAATAGTTTTATTGACACAATAGTAATTATTTACATTACACTAGACATAATCCTTACATATTATAAAACAAAGTCCTCCGCCGCGTCTGTCTGTCGTCCTGTGCGCGATAAACTAAAAAACTACGACACCGATTTTCATGCTGTTTTCACCAAAGGATAGAGTGGTTCTTGAATAAGGTTTTAGTATATAATAACCGACATCTACGCGGGCGAAGTCGCGGGCATCAGCTAGTTTATTATAAAGTCCACCCACAGAACTTAACGTAAAACAGAGCTATGAAATACAATATTATAGAAACTTATTTTATCTCCCCACCTCTTGAATTGTTCTGACAACAAGAAACACGCTACCAAGTGCAGGATAAAAGCAAGAAAATCGAACCTTTCCACTATAACAACTAGTGGCCCCTCTAATTCTCGTTAAAAGCGAAAGTGGGGCTACAATAACAAATAGTTATTGTCGGAACCCGGCTAATAGATAAAGAGTGAAGAAAAATAAATTGCGATGCGACTTCCTGCTTCGGAAGAATTCTTGTAACGGTTTTCACTTGTTTTTCTCATGTTTTGAAAAGAAATTGTCACAGAATGTTTCTGCGATTGGAAGACATGATACAGAAAAAACTCAGGTATTATGGATGGAAACTAACTGCTGGTCCTTCCAGATTATCTCTAGAATAATAAAAGTGAGTTCGCAAAGAGGATCTATTTTTTTTACTATACGGATTTAAAATAACGTTATCTACTTGAGTTTTATATAACATTTTCAATACCGATAAACATAAAAAGATAGCTCAAAATAACATAATATCGCACCAAAATCGCAAAAAAAAACAAAATGTAATCATCAAATAGATAGTATAGAATAAAAACTACGTACATACAGTAGCTAGGATATTTTTATTTAACCCGCGCACTGCTTTCTGATAAATGAACGGGTCTGTGCGGCCACTGGGTAGGAAATTGATATTTCTCTCGAATCGTCCTGTCGAGGGAGTTTGCCGTCTGGAAATTCATCCGACAGATAGACAGACGTTTCAAATTTTGTATATAGATTTTCGTTACTAATAATCAAGGCGAATGTCGTTCTTTTATTTTATTTTTAATTTTTGCAAATTAATGCTAAAATAATGCTGGCCGGTTTTTTTTCGGATACAAACTGCGATTCGTGTTCGGTGTCTTTTCTTGTATTCGAAGTATTGGATTTGATTACAGAAGGGCGGAAGAGAAAAAGTTGAAGATTTTCGTTTGATTTGCTTACAGTTTAGTCAGTGTGTTATTGTATTCATTACAATGGCCATGTTCGTGACATCTTTTTCTTTATAGCGACTTTCTATTCTTAGCGAATCATTCCCGAAGTTAGATCGATACATACATACATAAACTCACGCCTTCTTCCCATGAGGGTATGCAGAAATTACAGATCACCTGGTACGATCCTTACATACTCCTTTGTTCCTTATTATTATTATTTTTTCCTTTTTTGTTACATCGAATTGCTAGAAATACACATAACAGCAAAAATGTAAAGATCTACATGGTTATGAACTTTGAAGCACAAACTAGTTTCAACGAAAATTAATTCTACGTATTAGTTCATCGTAAATTAACTTCTAAAAATTTCTCCAAACTAGTCATTAAAAAAAAATCGGGGACTAGTAATGGGTTTCGCGTCCTCGTGCAAAATGTTCATAGTATTTTTTTTTTTAATAAATAAATCTATTATACAAAATTCTCGCACAGTATTAGTTGTACTCCTCCGAAACGGCTTGAGCGATTTTTATGAAATTTTGTATGTTTATTCGGTAGGTCTAATCTATTTTTCATACCCCAGGGTAGGTAGGGTAGATAGGCAATTAGTGCTACCTGTGCGAAGCCGGGACGGGAAGCTAGTACTTTATATAATTATTTTACTTTTTATAGGCGGTGTAAATATGATAAGTTCTTTGATGCTTACCTAATCACAACTTTGCCTAAAGTAGGTACCAATCTTGAAAAGGCAATTAAACAATTAGAAGTCTACGTTCCTACAAGCTTCTTCGGTTCAAACTGTGAAAAGTTGACTCCAAAGGACGTTATATGACGCTACCATTGAGTAAACAAAGTATGAACAAGTTTAGAGGAAGTATTATAATATAGTCAAGAGCTTTACGTCCACTTCATATGACTGTAGACGAATGTCAAAGTGGTGACTAAGAAAATAAATACTTTGCATAATGTAATAATCCTCTTTTAAGCCAACCGCATTTTCTAATGCAGTGTAAATATTTTAATACACGAATTCTTTTACGCAAAATATAGATTTAAAAAGTTTATTTTTGTTTACGCACCTAAAACTCTTTTTTTCAATAGGTACAGAGGGACCATTAAATAAGTTTTAATCATCAAATTCTTCATCATAAAAACGAGTTGCTTATTCAATAATGCGGCGATTATTGGAAAATTCTTTCGATGAAGCCCGAAGGCCTTTCAAAACGCCCCCGATTCGGGGAAAAATTAAATATTAAGTAATGAACGGAACAAATAAATGAACCGCTCTCTCGGGAATTCCTTTCATGAACTCCTTTTAGGATGTCTAAGAGTTTTAATGAGACCCATTGAACTGCTTTTCAAACTCAAATAAAAGAACATAAAAAATATAACGAAGTTCGGGTAGGTACTAAATTTGGGAACAGCCTTTGAACGAACTAATTGTGTGAGAAGACGTATTTAATATTCTAACAATGTACGGTTCCATTTCTGTTAGATTTTCACAAGAATTAGGAAAAATTGCTTTCGTTTTACAGACGAACTCTATTTGAATAATGTTTCCTTTTTGATTTAAGTAACGGAGAGTCATGAAATCAAAAATTAAATGAAAGATCATAATTTATCAAATTTCGGCCGACAAAAATGCCTATAAAACTCAAATATTTCTTATAACGTTTATTTATCAGAAAATTGTAAGCAAATAAAATTACAATTAACTTTTACAATAACAACAAATAACCCTCCGTTGATTTGGACATCATGGGATCGTAATAAAGTTTAAAACTATTCAAAACTAGCATAAATATCCGAATATCCGATTTTATTCATTATTGTTTCCCTAGGCAATTAGATACAAACCGCGATCTGCATATTTACTTTAAAGTTAACGACACGTGACATCAAGTTTTATTGCAATTAACTTTACGGTCGTGTTATAAACCGTATGATTGCTTTACGATGCTGTAAAATCCACGGTTTTACAATTGTTCGCGTCCCTACGGTGTGACGTGAAACTAAGGAGCGAAGCTGTTTTAAATTTTATTTGTCATGATTTTATTTACGCAAGGAGTTCTTTTCTTAAATGATTTTGTGTATGAATAAATAATGTACCTATTTAAAAATGAATTACTCATTGATAAATTTTATATGTAAAAAAATACTGAAGTCAATAATAAAAGGTATGGTAACAGTATGTAAACAAGCTCTGTTACTTTGCAAATTAGATTCATTGCAATGTAATTATTTTTAACTAAACTATAGTTCGAATTAAATAAATAAAAAAATGCTTCTGCTTCTTCAAAGAGTAAAAAGAATCAGACAAACGTCAACATTTTATGACGATACAAAATCGTCAAAAAATGTTGACGTTTGTCTGATTAAATAGTTCTATCTTGTTTTGTCTGTGTTTACATAGCGCGGTCTATCTATCAACGCAGTCCACGCAAGCTCTTAATTTATTACTTGTTTACTACGCACTAATATAAACAACATAAAATAGTAAGTTTTCCAATAAACAGCCCGCTAAAGAATTGTCGGGGATTTTTGACATATCCCATATATTGTAAGTGTTGACAGCTTATATTGCGATTTTTATTCCCTTTTTCTTTTTTGTATGTGTTTTCTATAGCTTTTATCCTATGGCGAATTGTACTGTGTGATTTTTAATTTTGTTAAATTATTTGGTTTACATATACAACGTGTAACAGAATAAGTGCAAGACCTGAAAGTAGTTTGCTCAGAATCGGCTTCTGAATCGATTTCCGTCATTATTGATATATGTTAATTTTTCATGAAAAAATATTTTATTTAACTGAAATTAGAACCACTCCGTCATAACAAGGTAATAAGATATTTTATTTAGTGAATGTCACGTTGTACTGAATAGGGAGATACTAGAATTCGTCGAAAAGACAGTTTTCCTGGGGATCACGCTTGATTCAAAACTACAGTGGGGTCCTCACTTAACATCACTTGCAGGGCGACTAAGTTCAGCCGCTTACGCTGTTTGGAAAATCCGCCAACTAACAGACGTGGATACCGCAAGACTGGTCTATTTTAGTTACTTTCATAGCATCATGTCTTACGGTATTTTGCTGTGGGGACGGGCTGCAGATATTGATTCTATCTTTATACTGCAAAAGAGGGCTGTCCGAGCCATCTACAACCTCCACAGACGCGAATCTAAAAGGGAACTGTTTAAAAAAATTAACATCATGACGTTTCCTTGTCAGTATATATATGAAAACATTATGTATGTTCGGAAAAATCTACATCTTTTTAGTAAGATAAGTGACAGGCATAACTTTAACACTAGAAATAGGAACAAATTAGATCAACCACGTTTCAGATTGTCTAAAGTACATAATTCTTTTATGGGGTACTGTGTAAAATGTTATAATAAAATACCACCCGATATTCTTCAACTAAATGAGAAGAAATTTAAAACATGCATTAAACGCACACTATGTAGACAAGCATATTATAAGTTGGATGATTATATCGTAGATAAAAATGCTTGGCTTAATGCTGGTCCTGCTCCACAGGCACTTGGGCTCAATAGTTAAATTTTTTATATTTGGAAGAGTGGCTTCCCCTTATTTTTTTTATTTTTTCTGACTTTAGGAACTTAATGTTTATTTTTATTTAAATTCTATTATATTAATCTCCAAAGTACATTGCTAACTATAGTTTTGTATAATTTAGAAGCACTTTTTCAATTTTGTAAATGTGAGTACCATGGGGCCGTTTCATATGGTATCACGTTGTATGTTGACTTGAAAGAGCCTGGCAGATGAGAGTATGTCATACTCACTTAAATGTCTCGCTGATGGTGGCGCGTGAGTTGGATCATTCGGTTCCCTACAAAATGGTTGAGCTGGATGGTGCTGATCCACGTGTCATGTTCGTGAACGGGCGCCGTCAGTTGAGACTGGTCATCTCTTATCTGCCAGGGCTTATTTTTAATCTTATATTTTGAATTCTTTTGATTATTTTTCGTTTGACATTGTTCTCACATATAGAAGCACGAAGAATACTGTACCCAGGATTTTGTAAAATCTATATACATTTTTAAAAAGAGTGTCCTTGGAGTTTCTGGCCCGTTCTTCTCCATAGAGATCTACGAATTTGAATGGGCAATTAGCTTCAACTTTTTGACTAACTGACCGACTCTTTGACAATTCAAAAGTGCCTGTAAATGGTTTAATTGAAATAAATGCTTTGAGTTTGAGTTTGAGTTTTGAGTTTAAGGAAATTTAAGCCTTATCTCAAAGGAATAAAGCCTATGAAATGCTTAACCAAATTTGTAATACGCTCATAGTTATCCTATGTGTAGTGCCCGTTAAATAAAATAGTTAATTTAAGGTGTGGTTTACTTAAATTAAATTACAGATATTATTTTAGTCTTATAATTTAATATTCTAATTGGGGTATATGAGCTCTTGCGTTTATTCCGTTACACGTTGTATAGTTAAGTGGTTACAAATTTGGAAGATTCAAATGACCAATGGGCGGTAAAAATCAAAACGCACAGAGATGCTGCACTCGCGAACTAAAGACAAAAAAAAATCAAAACGATTTTGCGAAATGGCCGATTTAACTTTTTCAATTAAGCGAATACGGGCCGCGCGGGTATATTCTGACCCAGATCCGGAGTCAGGCGGCTCTGTCCGACTCGGACCGGTACAGTCCGGTACGCGCCGGTGCGTTGCCGAAATAAAAACCTTTTGATTGTGTTTTGTGGCACAATTCGCGTGGAATAATAAAGAAAAACGAAATTCTACTTCAAAAACTGTTTGATCGATAGTTCACTTTTATTTTCTACTTCCCTTTAACTTATGACTGACGCTTTTTTGCGTCATTTATTCATTATACATACGGCTACCCGTCAAATTTTTTTTTTTTTTTTTACTTGTGGTTTTTACCTTTTTATATTTACATATTGGTAAAAGTTTTTATTATTTATGCACATTCAGTTTTTATTTAATTTAACAAGACGCAACGTACCAAAACGAGACCATATCCATGGTCCCATAAAATATTTTTATGAAAATAAATAAAACACTGATACCAGCTTATTTATCGACAAATAAAGTTATAGCGTCAACAAAACACTTTTTTTACACAGTAGGCACCAAATTTTCCTATCTCAATAAAAAAAAGGTCACGACGAAATGTCAATTCGTTTGGAAACCTTCTTAGATCGAATTGTCTGCAAGCTACCTACACGACAATATATTTGCATGAGTTGACATGGCAATCTTCTTATATTTGAGCTTATCAACGCACGATTCTTCGTTATTCAGGCCTAAATTGTGTTTGGTATCTCAGGGGCTTCGGTGCAAATAAGCTTGCGAATATCCGAATCTGTAGGCTCGGATTGTGCGCACGGCATTTTGTAGAGTGCCTACTGCCTATCGTGATAACGTTTGAAGGCTGATCCGGGAAATCTAGGCTGAATGTGGAAATAGATCTTTCAAGTATAACAACGGTTTTGTTTGTCGACAGTACTGTTTCCTACACGCTATTTTCATTTTTCTTCTTTCGAATCACCAAGAAATTATTTGTAAAAGTCGCTTATTTTTATCTTACGTTAATAGTCACTTACTAATAATACATATTTTTTCCTATAATTAATTAATGTAGGAATGTAATGTACCATGCTCTCTTAAACAACTGAACATCAACTGAATTGAAGTCTAGTCTTCTATGGTACCCAAGCACTAATTAATCAAATTTTTTGCAAGAAATAAAATACCTGACTACAAAGTCAGCAACACTATTATTAACATCAATGATAACCTCGGGCATTGTGGCTAATCGTGGCTAATCGTGGCTAAGGAATAACAGCCGCACCGAGTCGATCCATCAGGTTAAGCTACGCTTGCCGGGGTTGGTCGGTGGATGGGTAACCATCTTTACATACCGAGACTCCTCCGTGCCTCGGAAAGCACGTTAAGCCGTTGGTCCCGGCTGTCATTCGTCGATCTTTAATAGCCGTTACGGGTCGTCAGAAACCCTAAAGTCTGACAATCAGTACCAAGGGGTATCGTATTACTCAGTTACCGGGTTGTGGAGGTCATATAGGCAGTCGCTCCATGTAAAATACTGGTATTCAGCTGCATCCAGTTAGACTGGAAGTCAACCCCAACATAGTTGGGAAAAGGCTAGGCAGATTGATTGATTGATGATTGATTATTTAACATTCTAAAGCTCTAATGAATATTCACTGGTGTGTCCTTACCCTATTGATATGTTAAAGTTATCATTAATTTTATACATCAACTGTCATAAACATCTGTTCTACTCAACACAATAAACATTGGAGCTTGACAGTAATTTAATCAATATAGTCAACAAAAAAAACTAGTACACGGTTAAAACGTTTATGTATTCAACGGAGAAATAACGCAATAGTCTATAATTAAAAACATCGCTTTCAAATTAAATTATAGGTTTATATTACACGGTCCAAATTAACAGGTGGATTCAGAATAATCAAATATATAACACAATATTGCGAACTGATTCAAACTCAATCCGGTAACCTTGTCCCAATTAAAGTTCCAATCAACTCGATGCCCGTAAAGTTGACACGCCAACTGACCAAATAGTCGGCGTCCTGTGGCTGCACCAAGTATGACGACCCTCAAGTAAAGCCGAAGTCGGTCGAACTTTGCCGAGGGAGTCCGAAGTGGGCCCGAGCATCCGCGATCAATACCCCACACTGGCACCCGCGTTTCGCGTCAATTCCGGGGGCAAAAGTCACGCTTTCGGGATAGCCGTCGATTTCGGCCGGTCAGGGCCCGTTCGAGTGCGTCCTGCCGGTAGCTCTGTGACTAACGAGGCACAAGACACTTATGCAGAATTTAAATCTTTTAAACTCCGATCTTTGGGGCTATTTCTTAAAATTTGCAGCATTGCAGTGGGGTTTTTTATTTATATTTATCTTATTCCTCATCATTTGTTTCTTGATGTGTTTTCAATTAGGAATATTGATCATTGAAAAGAAGACCTTTAATGTCAACAAAACCTTTCATAGACATAGAAAAAGAAAATCACACATCAATAAATTACGACCAGCAAATATTTGCAGCAACTAAACAGTTATTTATATTAAAAGGTACGGAATACAGAAAAATATCTTGATATATTTACAGTACAAAAAGTGTAAATAAGCCAAGAGAACGGAGGCGGATGTACACAGAAATGCCGAGATAAAATTGTTGGTCCTTTTTGATAAATAGGTCACGAAAGCAATGTCAAGTAACGCCGTGTTGGGGCGTTCCGAGACACTTCGCATAGACTTGAAACGTTTTGATAACTTCGAAAAAATAAACAAGTTTATTTGAAGAAACTGCCTCAACAACTCCATAGAAATATCTCTTAGAAGTAACATATTAATGTAACTAAGTACTGAAATAGTTTAAAAAATGTTATTGGATGTAATAAATCCATTGTTGAGCAGCTAGAATATTTCAGTTATTTCAATATTGCAGATTACGGTACTGTTCTCTATGCACTTGCTCGATAGCGTAATGTAAAGTCAGTATATAAAACGTTGTATTTAGGTATTTATATTACCTGACTGCTTTGTTAATGCTACTGTTTTTCCTCTTTTCCCTGAGGCACAGCTGAAAAGTTCGTTTCTAAACCTTGTGTTGATGTAGATTCAGAAACAAGGAGTGGTAGCTATTTAAACATGGGTACCAAAACAACCCTTTACCCTTACTCAACACAAATAGGGCGGGATAACAATCAGCTGACTCACGAAACATGCATTTTTCTTGCCAGCCAGTTCATCAAAAAGTGTTACATCGACAGAGATGAATCAATATAATCGATTACTCGACGTACCGATTACAACTTAAATGTCACTCGAATCTTTGCAACTTTTTTCGCCATAAGTAGGTCACGGTCGGAACATTTCGAAGGGAGTTGGAAAAAATACAGTCCTCCCCTTCGAAGCGGAACATTGCGAAATTAAAACGTCGCTGTAGGCAAAACTAGGGCTTTCACTGAATAAGGATGTCATTATCCCAGCATACGAAATCCGAGAGGGGAAAAAAATGTTTTCGGTGTGTTGTCGCAGTTGAAAAATTGGACGTTTTCTAGCTCAACACCGGCCTAATTATGGAGACGGGATTAAAGGAATTGTTTTCATATCGGAAAGATTAAAATAATACTGATAATTAAGAAAAATTATACTACATTTTATATTTAACAAAGTCATCATCTGCCTAGCCTTTTCCCAACTATGTTGGAGTCGTCTTCCAGTCCTACCAGATGCAGCTAAATACCAGTATTTTACATGGAGCAACTGCCTATCTGAGGTACACAATCCAGTAACTGAGTAACACGATACCCCTTTGTAAGACTGGTTGTCAGACTTTCGGGCTTCTGACTGGAATAGTATCCCGAACTAACTAATTTAGTCTCCATTGTTTTATCTTTTGGAATGTGTGGCAGTAAATTTTAGCGTTTCTTTTCTAGTATTATGACAATCTAATGATGCTTCACTGTTCCATATATGTACCAGCCTTTTATTACACCACCAAAACACAAGACTGCAGAAACTCTCAGTACATTTATTCCCAAAGACTCTTCCCTTTGTGTATCAAAAACCGATTCCAGGGTGCATTACCAAGTGGAAACGATGCATGTAGTCCCGGACGTGTCCACTTAAGGCCGAATGCCTAGACTTCGCACGTGCGCGTCCAAGGATTAAGGGATCTTAACCTCTCGTAGGACGTACTGAAGGCGACATGTGTCATGTTCGTACTTCGAAGTTTATACATTTGTTTTAGTTTAATTAAGAAAAAGGAGAGAGGGATTTTGAAAAAAGGCAAAGTCAAAGTCTAGAAATTTATTTCAAAAAGAAATAGAACTGATTCTAGCTGCCCTTTCCAAAAGGTAGTTTTCGTATGGAGAAGAATAGACAAGAAACTCCATCGTTACTCTTTTAAAAATGTTTTACAATATTTTGTATACATAAATTACATATTATATGTGAAGACGGTGCACCTAGAATAAGATTACTGTACCACAATAAGTAAAAATAATTAAAAATGGAGCAATGACAAATAAATTAGTTGATAGATACCTGGTGCTCACATATTTACAAATATTGTAAAACTAAACGATATCACAATATTTCTAACATTTTTACACAATACTCGTATTAAGTTAAAACACAATATCACACAGTATAAGAAGCAAATGACTTGATGCATAAGATTAATATACATAGAAAAAAAAGATAGGATTGTTGTTTGTTTCTACTGTTATTAGTCACGAAAGGCTTCTTAGTTCACACTTCGATCGCTACATATAAAGCTTTTTAAGGATACGTCTACATACGACTATCTAAGCCTAAAACTTTTTTTCTGCGCATTGCAGAAACCTCCAACCTCTCATAGTGATCCATAATATTTGACAGATAACAGCTGATCTGATATCATAAGCCCAAACAACTTGTTGGCATTGAACATTCCCCACGTAGATACAGGTGGGACCGAACTAAAATAGGTTGATGCGATGCCTGCAAGCGAAGGGCTCAATTCACAGCTGTTTGTGAGTAATTGCCATTTATAGAGTAGGGTTTATACCCCTTCTATATTGATATTGAGAGGATAATACAACATAGGTATGTGATATTGAATTATAGTATTGATAACTAGCTACTTTTTAGTGCTTGACGGTTTTTATCGTATGTTTAACTTAACAGACAGATTCTGTTGCTGGGGTGGGTGTTGCGCCACTTCTTCCCTGCTAAAATACTAGGATGTGGTGAAGGGGGAGGGAGGGCGTTTTGGGATAAGACTTTAATGTACTTTTGAAGATCAGAAAAGCTGATTTCAGCTCATCATCATCATTCCAGCCGAAATATGTCTACTTCGGGACATGGGCCACCGCCACGTCGACCGGTTTTGTGCTTCTCGCATCCAGCGGATTCAAGCGGCCTTCACTAGGTCATCGGCACCTTGTGGCTTCCAACGCTACCCGCTTGCTGCTTGGCGGAAACATATGTCCAGTAGTGGACGTCTTTCGGCTGCAATGATAATGATTACACCTGGACATGGACCTCTCATGATCATCACATCATCATGCTTGTGTGCATGATTAGATTGGCTTTTATTTTTTACCATATGTTTGGGCATGTGTTTTCAAGTCACGAGATTTCCTAGGTCTTACGAAGAGTAAGTTCGTGTTAGTTCCTTCTAGACGAACTTACGCTACACTCGGACTTGTAGCTTTAACTTAAAGAATCAGTGTAGAGTTTTAAGTGTTACAGATGTGTGGTGTTAAGCAAAAAGATGAGGTCGTCCCATATTATAAAATTTTGTCTCACTCAGTCCAAATGATAAAACTTTTGAACGGTTTACTTAAGTCTGCGAGGTTTAGAAGGATTTATATGACGTTTCAATGTAAGTTTAGCTTTGAATAATATTTTAGTTAATTTAACATGGATGATATTATGTTTTAATATCTTTTCACCTGTTGGATTACTTTCATCTGTCTGGTAGCTAAATCTGGTTTAAAATTTTGTGTAATTGTAAGTACTTCGTTTTTAAGCATCTGCAAAGGACAGATAAAGTAATAAATTATTTAAAAAATTGCAGAAACAGAGCTAATATTATCAGCATATGTTGGTAATATATATATAATAACAGCGGTTAACATACCAGTGGAAAGTACTATTCTATTTTATAATACACTAGCTGATGAAAGCGGCTTCGCTCGCGTGGATGTCGGTTATTATATACTAAAACCTTGCTCGAGAACCACTCATTGGTGAAAACAGCATGAAACTCAGTGCAGTAGTTTTTGAGTTTATCGCGAACAGGACGACAGAGAGACGCGGCGAAGGACTTTGTTTTATTATATGTAAGGATACGTATATCATCTCAAAACCCACGAAAATAATTCAGCGAAACAAGAACTTCGACACCCTATTAACAGTAAAGCTGCAGCACAAAAGATCGTTGCACCAAGTCCACACTCAGGTAAAGGAAACCAACTGTAATTCCCACAAAGATGGCACCTTTATCACACAGTCACACTGCATTATTACAAGCACAATGACAAACATGTTCGTAGAAACACTAAACAGAGCTTTTTCAACCATGCCAAAAAACTCGACTAACCCCAAAGCTGTAGTGCTAAAAATCGTTGCACCAAATCCACGCTCGGTTTATGTGAAACAAAATAAATAATTCCCGCGAAGCATATATTACGAGTATCACTAGGAAAGCACCTTTATCGCACTGCATTATAACAAGCACAATGACAAACATAGTCGTAGAAACACCAAACAGTGCTCTTTCAACTTACACTACATGCAAAAAAACTCGACACCCCTAATAACCCTAAAGCTGCAGTGCTAAAAATCGTTGCACCAAATCTACACTCGGTTAAGGCGTAACAAAATTCTCACGGCGCATGCATCGTAAATTTACAGTACACCGGAGGGTAAGTTGTGTACTTTACTGCGGTAAGCTTTTACGATATGGCTTAAGTAATAAGCTCAGCTCAGCTTAGCTTCCACGTGAGCGCTATAAAACTTCGCGTTTAAGTGTTATTGGGAGTCGTGGTGACATGTTAATAGTGATGTCCTTGAGACGCGGTTTTCGATCTAAGAGAACTAATTTCGGCTTTGTTCGATTCGTGTTTGCCCGTCGTTCTGTGAATAATTTCGAGGGTTGTAAAGTTTAGGGTTTATTGTATTGGATATTTTAGAAAGCTATCGATGGTTACTTAGTTTATGCTATGGGATAGACCGATTTTTCTTTTTTGACCCTTTTCATTGAATAAGAATTGTTACCTCTTCTGAACTTACAATTTTGTGATTGTACAAATTAGAAAAATAAAAGATGAAAAGGGATCGAAATGAAGAAGAATGATCTGATTCGTAATATGACCAAGTTCTTATTAGCTAATAGTAATATTAAATAGCAAAAGCCGCTGGACCAATACGTAAAATCAAATAAGTTTAGAGGTGAGAGAGACAAAAGTATTAAGGAAAAATTGTAGATGACAACGACGCACTAGATAGATAAGTACGTCACAAAAATAACAAAACAAACTGTGTCGATAATTTATTATTCAAAGGCTTTTTCTTATGACTTGTACCATACGCTCAATTCACAGAACATCGACTGCGGTAAATACCTAAACTATTGGATTACAAATTCTACGTTAAATAAAATAGCTTAATTAGCTTGATTACCCGTTTCTACGTAACTTCTATACAAAAAGTGGCTCCACAATAATGTAATAAACACAGCTTTCAGATAAATAAAATAACAAAATAGTACTAGATCTTTCCTAATATCAACCATGTCTAATACTGAACGATATAATTAGAGCCGTCAAGATACGACAAAAATAGGCAACCGTTTATAAAAGTTACAAGGAAAAACTACATAATAGTTACACCAAATGAAATACCATCCACAAAGTTTATTCGTTTTGGTCGCGTGTCACTTTAGTCCGTGCACTTAAACGGGCTATCCGTGGCCTCAAGTGTACTCGCTTACTTGTAACTTGATATTGAACACTACGTACACTGGCGGCCAAGTTAAGTGGTAAAATCCTAAGGTTTTCGCATAGAGGTTTAGATCAGTAGTGTGTTGTTCGTTTAATAACGTTTGGCTTGTTTCTGGTAAACAAAACAGATTATGGCCAGGGCCAGGAAAGCCCGCGAGATTCAAATTTTATTACGTTTTTTTTGCAATTAATAGGTAAATATTAGATAGTATATTGATCAAAATATGATTCTCGACCATAAATATTTTAGATTATAATCATTGAAATCAATCAATATAACTCCCAGAGCAGCAATTTGCAGGTCAGTGTCAGGTTGTATTTTGATAAAAATATGATTCGTGACCGTAACAATACAACTCCTTAAAGTTCATAATTACATGTGCCAAATCTGTGTGTTGTGTTCATATATTATGTGTCATGATTTCATGAAATAGTCATTGAATACACTGTTATGAACTTAGTGAGTTTTATTGCTGATTCTAATGTTTATAATTCAGTAAATCCATATTTGTTACGGTCGCGAATCATATTTTAATCAACATACAACCTAATACTGACCTGCAAATTGCAAAAACGTAAGAAAATTTGAATTTCGCGGGCTACCCTGAAGCTTTCGCCTTATTATCAAGGTTGTGTCCAAATTGCTTCCATGTTTATGGTCTGACATGGGCCAGAGTGTAAAGAATAATGTCAATTGCTCCATTCTCCTATAAAAGAGATCTATCGTAGTCCCCAGATCGTAATGGAACGATGGACGTCATTCATAATCGTTAGCCAGGCTTGTACGAGGCAACGTTATGTGCAACTGGGAGAAATGGGTTACGTTGACACTCTTCGGCTATGACCATCTGTTACTTACGACATTTAGGAATTGTGGATATAGTTTCTAAAACCAAGTGACTATTAAATTACCTACATGCGCCTTCAAAAGATGTTTTTTCGAAGGGCTAAATACAAAAATACAGATACGAATTCCGGTTTCAGAATCTGTATTTACCAATAACCTCAGAGGGCATGAATACCTAATTCTATAAATAACCTCCGCCAAAAAATGACAAAAATGTTATTAATATCGAACATCACACGAATGATTATGTTCAGCGGTTGCCAACGGAATACCTATTTAAATATCGGAATATTCATATCTCGTTTAATAACAAGGCATGGTAGGCAGCCCTATAAATATTTTCATAGGTCGTATTACGCATTATTTCCGTGGAATCCGATATTAATAAAATTATGTGCGTGGTTTTAGTACAATCATAATTAATCTTCAATAATCGAGAACGCGGTGTTGTTGGATTCGCCTTTCTGTGAAAGGGGCTTTTTAATTAACGCTTTGTTATAGAAATGGAAATGTATCGCTATATTGTTTCAGTGTATGATGGAATATCGTGTGTTTGCTTACTTTTGAGAACTCCTTCAACTTTTGTTAACGTTCATTTTACTGCGCTAGCCCTTTACATCTGTTTTTTGAATGTCTATTTCATGAAATGATTTTTTTTATTCTGTAAATAGGATACCAGAATCAAGACAAAACGTCATACTAAAAAAAAAATCTACGGATTCGAAATTTCCTATCTGACTACCCTTGAGAAGAAATGGCGAAACATACTCACAGGTTTGACCTGCGAGTTTGTCTTTATTAAAGTCCAGGCATAATCTTGGTCAGGCCATATAAATATGAGGAATATGTAGATTAGTGTCTAAAAAAAGTGTTTTGTGACTGACATGATACCCTCTACACGATTGCTGTTTAGTGTCAGAAAAGATTTCACCCACTTAATACGATTTCCGAATCCAACAAACACAGTGAAGACAATTCGAAAGGGCATGAAAGAAAAACCTTAACCAATATCGCACAGCCTTCAACTGAAAACGAGCTACTAAAGATAAGTATCGTTATGTAAAACCAGCTATTTAGCTGCTACCTCAGTTTGCGCTGATTAAACCGCCAGAGTTTAGATTAGATAGCAAAAATCCAATTGCATCCCTACAAAGACACGGTGAAGATAATTTCTAAGAAACTACTCTCTAAGAAAAAAGTAGATAGGTAAGCTAAGACTAAGTGTAAGAAAAGTATACTACCTTTGAAGTGCGAAGACAAGAAGTGAGATTTTTTGTAAAAAAATGTCGATTATAGAAGAAGAATGTTTTTAATTTGTTTTTTTGCAGAGAAAAATGTTTTGTCATTTGTTTTTTTTACAGATAATTAGAGGTTAGTTTACAAGCTTTATTCTAGAAAACAGAAAACAGGGAAAGAAAATTAAAAAACTTCTTAAAAAAATAAGATCAAAATTACCATAATTCGATAACGTTACCATTAGGGACAACTGAAAATAGTACAAAAACAATGTATCTAGCACATGGAAGCAATTACACTTTATATACAATTCACTTTGATCATAACGCGGTACAAATGGGGCCAAGTTAATGGCTCACTTCATGCTGCAGTAATAAATATTTTATTTTTGTTTCACTTCCCGCTCCTGGCGATTGCTAGCCTCAAAAACATTAATGTAAATTGTAGCTTCAATTTGGGTTCATTATTTTGGTCGATATTAGTATGATGTGTATTATTTAGCAAACAGGACGAGTTTCATAAATACCTACTATAAATACGTTATTAATGCAATCAAAAATAATACTTGCTTAAATCGTAAATGAAAGTCACCTGACGTAAAAATACATTCCAAAATTATAAACAGCATTAGTCATTTAAAAAGACATTCTGCAAAATGCTATCTATACTGTCTATCTACGTATGTACTTAATTAATTCAAATGTCTCAATTTAATTTTAAGTACTGAAATAACATCGCTAGTTTTCATGAGTATCTTAATACAGACATGACGAATGTGAAAATTTTCGCGAAAACAAAATGATCGCGAAACAATTTCAAGAATAATAAGACTGAATTATAATTTGACACCTTCATCGTCTTAAAATAATTTCGTTTAAGTTGAAATAGACTTTTAAATAAACAGTTTTACGTATATGTTATTTCTAAATAAGAATAAGTACATTTCAGAAAGATATCAGAACTACATGGAAACCGTTGAGAAGATTGTTTCATAAAATGAATACAAAACTATTGTATTGGTTCTCATTTGTAAATATGAATATTTTATAGCAAATACCGAAGGTTTTTCTATGATTATCAATAAATCGATCATATGTAACTACAGCCCAAATAAAAGCCTAAATATAAAAATAAAACCATTCATTAAATAGGTTTAAAACAATGAATTTTATACCTATTTAATGAAAGCATGAATTTATTATAACATTTCGTCGATAGGAGCCCAATTACAAAAAATATCAATGTTAAATAAAAAAAGAATTCAGTAACATATCAATACCCTAATGGTTTTTAAATGTGTGTGAGATTTAGTTTAATCGTCACGTTGTGAAAGTGATCAACTTTATCGCGCCTGCACTGTAATCGTTAATGTTAACGACTGTTTATCGTATATAACTAACATTTAATATGGCTAATGGGTTTAAATGTAATCTCTAGTAATTAATATGTTTTTTAAATGGTTTTGATCCTATTTTTTCCCAGCCTACTTTAGCAGAGTTGAAACACGAGTTTTGTGTCGTTGTATTTTACATAAAACTTACCATTTTTATTATTTTGCCAAAATAATTAACTGAGCATACCTATTTGTCTACATTTTATACTGACGATAACGAAAAAAAACTTCCCTAAAGAAGTCATCAAGATGGTCAAAGAAACAATTGTATTTCAATTATACCCGTCAAAATCCGAAGCTCAAGCGGCCCCTCTAGCAACAACCCCTTAAATAAACAAAAGCCAAAAATCTTAACAGGCCTTTAGAAATTCCGACCGATGCCCAAATTCTTGATGGACGGTGACAGTCCGTGCCGTCCCTAGAGAAACCACTTAATCCCGTCTGAAATAATGACTGAAACCCCTTACAGGTTGCGAACGGACCGAAGCCTATCGTAAATAAATAGTCGAATACGTACGGATTTACTGTGGAAACTTTGTTTTAAATGGACAGTTTAGATTTTCATGCACTTAAGAATTAATTGACACCTCATTTTCCACTAGAGTACTTATTGACGTACCCTTTACACCCATCGCACCCTTTACAACGTCGCTGCGTTATGTAAAAGATTTGTCTATTCTTGTGATATAATCCTACAGTCACGTCTACGAAAAGCGTAGAGCTGCTACGATATTCGTAGCAGAAACTAACTTCGTAGACTCTGATAGTTCGATTTTCACGCATTCGTTAGTAAAAGCTTTGAGTGGAAATCGCGAATTAGCTCGAAAAAGCGTAGCGTGGGATTCTTCGAAGGGCAGAAAATCAACCTTATGCTGAAATCTGTCCACTAAGCTTTTTTCTTGGAATAGGCCTACGGGACTACGCCCATAAAAGGCTGAGTTATGCTCCACCATGCTTTACGCATTTCAGATCCCATTATTCGGAATCTCAAAGCACAAACAACTTACAACTCAGTTATAAACAACACACTACACACATACAAATAGGACGTAAAGCGGAGTTGAACAAGTTTAAGCCTACGAGCCTCGTACGCACGCAAAGTTGTTACTTTATTATTTTAAGTTGTGTTTAAGACATATTGCCGTGATAAGTGACGCGCATGTGGGATTATTATTGTTATTACTTCGTCTGTACCGTCAATTATATCGGTATGTTGAAGTTAAGAAAGGATTAAGTCTATTTAGAGAAATGTTGGGTTCCTTAAATATATTGTGACGTCATGTTTGAACGAGTCAGCGAGAAATCTCTGTCATTCATAAATGTATTCTTACTAAGGCTTATTGGTCGATTCGCACGAATTTACTCGCCTGAAACGGGCGAATCGTAACGTCATTTTAAATAAAATAAAAAATTCTATAGGCGACTCGCTAGGAATTAATAAATTGGCGGCGAATCAACGACATCAGAATTTAAAATGTGCCAATTGCCCAATACGTTGGGCAATTGGCACATTTTAAATTATATACAATAAAGTTAAGAAAAAAGACTAAGAGTCCTTGCCACCATTCAAGTCCGTTAGACGGGGAGATAGTGTCTTTGTCATTGTATTAAAAAAAATGTGGTTCCACAATTTTCCGCCGGACTTCAGTGATAGCGCGGACTCTAGAAAACTATAACTGCCAATTATTTTTTCTAAATTTTATTGCAACAAATCGACCAATAAGCCCTTATTGAAACATAATATTATGCTTTTTATTTTTTAAATGATAGCATTTAAATCCCTATAAAAACAAAAGACAGGCATCATGTTATAACTCATTCAAACGAGAACATAAACTTACCATAATTATTTCACCTATTTGCCAAAGGTTAATAAACTACCCAACGTCGGCAAGTCACCCGTACACGCCGTGTGTCGCCACAATAACATAATTAGACCCAGTAATGAGCTAATGTCTCGAATATTCCGCGCAAAATTTGTTTTGAAAGTCATTACGGCTTACTGGGTGTCAGTTTGTCTCGGCTTAAACGCTTGTCTATGAGAAATTGTGCTGGAATTGTGTCACCGATTGCTGACGATCGATATGTTTTGAGGTTGCTTCGTTCCTGGTAGTAGAATTGTGCTTGCTTAGGGATTCATTTAAGTTTGGTATTATCTAACTAGACGTTGCTTAACTTGACGTTCATGAAAACGGGTAGACTGAAAACAATATTGATTGGCTAACGTCGTTCACCTTTGAGGGGCTCATTTAATCTTTCTTATGATGAACACGTAATATTGTAGTTATGAAGCTCTTGCCATTAATTGATTCTAAATTATAGGAATCATAAGATAAAACGTGTGTACATTAAAACAAAAGCAGAATAAAGACAAAGTCATTTTGACCAATGGTGGCCCAGTGGTAACGGTCCAGCCTTGACGAGTTCAAACCCAGGCAGGCAGGCAGGCTTTACTTTGAGTAAATAATTTCATCACCGCTCTCAAACGGTGATAGAAAACATCGTGAGGAGACCGGCATGTCTAAGAACTAAAACTTCGAAGACATGTGACATCTACTACCCGCAATGGGCCCGCGTGGTGATTCCAGTCCACTCCCTCTTGAAGAGTGGAGGCCTGTGTCCTAGCAGTGGGAACATTATAGGTTGATTATGTATTATGGACTGTGTTTTTACCTGGTTTATACTAGAGACCACAATCAAATTAGTGCCCTAAATTCATCCATCACTATTCACTATGTACGTATATACGGACAGCTATATATACAAAACGATTAATTATGAAATGCCTACATGAAACATTAATACATCCATACATATACAGCATGTGCCTTTAGTAGGGCACACGTTTTGGGAGTAGCCCGCATCGCATTGTTCGTCGGACGGCAATTGTCAGTCCATAATTTTGTATGAATTATCGCGTACGGGAGATGGACCGGAATGGATCGCAGGCGGCCGGAATTTTTGGTAATATCCCACAAATTCCAACCGGCTTTCACACAACATTGTTGCTCATCTGTGAATTTACTGGTAAAGAAAGGCTACTGCTTCACAGAACTGTAAATCCACTTAGCTCCATACAAAAACGAACATAAATGCAAGAAAAAAAACAAGAAACCCAATTCAGAAATAATAAAAACGACCGTAGAAACAACGGACTTAATTTAGCTTAAAATAGTGACACATTTTTGTACAAGCGCCCAGAGCGAGATTTTAATTCGGACAACCGGCTGTCCGACGTTATCGCCGTCCAACTGTTTGAACAAAAAAAATCTAGTAAATTCTGGGTGAATTCGGGATACAGAAACACGAGTAGCATTAGTGAGGGGACGTTTCGGACATGCGGCGATACGTCCGGACAGTTTTGATAAACGCCCCGCAGGAGCGGCGTGTACGAGGATTTTTTTAAATATACATCCGTGGAATGGTGAAAATCTTATTTTTTTTACGTTCTCTTTTCACGGTAGGATTTTATGAAAGATAAAAACTGGAGGTGCCAGTTCTGCCCGAAGAGTTGGAGGTACGTTCTGAACAAATAAAAGTTACGGATCAGCGTATGGTTACAAAACAGATAATAGTATGGATTGGATGTGAAGCATTTGTAATGAGAGGCAAGGAGCACTGGCATGATATCCCAAAATACAAAGTGCAAAACTACAAAACAAGTTGATAGCATTCTGGGTTCATGTTGCAATTTAATGTAACTAAAACAAACCTGCAATTCCACAAATTACTAAGAAATGAACCCCATATAATGAATCTGTATCCAACTACGTAGCAATATTTTTTGTCTTATTTCATCATGAATTGTGCTGAATGAAATAAATGTTGCTATAAAGAAACCAATTTTATTGTAGTTCCACGTTTCTATATTAACTGTGCGATTGACAGAAGTATAAACAGAGTCCATTTTAAACAAGGTCTGCGTTGAATACAGCTCGCTTCGGCCCATTACTCTTAATCAATGCCGCAACAATAGTTGGGATTTAGAGGTCTTATCCTGACAGAATGAGAATCACATTTGTTTCTCTAACACGTTTGAAACTGTACGACTTTGCAAATCGACCGTGTTATATCAAAGGTCGGGTCACGCGAGAATTGTTAATGTTCGCGATCTCTTTTTCTTTAACGTTAAATAAAATCATGGATCCATCAGTGACCGTTAGAGTCATATTTGTAACTTTATTGGACACATCCTTAGGCCCAGGACTAGCCCTCTTCAGTTTTATGATGACAAACCTATCGTGGATAAAGGAGCTAGTTCACTATCATTTTCTTGAAATATGAAGCGACTACGTTACATTAATTCAAAACAATTTACCTACGTAGATATCTTGAAAATCTTTGAACTGTGTTGAACGTGAATTCTAAATTCGAAGTCTTATTTTGTATTGTCACACTTTCGACTCGGTTCTTCACTTATTGATCCCTACTTTAAGCTCTTGCATTTATGAATGCGTCTTTAAGTACTCACATTTGTAACTGTCACCACGATTGGTCATCATACATTTTTTGTCCAGTTCATGTCACTCCTATATACGGATTATAGGCTTTCGAACTTTACATAATTCATGTACTGTTATGGATGGGTTTGTCATACGATTAATGTTCTCCTCGAGTTTTTTCTTATGTAATTTTTATGCAAGGCCCTTCACCGACCTTAATTGAGTGCATCATATTAGGAGTTTGTTTCGTAACTGTACAATGATGCATTGTTTATTTTTGTGATTGAATATTTTTATTACAATAACTTATATCTCATCTCTCATCAAATCGATTAAGGTTTTAATAAACCCAACAATATCCAGCAAAGATAATTCTTTTTAACTTTTTTTTTGTGTAGTTTAAAATGACCTTCAACACCAAAGTACCTACTTAAACGAAGATTAAAAATGGATTAAATCCAACAACAATTACATTGTAGAACCCACATTAAGCGCATAACAATACGTTCCCGCCAAAAGGGCGGCCATTTTGTCGTATCCCAAATCCCACTCCGCCGGTTCAAACATGTGTGATCGTCTCAACGCAAGGGCTAGGAACAGTGATTGACAGCACACGCGTTGCCCCGGCTAATCTCTAGTGTCACAGCCTGCAGATTGCCGACACCAGAGCCCTGTGACATCGACCATCTTTACAAGACCTTCACACCCCCTCCCACTTCACCCAGAAACGTTGACTTCGGGCTAAATGACGTGTGTTACAGAGGTCATGCTAAATTTGTCACGCAAGAACCTCGTATCTTGTGCAAGTTTAAATAGATCTTGTGGTCCTAATTAAGTGTACAGCAAACGGAGCGATTGGCATGAGAAATCGATAATAGAACTTACCTCCAATGTAATTCCGATATTTATCACCAAATTACATATAAGTATATAATTCCGGCAATTGGAATAGGTAATTATTTTAACGAATTAGTTTGTAATAGTTTCCAGTGTAGGTGCTGAAATCAAAGAGCGAGGAACTTTGAGTATACAATCCTAACACATTATAAAACAAAGTCCTCCGCCGCGTCTGTCTGTCGTCATGTGCGCGATAAACTCAAAAACTACGACACGGATTTTCATGCTGTTTTCACCAATGGATACAGTGGTTCTTGAGTATGGTTTTAGTATATAATAACCGACATCAACGCGGGCGAAGTCGCGGGCATCAGCTAGTATGAACTAAAATAATGTAGGTACCTACATTTCTTTGTTTCATGTTAAATTTTAGCACTAGCTTTTTAATACTGAGGCCAAAAAATTAAATTAGTTCCGGTATCCCATCCGATTCTTTTCTTGAACTCTCGATCTGTTCTGATTTCAGATAGTTTAATCAAATTTCCTGGAATATGGCTACTTATTAGATGTTAATTGTATGTAGGTGGTCAGTCAACATAGTCGACGCGATTAAATGGCGATATCTGTTCATTTCATTAACTAGAAACAATTATCATTTATTTGGACCTGATGGTAAAATATATAAAATACAGGCTTGTAGCAAAGAACTTACAGCCGCACAGGTCGATCAATCAGGCTAAGCTACGCTTGCCGCGGTTGGTCCGTGGATGGGTGACCATGTTTACATAATATCAAGACCCCTCCGTGCCTCGGTAAGCGCGTTAAGCCGTTGGTTCCGGCTGTCATTTGTAGACCTTTGACAGTTGTTACAGAAGCCCGAAAGTCTGACAACTAGGTATCGTGTTACCTAGTCACTGGGTTGTGGAGGTCAGATAGGCATTCGCTCTATGTAAAATACTGGTATTTAGCTGCATCCGGTTAGACTGGAAGCCGACCCCAACATACTTGAGAAAAGGCTAGGCAGATGATGATGATAAAATAATACATACAGAATAATCGGCATCCTTTGAGTAAGATTGTGGTATTTTTTAATATGTAAAGACATTATTTTATCAAACCCTTGCATTGGTTTTAATTTATTTCCTATCAGCAGATGGCGCCACGATTAACTAAATATTTTAAGGGTCGCCAGTCGGAGTTCACTGCTAACATTTACCGCTACTCTCCAATAGATGGCGTTACTAGTCACAATTTCATTTCGGTCCTTGATAATAAAATGTCGATTTTGTGGTGTACTTATATAATTTAAATTAGAGATGATATTTGTAACATTCGTACTTGCTTATGAAGTATTAAAATAAGAATTTTTTTATTTTATTTAATCAATTTCCGTAGGCGGGAGCAGACGCGTGACTGATACAGAACTCTTTCATTCATACTTTTTTGTCTATCCAACCCAATTTAACTCTTATACCCGAGAATAATCGTCAAAGAAGCCGTTCGAACGAACTAAAGACGTTAGTGCAGTTGAAAAAAGTCGTTTACAGCTACGTTTATAGTGTTATGATGCGTTTATTATTATTATAGCCCCTTTTTGTGGGAATTCTATCTACGTGAAGTGAAAATTGGGAAGTTTTTTCGTTTTATCGTCATTTCGAATGAATGTTATGTTATTTGGGATTTCACTGTTGCGTCAGTTTTGTAGTGAATTGAGGGTAGGTACCTACTGTTATTGCAACACTTGAAAGAATACGGGAAGTTAACGTCAAAGATTGACTTTATACACGAAAGATAGGTAGTGAGAGTTGATCTATTTGCAGACCCCGGTCTGATGACGAAGAGCTTTTTAAAAACTTTTCGTCTCTTCGTCGCTAATTTATCTATTTCAAGAGTATGCAAAGACCTATCTTCCTAGCATGACCTAAGGATGATGAGTGTGCCACCTTCGCTGCTGGTAGTTGTTATAGGTAACCTGACATCATCAAATTAGCCTTCGGGTTCTAGGGCGTGACAGTCTAATCTATCAAAAAACATTATTGTCAACAAAACATTTTTCGAATCTCCATTATTGGTTTTTCAAATCCACAATAAAATTGTATTATCAATATAGAAAGCGAACACATATGGTAATGAGTTATCCATTCATGGAGTCTATTGTCACGGAAAATTGAAAAATAGTAGAGTACGCTTATATACGATTCATATATTCATAGAAACACATGTACCTCGCACTAACGTGTGAACAGTAATATCTTAGTTTTATTTCCTCAAGAATCTACATACATCGCCTACTTTCTGGTACTTCCAAACTGATTCTTGAATGAGGATAGTGTAAAGTGTAAGTTTTGAGAGCAGGGGTGTAATAAATATTCAATTTCAGCGCTAAATACTGGGAACTAACTACAAAATTATAATACCTTAGAGTTCCCACGTCAGTGAGATGAGTTTATTTACTTCTATATTTTCATAAAAGCAGACTGAGCGAAAGCACATTTAAATGTAAATAATGATGAGCATGTTTAAATACCACAATTGTAAATTCCGCTATCACATTTGTTGATTGTTTAATATAAGCTACAGAACTTGTAGCCACCCAAGTGTCATTGTCATCACTGTTACGCCCAAGTCACTTGAGACCACCTACATGATTATTGTTGTCAACTTTATCCCCGTATGAGACAGGTTGATCGGTTGATGTGTCACCTTTAAATATTATACGAACTACTTGTTTACAATTAATCCTGTCAACATGCAAGGGCAAAGCTTCATCAAACCTTGGTAAAAAATAATGTCTACATCCAAAGTTCACCAGTTATTATTAAGTCTCATGAGGTGAGGAAGATATGAACTGATATTAACATGGATGCAGAAGGCAATAAAATTTATGCTTTCTTAGATTGAGGTTTGTAGATTTCATAATTAAAAAAACCTCACTGTACAAAACAATGAAGTGTGGGCGTTACTTAAAAAAAGAGGGATAAGTTGTTTTAGATGAAAAAGAAAAACTATTTGCTTAGTAAAGATAATTTTATTATAGTACTTATATATCTTTCTACATCAGCATTAGTTATGAGATCTAAAATGAAATAGGTCAGGGATTCCGCAGCTGGCATCGAGATTGCACAGTTCTGACATACTGTCCAAGATGTTAACGCACTACATTGGAACAAGAATAATATTTCAACAAGTATTAAATTATCATGTTCCTAAAATTACTTGAGTGAAAAATAAATCATGTGAAATAAAACAGCTTTCTATCATTCAACAGGAGAAGTAGAATCATCAGAAGATGATTGTTTATAATTGGGTAAACTAGGTGTCTTACTTTAATTGTCTCATCCATCAATCTATTTTGGACTTGCTTATTTATAATTTTGTAAGTGCGGGTCGTAATAATTTCCATAACTCCATGTGTATCAATGCAATGCGTCTGAAAAAGTACAAACATTTGAACAAAATATTGCTACTGGATGTCGTTTTGGGCTAATCCATTTCACGCCTTGAACTTGGAATTCCAGCTCCTGTGAAAGGGAATAAAAACAATATACCAATGCTTCCAAAATTATTGGCCTCTACAAATGTGTTCAATAGAAATTTAATTAGTCAACGATTTATCTGTAAAGCTCCTAATACTAATGAATCCAAGATGGCGGATAATCCTACTTGGTGATAATTAAAACCCTGGAGACGATCGGGAACTCTACGAAGTAGTGGAAATTATCGCACGCAGACAGTGGTAATAAACTGAAGTTTGATCAACATATGTTTAGCCATAATTAATTGATAAAGTGGGTTAATTCAAACGCAAATCAAATTACGAAAGATGTAAATCCAAAGACTCGGAAGAACTTTGAAACTTTAAACAGATTTTGTGCCTTTATTGTAAAAGCAAGTAGGTAATTTCGAATAGTTTAATTTTTCAACCCAAGTTTTAATATATTCTATTCTTTTAATTTTAATTGTAATTAATGTAATGTGTCCTAATTTATTTGTTATTTTTATAGTTTTAATTTATAATTGTTTTTCTATTCCAATTTAATTGATGTTTTTTGTATTTTAATTTAACTACGTGACATTCTAAATTCAATATTAATTTTGCAAATTTTAATTTTGTTATTATCATATTTGTAATTCCATTTTAGTTTTTTATTATTGATTATAAAAGTGCTGTGCACGCCTATAAGTGACGAATTCACCGCAAAACTGTCGAAATACAATATATTTTTAATGTAGTGGTTTAGTGTTGCAAGTCGTTGGTGTGTCAATAAATAAATAAATAAATAGGAAAATATATACAAAAATAGTTCCAAAAAGTCTAAAGATAATAAAGATCTATTAGAGGAGAGATTATTGGGAGCAAAACCATAACAGTGCAAGCGAGCAGATCTTGACCTCATGACCTTTACCGTTTCTTATTCATGCAAATTGTTCAATGAAGTAAAAATACTGTATCATCTATTTCATCTCGCGTAGATTTAACTTACATACGGGAAAGGAGATTAATGTGATATCGGTCGACGACGGGTTATTGACAAGCTATAAAAGGCATAGCTATGTACTGCTACAAACTTTGTCTAGACAATTTCATTAGAGAAATACGAAAGTTCTTACCAGTATCAAAAAACTTAAATCAACCAAATATCGATCTCCCTTAAAACCAATTTGTTTAAAGTTTACGATCGCGGCTGAAGCATCAAACAATGAGCGAAAGTATTGTGTTTTTACGGCAATTTAACTTTGATCGTTTACTAACACAAGTAACTCTTTTATTGGTTACCATAAAAATTCTGTATCTTTTTTATTTCCACCGCATCAAATATCATTATCATCGAATGAAATCATTTGATCTCCTAAATAGCTTTTTAATAGCACTTCCACTAAATAAACGACTATTGACTCTTGGCAAATGTGCTATCAGCCAGGAGTTTCAGGCATGATACAACAGTTATTAAAACCAGGAAATACCAATAATGAAAACTTATTTATTAATAAATCTGGTACCTACTACGCTTTGGAATGGGCAACTAGCTTCATATTTCTGACTGACCGACTCCTTGACAATTCAAAAGTGCCTGTTAATGGTTTAATTGAAATAAATGCTTTGAGTTTGCGTTTGACTAACTGGGTTCGAATTCAAATAAAATCGAGGTTGAGGGACCCTTCATACTTAAATATGTGCCAATGCCTTACAAGCGCTAAAGTACAAGCATAACCATGGAAAAACCTTTCTCCTAACTGTGCTGCAGGTAAATGAGTAAAATAATAACCAGTTACAAATAGACCAAACAGGGTATATTCAAGGTATAATGATTTCCTAGACCAAACAGTGGGACGATAATAAGCCCTTTCTATACCATAGGCCATGATTACGATGCACTAAATACACAGTATTGGCCCCACGAACCGTCCGTAATTATCATTGGAAGAACTTTTGTGGTAATAGCAGGCAATTAGGGTGCAATGTTTTTGTTTCTGATGACATTGTGTTTTCTGGGAAGTTTGTTGTTTGTACAACACACGTGGGAGTCCCGGCTGTGTTGTCTTCGCCTGTCGTTTGGATGCATACGACGACCCCGCGTTAAATTAACCGGAAACTTAAGGGAAATAGTTGAGATTCGGCTCAGGTACGCCGTACGAAGTTTTACATGCCGACGGAATACGATTGTGTATCGAAAAATGTTTAGTTCTGTGATAACATGGCTCTTATTTAGTATGGTTTGATAATTCAACAAGGTTTAATTTAGTTTTCACGAATTTCAACGCCACCATGAAATTTTAAAATAATTATAAAGTTCTAAGCTTTAGTTGAGCAAAATTGTATTTGTTGAATAAATATTAAATGCCCTAATTATTTGCTTTGATGAGAAAACTGTATTTAGTCGTAAACTTGTCGTCGTCGACTTGTTTATTTATACTTGATACTAAACCCTTTTTATACTCAAACAACATTTACATTTAAGTATTTGATGAAGGTAGATCGAAGGTATCAACGTTGTGTAATGGAATCTATTAAACCAATATTATGACATTTATATCTGAGGATGATATTATAGATGTTGTAAAGTCGTAAGAGGTTGCGCAGGTAATCAAGATCGAAGTTGCAACATCAAAATAATTAAGTAATAATACGCCACAACTTTAGAGAAAACACTTTATATATTATAAACATAGATATTCAAAATGCTGAAACAAGTGAATCACACAGTCATATAGATAAAAACGTATCCACAATAACAATAACGAATTAAAAAAAACGAACCCAATCACCGGTAGCGAACAATGTAATCGATAAAGATGCATCCAATTTAAAACAGGAAAGAAAACAACAAAAGCCGGATGATGATGCAGTTTTACACGCGACACATTCGAACAAAAACCTGTCCCGTGGAGATCACAAAACGAAAACAAAATAAGAATAAGAATAGAAGAGATGTAAATTACGTAAAAACTGAATACAAACGGGCGGGTCCAACTATCTTTTGATAGTATAATGGGGACGTTCGTTCGTGCCGCGGATGAAGTTGAACGGATCGCGCGGGTGGTCCAGTGCGGTCGGACTATTTAAATATTACTTTTTTATTATTTGCCAGCACTATTTGGTGATTTATGTTGGTTTAACACGAAGGTGTTTGGGTAACATAAGTGTGATTTGTTTGCTCTTTATTGGCTATCGATTTCAAAATGCCCAAAATGAGAAATATGTCTTAATTTTTTTGGAGTTTCGGATGAGTTATTGCCGTTAATACGCTGAACCTGTTAACTTAGAGCTTTTATTAAAGTAGGTGATGAACGAGTTATTGATAGCCATACACATTACAAAGATAATTAAGTAGAATTGAATTTAAGATAATACTATCATGCAGAACTCTTAGTTTGTAGAAAACGCAGTATCAAAAGGAATCTAGTAGAAAATAGTAAAAAGCAAAAGACTTTTAGATTCTCTTAAACGACAAACAACACTAAAATCACACAAAAATTAAAGAAGTAAATGTTCCACATGAGCATTATTATAATTCAAGCAAAACTGATTATTATGAAGTTTCTTGGAACTGTTTACGAGCGTAATTATGTTTCTATATACTTGATAAAATTGACATAAACATATTATATGAGTTCAAAATGTTTAGCATTAAGCGATTGGAGGAAGACTTTTTACTAGGGGCTTTTCGTTTGCTATGCTGACATTATAAGTTAGATGTTTTTGAATCGGTCTTTCATTTTTTTAGACCTTCTTTGTGTTACCATTAAAACCACGAAAATAAACAAACAAGCCAAGTAATGAAATGTCAGTTCACTTACTTTTAATAATGTCAATATGATCTAGCTTCTGTTCAATCTGAAAGTAATTGACCATGATAAAAGTGTTCTCATAAGTCTCCATAAACATCATTATGTCGTGCATCAAGCAATTCTTTCATTAAATCAATTACTGTCCAAGCATTCCTCAAATCATTTCCAATGATTTCACAACAAGCCATCCTATTTGTTCCATCGTTTGCCCTTTCGTCTTAATTGGACAAATCATTACCAATTTAACTCGTACTTCGTGTTCGTGCTCATATCTTAACAAAATAAAGCTGTTGACTCAACGGTCGTTAGTAGTTATCTTGTTGGATTTAATATATTCTCAAAGTCCGTCCTTTTTGGTTCAATGTTTAAGTGCACTGTGTTCTGTTACAGCCAGTTCATCTACGATAAGAATTACGATGCTTCCGTTTTATCTATCACTCTTCGAATTAGGCGCAACTTTTTAGTATTTCTGACATTTCAAGAATTCCGTAGGATTAACTCGGAAAAATTCGTATCATTTCAGTTCGTTGCGGACTTTGGTAAATTCTTCGGATTTTCTTTATCATTAGCTACTTATAAATATTCAATGGATTGTTTTACGCAGATTGCATTATTTCACTCAAATCCATTGTAAGCTCTTTCACTTGTTATATTTCAGTGTTTATTTTCATTTTGCGAACTGGTATTATTTGTTTGTTTATATTCTTGATTATGAAATTGAATCACAACTTCCCTTTCAGCAATATTAAATTACGAAATTTCCAAACCATCAAAAACTCGTGTTATCCTTGCTTTGAACTTGCAGTTTTAACTAAATAATAAACAAAACTCATCTGAAATTTAATTAACAACTCACTGGAAAGCCCAGCTATTATAATCACAAAGTTTAAATTTTATGTTTACATTATGCAAACCTAATTCCTTATTCCGCGCGAGAAATTGAAAGAGAATCTTGTATGAAATGAATTCAGAACATTTTAATAATTACGTGACCCAAGTCACCGCGTAGCCGCTGAAAATGCTGAAATACCGCAACGCACGTCCCATTACACGCGAATAAAGCCAACGCTAACCGCAGCCCGAACGAGGCAATTTACGAATTTCCGCCCAATTCAGCATTAATAAGAACCAAACAACCAAAACACAAACTTACGTTGATCGAAGAAGCAGCGGTCCAAACCATTCATAACGTTGTAAACAACCTCATAGTGCACTCAAAACACCAATTTTATGCGTTTACGTTCACAGCTTGCACTAGTGACGTCACACTCAAAACAAATCACAACGTATTCGTTCCCACTACGGTTAACACAACGTCGGGGCGGGTTCGGTTTAGGGTAAGTTTATAAGACGTGTTGCCCATGCGGCGGTCGGCGCGCGACTGGTGTGCGCGGCGCAAGGAGCAAGGGGCGCGGGGTCGGGGGGCGGAGCGGGAGGGGGTGCGTGCGTTCGGAATTCACTTCCCACGTGCTAGCCACCCGTCCTTTTCTTGCGGGACGGGTTAGCTTTTTAAAAGCGGCGAAGCAGGGCCCGTCGACGCATCGATACGGCCGGAGGCGACGTTTAGCTGTAACCTTGTTTATATGCACTGCAGCTAATAATAACGCGAATAGCACTCGAAGTAAGCGTTTGTTGTTATTTTTTTTTATATGAGCTAAGTAACATTGTGCGTTAGTTGAGTGGCCAGTTGAGTTTGTTTATTCGAGTTTCCGATACTCTCGTTCCGTTTTCGTGTTTCCTGTTTGGTGTTGAATGAGTGTTGTTACTGTTTTTTTATTCGATTATATTGTTGTTCTTTTTCAGTTTCGAATTAACTTTTAACTTTTTTATCTCTTTTTGTTAATGAAGCATTGCTGTACATATTTTAATGGGTTACTTGGTATGCCTGTCATGTTAATGTTTTTGAAATGGAATTTTGTGATTATTTCTACCATAAAAATATGTAGAGCGGTTAACAAGAATGGTATCATGCCCAAAGAATTCTGAGATAAGCTGCAAGTTCGGACCAAAAAATTTAGTAAATGTGGATTGAAAATATCAGGGTTCTGTATTCTATTAATACTATGATTTATTATATTTGGACACATAACATTTAAAAAACCTGAAATAAAAAGATTTTTGAACTCAGTGTATAATTTCAGTAGCAGTCTATCTGGACGCTAGTAATGGTTTTAAACGCCTTTCAAAAATAGTAATGAACCTAACCTGCTCAAATTCCTACTTTGTTTAATAAGTAATTAACTATCTTCCACAGATTTAATTTAATCACGTTGCAAGAAAACAATTTTTGACATCCAACTCTTTAAAAAAAAAAAAAAAACAATGAGCTTCTGACGGATTCCCTACAAGAACCGACCCGTTTCCAGTAACCATCACGCGTGGGCAGCAGCTGATAAATTTCACCTTTTTTAAATTCCAAGATCAGCATTAAGATTTGAGGAACCCTAAAAATAGTTAATGCATTTCTTAGAGCTGTTCTGGTGGGCTGCTACACTCCTTATCGACTTGTCATTCAACAAGGGTTTTTAGTTTTTTACTACTATTTAGTCCAGCGATGAAAAGAGAGACTGACGGGTTAAAGACAAAATGGATGATGGATTTCGGTTGTGCATTACGCATGCATAACGTATGTTAATGAAAACGTGACGTATTCTTGTCGTGATAAAAAAATAAGTGCACTTCGTATAGAGATGTTGATGTGTTTGTTCGTTTGTTTAACTGAAGATTTCAACGGGCCGTAAATAGTAAACTTGTGAGCGTCAATCATAGCTAGTTCTGTTTTGTTGAACTTTTCAAATTGCGTTGCATATTACGAGTATATATTAGCCTCCATTTGTGTTCGGACGTTTTTAGATAGGTTAAAAGGAGTCATAAGTAAATTGCCAGTGGAAAATGATGTAATACATTTGTACGTAAGTTGCTTAAATAGTTTAGAAAATGAATTAAATTTTACTGAGATTAGAGATCAACTAGGTACAATCAGCCAATCTCATTTCTAATACAAATGGAATCAAAATGAGTTTTCACTGCATATTAAAAAAAGTTGTAGTCAAAGTATTTTTTTAACAACGCAAATATAACTTCGATTTCGATTCTGCTAAGTAGGTAAATAAATTAGGTAAAAGAAAAAAAAAATATAGCATAAAACATGAAAATTGCATAAAACGCAGAGGTTCCAACTTTTTACTTAAACAAAGCACCCAGTAAAAAGATAGTAGGTACAGCTGATACAAAAGTTGAAAACTAAAGTTTTGATTTAAAAACAAACGTAATTTTCATTTAGTAACTTTCGTTTAGTAAAATTGAAAAACTTATCTTTTTAAATACGTGTTACGATTAAAACGAATGATTTTCAATGTTTAGAGTGCGCGAAAGAAAAATATAATTTGAATTACTGATGAAATGGATAACGTTTTAAAACTATTGTTATGTATAAACGTTAGCTATTTTCTTAATATCCCTCGGCAAACTTCGTGTTACGTAAGTCGTGTTCGTGGGATTTCTATCTACTTGGTGCAGAGCAGACCCTCTCTATATACTTCCAAGTCGATTGAGAGCGTCCGGTCTGCACCAAGTGCAAAGGGAACTGATAGACATCCGACGAATGATGAAACACGAAGTTTGCCGAGGGACATTAAGAAAATGGTTGTACTGTACCTAATTATTATGAGTAAAAGTTACATGTATCTAGACTAGACTAGTATATTTTGATTTCATGACCTATCATGAACGCTTACGTAGGCAGAGTAGGCCTGAATTCCTAATCGTAGAAATAGAAACGATTTCAGTAGTAGATGTAGATAGGGCAGATACCTAGGTATGAGCCTTTTTCGGTCGGTCTAAGGCCGAATCTTTATCAGAGCTGTGTGTGAAAGAAGAATTGTATCAATTTGAAGCAGTTCTATTGGTGGATTTTCTTCGCTCACCACAAGAATATAAGCAAAGGTAAACTTACCAGTAATTGAAGAATCGAGAAGATTATTAAGCGAATCACAGCTAGAAGCTTTACTAAGTAAAGCCTGATTTACACGGTGCGATATATATTTGCCTGTGACATATTTAAGCTAATGCAACAATAAAAGTTGCTCCGAGTCAGAGATTACGTCATTTTTGTAACTTCATATGCCACAGGCAAGAAACTTGTATCGTGTCAATGGGCCTCAAGTGAGTATTTCGCTGTTTCTGAATAACTTCGCGAAAGTCAGCTAATGGCCGATTCCTATAATTTACTGACCGTTATTATTTGAAATTAAGACTTGTATCTGTACCAATAATGAAGGAAATACCTCATAGCTTTACATTACTTAGGTATACAGGAAATTGAATTCATAAGCATCCTCATGAACAACTTTCACTATGGGAAAACAACGAAATCGCGTAAAAAAAAAACAGCTGTTCCCTACATTTTGACGAGTTATGTGAACATAAATGTAAGGAACAGTTGTGCATAATGGTAGGTAACCTTTCAGAGGATGCCCATGAATTCTATCTCTATAGTCTATTTCACCCTGTATATGAAAGTAGTCATCACAGGTAAAATTAGCTTACGGATTTACTTATATGCCTAGTTTAGCAATTAAAAATGGTAGGATTGGTAAGCAAACTCTCGCCCGCTCGTGCTTAGCTCGTAGCTAAGTAATAACAGCCGCACGGGTCGATCCATGAGGTTAAGCTACGCTTGCCGGGGTTGGTCCGTGGATGGGTGACCATCTTTACATACCGTGACTCCTCCATGCCTCGGAAAGCACGTTAAGCCGTTGGTCCTGGCTGTCATTCGTCGATCTTTTACAGTCGTTATGGGTCGGCAGAAGCCCGAAAGTCTGACCACCAGTCTTACCAAGGGGTATCGTATTACCCAGTCACTGGGTTGTGGAGGTCAGATAGTCAGTCGCTCCATGTAAAATACTGGTATTCAGCTGCATCTGGTTAGACTGGAAGCCGACCCCAATATAGTTGGGAAAAGGCTAGGAAGAAGAAGAAGATTGGTAAGCAAACGATTCGTTATTGTTTATAGGAACCGAACATAAAACGTATTCTAATATTATCCCTTTAATTACAAGGCGCGAATGTCCTTTTAGTGTTTATTTATTCTATTAAATGGAGTGGTAATGTATTTTCCACTCAACGAGTAATCCTAATGGCTGCCTCGATTGTACCCACGCGTGGTTTTAATTGAATCAAGTTTATGGAACTGGTGAACATATTATATTGTCATTCCCGTGTCTCTGGGGAATTGAAGCATTCCAAGCTGCGCTAATAGAGTTATATAAGTCGGTTAAACTTAAAAAATCACTTTTGTAGGAATCTAAATTAACGGAAGAAAATAATTAACTATTTTATTTTATTTTGTACTTACCTAGTGACTAGCTATAAGAACTTTGTGAATATTCCTAAGCTAAAAATAGGATTGGTTATTTTCCTAATAAAATTATTCAAGTCTGAAATAGATTTCCCAATAAAATATTGTGTCTCGTATTTTGAATTGTATGTTATGGAAATATGTTTTAATTACTACGTACATATTTTTAGGAATTATAGGAATTGTGATCAGAGTTTATTCAAATAATCCTAAAGCGGGATTGACATTATGTAGATAAATGCTAAAGAGAAATAATATCAATTTTATTATTACAGCAAAATAATCTGAGCTGTTAATATGAGATAATAATATGACAGTTGAATAAGCTTTTAAAAAACTACATGTTAGTTAGCTCTAACCCGAAAAAGAACAGTTAAGCTAATGTTTCATGACACTAGTTTCATAATTTAAATCCCGCTTTAAGGCTCATGCAGACTAGCGTGACTTGTCGCGCGACAGGTCGCGTGGCGATTCTGCGATATTATCGCCACGCAACAGCTTTCGCATGTCGCGTCAGCGATATCGTGTCGGGCTAGTCACGGCGCGATATCGCTGATGCGACAGGCAGCGCGACACCAATGGAACCTTTTGTATGGCGTCGCGTCGATATCGCCGCGATATTAGACACAAGAGAGTATTTTCTGCGGCGCAGCGCGACAGTTCGCTCCTGTATGTAGTGTCGCGCGCGTTTTCATATAAATTTTTCTACGTATACCTATATATTCCAAAAACACGTCGCGCCAGTTTGCATGAGCCTTTATGTAATATTTGTTTCCGCTTTTTCGATGATAAAAATGAACCTGAAAATTAATGAAATATATTGGATAGGTATGAGTCCTTGTGATTAACAGGAATTATTATTTATCATCTCTGTCATTAGCTAAACGTTAGAACTTAGCACAAGTCAACGTTTTGCTCTTATTTCATGTCAGTATCGCCGGGTAATAATGATAGCGAAACATTTATTGCCCACACGTAACGCACAAGTCCATCTAATAATAAAATAGCTTGCTAGCACTTAGTCGGTACTAACAAGGCAGTAAGTAACCGATTACATGACGTCATATTTTCAGTTAAAATTATTATGCTTTTAGAATATTATGCTGCATTATTTTTGGAAGCTGTTCTTCGTGACTATATTGAGAGCTCTATTTATGAGACTGATTTAGGATACTTTAAAAATTATGTTAATAATCATTTAAATTATAGCTTTACATAAGAGGCGCTCGTTGCTAAGTAGCAACAGCCCCACGGGTTGATCCATCACGTTAAGCTACGCTTGCCGGGGTTAGTCCGTGGATGGGTGACCATCTTTACACAGCGAGACTCCTCCGTGGCTCGGAAAGCACGTTAAGCCGTTGGTCCCGGCTGTCATTCGTGGATCTTTGACAGTCGTTACGGGTCATCAGAAGCCCGAAAGTCTGACAACCAGTCTCAGCAAGGGGTATCGTTGTACCCAGTTACTAGGTTTTGGAGGCAGTCGCTCCATATAAAATATTGGTATTTAACTGCATCTGGGTAGACTGGAAGCCGACCCCAACATAGTTGAGAAAAGGCTAGGCAGATTGAGATTTACAGAAGTGAAGAGTTACGCGTCATGTTTTTGTTCACCAATACTATGATACAATAGATAAGTGTAATATGGAAAGTCTGTTTCGTTCCAGGATTATATGAATAAGACTTTTTAATGACTACCAATATGGGAAGGTTCAATAAAACATATTATTATTTTCCTCACACGTTACTGCTTCACAAAAATAAGACGTAAGTTTTTCAGTTAAAAATCCATCAAACACGATCGAATGATTTTCGCAAACAGCGTTCACCCTAACTATCGCACGTTACAATGCGAACGATACATCATATACGTCACGATACAATGTATAGTGTATTTATCACAATTTGTAGCCTAATGCGCCGTATCGTCGCTGACAAAGGGACTGCCCTGCACACTAGACCGTGGCGGACGATCAATACAAATGACGTATCGATCGAACCGTTATTTTAGGCGTCAAAGATGACATAATTATAACGAAAGAAATCGTTATAGTTCGAGATTTTATAAAAGTTTTTTATTTTTATTAAGTATATGTTTGTAGAATAAACCACGTTTAATGAAAGTTGATGTTTTAAATTAAATCAATATTTTCATGAAATTGATTAAATAAAGTTGTCCATTTCTGAATTAGAAAATTAAACGAAAGGTAAGGAAGGTATATAAACCGGCCAAGTGCGCGTCGGACTCGCGCACGAAGGGTTTTGTACCATTATCTATAAAAACGGCAAAATAATCACGTTTTTTGTATGGGAGCCTCCTTAAATATTTATTTTATTCTGTTTTTTAGTATTTGTTGTTATAGTGGCAACAGAAATACATCATCTGTGAACATTTCAATTGTCTAACTATCACGGTTCATGAGATACAGCCTGGTGACAGACGGACGAACGGATGGATGGACGGACGGACGGACAGCGGAGCCTTAGTAATAGGGTCCCGTTTTACCCTTTCGGTACGGAACCCTAAAAAGTTCTGCATTTTTAACACTCACTTAATAGGTTCCTTTTGCGAAATATAGCAATAAAATTCTTAATAACTTGATTTATATCTATAATGCAGCAAGTAGGTAGTACAGAATATTATTCACATTTCAAATAAAAGTGTGAAAGTTATCAACACAGCTTTTTTTCTTTATTTTTTAAAGTAGCCATTGACACACACTTGTCAGTTCATTGTGGTTTAGCCATAATACAACACATTGCAGCTCGCTGAAGCGGTATCTTTTCTTTGAAGAGCTTTCGCACATTGCTCACTTGGTAAGAAAGTATCGCTAATAGTTATTTTAATTTTATATTTAAAACATACAATAGATTTTTTTGATACGAGTCTTATTTTCCTTTAGAAGTTTTTTTTATTTTTGTAATTTAATTTTAGTGATTTTACGCAATCCCATAGGAAAATTTTGTCTGGATTAATTAATACAAGAGTAGCCAGCCGTAGCAACACTTTGATACCAGCCGTCGTCTAACAAAATATCAACAGCTCAGACAAGAGGGCACCAGTGTGAATTGACATTTAAAATTCGTTAATTACCCTTTACAGTGCCGCGTGTATCCTTTATTTCATCAAGTCACAGATAAAGAACAATAGCAAAACGTTACAGAAACGCGCGTCACACATCGTCAGGCCTAACCCCACACATTAGTGCAATAAACTTGACAATAACTTAATTCTCAGCAATGAAGGGCGATTCCCCCGTGGTTCCTTACAACTCCGTTAGGGATGACAATAGTTCGTAGCCGAGTTGAATTTAATTAGAATTATCGATCGGCCGCTTTTCGGTCCTAAACTAACAATTAGGTGAAGGTACATATCTGTTCCTCGGCTGAAATATTTGTGGGTTAATCTAAAGTTAAAACTCAATGTATTTACATTATTAAATAGGATAGTGTAGTGCTACCAGATTGTGGTAAGGTTGTGTAACTAAATCTCGGTAAACTAAAAAGTAAACGGACCGAATTGAAGCTCTTTGGTAATAATTACGAATGACCCTTTCTCGTACCTTTATATGTTTAACTTATTTATACACAGTTAAGTAAGTTGAAGGTGTACGAAAATAATAAAAAAAACCCAAAGACATAATTTACTCAGAAGCCAAAAAGTAATTTCCGACCATATTTCAGAAATTAAATTCAGATTTCGTGTGAATGTAACCTACCTACATTTACTTGAATAAATCTAAAAACGTGAGCGTGAGCTAAATAAAAGTTTTGTGAGCTTTTTACTCCCGGTATAACGTTTTAATATAATCTCATTTATTAATAGGCGTAAATACCAACGCTAAAAAAAGTTCAGTTGCTGCTAAAATGTTTAGCTAAACAACTTGCAAGTCCATTCTTCATTTTTTTAATGATATTCAACAATCTTCTCATAGTTATCACGAAGATTTGTGAATACACGACTTTACTGTTAATCCTACAAAGATCGATAGAACGTCGTTTTCTATATAAATATTACACGGCCTATAAAACTGGGTTTCCAGACTAAACATTTTTAGATTTGGCAAGACCCAATTCGTTTTCAATCTGATCGCGAGATTGAAAGTCCGAATCTCTTCTAGATTAATGAATCATTGAGCTAAGATCAGAATTATACTGTTGCGGTCTGTGAGTGGAAACAGGGACACTTTATTCATTCATGAATTCATTTGGCAGTGGTCCAAATCACAATGAATGAATTTAGACATGTTGTCAACGCCGCTGTGGAAGACTCGAAGATGGACGGAGATTGTAACTTGAAATGAAATAAAATTATTGTAATTGCGGGAACCTAATTTAATTAGAGTTTGTTAAATATATATTCCACATTTATGTTGTATTATTCCAGTTAAAAAATGTTTTAAAAACTCAAAGCATTTATTTTCATTAAACCATTTATAGGCACTTTTGAATTGTCAAGGAGTCGGTCTTATAGTTGCCCATTCGAATACGTACTGGGGGCTCTAAACCACATATCTTATCTAATTCTGTCGCCATAACAACAATGTTATTAGCATTGCTGTGTTTCAGCAGTTGGAGGTAAGATAGCCAGTTCCTCTGTGGTTGAAGATACCGGGTGAAACTCGCTTCCACCTTCAGCCTGATCATCAAGTGAAATACAGGCCAAGAGCTTCCCCGTAGTGGATGAAAAAAAAATACCTACCAGAAAATTTACATTCCTGCTGCAGAATTAAAAAAATCTTACAAGCGTAAAGTAGTCTTCATAATATTATAGTTTAGTACTTTTCATGGTTTCAGTTTGATACAACAACGATAAAAATATGATATAGCCTTCAGCCAGCATTGTAACACATTAAAATTTAAAATATGAACACAGAGACAAGCTAAGCTTTACATTGCGATTTAGCAAAGAGAATTAATTAAATTATGTTTTTTTGTTTCTTTTTTCGCATGGCAACTAGCTAGCGTTCATTTTTGCTCACAACACCGGGCGCGGCGGACGTCACATGCAAATGTTGCCGTGAAAAATATATAAGAAAATGCAACATCAAATTTCATTTCCTTCACCGGATTTTATTATACATTCTCGATGTGTTCGTGACGCAACGTTGATTGTATAGTCGATCGTAAAATTCGAACTTTAAATTTTGTTTTGTGAAAATGCTTTTCTAAGTTCTAGAGCGAGGGGTGACATTTTTATTTATTTATACAATACGCGGCGGTTACGATTGAACTTTATTGAATTTAGTACTTTAAATCGTTTTGACGTTAGTACACTTGCAATTGTGTTAAATAATTTAAACCTACGAGGATAGATTAAATATTTGGGCTATTTTAAACACAATTTTATATGGTTATGCATTTTAGTTTGACGTGGGAATAAAGCTCGTATGTAAAAGTCTTGTACTCACGCGAACTGAAATGGTGTGCTCATAAGTTACCTGTAAACAAAAACAAAACTTTATTAGTATGTTACATTTTAGATTTCGTAGTGTTGTTTACAAATTCGGTAATAGTGAATTTTAATGCATGATCAAAATGTCCGATACGACGAATCTATTAGGTACTAATCTGATGAATACTAAAAATGTCTTAGATAAATAAAATAAATATTGCAGAATTACCTAAATATTGTAATAAATTAATTTAATAGTTTATTAAAATTAATTTTGTGAGAACATTAATAAAATTAATAATTTAGAATTTTTTACATCATGTAATATCGATGGCTGCCTATTTTCACTATTTGTTTTAAACAAATACTTATTTGCAGTTGTATAAATAAATTAAATCATGCGTTGACAGTTTAGGATTACACAGACTATCCGCGAAACTGTTATCGCGTGGCAGTGGCCCAACCGGGAATTATAGGCGACTCTGCCAATAGTTTTACTCTATGACAATCGTGTGTGAATATTACGGATACACATTTTAGTTACCACCATCTTCAAAGCATAAATAATAATAAACACAAATTAAAGGGACTACATAGGTTAAACGCAAGCTTTATAATGCGTCAAAGTATATGATCCACTGCAGTATGACTCTTCAGATATGCCAGTTAGATAGTGTGTGGCAAACATAATACAACTTATTTCATAGAAATAACATATACTAAAGACAACTAAAAGTTCTCAGCCTAGTTTGAATAAATGACTTTTGATTTTGATTTTAAGCTGCGCTTGTCGCGGTTGATCCATGGATGGGTGACCGTCTTTACATACCAGCCCCTCCGTGCCTTGAAAAGCCCGTTAAACCGTTGGTCGCGGCTGTAATACGTGTATCTTTGACAGTCGTTACGGGCCGTCAAAAGCCCGAAAGTCTGACAACCAATCTTACTTAGGTGTATGTCAGATAGGCGGTCGCTCCATGTAAAATACTATTATTCAGCTGCATCCGGTGAGACAGGAAGCCGACCCCCACATATTTGGAAAAAGGCTAGGCAGATGATGATTCAAAATAACAAAGTATGAGGTCAAATTGATGTATTCTATTTCATTAAAATTATTCCCAAATTAATTCTTCTACAAACAAGCGTCGACTCAAGATAAGCATCTTTAATCCCATTATTCTAACAAATCCCTAAAAGAACATATTTTAAGTTGTAATAAACTTTCCGATGTTGAACTAACAAACTAAAAGTCATTAAAATTATCGTTTAACTTGTTTTCGTACTTAGAAATTGCAACGCGGACCAACTATAAGGAGGCTGACCCACTTTTGTTATCGCGTGTATCTGCGAACAAAATCTATGGACGCAAAAAGTAAAGATATAACTATATAACTACGGTATATAATTAAGTTGAAGACTTGGAGTTGCCAAGCTGTTTGTTTAAAACAATTAAGAGGAACGGAAACTCCTATAATACGTTTAAGGAATAAACGAAAACGTCTATTGAACGAACTCAAAAAGGTACTCAGTCGACATCCTGTCCTATAATTTAACCTGTGTATTTTCTAGGGTTGAAAAGAGTGTCATACTGAATTTTGACAGTTAATTAAACTGGCTGCCCCGATGGAAAATGGTTATCACCTTTAGTCACTTGAAAGATATTAACCGACGTGACAGCTTACCAAGAAAAAAAAAATCATGGTCTGGCAGCGATATCGGATTCGAAACATTATATTCGGTCAATGCTTGGCCGTAGAGGATTTAACACTGACCAGCTCTTTAAAAAAAATCTCAGTTCGTTTTTTAATCCCAGAGACTAATTTGACAGGTGCAAATGTCAAACTCCAAACTGAAAACCAAACATCAACAACTTGAAATGTCAAATTGTCTCTGGGATTAAAAAACGAACTTTAGTTTACTTCTATTTTTGTTTGTCAGGCAAAAGCCAATATTGTTCATTAATATTGCCCAAAAGACTAGATAATCTGTATAAAAGCTTAAAGATGTCACTTTGTCTAATATAAAAGTCACGCGATTTTCTCTGACGGAGACTTTTCTTTGAACTTTACAAAAAGCTGCAATTATATTAAACCATTCAGAATTCTTAGTAGTTCAGGAACTCATTCTCACTCACTACAGTTCCCTCGCCTAGGGAACTGTTTTAAAAGAAGTAAGAAGTAAAAATAAAGAGAATAATCTAAACATAGTTACAGTAGTAAAATCAGCTCGCACTGTTCTCAAAACTTATCCCTGCTTTAGGAATACGTAGTTTTTGTGCAGTACCGTGTTTAAGTTTTAGATGCAACGCGCGTCTTTGGAGTGGTGGTCACATATTGTTGAGGCGATAGCGAGTTAAAATTCTGTATAGGTCCGATTTTGGTAGACAGGGCGTGATGCCCGCCCTGAGGTCTACCGTGTGAATGTTTTCCTGCTAAAATTGTAATTCTTAGGCCGACAGCATAAAATAAACCATTTCCAACAAAATATCATAATCTTGGTCTGGTTTAGACTCAAAGTCCCGGGTTACGTAATTTTCAATTCTGGCATCAAAGCGTTACTAAATAAATAATTTTGTTTAGCTGATTGCTAAAACCGCTCAAACTTCTCAATATTTTCAAGTTTTTCACGTAAAAACCTTATTTTTATTTCATCTACAGCTCCCGCTAACGCAAAATAACGTAGGTATGAGCTTAGTATTTTCTTTTCAGAACGGGAACAAACTGGGAACAGAAAATCTAAGGAGATTCTACGCTGAAGTTGGTATTGACAAAACAAAAGTTATTGTTTTAAGTTTCTCAGTGTAAGTAATATGGAAAGAGATGTATGTAGGATTTGTTTTGGTTAAAACGAATGCCTCGATCACACGTACCGAGTAGATGAGCGAGATAGTGCTCTGGGCCGAGTGCTCGGTACGTGTAAACCGTAAACACATCACCGACTGCTCGGACTAGCGCTCAGCCGAGCAGTCACTGCGCTTCCCCGCACTGACTCGCTTGACCACTCGGCACATATAAACATGCACTAAAAGAGTTTAACCTGTATGGCCGCGGACGGGCCGCGCGCGGACCAAAAACTATTGTAGTTAATTAGAAAGTCCATGAAGAATTAAAAAAGTGCATAATTTTGGATGATTCTGTATTATTTAACCGACTTCAAAAAAGAGGAGGTTGTCATTTGTCATAGACTGATGAAGACTGCGTCTGTGGTTAATAAAAAATATTCAAAATCGTTCCATTGAAAGCTTTGTGCCATTGTAATGTGGTACATTAGTGACGAGTGATGCCTTCTGCTAGCAAACTTATTGGCCCGGATCTCGAACCAAGTTTGATCCTGAACGGTTCAGGATTCAAATCTTCCCGGAGTTCCTCCCAAAGTTCTTTGATATTGAAAGACATCTTGCTATGTTTTATTACTGTTGATACTAGTGCCTATATTATTCTTATTTGTAAAAAATTGGTATTGATTAAAATAAGTTGAGTTTTCTGAAGAGTTCTGACTATTACGAAAATATGAACGACATTCACAAGAACATACTCGTAGATGTTTTTGTTTAATCTGAAATGGTACTTGTTGAAAGGCCTACACTGTCCTCCCATATCTAATAACACTGTTATTTGAAAGTATTGTAAAAGCCAATTATTTTTAAAAGATTAACAGTGGAGTTTCTTGCCGGCTCGTCTCCATAGGAAACGACCAATTGTAACCTAGCTTCTGACGTTTCATAAGTGCCCATGTAGGTCAATGTGAAATAAAATACCTATTTTGATTTTGATTTGAATGTTTGAATACTTTAGAACAAGTGCAGATCATTTTTGTCAATGCAGTCCCGTCCTTAAAGAATGCCTTACAAATAAAGATTTAAGAGCCAATCTGCCAGACACCAGGGGACCTACCGCCACCGCTTACAGCAGTATAATTTCAATATAACTTCAGTGTAGGAAAGAGATGAGGCTCTACAGGACGTATAGCTAAATCTCTTTCCCCCACGAAGTAAGATAATAATATTGCTGTAAGCGGTGGTGGTAGGCCCCAGTACACTACTACATAGTGAGGGCCTAGTTAAGTGCTCATAAAATAATCAACGCGAAACCGCTTGTTGCTGTAAAGAGCAGCTTTATTTTATGCTGCTTTTTAGGGTTTCGTACCCAAAGGGTAAAACGGGACCCTATTACTAAGTCTCCACTGTCCGTCCGTCTTTCTGTCTGTCCGTCTGTCACTATGCTGTATCTCATGAATCGTGATAGATAGTTGAAATTTTCACAGATGATGTATTTCTGTTGCCGCTATAACAAAAAATACTAAAAAACAGAATAAATAAAAATTGGGGGCTCCCGTACAACAAAAGTGTTTTTTTTTGCCATTTTTCTTGCGCGAGTCCGACTCGAACTTGGCCGGTTTTTTCTACTTTTCTAAGATTCTCATATTTGTAAGCTTTCAGTGTCATGAAAATATTATGGAATGGCTCTTATTGGCCACACTGTGATGTCCAATAACAATAATACCCAGTATTGTCCCACTGCACCTATTCTCATACAGAAAAGGTATGAGCATTAATCACCAAACCTGCTCAAGGCGTAATGGCGATATCAGACTTATGTTAACATTAGGTTTTTTCACAACTATTTCCTTCACCGACGTCAGTGATGTCTATGATAAACTTAGAAAATACATATAATGAATTAGAGAAGCCAGATTGCTTGTAGTTGCCCGGAATTCGAACCCACAACCTCGGGAATGTGAGGTGAGGCGTTAACGACTGGGCCTTCATGACTATCCAATGATTTCTAATGTTTCGTCAGTAGACGACAAGACAATCACAGTAGATAGTTTGGATTTATGAAAATAAAGCCTTGCAAGTAGCGATCACTAAATAAATGTACGTCCTGCGTACCCTGCACCCTAAATGAACACACTTGAATGACAATCTGACAGTTTTGAAGGATACTGCATTTCCATTGCTTCATAGGTTTGAAAAATTCGTATACTCAACAAGGTAAATAACGCAATGGATATGGGTGAACTGTCAAAATGAAACCCATTGTAATTTTATGTGTGCTACACAATTACCCTGCTGGACCCCTTATGCACGAGTCCCATAATTATCTTACCAATTTCCGTACAGAAGTTTTAGCGGTTTGAACGAAAACCATAGGTCATTTCATAAACCCCTTAACTAAACTATCAAAACAGATTAGTGTTCTCAATCAATCAAAACCAGTTTATCGTCCACCGCTGGACCAATAGCTCTCATAGTTGGGCATAACATGATTGATGCGCTGCACCGATTGATTCATATTTTGATTGGACTTACAGGTGGTTGTACCTCCCGGGTCTTCATGTTTTTGCGTAGGATTTGTATATGAACGGTTCAAGTATACAGGGTGTTCAAACTGTGGGGTGAAAATTTGAAGTAGTATTATAATTTTACGTGACGCATTCATATGTCAAAACAGCACTGCTTTTTTTGGTAATTTTCATTTATTTTTATTTTTTTACCAACTTCAAAAAAAGGAAGAGGTTGTCAATTCGTATGTATTTTTTTGTTTTTTTTTTACCTCATTACTTTCGATTGGGTGATCCGATTTTGATGATTCTTGTTTTATTTGAAAGCTGGTGCTTTCTGTGTAGTCCCATATAAATTTTATTAACTTTGCTTGCGTAGTTTTTGAGTGAGTTTCAATAATTACTTTTTTTTTTTCCACATAATCTATGTAGATGATATCTTATTTGACTCTGTCATTGTTTATTTTTACATTTAAATAGCAGGTAGTGGTATTCGAATTTGAGTGGGGTAGGCACCACCATTAAAAAGTGAAAAATAAAAACTTTTTATAAAAAAAAAACACTCTTTTGTAAAAAGTTTTTGTTGTGTCAATGGTACATGTGAATGCAATGTTTATTGCTTTGTTGAAGGTTGAAGGATAACGAGGGAAACACGTTAAGCAAATCCCCATTAAAAATAAAAAAACAATATTTTAATATTAGTTTTTTTTTTTTTTTCTTGACCTAGGTAGCCCAACTTTCAATTTACGTTATGCCATGCGCTAAAATAAGTATTTAGTATTGTTTTGTATCCATAATTTTAAAATTACCTGAGTTTATGATCTTTCTTTAATTTTATTATAATCTGACAGACACGACTTTTACACCTTGTTAGATCTTATCCTTAATTAAAAATAGTAAAAAACACTACCACCAATTACCAATTATTAAAACGTGAAGTATGATTCCCAGTCGTATAACAGGAATATAACGATGTAATCGCATTTGATAGCCGGGGGCGTTCGCGCTTTGAACCCGCGGCCCGTTTGATGTTACCGCGAGAGCGGTCAGAGGAAGCACACTCAATGTTGGCGGCAATTACACCGTACTGTAACTGTAACGTTTGGTGAGATAGTGTAACGTAAGGCGGTCATAGAAATACCCTAATTATATTATCACTCCGTTTTTTTGTGAAAGATCCAAGTCGCGTTGGGCGTTCTTCTAAAAATCGCAATACCTATTAATTTCAAGCTTCTGCTGCTAACTTAAGTCATTATAATTTAAGAATAGTATTTCTGTATTCTAAACTGCAGTAATAACTAACTGGTATACTGTTCTTTGTTTTGAGTGATAGGGTACGAAGTAATTCAAAATAATTTCGCACAGAACAAAGAATGAAGGTGTGAAAATAATACAGCTTCGGTGTAAGAGGCGTCCACTTGAAGCTTTCTATTTTTACACTGTCAGTTTGAATGGGCCCCAAGGTGCATAGGTCTCGTGGACTTCAACCACGTTTTTTTCTAATTAAAGCCCTGGGATTTCCGGGACGGTACTCAGATTTTTTGCGAGTCAAGAGATTGGTTCGACTATCCGTTTACCTACTGATTTAAAGCTATCATACGATTGGTTTTTTACTTTAGGGACAGGTGGGTACATAATACCTTGTGCCCAATTGGATATATTATGCGGAATAAAGAGTTTTATGTATTTTCTTCAAAAAACTATTGTTTGTATGAATGGTTTTAAACTGCGGCGGAAGTTAAAACTCAAGATTTTTTAATATATATTGAACTAGCTGATGCCCGCGAATTCGCCCGGGTGGATGTCGGTTATTATAATACTAAAACCTTACTCGAGAACCACTCTATCCATTGGTGAAAATAGCATGAAAATCGGTGAAGTAGTTTTTGAGTTTATCGCATACAGGACGACAGACAGACGCGGCGAAGGCCTTTGTTTAATAATAATGTAAGAATATTATAAGCCTTTTTCTAAATAATGATTGCCTCGTTGGTTTAGTGGTTGCAAGCGCTACTGCTGAGCATGCGATCCTGGGTTCGATTCCCGGGTCGGGCAAAATGTTATTGGGTATTCCATCTGGAATTTCTCAGTAGCAACCTGGAGTCTGGAATGTGCTCGGTTGAGGGCAAGAGGCTCGCCCGGGACTTAAACATTACTGGTGAAATGTGGGCGTACTGGGGGCTGACTATGAAGTATTAATGCCATCATTGTTCCAGTGCGAAAAAAGGATGGTGCTAGCGGCCTTGTATAGCTCTGTCTCTCAGTAACACTGGAAAAATGGCGGCATTAATACGTGGTGGTATAGGTGCAGTACACTGTACTATACGACCTACACCTCTGGTTCACCCTTTAGGGATTACAGGCGTGGTGTTATGTATGCTTTTCTAAATACTTGTAATTGGGTAGTAATTTCTTTAGGCTAAACTGACCCCCTTTCATCTATGGCTGAGACTATTTGATTTGAGACTGAGATACCTAATCTGACTAAGGTATTATGGGTCTACACTAGTACCGTTATCTTTCTGTATGCACGTGTTTCTGTGACAAATAAACCTATTTTTCTTTCTTTCTTTCTTTCTTACACAAATATTATAAAGAAAAGATTTGTATATTCGTTTGTGTATAGCATAATCAGCTTATAGCGTTCCTACTGCTTGGACAAAGGCCACCTATCCGTGAGAGGGAGTAGGCCGTAATCTACCACGCGGGCCCAGTGCAGATTGGTAAATGTTACATATCTTAGAATGTTTGTTTCTAGTACATGCGTTTGTGTATAATAATAAACTCAAAAAGTACTGTATCGATTTTAAAATTCTATTTAATTCTTATATTAATTCTATGCTATATTATCAGTTTATCACTGAGTAACATTGGCTATAATTTATAAAGATATGACGCGGGCGAAGTCGCTGGTGCAAGTCGCTATTTTTTATAATCCATCATCTGCCAAGCCTTTTCCCAACTATGTTGGGGTCGGCTTCCAGTCTAACCGGATGCAGCTGAATACCAGTATTTTACATGGAGCGATTGCCTATCTGACCTCCACAACCCAGTAACTGGGTAATACGATACCCCTTGGTAAGACTGGTGATCAGACTTTCGGGCTTCTGACGACCCGTAACGACTGTCAAAGATCCACAAATGACAGCCGGGACCAACGGTTTAACGTGCTTTCCGAGGCACGGAGGAGTCTCGGTATGTAAAGATGGTCACCCATCCACGGACCAACCCCGGCAAGCGTAGCTTAACCTGATGTAACGACTCGTGCGGCTGTTATTACGTAGTCACGAGCTATTTTTTATAATCCATACGAGCAAAATAATTCAACTCACATCAGACTAAACTAGTTCTTAACATAACAACTACGAGCTTATTGTGTTGCACAAACAGCTACAGCAACATTATGTGAATCACGTATTGTGACGTGTTACACAACAGAGCTACTGGACAGACGACCTAACAGTTATTAACGAGTGGGAGGACAGGTGTGGTGCACTTGTGTGCATACAAATACGAAGTTCCTACATACTTCGTATATTGAGGTAGGTGATGGTCCAGAGGTAAAGAGGTGCAAGGATTCCGGCACCCTTATTCTGTAACACACGATCAATCACAATCAGTTTCATTTTGACAGTTCAACAACATTCATTGCGTTATTTACGTTGCTAAGCAGACAAATTTTTCGAAAATATGAAGCAATGGATTATCAATATCCTTCAAAATGATTCAGATTATGATTGATCGTGTGTCACGCAATTAGGTGCGGTTTTGAATTCGGCAAATGGACCCAATGTGTTTCTTTTATTGGTTAGTTCTTTATCTATTTATTTCCTGTATTCATCATCTGCCTAGCCTTTTCCCAACCATGTTGGAGTTGGCTTCCAATCTAACCGGATGCAGCTGAATACCAGTATTTTACATGGAGCGACTGCCTATCTGACCTCCACAACCCAGTAACTGAGTAACACCGCTCTAGTCCCGGCTGTCATTCATGGATTTCGACAGTCGTTACGGGTAGTCAGAAGGCCGTCTGAGAACCCGTCTTACCAAGGGGTATTATACAGTTACTAGGTTGTGGAGGTCAGATAAGCCGTCGCTCCATTTAAAATACTGGTATTCAGTTGTATCCATCCGGTTAGACTGGAAGCCGATCTTGCATGGTTCGGAAAAGGCTAGGCAGAATATCAATATTAGAACGTCAGGTTGAAGCTCTGTTTGATTTAATTTGTGATGGACGCGGATTCTCGGTATTTTGCGAATCTGGTTTCCGAACTATTTTGAGAGAGGCTGATAAATTCAATGATAGATTCACTGCACTTTTGAGAGCAACTCTCAGTGGAGGAAAATTAACTTTGCCGTCCCATTTTTGGTGATAACTTCTAAAACAGGCCACGTAAGGGTAGAAAAAATACTGGACAGCTAAATTTGCAGCTTATTATAAGTAGGTACAGCTCAGCGCCAAAGCTAGGTACTTGAAATTATTATCCTTTAGATCTTTATTCCACACAAACACATTGTTAAAACATGTCATTAAAACATTGTTGTTATCTAAAAGCCAAAATTATATTACGAAATTAGTGACTTGAAATGACATAACATTATAAATTATAGGGCGACTTTTTCGTTGGTGACAGTCCCATGGTTCACGTGGGTGACCGACAGACGCTCTAGCCAGGTTTTCCCGCGCCGCCCGCACACGAAAAAGTCCCCCTATAATTTCATGTCACTAATTTCGTCATGCAATTTTGGCTTAGTCTTGAGACAATTAACTGTTGTAATATCACAAGTGCTAAAATAAACTTGTGTTACATTATGAAAATAAAAGGCGTTTAATAAATGCGTTGATTTGAAATCGTTTGCATTATTGCTTCCTTATTCTTATTCCTTATGCTTTTAACATTTAAATTACATCCAGCCTCTCCGATCATATCACAATAAAGTTGTTCCAAAGAAACTTGAAAACGAATCGAATAATTACAATGGATCGATCATAAGAACAAAAGACGGACAAGGATAACTGCTCCAAACAAAGAGAAAATATTATTAATAACTTACACGCATATATACCAAATTATCTTTACCGTAAATACATCAGTCAATATAGCGATAATGATCCTTATTACTGGCACGTTAGAGTTACGTAATGGGTTACAGGAGTGACTAATTATATTTGGAGTTAATAATGAAAAGAATCTCGGGACTATTAGGGCGTGTTCAGTCGCAACTGACTATTATAATTATTATCTGTCAATATTGAGCATGGATTGTTTATTACACATTCCATGGAATTGTTCGTAATCGTGTTAAGTTTGTATCGTATTTCTCTAATAATTAATTAATTAAGACTAAGAGTCATTATCAAGAGGAGCTTTGACACTAGTCGATAAATCTTTTTTATCAGAGCGTAGGACGCGCAAGACTTTCCAGGAGAGGTATAAAACAGTATTAATGATGTGCAAAACGGTTCAAAATAATCTGAATTGATTGGATTGAAGGCATCATTGTCTATGCTTAGCAATTACCTACTTGTAAAGTTGTTGAACTCTATTAATCGAATTCCGAAAATGTAACTAAATTCTAATGCTTTTAGAAACACAAGTTTATAGGTAGTAACTACGATAACTTCCAAATAAAACGTCAGATTTTTTCAATATTTTATTATTTATACTAGCTAATGCCCGCGCCTTCGCACGCGTGGATGTCGGTTATTTTATACTAAAACCTTACTCGAGAACCACTTTATCCAATGGTGAAAACAGCATGAAAATCGGTGTTGTAGTTTTTGAGTTTACCGCGTACATGACGACAGACAGAGGAGGCGGAGGACTTTGTTTTATAATATGTAAGGATATTGCTTCGCCCAGCATAATATAACTTTATAAAATAAACAATAGTTACATCACCACATGTGGTTTTCACTACAGTTTGACCAACTGTGCATAAGGTCAAAGAAAACATGCAACCGTTTAAAAGAAAAGTACTAAAGCCCACAACTCCGGTTTACAAAACGAGATAGCTTACTAGACAGCTTATCTGGTAACATACATCACGACTGAAAGAAATCGTTGAATGAGACGTTTAAAAAAGCTAAGTTGCCTTTTAAAGAGTGTGCATTTGTAAGAGCCAAAACAATTTTATATAAAGGAGAACAAAAAAAAACATTCAAATTGAATAGAGTTTTCGACGTACCCTACCTACTGCCTTAAAAATGGTTGAAATATGAAATAGAAACAATGAATAAAACGATAGTAAAGATGGCTAGAATCTTACGACCAAAATGATTGCAGATGAAGAATATTAACTGAATGAACAGAATTTAATGCATAATAATTATGTTCAATTGTGTTTACTTGAGAAATTTGGTGACGTGGAATCTGGAAATAGAACAAAACTATCAATTAAATTGTCACATAGCTATTGCAAATTGTTGAGGACTGAATGCAAAAAACTGGATATTCATATTTCTGTGCAAATCGCCTCCGCATAATCATTCCTTTTCCAACCTACACAGAATCGAAATAAATGCCCACATAACATGACGCCCCTACACCCCAAAGGGTTAAGCAGAGATGTATCTATAGCACACCCACATTTCTCCATTTAATTCTACTATTTCATATTATTATTCAGCAAAAACCTTTAGTAGAATATTTTAACCTACTCGCATTCATTACTAACATATTCCTACTATGCTAATAACTGTTTGCATCTGAACGCGCTCTTATTGTGTGTGTAGCGCAGCCCACACGTCCGATGCCGATACAGAATAAATGGATGCACCTATTTTTGTTTAAGTCGATCCCTCATTTTGATTAATAGTTGTTACCGGTACCGTATTGTTGGACTATCTTGTTCTGATTTAGTCGTAATGTCGTTTAAAGTGCGGCCTAATGTTTGTACGTAACATTGGGAATGTTTTTTAGAACGAGTTTTTGAAGGAGTTGTCATGATTTTGAATTTATCGGGCTTGTTTGGATTCCTTGTTTGTTTTGGATAAAGGATGTGTATGTGAGCATTTAATGTATTTTAACTGGCACATTCTAAATGCATCGGTGAAGGAAAACATCATGAGGAAACCGGCATGTCTTTGAATCAAAATATTCGAATATATGTAACATCTACCAACCCGCACTGGGCCCGCGTGGTGGATTACGGCCCACTCCCTCTCGAAGAGAGGAGGCCTGTGTCCCAGTAGTGGGAACATTATAGGCTGATTATGTATTCCAGATGCAAGGTAACAAAACATACATAAGAAAAAGCCCAGTTTCAGATTCATTTCTGGTTACGAGTCATTGCTGAACGTTCACTAAGAAATATTCCTAACACCTGAGATGTCTTTACCCATGACCACAAGCCGATCGATATTAACCTGATGACAATATTTACCTCCACTGTGAAGTCACCAAAATCAACTTTCGCACCATTACTCAACCTCTACATTTTTAGAATAGTAATGAATGCGTCACAGTAGACAGTTATCAAGACATTTACAGTACAGTACTTTTGTAACCAGTCATTGGAATTTTCTCGTAGACAGATCGCGAGCGTTTAGCACATTCCGGCAACTGTTCTACTTAGTCAGTGTGAAAGAAACAAAATAGGATTTTGAATCAGCAATTCACGGTACTCTAATGAGTTTCCAATGCAATTAGGAGGAAACATTTTAACAAGGTTCCGTTAAATATACGAGAAAAAGAAGTAATGGAACATTTGTACCGGATTTTTGGTAAACAGCTTTCTAAAGGTTAGGTTTTGAATTACTTTCACGTAAATTGTAATTTATTCGGACCTGGTTTATGTAGATTGTTCTGTTTTGTGCGTATAGGTGACTAAACCTTTGAAAGAGAATCCTTGTTCATTATGTATGCAAAAAAAATGTTGCTGGACACTTAAAGTGATGGATCTATCAGGCACCGACTTGCATATTAAAGACACAAAATGGCGCCAAAGAATATAGGCATGCCAATAGAGGATGTCGTTTATCAATCCGCAACAATGAGTACAAGACGGAAATCCTACAAAAATATGGTTCGTAAGTAGTTACGTAGTTGAACGCTCCATTTTTTTACGTGTAACATCTTTCCTCCCGATTCCTGCAATCGAGTGCTAGTGATTTTGTGAAAAGGGACGGAAGTGTGTAACAGGAAGCCGGGGAAGCGCGCGCTATTTGATTTGACCAATGAGCGAGGTATATTTTTGGCCGTCAGACGGTCAGCCAAAATGTCAGATGTTACACAATATAGGGGACTACTGTAAGGCATCATCCGTTAACTTAGGATTACAAACTGCTGATACCACATTCATTATAGCCTTATTGTTTGTAACATTTAAGCATATCTTAAACGAATATTCGTGCTTCGTCCATCGTCTAAGCTTTTCTTATCTGATTTTTTAACAATAGACCCTTACTTCGGCTACACCATTTGTCACTAATGGTGTTGCGTAAAATTGTAGGAAAAAATGTTCTGAGCAGAATGTCCCCAGTGCTTTTTATACTGTTTACATATTTAGTGGCGCTTTATATAGTATGCTAACATGATTTAATTTTGTTTGTAAAGCAACTAGTGTGACACAGTTGTGCTGGAAATGAATTTATGGTCGTTCGCTTTTTTTTGGCATTAAATTTTGTAAAATGGACGGGTTTAGGTGTGTTACTTTGTTTGTTGGAGATTTATTTGGAATTGTTTGCTATGTTTACTCTGTATTTCGACGGCTATGAAGCTTTTATTTAAATAAAAATGAAGCTGTACCTACCTAAAACGTGATTAAACATGGTAGGTATTTCACAGGATTTTTGGTAAAGTTTATTGAGTATAAAGCAAATTGAGTAATTGACTACCGACTTAAATTGTCCCTACATTCAAATCACATCCCTGACAGTTTTATGAGTTTGTTAAATTTTTTGTGGTTTTATGACACGGTACATTAGCGTAGTGAGCCAACCTGATAATCAATTAATTCCCTGATTGAACAATAGTTTATTTTCAAAATCAAGTAAATAACAACAGCACCCTAATTGCGTAACACACTTTCAATTACAATCTGAATTGATTTTGAAGGATATTCCTAATCTATTGCTTCATAAGTTCGAAAAATTTGTCTGCTCAACAACGTAAATAACGCAATGAATGTTGTTGAACTGTCAAACTGCCGTTTCTACTGTTAGTGTGTTACGCCATTACCCCACAGATCGAAAATAAAGCGAAATTTAACTGTGCCTACTATTAATTTTCAAGGAGATACGCAGAAACATCAGAATATCACATTCCCAAGACACGTTCCTTACATACCTACATACTCCTTTTGTTTCTGCCACATTTTCTTGTTGTGTGTGTTTTGTATATTTGTGTGTGAGTTATTTACTCATTTATAAGTGTGGTACCATACGCAGTGACCCAGAAGTTGTCCGTTTAACATTGAATGGGCATTTCACGTCTCGTTAGAACAAAAGAATTACAAACGTTGGCCGCGCACTTACAAAACAATGCTAAATGATGCGAGTGGAATTAGTACGTACGCTTGTGGTTCATTTAAAAACGGGAGGTCTTTGGGTTCTGATATTACAAGTCGTTGACTTGAATGAATGAATGAATGAAATGCACCGATCCCAGCGTGGTTTAATCAGACTCGATAAATAAAATGAACCCCAAGATTTCCACTGGCCTTTTTTTTTTTGAGGGTGCGAAATTGTCTAGTGACTTCTCCCGCTCTGGGCGGAGCGGAAGGGCGTGTCAGACTTTTACTGACTAAAACCCACCCGTGTTCCTTCAGTTGCCTGTTGCCAAGGGTCCCGTATACCTTTCGGACTTTCCCGCATTGCACTAGCCCCTGTAGCCCCATATTTCATGGGGCTACAGGGGGGTATTATACAATACGAACATGAATCCGAAAAGTTAAATGTGCCAATTGCCTAATACGTATATCCATAGTTGTTGAATCACCTACAAATTAATTAACATCGTGTGAATTGCCTATAGAAAAAATAATATTATTTAAAAGTAACGATTCACCCGTTCAGGCGAGTAAATTCGTGTGAATAAGCCCGTAGATCCATTATTTGTACCTACTAGGGTACGTTATATCAGAGTCTTTGTCCAATATTCATGTTCCAATTACGTGCTTACTTGCTTTTAAACTTGAAGATGTGGTGTTAAAAATAATTATAAAAAGATAAAAATTTATGTAATTTAGATAAAGATCTATTGATGTAAATTCCATTGGTTACTTAGCGTATTGTTAGTCGAGCCGTATTCTTAATTAGGCGTCTTGTAGCTGAACACGAGTGGGCGGCTGTGGCCCCACAAGGATGCGTTTTTGTTAAGGCTCAGTCGAATGATCCTTATCAGAAGGCCATAATTCAAGTAGGTACTTAAAAAACGTTCACATTAACGTTGCAATCCGTCAAACTTGTCAAAAATTTAGGTAAATTGATTGTATTTTTGACAGATATATCTCATTCGCAATCTGTCAAAAGTACAAATTTTTTTTTTTTTATTCCCGAAATTTCGCCTCTGATTACTTGTCATTTACCATTTCGTACTATAAGTCTAACTTATTAGGAACATTTGGCTTTTAACTATTGTGTATTAATTAATTAGTCGTTAATCTACTTATTACTAATTATGTAGTACGTTTTTGGAATTTCATATACTTACAGACAAAGAATGAAAAGGTTATGCACATTTTTTGCATGAGTCTTATTATATTCTGAGGGTCTCCGATTGTATTACGTTGTGCTTCGAAATAAGAAACATATTATATATTAAATGCTTCGCTTTATTTCTATAAAAAATCAAAAATAATAATGCTGAAGAAAATAAAACAGGAAACTTAATTACAGCAATAGTTATTGAACTCCAGTGGTTCAATTTACTTAATTCAGTAAGTATAGCAAAAGTTATTGAACTCCAGTGGTTCAATTTGAAGCCCTCGTTATTCGCAGAAATTAATATAAGATCCGCAGCGTATTCCCCTTAACAGTTTCTTTAGTAGTTAAACAGTATTCGAAATAAAATCCTTTTTTTAATCCGAACTATATTATAAAGCCAGTTATTAGTTTTAATTAAATATCTATCTAACTTTTGAACTTTATTTTTAGTCTGAGGTAAGAAATTTACTTGCGATAATTAAATAACTAAGGGTGAACGTTTCTTGAGGTAAAGTACCTAAGACCTAAGTTAGCAATTTATTTGAATGATCTGAATTGTTTCCAACTACACATTTCTTGAACATACTACCGAGCTAGAAAGTAGGTACCCATGTTTACACGGTACAAGTATTAGAAGACTAAGAACCTGTTCAGACAATGCGTTGCGGAGCCGCACCGCAAAGACTTTGCCGCATTGGCGTTCACACAGGCGTTGTGGTGCCGTAAGAGCCATGCGACACGATGCGGTGCGGCGTCGCACCGCGTCTCACGTTGTTACGCCGCAGTGGCACCGCACCGTAAAGATTACGCCGCATTGGCGCATGGCTGTCACACGGTATGACTGAGTGGTGGCGTCGCAACGCGAACGCCCCTCCCCCTCTCACCTCGCATGTGTAGTGCGACGCCGCACCGTGTGGCATACAATGCATATTTGTATGTATGACGCCGCATCGACACCGTTCCGGCGCTGCGCCGCTGCGGCCACTGCAACGCATTGTGATCGGCCCTAAGGGCTCCATAACACTTTTGAGTGATAGAACAATCGTTTTTAGGACAAAAATATTAAGAATACGTAAAAGAGTATTTAAAATACTATCGCTCAAATTACCAAGAGCATCTTATCTACCCTTAAAGTGAACTCAAGACGATTCATTCTTACTACTCCCAAACTAACTGTACCAAAGAAAACCGTCAGGTTAGCTGGCTCATCAGCGGTTATCTTTAAGATAGCATCTCTACGTCTACGTGTCGATGCGAGCGATACCGAGCTAAACAATTAGACGCCATTACTCGGATCGATTCGGTACAGTTTTGTTATAACGAACACGGTTGAGTGTTACACCGTACTGTAACAAGGCATTCAGTTTTTTTTATTTCTGTAGTACTTGTATGATAATACCTCTATTAGGTACTAAATAAAATATGTAAAGTTTACGATACACTTTAAACTGTCCGTAAATTCAACATAGACGTTTCTTAAAACTTTTACATAATAACACGTTGATGTGTAAATCTGGCCAAGAATCGGGTTCCTTGTTTGTACACGCCTGGCAATCGGCACGCTACATAAGCTGTGGTTTGGTCAAACAAAACTGCTAACAAGTCCGTTTAGAAAAATATAGCCGTATCATTGCTGGAATCTATACCAACGTATGTTGTTATCATAGACATAGAGAATTGGACTGAGCGTTAGCCTCACAAAAGTGACCCCTATTTAGAAAGAGACTTACGACTGACATACCAATATCTGTTATTAATAACAAGTTTTCAAAAATTTTCAAGAACTAAATTTCAAAAACCCCCGACAAAAACAAAGCATCTAATAAACGATATTTTTTAAATATTTTTTTTATAACTAAGAACACTCGGTCAAGTCACCTTTCAAACAAAACCAAAATCGCTTCAGCCGTTTCATAGCTACTATGGCGCAGATAGACACACACATACACACGTTAAACTTATAACACCCCTCTTTTTCCGTCGGGGGTTAAAAAGACAACTACTGGCCGCAAATTCGCTTTGTCTCCCTCGTAATTTTCGGTCTGTATTCACTGCACTGAATACGGAACGCTCAGTCCATTCTCTATGTCTATGGATTTTATATAAAACATTGCACAATGGTGTGACTGCATCCACCTTCGCCGTGGTAGAGGTTATACAGTTCATAGTGCGATTGTATCTATAAGAGCCGGTATTTTTAGTGCCTTACCGTACCCCAAGTGACTGACTTACATACTTGAATAAATTCTTTCGATGTTGTTATTATTGTTGTAGTTCATCTGAGGTTAAGGAGCAGAATCAATTGTTACTGTGTTTTTTAAGAAAGTATTTATTTATTTATTTTATTTATTTGGCTCACCAACAATTGAATACACTGATACAATGATATGATACATTCAATAGACTTATAAACTAGTGTACCAATTTATTATAGGTAAGCACATCATGCATAATAATTATTAAAGTTGAACGGCTACTAAATTAGGTGATGAGTATACTCACCGAGAGAAGAAAATCAAAAATTAAGTAAAATTTAAATTTAAAATCAATATTAAAATCATTATATTATATTATAAGTATTGAGCAAAATATCTAAGAACGATGAATTACCACAAAGTGTAGACTGACTGATCTCTTCAGCTATTGCGTAACACATTTTCTAAAACGATTAATACTAATCTGTTTCATTTTGACAGTTCAATGACATTCATTGCGTTATTTACATTGTTGAGCAGATTTTTTTTTTACGAACTTATGATTCAATTGATTAGCAATCTGTTTCAAAATGATTCAGAATGTGATTGATCATGTATTACACAATTAGTTTCGTCATCATTTTATTAAGACGATGATAAAATTCACGAAATTCATGCCACATTTTACAGCTTATACAATTCTGTAAACTATTACCATTTTGAGAATTTAACTTTAATTACGAGTAGGTAGTGAGATTTCAGTCACAGCTTTATGTATTCTAAATTCCTAAACCAAATAATTACGAAAAATTCAATTTAAGTAAATTGTTTTTTTTTTGTTTGTTGGACTTCTTCCCCTCGGTAAGTACCCAAAACTCACGACAATCTAAGAAGTCCGTTTTTACGTTTTGTTCTCGTACGTATAATAAAACGTTATGCCTTGAGAATCAGTTTTAATCAATGTAGATAAGTCGTCGATTACAAACACTCTAAGTATGTTCAATCGATGTCTCGAGAATCAGTTTAGAAGAAACAAATATTTTTTTTCATCGCTACACAAAGGATTATAGCTGTCAAAACGGACTTCTTACATTGTCGCGAGTTTAACTAATTGTACCTGCATTATTTGTATAAATAAACAGTTCACAATTGAACCGCACGTACGATATGTGGCGATTCGAATCCCGCACAGCCGTACGCAAATACTGTCAGTAAATACCGAATAACATTAACGCACCGGATAAAATTATTTTTGTTGAAATAAACCTACCGTATTTCGCAAAAACGACATAATACTACACTACTGAAAAGGAACCATCCAATAATCCACTTTACTGTTCTAGCATTAGAGTTCAATATTCGTTGGAGGTGAAAATTTATACTATAAATATCATTCATGGAATCAATGTTGTAGACAATATGACTCAGTTTATATGTTTAAAAACTCTGATGAATGCTATAGATCGGAGAACGGTTTTCTTTGACGTTTGGTGACGTCGGATAATCGAGTGGGATATCTCATTTTACTTGGTTAATTCTTCAAGGACTTTCTAATTAACTACAATAGTTTTTGGTCCGCGCGCGGCCCGTCGTGGTCATACAGGTTAACAAAACTCTTTGTTTTCAAGTGTGGTATCCCAGGTTTAAGTGCTTGGAGTTTTAAATCTGCTCTGTTTAGGTTCACTCCTACCGGTAAAGGTAGGTGGATACTGGATAGTCTGTAAGCTACCTAGTATCAAGCCTTTCAAATATGACATTATCAAATGTATTTTGGATTACATATAGTTGGGCCTACTTATTTACCTTTACACGTGACTCGCTATTAAATCTAACTGCAGCGAATAAAACATTGCCCAAAATTATATTTATTTAGCACACAAAACATTGCACCATTTACTAATAAATGGCATTCAGTGTGCTTTTAACTGACCATCAAAGTGCGTGACATAACTCAAATTTTAAATAAACGCCAAATAGGGTGACAATCAAATCAAATTAGGCGAGACTGTCCGTGAGCGCGGGACGTGTAAATTGTGATGTAATTGCACCTATTACGGGGCCCGTTGTCCGGCATTTCACGGGAGTGGGGTTGCCCTGTAATTAGCGTGTCTGTCCATCTGTAATGTGCCAGTTGTTTGAAAAAAAATTACATAATTTTTTAATGGAAGGCGTGTTTGAACTTTGACATGGCTGAGTGGTCTGTGTTTAGTGGACATACTTTGTACGGTGGGTATAATTTGTTTTTAAATAAAGTGTTAACGTTTTGTTAATCGCCTTTGGGTTTACCCTCTCGAATCGGACGAGTCTCGTGGTATTCATAGATATTTGATGCAAAAGTTAAAATTGAGATGTCTAGGATTAAAAGGCTCACTTCAATATTTTTGTAAAACATTAAGTTACTAACCAACTAATTAACAAATATTTGTTAGTTCATGAGTTATGAAGACTTGTATATTTTTAACTTAATTCATAGCTAAATTGACTATCAATTTTAATCGTACGAAAATTCAAATCACAACCTACCATTCTTTGACAGTCGTAATCTGTTGTGCTATTCTGTAAAAACTCACCGTGAAAACTTAGGTGAAGTGAGCTTGAAGTAAACTGTCACTGCCAGGTAAACTGTGACAGCTCACTCAACGCTCACTTCACCTGAGTTTTCACAGTGAGATGGTTACAGAATAGCAATGCTGATCAACATTCAAGTTTCCTGACTGTACGTTTTGAAAAGAACTGACGATGTTTTTTAGTGTTAGGTACCTACTACATACATAAATGAAACTACATACAAAAAATTACGGCTATCACCCTTCCGTTATTTCGATATGAACGTGTATCAAACTCCGTTATTTCACAATAAATACAAAGCAATGTAATCTATTTAACATATACATTAAAAAAATAACTCAAAAGTGCAGTAATTTCTACAATATTACACAATAGCTGTCGTTATTTAGCCGTAATTTGTCTAATATTTTTATTATAACGGAGTATATTTATCGTCAATCTAGGCTGCTATCACAAAAACTTATGACTAATGAATTCAATTAAGAACCTACATTTAGATGACTGACCATCGCTCATCTTAAACTTTTTACCGCCTGTGATTAGTCACATGATATGTTAGAACTTTTTGCTCACTCCAGCTAATATAATTTTTATTTTAGAAATTCTTTTTTCGTCTGAAGCTTAATTTTATGAAGACTTGAAATAAGTGCTGTGAACATTTGAGCATCGATGCATGCATTGTTTCACTAAATTACGCCATCAAAATACTCACAAATACATAACCAATAATGTTCCCACTGCTGGGACTCAGGCCTCCTCTCTGTAAAAGGGTGTGACGTAATCCAAAAAGCCCATTGCAGATTGGTAGATGACGCATGATATCAGATTATTGTTAAAATAAATAAATTTCACAAAAGACGAAACAAAGTCAACGCCTAGATGAGAACTCGCGATCACTCAAACGTTGTAGCAATTACCACTGTTCACATTAATAAAGCGATCAAAAATAACCACAAAAATGAACCGTTTCACACCAGCACGCGTTATCTCCATAAATCACAATTATTAGCACTATCATTACTCTACAATAACGATCATTATCTAAATCGCTGTGCAATTATCACGTTAGCTTGTCACAACTAATATGTTAAAACGTTGCATCTCATTAATACCGCTATGTAAATTTTTAATGGGATTTCATTGCATTATTTTGATGTTCCTAGATACTGAGTTTTGGTGGATAGATGGATATATTACGAGTATTTGTAGTAGAAACATCATCAGACTAGTTTTATTTTGAACGAATTTGGGTTTGGCTTCTTATATTCAAACTAGCTGTTACAAACTTTATCCACATTGAAAAGTAACCTATGTCCTTTTTGAGGTCGTGGTCTACCTACGTGCCAAATTTCATTCATATCCGTTCAGCCATTTTAGCGTGAAAGCGTAACAAACAAAAAAACTCACTTTCGTATTTAAAATACTATAGTTTTATGGCACCATAATGTGTAAGTTTCTCAATTGCCTGGTATTTTCCCGTAACCTTTCATTTCCCTTGTCTTTCTACTGGAGAACAACAATTAATTTCACTTCTACATAAGGTATTACATTTGGAAGAAATCGTAACAAGTCCAAAAATTCTATGGGGCCAGTTCGCGGCCATTTTGGCCCGAAACACATCATTTAATTTACTCCTAATTAACGTAGGCCCACCAATATTACGGGCCACGCTAATGTGTACACTGAACGAACCTTTAAATTTTCCGCCTGATATAATATAGATACGGCATCGCAAACAGATTCTAATTAACTATGTTTTATAGCATAATAATTACGATGTGGTTTTCTTCCTAAACAGTATGAGGTTTTGCAAGTTAAGCTATATTAATTTTGACGCTCAGTCTGAAAACATTTACTCTTGAAAATGGATCTTTAAGTACTTGAATTTATTATGTAATACTACACTTAAAATTGAGGCAAGTTCTGAAAGTTCTGATAATAACCGTACGAGGAAAATGAGAAAGCATACATTTTCCGCTATAAAAATCCTCATTACCTTTAGCAGGAATTAGTAAAAAAATTCAACTGTCACCTTTGATTATTTTATATGTCTAAGTAGATAGACAGTCAAAGCTTCGAACTCGTCGAAAAAAATAGCGTCCAAGTGTTGGCTGCTAAATGCACGCACACTAGAAAGCACAATGACGTAACGCCAATGTAAGACGTAGCTATCACGCGCACCAGCATATCAAAGACGGCTTGTTTGTTTTAGTTATTTTGCGGTGCGACATTCTATCTAGACATCAATAAATAATCAAGGGTGACACGTTTACATTTCTTTAAGAAGTTCCAGGATCAAGCATTAGTGCCAATGATTGACAACAAATGTTATCATACAATACAATCTTTGTTCTATCTGCCAAGAGACTGGTTGCCAAGCTATCGCCTATTGGCACGACAATGACCCTTTCGATCTATCTGCATTTACATTCCAAGTTATGGTACTATAAACGCAAAGACTGAAATCGACACAGTGTCTTTAAATTGCAATAAGATTAGGTTAACTTTTCAAACAGGACCAGCACCCTAATTGAGTAATACACGATCAATCCTCAGACCAAATAAAAAAGCAAGACGGACCACTGACGCGCTGCGAACAATGCAGTGAAGCATGCTAAAACTACACCACCGCTCTATGCATACACCCTCACACACACGCATTTACAACTATTTACAATGACACTACAATCAAACTACACCAAACTAAGTGCACACATGTTTACGAAACCGGCCTCATGAAACTGTTGACAGCGCTCTGTCTTGGTTTTTTATTTGGTCTGAGGATCAATCAGAATTGGAATCGGTTCGAAACAAATGTCTAATCCATTGCTTCATAAATTCGTAAGTTACGTTGCTGAGCAGATTTTTTTTCGAACTTATAAAGCAATGGATTAGGCATTTGTATCAAACCGATTCCAATTCTGACCGATCGTGCATTACGCAATTAGGGTGCTGATTTCTACGAAGTTTAGTCCATTAAGAACCTATACGCAGTCGTCATCTCCCATCATAATGATAATTTCTGACTTTGCGTATTTACCGTGATACATCAAGCCGAACTTTCTTTTAAAACTTGATTCTATTTTTCCAATGGTTGTGAAAGGGAGCTAAGCGACAATCATCGTCTAATGCCATCATGCTACCATGTCAACTGTGGATAACGAGGATTTATTAGAGCTCTCTGAGATGCTGTTGCATTAAACTAATGTTTTTCTGAAGAAGATCTATTGGCGAAAAAAGAATTTGACTTCGCCGTGTGGTCTCCACAACGCTAAGAACATCCCTCTGCATGAAATACTCCACACTGTCGCAAGCCAATCCCAGCACATGCCTTATCCAAGCATCGATCATGATCCCTGTGTTACCAGCATTATTAAGCGGCAGAACACTATCGGACTAACCGAGTTAATTACAACGCAGATTGATATGTCCTCATAGGCTGCTGTTTGCAGTGGTTGCCTGATAATATAGCACACATACCAGTAGGTATACTGGACGGGCTACATACTTTGAAGGCAGGTTATAGTATGGACTAAAGATGGTACTATTACATTGTCATTTTTACTGTCATAAAAAAATATTTAAGGCCTTTCCACTTCCTTACTGAAGGTTCATGGTATGCATATAACATAAACATGATCAGTAATATTCCCACTGCTGGGGCCACCTCTTGGTGAGACGGAGTGGGCCGTAATTCACCACGCGGGCCTAGTGCGGGTTGGTAGATGTCACATGTCTTAAATTTTTTTGGTCCTAGGACATGCCGGTTTCCTCACGATGTTTTCCTTCACCGTTTTTGAAAGCACTGCTTTGATGATGAAATAATTTACACAAAGTAAAGCGCCTGTCTGGTTTCGAATCTACGAACTTCAAATCGTAAGTCGCGGCGTTACCATTGGCCCACCACTTCTCTCAGCATTTAAGCATGTGTATGGTATTAATATAGTACTGTTTATCACTATTTGCATTAGCATGACGCAAATGTATTGCAATATTGTCCTACTGCATTTGTTGATGTAAGCCATTTATTTTTCCGAATCAATAGACCAACTTGTGTGTTCCACGATAGTATTATTATTATTTACTACTCAATAAATTATCAATTCATAAATATAAAAATAAAGTTTCTCGTGACCCCACAGGTATAAACCAAAAAGTCAGGGAAAAATAAAAGGTTTTCAATAAAATACATAAAAGTAGAATTCCAACAAATGAATTAGGTAATCTGCCTTCAACAAGTAAAATTGAAGGTCTAATTTAGATATTTTACTTAAAAAATAATATAGATGCTCCAGAGGTCGACGACAAAGGGTGACCTTGATTAGAGACGTATCAAATATCGATAAATTGATATTGTATTTTTATCCGGATATTAAATTACAGTTATTGCAAAAAGACCTGATATTATTGTGATAAAGAACTGTATTATTTTATTACAATATATTATTGAGAGTATGGTTGTAGTAAGAATACACAATAATGTATTTTTTTTTCAATACTTAACGCTTTCGCGGACTGTAAACGCCCATACACGTAATAACAATAAAACTTCAATTGTGTCTCATTCAATGTCCGCGAAAGTATTAAGTACCTATATTGTTTTATTTTATAGGTAAGTAGCAATAGGTATGAAAGCAAGACATCGAATCACAGAATACAATTGAAAGGATGCCCCTTAGTTAGCGATAGGTAGTTAAGTTGTTTTAGTACATTCTCCAAAAGAAAACTTCGCCAAGTGCGCATCGGACCACGCATAATGCAGTGTTTCGTATTTGGGATGAATTTATCCAAAGAACAGACGTAACTTTGTAGTTGAGTAAATGTTCTCCCATACATCGAGATATACGTCACGGTTCAATTCTTCAACTGCAAATGTAAGTTTGTGATAAACCTACAAATTAACGATTTTCGAACTTTTTCTTCTACTTGTGCTGTGAGACCTTACTTCTTGGCAAACATGATTCTAGGTAACGGCAAGTACCTACCCTATAGGTTTTGATTTATTTGTTAGTATCAAAATATTTCGCTTAAATGGCGGAATTTTTTGTGGCGTTTACTTAAATATTTTTAATTTTTAGATCTCCAAGGGACCTACTACATATTTGATATTTATTTCAACTTGATACCTCCATGCGTTTCGGAGAAAAAGTGGTTTGACAGACAGACGAACGGACAACAAAGATCTTATAAGGGTTCCGTTCTTTCATTTTGAGGTACGGAATCCTAAAAATATAGAAAATTCAACAAAATAAAAGAAAGATTAAACAAAATATTCTAAATTGCATAACTTATCGATACTTTAACGAGCGGTTACATCTCTATTCAGTCAAAAGTAACATAAATGAAGGGAGACCAAAACTCAGGTTAATCTTTTAATACGAACCCAAATCATTCATCTCACATCCAAGCCCTGCGCGATACGGACTGCATTAAAAAATAAAAAACACCTAATTATCCCTGCCAGTAATTAAGAAAATAAATATTCTTGCTGAACAAAAGCACGAAATTACATTGAACAATAAAAATAATTCTGTCCAAGATTTTTGCACAATATGCTTAGAATTAGAGGAAAGTCGGGAACAATGTTATCTTTAAGCAAAAAAGTCCAATTTGGGGAGAAAGGGCTGTAAAGGCGAGAAATGAAGCTCGTAATGAAGTTTATTATTTCCATTATGAAAGTTGAGAAGTACCGTACTTAATGCAAACGTAGAAATACTGCATACAACCTATGTTCCGACTGCTGCGGATCTCCTCTCTGTGAGAGGGGAGTGGGCTGTAATCCACCACGCGGGCCCAGTGCGGGTTGGTAGATGTCACATGTCTTTGAATTTTTGGTTCTAGGACATGCCGGTTTCCTCACGATGTTTTCCTTCACCGTTTTAAGAGCCGTGGTGATGTAATAAGTAACACATAGTAAAGCGCATGTCAGGGTTCAAACTCATCTGCCAGGGTTGCGGGAAACTCCGAAAGGGATACCGAGCAACAGGCAACTGAAGGAACACGGGTGGGTTTTACTCAGTAAAAGTCTGACACGGCCTCCCGCTCCGCCCAGAGCGGGAGAAGTCATTTGATGAATTCCCACCCTAAAAAAAAAGGGTTCAAACCCACGACCTGTAACTTGTAAATCGAGGCCGTTACCACTGGGCCACCACTGCCCTTACTAGAGAATAAGACTAGAAGTGATGTTTACAAAAAAATCTTAGTCAACCTTCTTATGGTTGGTAAAACATATACAAGTGGGATGTGAGCTATGTTTATATCGAATCTAACTTAGATTGTAATAATAGAACAACCTGTATATACAATATACAATACATTTCGTAAACTCAAAGTAAAGTTTCCAGGATGTAAAATCTAAATCCTACAAACTATACAACCTCAATTATTATTGATTTTGATACAGACATTAAATAGATAGGTAGGTACTCTACAGAAGGTCGGCCCCAAATATAAATCTTAATACAAATATCAAAAAGCACGTAAACTTAGGGCCAATTTCACCAATTAATTTTCAGTGGTTTTGATACCGCGTTCAATCGCTGTCACTGTCATTATTGTAGAGGAATATTGACACTGACACTGCTTTTCATTGGTGAAATTTGAATTGATTTCATTCCCGATTGACGTAAAACCATTGATAATATAATGAGTATTACATTGCAATGAATTACTAATGGTTTTACGTCATTCAAATTTAAACGTGAATGATCTGCTTTAGACACTCTACACGAACAACGAGCACTCGTACGCATGCTGTGTGCGTGCAGCTGTTTTCACTCGTTGTATTGACTTGACCTTCTCTACCTCTCTATTTGGTGGTTCTGGGTTCAGCGTGTGATTTTTTCGCTTATTAACATTGTTAAATGGTTGATGGTACTTGATAGGTCCAGCTCTGGGTTCGGTTTGATTATCATGACTGTTGAGAAAGATACCTATTATGCCACTTGAACAGTAAAAAATAGAATTTGGGCTTATTGATTATGGCCCTCACTTACACACACTATGGAGGAGGTAACGGACTGATTGGACTGCTATGGAATCCAGAGAGGTCAAAATCTTAGTCGATATATGTCACACGATGCATGATACAAGATACCGCGATGATAATATTCAAAAGTTATGAATCTGAGAAGACGACCATAGATGGGTGGACACATTTACAAAACAAGTTATGAAAATAGACAAAGTGCAACAGTTACACCTTGTCTAACCTGCAAACATTAAAGGCTCCCGCAGACAGACGCGACGCGACACCGGTAGATCAATTTCCATGAACTTTTCATAGAAAATATTCCACCAGAGTCGCGTTGCACCGTCGCGTCGTGCCTGTCTCCGGGAGCCTTTAAGAGGAATAACCAGTTTGTAGATAGGCTGGCAATCTTTCACAATTTATAGGTGATTGTAATCTAGTCATCTTCCAGGAGCAAAGTACTTCATGTTTATAATATACTAGCTGGTTCCCAGTTCATAATTATTACGTCAACAGCTTTTGAAATATAAAAATAAGTGGCGTTCAAAACTGTACTCATAATATAATTATAATAACATGTACTCAAATGGAACTAGTGATTTCTGTTATTAGTTCGAACACGCAAACTGACAATAGTAATTGGTGTTTGTTTGACAGGCACAGACGTTGAAAGTTATGGAATATCTTCGGAAAATGTCAGAAAGCATATTAAGAATCTAAATTATGTATTGTAAGCTTTTCAAAATAGAACTCGAAATATTTTATGATGTACTCACCGTACCACATACGCATACACGTACGTGTACGTATAGTTATGTATTTGATGTAAGTAAACAAGATGCAGTCAAAACACACAAAGCCAGCTCAATATTAAAGTAAGATATCATAGAACACCTTCCAAGATATCCTCGACAGTGCACGCAATCACAACAAGAAAACCGCATTACACTTTTATAAAAATGACGCTATCACCGCGCCCGTCCCTCCAACAAGGTGTTGGGGTACAAATAATTTATCGTCTTCAAGCCACAGACAACATAAGCCGAGAGAAAAATAAGCAAACTACCCACTTAAAGAGACGTAACATTTCTTACGGAGCCGGCGGTATCAAAAGCGAACCTTGTGTCAACGGTCCAAATTCAAAAATCAACCCGCTCCCTGCGACCATCGGTCTTTTTTACCCTGCAGAATCATAGTTTTCTACAAAGGGGTATAAATTTCGAGTTGAAGCGGGGGAGTCGAGTCGACCTTATTTAATTTCATAATAAATTGCAATAATTGCATTAGCGGAGCGGGGAGGAATAAATCAAGTGATACGGAAGATTTTCCTTGAAGAACACTTCTGTCGAATTATGAAATTTGTTGTGGTTAATGTTTTAAAAAGCTCTTGAAATAAATAATGGAAAATGCTTTTTTTTATTTATGAGAGAAGGGTTTCGTAAATTTGAATTTATAAAAGCAGCTTGGTAAATGGTAATTTCCTTTAAATAGATACTTTGAGGTTTGAATGTGTTAACTTTTTCACTTGAAAGCAGCGGTCACGTGCCCGTGCTGTGCATCTAAAATCTGTTCATGTCGAGTAAAGGTTTGGGAAAAGTTCGCCTCAAAAGCCTTTGAATGCACAAAAATAACAATGAGGCAAATAGACTAGCATACAAATTCACTTAAGACATTTTCCCGAAACAGTACTAATAAAATTAACATAAAATTCCGCAGCAGACTTCTAACCCTGTAATTACATCCATATATCTCTCCACGACGAATAACAGACTAGCATTGTTCAACCCCCCGAGAGTGTATTATCGGCCCAAAGTACCCCTGGACTTATGAAGATTCGATTAAGCCAGCGTTAGATTAAACCAACCCTGATTACGAGTGAACATGGAAAAACAATTACGGAGAATACTAAAACAATGACATACTATAAAGTTCGTCTTTGTTTTCTGTATCTTAACGTTCGCTGCGGTGGGCGGGTCTCTAAGACCAGGGGTAACTCCGGTGCTTCGGTGGAAATATGCACGGCATTTTAAGGGTTGAACGTTTAAGCCGTTACACCAGAATTTATAGTTTTTAGATAAAGTGTAATGGAGAATAACTTAGTTTAAATGCTGAAAAGTTTTTCTGCGATTGTATGGAGTTATGGGAATACTTATTTTTTATTACGATTCTCTAGGTCTATGCATAGCGGTTTTAAGATATTGGCATTGCAAAATACCAGAATCAAATGCAGTAGAAACATAAAGTGTAGATAAGATGTTTATTTATTTCTTTCTTTCTTTAGGATCTCCAACATCCAATGTTAGATATATTGTAGGCAATGCTTCGTAGATAACGCGATAATTTCTCCATTTCTTGCTACAATTTTACAAGCCTGTTTCGATTGTTCAACTCTTCAACCATAGGTAATAAATATTCTTTTTTTACTTTCACGTATTAAAAATATAATAGAACTATTTAAAAAAAATGCATAATGTCAAAAAGCGTAGCTCGTATTTACCTCAAGGCATAATATAAATAAAAAATTAAAACCGGAACATAATTATCTCCTGAACATGTTTTACAACGGATAAACATTACAATAAAACATACTTTAACGTAGCTATAAAACAAAAGATACCCAATCAACATACTTACTTTAAAAAGTAAAACACAATAAAAATGTCTATAATTAACAAATTATGCTATGAATCATATAAAAATGACGTTGTATATGGAACAGATAATAAAAAAAAACTCGGGATTTTAATGAGTACGGAGTTAACGACAATAGTTGTTAATAAATGAAAAGAGATAATGTATTGGCTCCCGCTGTATATGTATATTTTTGTTAAGATAAAGCCTTGTTACAATGCTAGTAATTATTTACCGAATTTTAATAAGAGTTTAATGTTTTTCGTTAAAAGATAAAGGCATGAAACGAGATTGAAAAAAGCTAGGATAAAATTAATTAAACTTTTATGTTTTTATTAAAAATGCCTAGGTAGGTAGGTATTTATTAATATTTTGATCACGCTTATTGGTTTACATTGTTATGTACTTACCAACTTATATTTTAATAATACTTTATTAAAAATGAGATTAGTTTGGTAACTCTAACAGCAATGGGATGCTACCCTACCATCCCATTCATCAATAATTATATACCAATAGTAACGAAGAGTTTTAACGTTTGTCTGTTTGTCAGGATGTGATTGGCGCAAAAACGGCTGAACGAATTTGGATGAAATTTGGCACACAGATACTATATAACTTGGATTAACACATAAAGTACTTTTAATCCCGTTGGTACGTTTCTGTTGGATATTTTCCGACATCCACGCGTGCGACGCGAGCAAAGGTATTCCCTAATGAAATATTATGTAATGAAGGAAATATTACTTACACTAAAATTGATTTCATATAAAAATGAAACTGAACGGCTAAAAACCATTATAAATAACTAGCTGCACCCCGCAGTTTTACCGGCGTAAGTCTCAATCCCGTGGGAATATCGCGATAAAAAGTATCCTATGTCTTATTCATGGACATGGTCTACATATGTGCCAAATTTCATTGAAATCAGTTCAGCCATTTTAGCGTGAAAGCGTAACAAACAAACAAACAGACAAAGTCACTTTCGCATTTATAATATTACTAGCTGCGCCCCGTGGTTTGACCGCGTAAGCCTTGATCTCGTTGGAATATCGGCATAAAAAGTATCCTATTCCAGGTCATGGTCTACCCTTGTGCCGTTTCATCCAAATCCGTTCAGCCGTTTTAGCGTGAAAGCATAACAAACAAACTCACTTTCGCATTTATAATATTAGTTAGGAAGGATAGTGAGGATAGTGAACGTGAAAGTAGTCCTATACCCATTTGGACGGGTCCGCTAGGACCGATGCCTGCCAGGGTTGCGGGAAAGTCCGAAAGGGATACCGGGACAACAGGCAACTGAAGGAACACGGGTGGGTTTTAGTCAGTAAAAGTCTGACACGCCCTCCCGCTCCGCCCACTGCGGGAGAAGTCATTTGACGATATCCCATCCTCAAAAAAAAAAAAAAAAGCCCTCTGAGGCCCTAGACAAAGTGACATTCGCTTCGAAAGCGTTTCGCATTTCTATAACGACTTTCAACAGGATTGACATAAGCTTTTCGAATAGCTCATGTCAGTCCTATACATTTTTGCCTTTTCCATTATCGTTATCGCTGATAGAATGTCACTTTGTCTAGGTCCTTAGGCCTTTTAAATGTTTATAGCGATTCGTGAAACAAAAGCCGGCTCGTAACTCGTAAGGCCGTCAAATTCCCTTCACGTCGTCAGTGCAAGTCAATTGTCACGTACTTCCTTGTACATTGCACTTAACAAAATGTTAGTTAAACGAGCAAACAGTACACACTTACACAGCCTATAAAGCGAGTTCAATAACTGGCCGCCCGTTACACCGTCGTGAATAGCCGGGCTTCGTGCATCAACTAAATACTGCCGCGCATACTAATCCGCCTTCATACTGTGTCACAATGACGGTACTGTTTGCTGGAAGAGCCTTCACTTCAAAACATGTAGCGTACCTTGTAAAATCTTGGTTAGGTTTATATTATATAGTCCTCCAGACCGCATTCCGGCCACGGCGGCCTATCTCAACGGAGGCCAGCCTTCGGCGCGGGAGATATTATAGTGCACAAGTGTGTGCGCAGACACAGGTGCACTTTCTCTCTCTTTTTAGGTTCATTATGTTGATAACGGTGCAGAGAAAAGCTGTGTTTTTCATAGAAAGTTGTATTTCAGTAAAGCCATATTAAGACCCATTTACAAGATGCAAGTTTCTTGCCTCTGGCATACAATAACATTGAAGCAACAAATTACTTGCATCGCTTAAACACTGTTTAGACGTTCGAATTTTTATCTTTGCTTCAACTTATGGTAAGCCGTGGACAATTAAATTGCACCGTGTAAATTAAGCTTTAGATGTGTAAATTGGAACAAGACGTATTGAGTGAGCCACTGACACTTTAGGGAGACTCGTTTAAAAAAATCATCAACTTAATCATACCGCTATTTGGAATTTGATTAAGTGCTAAATTAACATAAACTAACTCCAATGCACAATCTTGTAGAAAATACTGCTTTTGGCTCTTTTACAGAACCAACTGCGTTTCTACTAAGTTAGTTTTAACCACATCCAGTCCAAAATAATCAACGCCACGTATAAAAAGATCGTATGTTCCAACCATTGTTCTTGTAACTTGATAATCGATTTATCGGAAAATATCTAACGTCTGTGGGCGTCCACACTCGATACCTATCGATTGTATCTCAGCGGGTTCCTTTGATTCCTAAGAAATCGAAATTGTAAATGTTTGTGTGTAAATGCGATCGTTCACTGTTGAGAAAGTTCTGACATTGTTTGGCTTCATAGTTACGTGTTTTACGTCGATAAAGGTTTATGCTTAATGAGAGTAAAATGTAAAGCCTTGTTAGTTAAGGCTGCCTTTTATTATTTTTCTACTTAAGTCAGATAGTTTCATTGAACCCAAGTTACTAGCGACCATAAAATTGTGAGATTCAGCTTTGAAATACTAATAATACTCTATATATACATACAATAAAATATGTAGTAACGAAGAATGATTGCCCATTTGACTGTTTGTCTACTTTCCGGATTGGCGCAAAAACGGCTTAACGGATTTCGATGAAATTTAACACGGAGATAGTTTACAACCTAGATTAACACAGAGGGTACTTTTAATCCCGGTACTACATACGGCTATACATCAAGCTATACATTTCCAGTATGAGCTGACCTCGCATTGTACGCAAATCCTATACAATGCGAGATCAGCATAAACTGGAAATGTATAGCTTGATGTGTAACCGTGTGTACATTTCTGTGGGATATATTCCGACATCCACGCGGGCAACGCTGTGGGCAAAAGCTAGTTATAAAATATAATTAGGTAATAATACCTTAAATGAGATTTCAGATTTTAAATTCTAAATCAAATAAAATCTAGATTCAAATCATTAATTTCAAATACTTAAGAGATTTTAATTATAGCTCACAAATCAAGTTTTCAAATTTTCTTGTGTTTCATTACTAAATATTTAGTTCAGAGGTATAAATTCTTCAATAGAGTCATCAATAACTTACCATTTCGCCCAGAAACTCAGATAAGTGTAGTTTTAAGTTTAGTTATTAATAGAGGGAATTGGCTAAACGCTAAGTCACAGGGGTATACGAAGACGTACACAAATATACATAATATGATATACATTAAGAAGATTTCATCATTTAGTTTTAAGACTAACGAAGAAGTAGGTAACTTAAAAATCTAATAACCTTTTCGCCCTTACGGAACGGAAGCATTTTTTTTTGTACAAAGCATAATGAACTTTTTGTCAATAGTGTAAAGCACAAACTAGATACGGGCCAAACAACAAGTCGCGCGTCTTCAGGAGAATTCTCGCGCATTCTCGGGAATTCCCGACAACAAGCTCGTATCTAGTTTGTATGATAGACAACTGACGTATTGAATAGGTACATTATCATTACAAAAACTCGCTTCCAGTCGGTTCCACAGCAATGTAAATTGAGCGTTAGAAGTAGATACGAAATTGCTAAAATACTGGGCTCAGGATCTATATAAAATTGCCAATTGTTCTTTAAGGATATGTTTTAAGCTCACATGACTGCATTCAAAACAGGAATTCGAATCGAAATTTTTTTTTATGCGATATACGAGTATATTATATCGCATTAAATTTTTTTAGATTTAAAATAACAAAAATCTTTGCGTACTTATACATTATTTCTCTTCGGTTACTCATGAAAACGACAACAGTAATTTTCCGGTTCCTTTTTGCGAGTTAATCCTACTCAATTCGTACTAGACAATCATTTAATGCGAACCTATTATCTATTTGATGTCACAGTATAAAATAAACAAAATATAGTGAGCAGTAAATGACAAATATTTATTCATGACACGATTTTGAGCGTGTATGACTAGTAAGTGGTGTTAAAACATTTAAATGAACTATCTATATTCTAGATGTAATACGAATTATTCATTAATGTTAGCTATACATATAACACGCACAAATTATTTGTAATGAATTAAATTCATCCGGACTGCATGTTTTGGCAGATGAATGGCGATTATCAGTAGATATCTAGATAGTGGCTTCTTAGATTGCAATCTTCTTAATTTATGAATAAGAAGTTGCGCCTCGAGATTTCACCCGCTAAGTCACTATCCCGTGGGAATATCGGGATAAAAAGTATCCTATGTCCCGTATCCTATGTCCTCACTTTTGGCGCCAAAAATTACAGCCTCACTTACTTAGCCTCAGTTATTGTATCACCATCCAATATTTCCTTTAGTTGAGCTTTGCTTTCCGGAGGAGAGCGAGGTGGCGGCATCTACATCGCCATATGCGAACTACGCATCAAAGACCTGACGTCACACAAAATCCTGCATCGCGCAATTAGAGTTTACCGTGCGAAGGACATTTGTATACAAGAACTCGACATCAAGTGTTGGGCAGTTGCCCGCCATACACGACACCCGTCTGGACGATCCTCCCTTTTCTATAGAGGATGAGTAAACTTTACACCCTGTTCCTCATACCTCTAAATGCTCCTAACTTACACCACACAGCTTTCCCTGAACTACAGTCATCCGAACTAAATTAGCACACACTTGAGGGGCTGCCTAAGAAACTGCCTTTAACTCAATGTTTACGCAAGCAAGAGTTTCTTATACTTTACATCTACAACCCTTTATTAGAAATTTATATTCACGCCTCTGTTAAAGGGTGAAGGGTAGATGCCCCCTACAGTCTGTTAGAGTTCGTTAATGAATTTAGATGATTCAAATGCTGAAATGACTTCAATTGTAGCTTCGTTGGAGATCTTTACTGTATCTTTAAATCGGAAAGGAAAAAAGAAGAAAAACACTCGAAAAATGATATCTATCCATCTATCTGTCTACTCAAATTCGATCAAAGAATAAGATGATAGAAATAGCCGTTACGACAACACATGGATTATCGAATTGGTAAAGGTTTGAAAACGTAAAAATGGTATGGACATAAAATATGACTACTGGTGAAGCTGGAGCTACATCTATGCCTACACAGTGACCTCGATCGAGGTGGTAAGAAGGTGAATATGTCAATGACAATTGCTTATTATACTATTTGGAAGATATTGAATTTTATACCTGCACTTATGTGGAGAACAATGAAACAATTACAGTTTTGCGGCTACGCAAATACGTGTGCCCGCGATGACAGCCAAAAATACTCCATGATTATCTCCATGTAGTTAAATTTTTTTGGTAGTTTTTTTACCATAACAGCAGATAACTTGCAACTGGTTCAGCAGTACATAAGTAACGTCATCCAGACTACCAAGCGTGGTGAATATGGAAATTTCTCCTTTGCTAGTTCATTGTAGCGGTCATTGGGAGGTAAACGTTTAGTAAAGGATGTTTTTGGGATGTAACTTTCATGGCTATAAAAGAGGTGAATTCGGAGATGAAAGCTGATAAAGATATTCTGCACCCAAATAATTATGATTAAACCCCGGATAGAGATGATTATCATCATCTGCCTTTTCCCAACTATTTCGGACTCGGCTTTCAGTTTAACCAGCTACAGATGAAGAGGATGATCAGGATACACAATTCAATACAAGAAGAAAGAAAATACGTTTATTTGAGGTAAATATAACGTAAAGAAATACAAAAAATACAAACACTAAAAAGAACAAATCAAATTGATTTTTAGAAGAACCTATTAATGGTCTAATAAAAATACAGACGCAGATGCTTAACGTAGAGTCTGCATCTAGCGCTCGGTGTGGCAACACGTCGTGTTCTGGTTAGCGACTGGTCAATCGTCTTCCTGAGGTTGCCTCGTTGAGAGGTGAAAGACGTGTCTATTTCTTACAGGATTTTTTATGACTCTTTTATCTGCGTCTATTGTATTTTATAATGGATTTCCGCAAAGTAACGCCTGAATAAATTAACTGTCTAATTAAAATACATAAATTATTTGGCTTCGACATTATTTGCACATAAGCTAGTAGCACTTATTGGGTACCTTTATGTCGTTCAGTAATCCTGACTATCGTCTACTTTAGCAAACAACTTAACGTCGCAATACTAACTACATATATACCTAGTGATCAGTGATTCCTGTCGTCGTCAAACACATCATGTAATACTCATTCCATGTGGTTTTAAACCGTTTAATATTACAGGGGAGTCTTTTCCGAGAACGTTTGCAACGTAAACGAGATGTCTCGACCATTCAATGCAAATTCGCGATGACACATTGAGACATTCAATATCTCGATCGAGATTTCATAAACAACTTAATTTTACGGTTGACTGACTGAATTCGGTCGACATGTTTTTTCGACGATGGGAAAATGAAATCGTATGACATGAATTGACATGATACTTTATAATACCGTTAAGACATTTTGTTGTGTTTTTTTTTACAAACGCCTGTTTTGGCTGCCTGTAGAATTGAATTTACTGACACATGTGTGCACTAACTGATGAGGTCCACGCAAATCTGTGTTGTTATTTCCTCAAAAGTCCATTTCAGACACTTCACATGGTCTTCACACGGTCTGACCAAAATTATGTCTGGACTTTATAACAGACATGACCTCTGAGTTTGTTGCGGTTAGAGTAGTCCCTGTTAGATAGAAAACATCGACCTCAGCTAGTTTTTAAAATATTATTGACGTGTAAATGTGTTTGTATAAACCTACTTACAGATATAAATGTTATCTACATTTTGTTGATTTTTAAGAAAAAGTCATCCATACTTATTATTATAAATTCGAAGGTAACTCTGTCTATCTGTCTGTCTGTATGTTACCTTTTCACGCCTAAACCACTGAACGGATTTCGACAAAATTTGGCAAGGAGTTATTTGGCATCCGAGGGACCTTCCCCAGGATGCCCTATAACTCGTTGACAAAAGTAGCCTATGTATTTACATAGGCTACTTTTTATCGACATCTAAAGCGGGCGAAGCCGCGGGTGGAATCTAGTAATCTTTAAAGAAGAATAGATAACAGTAGCAAAAATGTTATATGATATTGATTGCCTTTAGTGACAAGATTGTGTCAATAACATAATAAACACAGTACAATGGACATAACAAGTGATGCAGCACACTCTTGGACAAACAAACAGTCCGTGAGCGCGATAATATCCATTACAAGCCTTCACTGTTGACGAATGATCATATTAGAACCGAACAATATACACACACGAATCAATACAACACTAGAACAAACTACAACACCTCTACCACAAGGGAACAAAGGTTGAATATCGCTTGGCAGGTTAATTATTGAAGAAGATACGAAGTTTGTCTTGGTGAATGATCAAAATGAACTATGAAGTTGTAAAATGGTACCGAGCAGAGATGTACAACAATGTATGTGAGATAACGCATAACATGCGTTTACGTGGGATGCACACGATCGGATAATAGTTTTTTGTTTGCATGTCGCAGGCGATCATCGGAATCGGGTGAATTGTGTATTGTCATGATGCTTTGTGGCTTATGTGAGCATCGATTTAGTTTTGAATAAATATCAGAAGTTTACATCTTTGTCAGAGTCTGTTTGTTTTTTTTAACTTGATGTTAGTATTCATAGATATTTATTAAGTTTTATGAGCAACGGTGTGATTCTTGCAGGATTAGTGCTAACTTTTATACCAAGAAACTCAAAGTAAAGAACCGCAAATAGACTAAAACGAATAAAAAAATAGATTAAAATCGTGGAAATAAAAACCCAAAGCCACCAATGTAAACTGAGAAGTAATAAAACCTACATCCAAATTTTACGACTGATCTAATATCCTGAGAGGACAAGTCACTAGATCAAAACCCCGATAGCTAGAACTAACTACGGCATTGTCTATCCGACGTTTCATCGGACGTGGGTGTCCGGTATCGGATTTTATTTTACGTTTGTTTGTTTTGGTTCAATAGTTTTCTTTTTTTGCTATTTTAAATGCAAAAATATTTGTGTCACATCCACACATTCTATTCAGTGAAAAGGATATATTCAAACCCTCATGTATTTTGCTGAACCAAAAATACAAGCAGCGTAAACACAGTAACAGAACACGTTATGTCATGTATATTTGCCATACTTCATACAATTAATTCATGGAAAAAAAATTACAACACGAATGCTATGTACAAAAAAAAAGGTATTTCACTTGAAAAACCATTTTTTTGTACACAGCAATCGTTCAGCAGACAATCATAGTAAAGAAAGACTTTGATTCAAGTAAGCAATGGAATATGGTGAGTTCATAAAAAGTCTGCTAGTTTGAACTGACCGCAACACTGTGTATCGGACATAACGTGGGACATGGGTGTCCGGTATCAAAGTCTTTTTTTGTTTGTACTTTACCGTCAATGTCTTGTTTTGTTCCAATCCTAGTTTGAGGTGATAGTTTGAAGTGATACACAAAGACAGAAATATAACACTGAGAACTGTGATGATAAAGATCAATACAAATAGATTGTAGGCAACAAATTTTCAAATACCTACCTAAATCTGAAAAAGGAATTTTTAGAAGTGTATAGTGTTCGGAATATTCTCGAGGAACGTCGGTGGACGCGGCACCAGGGGGCAAGTCTACTAATTTACAAACGTGTCAATGGTCAGCTTTTGACAGATTTGCCATACAAAATCTGTCATAAACTCATCATTGTGAGACCACTGACACGTTTGTAAATTAGTAAACTTGGACCCCAGGGACAGCGTCGGCGGTGTCACGGCGGGACGTGGGCAAGGAGGCGCCTGCGCCGGCCATCCATATATAACGCCGAGCCGCGGCGGGGAGACACACACTTATTTATCCGATCCAGCTTTTCCCTTGCTGTCCTCCCCCAGCGATGCCCTAAGCTGAGATCCGTACCACACAGGGGGTGCACTTAGCATGTAGTCACTACGTTTCTAAATTTTATGCCCTGGCTGGAGGCCTTAATTTATTGAGGCAGCCACAGGAAAGTCCAGTTAAGCAGCCGACAACCTCATAGGTAGACCAGCGAGAAGCCAGTCAAAAAAAAAACGGGGAGGCACACACACGTCCATCTTCCGCGAACATTGTAATGCGTCAAATCATTAATTTTATTATAAACCAAAATTAACAAGCACCAAATTATTGTAACTAAAGTGATTCGCATCATCATTAAATACAGTCCCTTTAAACTCGTGTAACTTGAAACTTGTATACCTGTTAACATTTATATAGGCATCTCAAATACCTTTATAATCTCCTAAAACGTTAACTAAGGCACATTGTCATCCAAACAAAATCTTAAAAAAATAAACTGACTCTAAATCCCGTTACTAAGTACATTAAAATTATAATCGGATAAAAGCAACATCTTTACATTTACAAATATCATAAAAAGATAAAGAGCGTAGCTAAGCTAGAAAAAGTAAAAAACCGCCTTGTCCCGCTATTCTCTCGCACCTTAAGATAGACTAAACGAGAATTGATCACCGAATTAACTAGAAACATCACGCGTTTTGTATTGGGCCGCGGGGGCGGCGCATGGGAACGGAGTAATAAGTCTAATACAAGGAAAAAAGGATTATGTACATGTTTTCAAGCGACATTAAGATGAGATTGTTTTTATTGAGATGTATAAGATAAAATAGACATAGTAAACATCACCTAGTTTAAGTAACATAGAATATTAATCCTTACTAATATTATAAATGCGAAAGTAACTCTGTCTGTTTGACTATCGCGTTTTTACGCCAAAACTAATGAATCGATTTAAATGAAATTTGATACACAGATAGTCTAGAGCCTGAGAAAGGACATATACTTTTTATCGACATACCACGCGGGCGAAGCCGCGGGCGGAAGCTGGTACAATCATATTTTTCAAACCACAAGATCAGGCAAGGACTGACGTAGCCGCAGTAAATTAATGCAAATATCTAATGACTCAAATATTGTGACATGCCTAGATCATTAGGAGATACAAAAAATACATACTAGAATCCATTAAGATGAAATTACACATTAACCGACCACCCAGCCATAACAGCAGCTAAAGACTCGTGCAGACGACCAGACAGAACTGTTATTTGTACGCAAAACGTCAGTTTAATTGCCTCGATCGTGACCATCCAACGGGCAATGTTCGACCCAAAATCGGTCGTGTGCTCGTACCCTAACATCATCACAATATCCATCGATTATATGCCACTTTTTGACAGGACATGTATAATCAACCCAATTTAACTTTAGCTACGTCATCATCAAACAAATTGCGAGAAACCGCTTTGATCTGCCGCACTTTGATTTTGTTCTGTCTGTGGCAGAAATTATACTGCGAATTTGGTTTATTGGAGAAATGAAATATAAGGTATTTTTATGGAAAAATATATTTATCTAAAAATGAGGTAAAAATGTACCATCAATCCTTGTTTGGATTCTCACCGTCTTCCTATGCCTCGAGAACGTATTACTTCAATCTGCATTATCTGCTTGCACCTGCTTTAATAATAATATTTTTTTAATAATAAGTCTGTGCCTATTCTCGGCTATACTCCGAGCTCGTGAATAATACCCATGTCTGACTACGTAGTTATATACTACATTATCGTAATTATTTCCATTTTAATCTAAGTGCAAGTTTAGTACGCCTGTGGCTTCCTAAGCGATCGCTCACAGCCTAAGTTTATAGTTTAGTTTCTCTGTCCCGGTACCCCCAGGTCAACTTGTACAAGCCATAGTTTCCAAGGTTGGTAACTTGCGGAATAAGGGCAAACTTGTTACTTTCATAACGTTGACACATCGCAAGTAATAATTTTATTGCAGTTTTAATAGATAAAAGTAATAAGTCGAATACAACGAAAAAAGGATTATGTACATGTTTTCAAGCGACATTAAGATGAGATTGTTTTTATTGAGATGTATAAGATACACTCTCAGACCAACAAAAAAAGAAAGACGGAGCACTGCCTATATCAAACGTGTAGCCACAAAACTATGCTCCTACAAGTAAACACACAGGCTCACGCACACACCTACACAAAAACTATGCTCATCGCTCCTAGTACGTCACGAGTCGTCGTCTAGTAAACTTCAATAAAAAAAATAGAATTATGCCTTCTTGTGTAGTGAAAACTTGTAAAAACAATAGCAAATCACATAAAAAGTCTCACGGAATCACTTTTCACATGGAAGTACTTCAAATAACATCGTTTCTTAATTTAGTTAACTATAAATTTTAGGTTACTTGGAACAAAAACCTGAACGAATGAACGAACGAAAACAGTGACATTTAAAGTGCGAGGGTTGCCATAATATGATTTGAAATTTCCCCGTTCGATATTTTTTAGTTCGAGTAATTATATGCCTGTTTTTTTATGTATTTAATATTTTAGATTTCCAAGTAATATTGAAAATAAAAGTAAATGGATAGTAGCTATAAGAAATAGTCGGAATGATCCAGAATGGCTGCCATCGAAAACCAGCGTGGTTTGTTCCGATTATTTTGATAATAATGACCTTTATTCAACTAATCGTGGACTTCGCCGTGTGATCAAAAGCGGATATACTAAAAAATATATAAAATTTGAAAACAAAAATGAGATTTTATCAAAACAGTAATTAAACACGAGACTGTATTTTTTATTTTATTTTAGTTAGTTTCTCAGCTTAGTCTAGCTAATTTAAATACTACTGTACCAAATTTTATTTTTTAGATTTTATTTACATCGTCCTACGTAATTGCTGAAAACTCAGTTTCACAAAGTTCTGGCTGTACGTTTGTTCAAGTATGTCCTAATTCTTCATTTATCTTCCTAAGGTTTTAATAAAAAGCTGCCATTACTAGTGTAATTTTTTTTGTAGGACTTACCAGACTTGCCTCATGTAGCCATTGACTATAGGGCTGTATGTAAATGCACTTTGTACTTAATTGTTATTTTATTTTATTTTGCGCTGTAAAAAAAAATGGTTTTGTTTCGGAATCCTTCCTAACAATTGAGGTACAATACCATACTCAACAATATCTTACTCGTACAATATTATCCTACCCAAAATATTATTCCCCAAATTATAGGGAAAAACTTTAACAAATGACAACCCTTTTTACACACACATAGATAAAAAGGTGGCTTCACTTTTGATGTTAGTAATGCTCCGTCTTTCTTATTTTGTTGGTCTGAGGATACACTAGACATAGTTTATTTTGTTATCGTAGGTAGATAACTGAATAATGTATCATTTGAGAGTGTAAAAGAAAATGAATAACAAATTCGGTAATAAAACCGTCTAAAACAAAATAATCAAGATAGAAATCCGTCAAAAAATTTATATAAACATCAAAGAATAAACTTTGCTCCAATCATGTTTTGAATTCTAAAGCTTTTATTTATAGACGATCAATCTAAACTTTACTAATAGTTCCAATCAAGGCTGAAATGTCTGAATTTGAGAATATTTAAACTCCAAAGATTTTGAATATTAAGCTTTTATCGAGAATACGGTTCAATCAATCATATTTTTATTAGAAATTCTCAAGCAACGAATTTTCCAATGTTTGGATGGATTTTTTGAATATTCAAACACAAAGTATGTTGAAGTCAAAAAAATCAGTTGATTAAAATATTTGTGCAATGATAATGGTCTACAACTATAACCGACAGGGCTGACCAACTATTTGAAACACAAACCCAACAAATCATAGACCACTAAGATTTCCTAGAAGAGAGAGGCAAAGCTATTGTTGGTATATTATCAGAAGCGCCTACATCTGAGGTTCAAAATGTTATCATTCCCTATATACGTTAATAATGTCGATATAGTTGCGTTGAATCACGAAGTTGGAACAATACGTTTCCTACATGCTATTGTCTTTGTGCTGAAAGTAGATATGAGTGATATTTACTCTGTTATCTTCGACGAACATTCCTCTTTTCCAGATTTCTTGAAAGGACACAATATGAAGAAATACTTTGAGATTGATTTTGATTTTGTCTTATTGCATATTGCTGAAGTAAGGAAGTCAGAAGGCCATGGAAATTAATAGTATATCTTTAACCAATTACGAATTCATGATAGAACCTTAATCTAATTATACCCTGTCTCACCTGGGAACTAAATTCAAGACCTCAAGGTCCGTCTTGCTATCACTAAAACAATGGTGCGACTCTGCACTAATTAAAGATCCTATTCATTGTCTTGCCCGTTAATTGGATTAAAGGTATTAATATAAGGTTTTGTGGTATTGTTTATGTTAGCTAAAGCATGTTTTGTTTACGATGGCTTCGAGCTTTAAAGTTTTGCTTTGCTTTAAAGGTGTTCCTGCAGCTGAAATTGTACCAGCATAACATCGTTATTTTGTATGGGACATAGTCGTCTTTAATTTTTTTTATCCTTTTTGAGCTATTCGCAGATTCTAATATAGACTTAGTTAAGTACTACAATCCTATATCATAATTATGACTTGGCTACTTAGTACACTACCGTAGGCAAAAGGATGGCCTTAAAAGCAAAAGAGGTTACACAATACCATCTGTCTACTGCAGCTACCATTGGTCATGCCACCAACGCAATAGAAGTCAAAATCGGTTGAACGGACTGTAAAAAAGGCTTATTTATATGTCTAATCTTATTTCAAATGGAGTTTAGATGATCTTGAAACAATGATGGGCCACAAAAGACATTGGTATAACACCACCTTCGAATGTAATTTGTTATTTCACCATCTCACCTTTCTATATTAATCCTGTAAGCTCCAGGACAAAATTTACTACTAATGAGTTTCAAACAGGGATCGTGGTCCACATACACTCGATCATTGTCAAAAATGACAATCGTAGTGCGATAGTGGATGACTTTCAAATAAATTCAACGTTCATTAGATTCGCTTGCAGGGGACTACTCAGTAGAAACTAATGTTTTAGATTCAACCATTAATGCGAACCAGTTCGTGATTTGAAAGAGACACACTGTTTAAAAGAACAGTCAACAAATAATACTAATAATATAGATATTTGGACTATAATTTTATATAAGTTCTACATTCCCTATATTTTCCAGATCTTGTTAGTCTTCTCATTGAATTCTCATACGTTTTGTTGGTTAACTGATTCAACTCCATCCTAGTTGGACTTTCTATTCGTATATTTATCTTTCTATTTATTTCAATACTTTCTTTATATACTGTCATTACTAGATCGGAAGTTAAAGTACGGCTATGCTTAACAACACTTGTATCTTAGTCATTCGTAGTAATGACTCAGATCAATGTCTTTTAAACTGTCATGTTTGTTTTATGTTGGACGATATAACTGTCTATATGTTCTACAATTATGACGATGAGTCGGCAATCTAAAGTAATGCGTGTGTGGATGTATGGGGTTGCGATGTTAAATTTATTAAAGTACGAACGTAATTGAATGAATAATATTCTTGCCGATCTGTATAAGCTTTTCATCTTTACCTAGATGGTATTACTTGTGTTCATCAATTCTCACATAATAGAAAAGTTAAAGGGATACAAGGATAATTCAGATTCGTATGATAATATTTGCGCAACCCAGTGGTTATCCCTGTTATTTAGTTACAAACATTTTAATAGTATTAAGCCCCACGTCGCCGTCGGGGATCGTACGATTGTTGTATTTATAAATAAACGAATCGGTCCGAAAATAGTGAAAATATACAATATTCACAACAGTTTGTGCACTAACACTGAACAAATTTACTTTAGAATAAGAATTGTATGCCTCACTATTATCAGGTTTTCGTTACATTAACGCACAATATAAGATCACGTCTGTTTTTCTCGAAATGTTACGCAGACGTGTACCTTTAGCACACCCACATTTCGCCAGTTATGTTTAAGTCCCATGTATCAAGAGACGAGCCTATTGCCATCAACCCTGCACAAATCCAAACTCCGGGCTGCTACTGAGAAATTATCTCAAAACCTAATAACACTTTGCCTGACCCGAGAATCGAACCCAGGACACTCATGCTTAGCAATAGTGCTTGCGACCTCTAGACCAACAGGGCAGTTCGTTACATTTTTCCTAGAATAACTTTGTAGGAACAAAAAATGGTCGAACAAACAAACGGGCAGCATTGTTTTATTTTTAAAGTTGCCTTTATTAAATTTGAGAGTTGCAGCAGCCCTTGAGATAGAGGGGTGAGGTTTTATTAGGGGCGACTAACGAGTGCTGATAAGGAGGTATAATGCCCCTCTGTATCATTGTTGGTACAAACTACAAGATACAGCGCAGTTATTAGTGTGTGTAAAGCTACAACACCATTTCTCCAGTAATTATACTTACCGAGTCCAGGAATTTACATGAAAATCTAATCACCAAGTAAGAAAAACACGCGCAACATGTTTATCTTCAAACATGGTTTCTTAATTTAGCAATGGCTTTCGATTTTACGTCCGTTTCTTACCCGAGTCCGCCGAAGTCTGAAAGTTAATGTTTTTCAATCTATCAAACATCATATTAGCTACCAACAATAATAATAGTCCTCCAGATCGAATTTCTGCCAAAGCGAACAATTTCAGCGTAGACTAGCCTTCGGCGCGGGAGATATTATAGTGTACAAATGTGTGCGCAGACACAGGAGCACTCTATCATCCCACACTCTCAGCTACCACACTGCTTACAACTACGTTCCCCAAAAGCTTTAACGGTTGAGGACTATATTGACTGCCGTATTCATCTGCAGATTCTTAAACTACCATGTAGTTTGTATATCCCGCTTTATCTTCCCAAATTGTACCACCACACAGAGGGAGCAAAACCATCCACTGTTTAATCTCCAGTTCAATCTTGACTTAAATGAACACCTAGATGTTCCCCCGTATCGATTGTAGGATAGTGTTAAGCCACTGGTTTTGCTAATGAATTGATTTGCCGCTCTCGTCAATTTATAATGGTATTCATTGGATTCTGCGCAGGGATTTCGACGAAATTCAAAGGGTTAGTACGAAATAGATGTAAATATATGAACGTATATTAATTTAAAAATAAACAAGTATGCAGGAGTTAAATAAAAATTCCGGGTATTTTACGGTACAGTCAAATTATTTGTGTATGTTTCCGGGAAATTATTTTGTTACCATGATAATTATGCTACTTGTTTGGCAAAATACTTTTTGGCTATTTTAAATAAATTTATCATTTTATATAAAAGTTTATTGAAGTAATATCGTAACAGACAGGCTTTACACACGGTTTGGACAATGCCACAATCTATCCTGACTCGATATCCTATACCTAACTCGACCGTTGTTGCAATATTAAGATTATGGAGAAGAAAAATATATACCTACAACCAAGATCTTTAAAAACAAATATGTAGGAACTAAGTCTTCCTTCATTGGAACGAAAATCGATTAATCCTCTACAGATAAGAAAATCAATGTTACTGAACAGGATTTAATTAAATCCCATTGAAGCGTCCCATCCCCAAACATCAAAATAGTAAATCCAAGTACAAATGGGTCGCAAGCCATTAAGTTTTATATCTATAATGTTTCTACTTACTCCTTTATACAGACGATAAGGAGTTCTATCATATTGATTGGGTATTGGCAGGAACTAAGCCCCGTTGCATGGCAAATCCACATTCACAACCCCTATACTTTATGATGGTATAACACTAAAAAACCCTTATATTGTACCCCCTTCCCTATCTGTAATGGCTTCTTATCATCTTTATATACGTAAAGCCTGTCTTTTGGTACAAAAACACGGCAAATGCATTGTCCTTCCCTTCGCAAAAAAATAAATCCTTCGTCGTATCTCTTTTGAAGATAACGTTAGATTTATTCGTATATGGATGTCAATCTACCTTTGCAGGGCTAGACGTTTAAAAAAAAAATTGAATTGGGGGCTAAAAAGGTGAGCGCTGATAGTGAAAGATTGGGTGTTAGAGTATTCTAAAAAAATGCTGATTCGTTATTTGAACAATTCGTCGTGATATCGGTACCTAAACGATGTAAACGTTGCAGTCCTAACTCAAATATGAATTTCATGACGAAAGTGATTATAGTCTTGTAATCAATTTCAGTTTTCGTTTCTAAGAAGTAATCATTCTAAAACATTTTTTTTTTTTTTTTTTTCGGGTTGGAAAATTCTCATGGATGTTCTCCGCCCTGGGGCGGGCGGAGGGTCAGACTCTTACTGACTAAAAACCACCCCGGTGTTCCGACTCACACCTACGCCGGGGGTCGCGGGAACGTAAGAATCTTCCGCAACCCCCGACTGGGAACATTCTAAACCTAACCCAACCTAAAGTAAAATACCTGCCTAGTCTTATTTTAGTGGCCAATCCAAAGCGTTCATACTGAGAGGTGCCATCGGCATGTCAAATTGGGTAGGTATCCCAGATTGGCCCTTATTCACCGAATTGCCCAAATCGGGCTTTCCTAGTGCGTTATCTGCATACGTAGTCGGCACGTGCACTACCATATTGGGTTACAACCCCATCGTCTACTAACTACCAATAGTTTGTTGTTAAAATATGTGCCAGAAGATAAGTTGGTATTAAGTTCTCTAATATTGGTATGAATATTAGGTATTAAAAAGTTTTATTCATAGGGTGATAGTTACCAGGCCTGTCTTACCCACCGCAAACAACGTGAAAACTTTATATCGATTTGATATGTCGTGGAAAGATGTTTATTTTTTCCAGAATACGCTCTTACTGAAAACTCTAAGTAAATTCTTTATAGCTACTTACTAATTTTTTTTCTTTACCTAAAGTCATGGAAATTATTTTTTTATCAAATTAAAACATTACGCCAGTTTACCTATATGTATCAATTATGTAAAAAGTGACAGTTGTGTTTTGGATATACGGTCAATTTTCCAAAAAAAATAAGTAATAATTTCCCTTGCTTTACATAAAGCCATATTACGGTGATGATATCTGATACAAGATAACTTAATTTAATACACAATACAATCCTTTAAATAATTCAATCAATTCGCCTAGCCTTTTCCCAACTATGTTGGGGTCGGCTTCCAGTCTAACCGGATGCAGCTGAATACCAGTATTTTACATGGAGCGACTGCCTATCAGACCTCCACAACCCAGTAACTGGGTATTACGATACCCCTTGGTAAGACTGGTTGTCAGACTTTCGGGCTTCTGACGCCCCGAATCGACTGTCAAAGATCCTAGAATGACAGCCGGGACCAACGGCTTAACGTGCTTTCCGAAGCACGGAGGAGTCTCGATATGTAAAGATGGTCACCCATCCACGGGCCAACCCCGGCAAGCGTAGCTTAACCTGATGGATCGACCCGTGCGGCTGTTATTACTGAGCCACGAGCTCCTCCTTCTTCCTTTAAATCTTCTTTAAATCCTTTAAATAATTATGTATTCAAAATACGTAAGTGAGCTTTGCTTGTTACGCTTTAACGCGTAAACGGCTGAACGGATTTGGATGAAATTTGGCACATGTGTAGACCATGAATTGGGTTAAATTAGGACATAGGATACTTTCTATTCCGATATTCCCACGGGATCGAGACTTATGCGGGTGAAATCGCGGGGCGCAGCTATAATAAATATTATTGTGTTAAAACCTTGTTGTGGTTTCAGGTCATTGATATTTTGCAGTTTTAAAGAATTTAAAGTGACACTCAATACAACTTATTCAAAGAAAAAGCTATTAGATGGAAATAAAATTGCGATGAAGTTTACATTTTAATTTATTTCAATATCATTATCTGAATTTTGAAAGTGTTTTTGAAATCGACTACTGTTTTCTGATGAATATCTTTTATCATTATAGTAAAAATATGAATATTTAATATTAATTCATTTTCAATGTTAATATTTGCTTGATTTTACCGAAGCGAAACGATTTTCATGTAATTTTCAGTTTACATTAAACCAATTTGGGTAAATGGATTTTATGAACTGCTAGTTGGGTTGGTAGCTATAATAAAAATATTTTTCTTGTTTGTACGTCGGTACGTTGGTTAGAAACAAGTATAACAAACTGTTTCCAATCTTCTTACAAGTACTTATATACAGGGAGCGGTGGAATTTTTAGGATTGCATTTGCGGATTTTGAACGTAGGGATGTAGTTACACTGATGGCTGTTCATCAAGATTGCAATGAAAATAAAAAATAATCTCCTGATTTGGGTAATGGTAGTATAGCATTCTATGAAACTGGTATATAATTATAGTAGTGTATCGTCTAGAGGTGCAGGGAAGAGAAGAAGGTAAGGGGGGTCAGCGATGAGGTTAGACCGATCAAATTAAATCCGCAGTTGGAGCCAGGCTGTGGTCTAAAAGAACCAGATGGAGACAGATCCTGAGGCGAGTTACGACTACACCTGCGATTGGACAAATTCATCGTGATCAGCCGATCGATTCTGTAAAAATCTCACCGTGAAAACTTAGGTGAAGTGAGCTTGGAGTGAACTGTCACTACCTTAGCATCAGTAGGTATCGATGACAATGACAGCTCACTCCGCACCCACTTCACCGAAGTTTTCACGGTGAGATGGTTACAGAATAGCAATGCAGAACTGCTCTGTCAAGAGGGAAGCGAAGAAATATGTAGTACATGAAATGGTTTTTCTTATTAAAGATTTTCGGGATTGCTCATCTAGATTTTATGATACATAAAAGATTAACATTGATTCATCTACACTTACACTATCTACACTAATAAAGACAAGAGATTTCTATTTTTGTTTGTACTTAATTAATAAACTTTAAACTACTGGACGGATTTTATGAAATTCTTTCACCAGTAGAATGTTATATTATCACCGAGGAACATAGGCTTATCCTTCCTTACATATTATAAAACAAAGTCCTCCGCCGCGTCTGTCTGTCGTCCTGTACGCGATAAACGCAAAAATGACTGCACCGACTTTCATGCTGTTTTCATCAATGGATAGAGTGGTTCTCGAGTAAAGTTTTAGTATTTATAATAACCGACGTCCACGCAGGCGAAGTCACGGGCATCAGCTAGTAATTTATAAAGATATCATGCGGGCGAAACCGCTGGCGAAAGATAGTCATATTCTTTACGTCTATTTTTTACAGAACCGTTTCCATAACAAGAATATTATTATCATATTGGATTTGTTTATTTTGCTACTGGATTTTTCTGTCTTTTCCAGACTCCCCCTATACCCTCAAAGCAACAACAGCCTGTTCTAGCGGACTTCACGGCACTAAAACTGCGGGAGGTCATAAAATAAAAACTGTTTACTTGCCCCGCAGATAACCAGGAACAAAGTTCCCTGATAACTTTTTATTTCCTCCGGGGATAAGCAGGTAACACAGCCCAGTTTAATCCGAACAACTTCAGAAGTTGTATTTGTAAAGAGATTCTTTTAATTTCTTTGACGTTTGAATTTGGTTGGCTATCTTCACCTATTTGAAGTGATTTGTTGAGTCAATAGAGAGAAAAAGTGTAATCGGTACGGTTTGTTTGTTTATGATCATGATCATCTCAAAATAAATATTAATTGTGGCGATAGTGCCGTATTCAAGATTGATAAGCATAGCGGGTCTAAAATGGCCACTTTGGCAGAATCTTATTATGGAAATAATATGAATCATCGTAAAATGTCACAAACTGACAATTCATATTATGATCTGCGTGCTGATTCATAGTACGGAATAATTCATCTGTTTGACAGTTTTCTATGGAGATTCGTAAAATGTTATGATGAATTGCTAATGACAGCTGAATTGCTAAATGAATTGCTTTTAGAGGAATTGTTAATGTGACTGTTTTAGGCCCCCTCTTTTTTATACATAGATTCTGTCGTCTTATCAAATGGCTATCTTAAACATAAAGCTTAAACATTCGATACTCGACAAGGCTTATCAACCTCATCCATTAGTTAATCATTAAGGATGCACTAACCAACTCTTCATTATTAAGAGAAAAAATAATCCCACAGCCAAAAGACATTCCTCACGCTTATTAAGCTGTAAGGACGTGAACAATGCGAGATAATTCTTACCTGCGGAGATGAATCATATTTACTGTCCCGGCGGAACGCCGGCGCCCGACCAACTTCCTACAATGGCCAATAAACACGCCATAAAATATGAAAAGGCCGCACTAAAAATGCCATTATTGTTTGCTAAATGTCCACCTTTTGTTAAATGAACCTGTCAAATGTTCACAACATGCACATCCGTGTCAAAGGCTGTCGATCTGACACTGCCATAACTCTTTTATGACGCAATAAAAATCGAACTTGAATTCCACCGTATACACATTCGCACTCCATAAACTCCGTGGCACGTCAATTGCGCGGTATGACTTACGACTTTTATGAAAAATAGTTCACAATTTGCTTTCGACTGGTGTAATTTATTCCTCTTTTAAGGAATCGTTCCTGCGATTAATCGCAATATCGAACCTGGCCAGGCGTTATTAGTACCTACAATAGTTGCCAAGGTGTTCCACCCCTCTATAAATCTTGTCTAATTTGTGTGTAATTACAGAGCGGTACAGTTCCCGCTGTAACAAGGAGTGCGTAGCAGCGGGGAACAACCGGCACGTGCTTACGCGTGCTCCACTCAAAATCCCTGCAAAAAGAACATACCACTCAATTTAGTGACATCGAAAGTTATGCCTTAACTGGTTCAAATTATGGATCAAATTCCAGTGCCATTAATAGTCAAATATAATTTGAAGACGTTTCAAATAAAGCTTCAACTAATTTCGATGCTACGTTGAAGGTGGAAGGTAGAAATTACCCTAGCAAAATAATATTTATAGCGACCGAGGCTCAAGTTTTGATCACTATTAAGTAACGCTGCAAACGCGTCGAAAGGTTGATGTTAAAATTTAGTAAATGTGTTTTTTGACCCCTCGGTGAGATGATAATTTTAATATGTAAAGTACGGGGGTGCACTATTTCAACAATAATTTAAGTTCCGTTATTATTTTCTAAGCCCTCGTGTTCGCAGCAGGAGTTCGGACATTGTAAAGTCACATTTTTATTCATATTTATTCAAGAAGGGTAGCTTGTTACGTTTGGAATCGCCGCTGTTGATAGCACGTGTCGAAAACGTCGCTTCCTTGAAAATATAGTTCACTACGAATACAAGACTTGGCAGAGTATGTACTGCCAGATGGCACAAGTCTTTTAATCCGAATGATCCCTTCATAATTAGCGCAGTCAACTCTATACAGCCAAATAAATCCTTCCTACAATTGCCATTTCAATACTACAAATAAATCTACGTCATGTACTGCATTCGTCGCCAAAATGTGTGTGCAGCACTGGAGTGTTTCGATTGCAATCAAAAACGTATCCTGCCAACATTGTTTTAGCATTCAAAATGGAATACACACAATTTCTACAGTTGCAACCCCAAAAAATATCGTTTCGAGTGTCGATCCGAAACTGTACACCATTTACGAGCTTGATTGAAATTTTGCAATCAACAGGGGGAGTGGTATGATGAAATTATTCGTGTATATTTTTTTCCCTCAAACCCGCCGACGTTGTTCCATTATAATGGCCCTTCGGAATAGAAAATTTACGGGGGATTTAAGATTGTAATCACGGGCCACTCGGTTGTTCAAAGTGATTATGGTGCAGATAAGAGCCTGGAGCGAAGCTGGTCGTCCCACGCGCGATGCATGACGCTATATGTATGACGGCCTATCTGTGATGTTAGCTTGTACCTGACCTGGCTTTGTCTTAGTTATAGCTGTTGGCAAATTCGTAGCAGCTGGCTTGTACATGTACAATTTTAGATTTATTAGGAAACAATATTTCGTGAACTGAAAGCCGAATATTATGTAAAAAGCGAACTCTACCGCATACTATAATTAGTGACAGGTATCATTTAATACTACTTTCATTCTTTTTAGATCTGAATTTACATGTTTATTTTCGTAGATTTTCCTTTCAATATTACCACTTTCCAACTTAAAATTTACATGCAGCAAAATTTTCCAAAGATCGGACGCAACTTACTTGAAGAGCTCGCATCAAACACGAACAATATATAATTTGAATTGCATGACCATAGGTCGTAAGACCTCACTTCATATGCGACCTACTAACTGAAATATTCATATAAACATTCAATATGAAAATAAACGTGGTTCCATCAAGTGTTGAGCAATCGAAGATTGATGTTCAAATCGATAATCAGGATATTGTATATTTTCAGTGGCTTACTTGCGACTTCGTTAGCTGACCCTGGACGTAAAAATATCTAATTATATTTCCAATAGGTACTGCTATTTATATCCACTGTAGTACTTAAACCTTCTAAACTGATTTAAATAATATATAATTATTAATTAGTTAAAACCAGCCGTTACGGGTCGTCAGAAACCCGAAAGTTTGACAACCAGTCTTACCAAGGGGTATCGTATTACCCAGTTACTGGCTTGTGGAGTACAGATAGGCAGTAAAATACTGATATTCAGCTGCATCCGGTTAGACTGGAAGCCGACCCCAACATAGTTGGAAAAAGGCTAGGCAGATTGATTGATAGAATAATTAGTTTAAAAAAAAATCTAGTTTATTAAATATAACGTACCTAAACAGCAACATTAAATAGAAAAGAAACCGTGTTGCCCACACTTCATATAAATTTCTTACTGATGACCTGAGATAAGAGGGCAGATCCCAGGGCAGACAAGTTAAAATTATATGAGACATCAGGTGTCAAATTGGTCATAAAATACTGATGCAATGTGCTTACTTCCAATGCAAAGCCATCTCTACGATAAATGAAGCTCGATCCTTATCAGTAGTAATGATACTACCAGTTTCTATCACAAATAGCTCGAGTGGGATGAGCAGCTTCGTATTCTAAATTCTTGCATTCAAATCTGGATATTTTTCTTTGAGGTAAATAAAGTAAATGTTTCCATACACAAATCTATCTATGTAAATTAACATAACAAGCAGTCCATATTTAATTTTAAGGACGAACAAGTTTTACGAGCCATATTGAATCGCACTATTATTCAGATTTCTATGGGGGCACGCACTACAAACGACAGATATTGTAATTTGTTTGTCACAACGAGATTCCTTTCATTATGCGTTCGTGCTCCATAAAATATGCATCTGAAATGAGAAAAATGTGTCGCAGTGTCGCGAGTTTCGGTTGGGGTTACAAAACAGCTTATAACTGTACTAACATCCATCCTAATTTGGGCTATATTCGGTTTGTGTAAAGTGCAAAGTCCAGTGTCTCGTATATCTCAGTTAGGATGTCTTCCACAAAATGCGTCAAAGAATCATAATCTCGGCTTCCAGTGAGTTATACACACGTCGTCTATTCACATTAGTTTTAGAAATATACAGTAAACACACTTTCGTGAAAAAGTAAGCAATGGCAGCTGTTATTACTTTCAGTCTGTTCTATTGTTGCCAGAGAGAAAAAGTTTCTGCGTAGTGAAAATGATGTCTAGTAGAAGTTTTTACGATTTTTCATGTCATTAGCAAAGGTACGAAGGTGGAGATAGTACTCGTATCAACTCGAAAATAATGGCTTTTCAGATTTTATATCTTGACTTGTTACAAATGAATTTGAAATTACAAATGTAACTCGGGGCTATCTATGTTTCTACTCAAGTATTTTTTGTTCGGCCACAATTTTTTGAAGGTCCTAACAAACCATTATCCAGATTTGATATTAAATTAGTAACGGTGTTAAAGACGACACTTGTTCAAGTATTTCACACGTAATCCCAGACAACGTTCATCATAACTTTTAATGTGAAACTTGGAATCGAAATAGCGCCATTACGAAGGCTTAATGCCGCTCCACATTCAAGATTAAATACTCGGTAACTTGGTAACCGTTATATATAGGTATAATCGCAATAAATTTGGATAAACCCCGCATGTATCGAGAGTATAGAAATGAGAGTAAATCAAGTCAGATTAGGTATCTCTTTTTGTTTCCAACATTGGTAAGGAGGTAAGAAAGAAATGATAATAGCATGAGCTGCTTATCAGCCCCCGTAAGGTGTTGAGAGTAAAATATGGAAAGCGGTTTACTTCTGTGCTTGGTAAGTCCTTCGACTGACAGAAAACTGGTTGGGAGTGGCGCAGGACCGTGTTGGGAGTCTATGGTCAAGTTGGGGCGACGCAACGTCACAGTGATAACCGCGCAGACGCAAGCTTGTTGAGATTAATGGCTGTCTGTACAAAGACAATAGAGACGCTGCTCATTTTCAAAATAGATGGATTACCCCAATCAAATTGCCAAAAATCGTGACAATTTCACAATTTAAATTGCAATATTTTTTTTCCAATTTAATTACAGTTTCAAATTTAATTTTGTAATTTAATTGTATCAATTATTATTAATGACATTAAAGTTTTAACTATCTATGTTTTTGGATAGCAAACAAGCTGACGCCCTGGCTTATACCGGGTTCACACGGTTCGATTTTAGTTGAATAGGTAACTGTTGCTGCTCAACAAACAATACTTTGTATTTGAAATTCAATTTGATTGAAAGTCTGTTCAGACGGCTCAAATCACTTTAGACTTAGCAGTTGATCAACTAAAATCGAACAGTGTGAACCCGGTATTATAGTAACCATCAACATCTGTAGTGTCAGTTTCATAACAAATGCGCCATCCCAGAAAGCAAATTGAAATGTTTAATGTGCCAGTAATAATAGCGCCCCTATGCAATATCGTACATGGAATAAAAACTGCAAGTAATGGTAACTTTTGAAAACTTTCAAATAAACATAACACTACTAAAATTTCCAAAAAATATGACCCCTTAACAAAGATATAAGCCAAAACTAGTCTCTTAAATATAATATAAATCAGTCGATAAGCGTAAGTGGTTTTATTTTTAATGGGTTATAAAAGTTTAGCCGGTACCAACGATAAATAATATGTTTATCCTTAGAAAGCGGCCATAATGATGGCCGATGCATTATTATAATGGCTGTGTTGATTTGTAAGTACGAGTTAAACTCGGTTTAAGCCCAGGAGCGGTTAAGACATTTGGGCGACATACGGGTGGATATACGGTCGAACATTGAAAATGGTTTTAGAAACTTTTATTGGATAGATATTTGAATTTTCAATATTTTAATGCTTTGATATCTATTGCTTACAATCGTATGGGAAGTCCATTTCAACTTTTTCTTTATAAACGTGCTTAAAGTTAAGTAATGATTAGCGCCTGTTAAACCATACATTTCTGACGTTCAAACGTCTTGTTAACTTGAATCAAAGAATATTTATACACCCCTTAGTCTGTATGCTGTTAGCAATCCGAAAATCTGATATCTATAGTTGTCGCGTTTTAGTACGGCAGTAGCGGTCATTGACCCACCTACATTTTCAACCACTTTTTATTTATTTCAAAACCTGAAATAAAGAGTCCAGTCCGTTAACGTCCTGAATCAATATCTATCGTGATCTTCAACATGTTTCAAGTACGAAAACCCATACATAGTCTATTTTGTCAGTCTACAGAGAGTTATTAGGAAAAGGGCAATGAACGCTATTGCGATGCTAAAACGCGACAACTATAGTAAACAACATGTTATAGAAATTGAAAAATAGATAAAAACTAATCTTCTGTAGTTTTGTAGCCTTAAAAAAGATTAGTAAAGCGTTAGTAAAGTGCAATGTTTTTTATTAAATTATGAAGCCTCGGAATATGGACCATTCCTCCCTAAGAGTTAGTGGTTCCTTGGTGGTTTATAAGGCTGATTCAACCCAGCATACCAAAAATGTAGAATTAATGAAGCAAAGCTCTACAAAACTCTCTACCGTAAATCCTCATATTCATAAGCTTTTACTTATACATCATTCAAGGCTGCTGTTCGACTGTTCCCCTACATACACCATAACTGAGCCACTGAGCCACTGTGCGGGTTAATTTTAATTCAGTACTCACAGTAGTTGCTACTTGTCGTAAAATATAAGCTCTCTGGAGAGTCTGACGTCTTTTGTGAACTTTATTGTCTTAATACGATTACTGGCTCGTGTTCACGCCGGCTTTGAGGTTGTAGTAAGGTTTGTAGGAAATTTTGAATATGAAAATCAACTGGCTGTGTAATGTTGAAGTCAAGAAAGGATGCAGTCAGATGTGGATCTGGACAACAACTTGACTTATGTGACGAATGACACCAAAGAGAAGATTTTTTTACAAGATGCTAACGGCGATCGTCATCGTCATCATCATCATTTCAGCCGAAAGACGTCCACCGCTGGACATAGGCCACCTCCAAGCACCGCCACTTCGACCGGTTCTGTGCTTCTCGCATCCAGCGCATTCCCGCGGCCTTCACCAGGTCATCGGTCCACCTTGTGGGGGGCATTCCAACGCTACGTCTTCCGGTACGCGGTCGCCACTCCAGAACCTTTAGGCCCCATCGGCCATCTGTTCTGCTAGCGTACTGCATTTATTAAAAAGCCTATAATGTCCCGCTGCAGGACAATGGCCTGTGTACTCTATTTCCACTTCTCTTTATTTGAAGCTGCTAAGGACCAGTTCTTGTTGAAGAAGTCCAGCTCATCCCACTGCATCCGTCTGGGTCGTACTGCATTGTGATTATAAAATATTTCTCATTTCGTAAAAATAAAAGTTATAAAACTAAAACCCAACTACGACAAAAAAGTCAACTAAAAAGATATAAAAGAGACATCACAGATAGACATATTAAAAATCCGGAGTCAAATCACACGTATCTGTTTGATTTATGCCCTAACACGTGTGACTCTGGATTTTTTATTTGTCTGTCTGTGATGTCTTGCTCATACCTACCTTTTTAGTTGACTTTTTTGTCGTAGTTGGGTTTTAGTTTTATAACTTGTAATTTAATTTAATTTTTTCGGGGTTATAATATATATGTTTGTGAAATGTGCTGATTAAGCCCTTTCATTTGGTATAAAAAACGGCATCACAATTTTTTTTTTTTTTTTTCATCGCTTTATGCACTCTAGATGGTTGTGTTCATTTAAAGTGACGTTACATAGCCTATAACCAGCGGACGATCAAGACGCTTCCAACGATAACTCAGTTGTCCAATGGTGATGAGTAGTTTAGAAGATATGAGGGAACACACGAATATACCTACATACCGGTCAAAATCATAACCCACCTTTTTGCTTCACCGTGGTCGGGTAAATAAAGGCCGAAGGTTATTGAAAATTTTAACTGCGCAAAAAGACTGGTACTGGGGAGTGCAGTAACAATTAAGGTTCGACAGGACCTGTATGCATTACTCTTCATCATTAGCTTTCAGAGACTTCATTTCTAAAATTAAATATTCTTCTCCATAGGATCCTACTTTGCTTTGGAAAGAGCAACTAGCTTCATACCGAACGACCCCTTGACAATTCAAAAGTACCTGTAATTGGTTTATTTGAAATAAATGCTTTGAGTTTGTGTTTTTAAATACGTACTTTGCTTTTAGAGGATTTTTCTTTGGAATATTTAAATATGTGGCATCGCCATGCCTAAAATAGTTAACATCAATCAAAATTCACATATTCAATATCCACATAATCCGTCCGTTGACAAAACGCGTAATAAATAATAAATCACGCGTCCGTTTGTACGTTGTTTGTTTTTAATTAGTGGCTGCAATAATGCCGAAACAGCTGTTATGTTCAGTGTTGCTAGATTAGTGATATATCGTCGTTATGGTGGCAGTTAATTAAAAAACTTCCAATGCGGGAATGAATGAAAAAGTGCTCCTGAATTTTTGTTGTTTTTATTTTTTTTGTAATTGTTTTTTGATGCACTGATTTTGAGTTGGATTAAAAATTATTTGTGTATGTATGCTGTAAGTTCTAAATTAAAAAGTTTGAATATCATAGAGCTACAGCGTAATTTAAAAATTACTAATGAAAGCAAATAAAATAAAATAAATAAAATAAAAAAACTGTGTTTAATCCGTCATTTTACCTAGTATGAGTTGGGACAATTTTATGGACCGAAAGTTTCTCCCACAATGTGAACCGATGACTTGGTGAAGTCCACGGAAATCCGCTGGATGCGAGAAGCACAGAATCGGTCGATGCGGCGGTGCTTGCGGGAGGCCTATGTCCAACAGTGGACGTTTTTCGGCTGAAATGATGATGATGATGGACAGAAAAGGCAGAAAGAAGATTTCTCTATTGTCATCCTAGTTTGCCTACTTGTATGTAACCTTTCTAAGAAATTTATAATAGGAAAACCCAATAACACTTTGCCCGCCCCAGGAATCCAACCCGGAGTTTGGAAGTTGGCGTTATGAACATGTTAAGCTGTTAGCCCTGCGCTTGTTCTCTTTCTGGTCGTGTCGGATTGTCGTCCCATCGGACTATGAGAGTGAGGGAAGAGAGAGTGCACCTGTGTCTGCGCACACGCTTGTACACTATAATATCTCCTACGCTGAAGGCTGGTCTCCACTGAGACTGGTCGCCATGGCCGAAATTCGGTCTAGAGGACTATTATTATTATAATCTTTACAATATTTCGTTGAAATCGACGTATAAAGATTAACCGTAAATCAAATATTCACTGAAGGAATATAATATCCGTTTCGAAGCGTCAAAACATAGAAGGTGTATTAATAACCCACTTGCTGGAAACCATACAGGTGCTAAATTGATACTTGATGTAGTTAAGTGGAAGTAACTGTGAAATTGGCGTCGGAAGTACACTGCCCCTTAAACGACCGCTACTGAACTGTTTAAAGTTACTAATGCACTGTTAACTGCAGAACTAAAGTTCTAAATGGATGGAAAATGCATGTGGTTTATAATTACTATTGACTTTTGTAGTCATTTATGTAAGAAGTTATTTTATGTACAGTACCACACAGTATATAGCAAATGGAACAGTGGTGGCGTAGTGGTAACGACCCCAACAGTCGAGTGTTCGAACCCAAGCAGGTGCTTTACTGTGTGTAAATAATTTCATCACCACTGCTCTCAAAACGGTGAAGAAAAAATCGTCGGGAAACCGTCATGTCCTAGAACCAAAAATTCGGAGACATGTGACACCAACCAACCCGCAATGGGCCCGCGTGGTATATTACCGCCCACCTCCCTTTTATAGAGAGGAGGCCTGTGTCCCAGCAGTGGAAACATTATAGGCTGATTATGCTACATAGTAATTCATTGATGAGTAATGATGTGTTACGTTCGACTCATAGTTACTCGTAATATTCACACATGCTATTTTAAAGATAATAGCACCCTCAGTGTTATACTTACGTCACTAAGATCCTAGTTGAATAAAACCAATGAGCTATAGGTTAACGCTAGTTGGACAATCCACTAGTTTATTTTTGTCATGTAGAATAACACCGATTAACTTTCTTTATTCGGTGGGTGGTGGTGCTTGGTCGTTCTTAGTTGGTGAAGCGATTTGTCTGGTTAATTCTGGTAACAAACGAGACTCTAGCCTGCTAAATAGGGTTGTCATTTAGGTATGCGTGTCACGCAACTCACTGGCGACCAGAATAAACCTGGCTTTGCCTGGTTTGCGCTCCTTATAGCAAAAACTATCATCATCATCATAATTTCAGCCGAAAGACGCCCACCGCTGGACATTCAAAAATATTTTGTGAGTCAGTGAAAACCATTTTTGGATTCAGAGATCCGTTAGCAAAATATTAAGCTTTAAGTGCTAATTTTTGATAAAGTCTTGGTTCCCCCCCCTGCCAGCTAAATGGTTGGTTTTGGATATGTGAAAAAATTTACGGCAGTAGTATATATAAAGAAATTAAAATAAATAAAATATCACAGCTAAGTAGCCTCTACAAGTTACTGAGTAATAATCGACCAACTTAAATTCGCAGTTGCAAAAACATGTTTTCCCATACATTCCATATGGGAGAAAAAGTTTTATAATTACAATGTAGTTTGTACTTGGGATAAATTCATCCCAACTACGGAACCCTTCATTGTGCGTGGTTCGACACGCACTTGGCCGGTTTTTTATTCATTATAAATACTCCATTACTTCACGCTTTAATGTAAACATTATGAAGGTTTCTGTTTGTGGTTAACGGGGTTATTATAACCAAAGCACTCAATTTAAGTTATCATTTTTTTTTTTTATATGATTTTTATTCTTTAATATTATGTACACCTTAAACTTACAGACATCAATTTAGAAATGGTTCTAATTAATCAATCAATAAACATTATAGACAAAGGGAAAAAATCCTACTAATATTATAAATGTGAAAGTTTATGTGTTTGTGTGTTTGGACGTTTGTTACTCAATCATGCAAAAACGGCTGAATGGATTTGGATGAAATTTGGCAAACAGATCGTTTATAACCTAGATTAACACATAGGATACCTACTTTTTATCCCGATATTCCCACGGGATCGAGACTTACGCGGGTGAAACTGCGGGGCGCAGCTAGTTATATATAAAGGAAGGGCTCATAGGGCGTCAAAAAACTCTTCCGCATCGCTGTCAGTGGGAAAAGTGCCCAAAAGGCTGGCAGCATTGCCACGTTGGATGGCAATGCTGATTCTTTGACCTAGAAATTGGCCAGCCCTCTGGTCCCGTGAAGAGTCGACCAACCGCTTGGCGATGTCCCGAAATACTCGATGATTTGTAGTTAGTTGTAGTAAAGTTATCTATTAGTAGTTACCAAATCCATCAGATTCAAAAACCAATAAACCTTTTATGAAAGCATACATAATAATAATGTCCCTTCAACTCATTCCTTCCACCAAACTTATTTGTCTCCAAAACATTCGCTCATAGAAATATGCAAGCCTTTTTTTTTTTTTTTTTATGATTGGCATCTCGTAGGTTTTACCACAAAGGGTACTATCTACTTAACCGGACTGTCCTGCGAAGATGCTCTAAGCTATGATACTAACTCAAAGCGCCTCCAGCCAGGGGCATTTAAAAACTAATCTAAAACTAATTATAAACTAAACGACGGCTCGCTAAGGGCACCCCCTGTGGGGTACGGACCTCGGCTTAGGGCGTCGCTGGGGGGAGGGCAGCTAGTGGGGACAGGCTGGATCGGGGAGTTTAAATTAACTATTACTACTACTGGCGGCTCAGCGTCCGCCTGTGCGGGCGCTTCACCGTCGACAGACAAGGGTCGGGGAGGAGTAGGATGAGTCGTCATCCTGTTAGATCGGGGTCGCGGTCGAGGAGGTCCTCGACGTCGAGGTCGGAATGAAGGACGGCGTCTGGTTTTAAGAACCGTACTGGTGGCCCTATTGCTCTCCTGGAGGAGAGTTATGGGGTCGTCGGGGTCGGTGAGAGCATGCCTCGGACGGCGGGTATGACTGATGCGAGAGGGGGTATAATTGGCCGCCTCGACAACCAGTGGGTTGCGATGTTTGGCGGCGGAGTCAAAGAAACGCTTAGAGAGGCGTTTTAAGAATTGAGCTATCGTGGGGATTTTAAGGTCGAGATGGAGGATCTCGTTACGGACATAGTAGGGGGAATCGGTAGCTCTACGGAGGAATCGGTTCTGAATGGTTTGCAACCTATGAATATGGCGGGGTCTAGTGTGGGCAAAGACGGCACCGGCATAAGTCATGATGGGACGGATACACGCAGTGTAGATACGCAATTTGCACCTAAGTGACAATTTGCTACGTGCATTTAGGACGGAGTGAAGCCTACCTAGAGCGAAAGCGGCTCGCGAGCGAACCTGCTTTATGTGCTCTTGAAAAGTGAGGTGGTCATCGAGGACTACACCGAGATATTTGGCTCGCTTCTCCCAAGGGATCGGCTTGCCGAACATGGTGATGGGCTCGGGGAGGGTGGGTTTCTTACGCGGTTTGGAAAAGAGAACCGCCTGGCTCTTATCGGGATTGACCTCGATTCGCCACTTCCTGAACCATTCGCCGAGCTTGTCGACTGAGGTTTGGAGAGTGTCGCGAATCGTAACGGGACTACGGGCCTTAAAGTAGATGGCCGTATCGTCTGCGAACAGAGCCAACTGTGCCTTTCTACTTTTGGGAATATCGCTAGTAAACAGCGTGAAGATGAGCGGGGATATGACAGAGCCCTGGGGGACACCTGCGCGAATGGGACGGGGTGAGGATAGGGCACCCTCTATGCGGTAGCGAAAGGTGCGGTTTGACAAAAAGTCTCGTAAGATGAGCACGAGACGATCGGGCACACCGAGTTGGTATAGCTTGTATAATAAGCCATTGTGCCAGACTTTGTCGAACGCCTTCGCTATATCGAAGAACACCGCCCCCACCATTAGGCCTCGCATAAAGCTTTCGCTTATGTGCTCGACTATGCGGTGGGCTTGGTGGATGCTGCAGTGTTGGGTGCGGAACCCAAATTGCTCGTTCGGGATGAGACCCTTGGTCTCGGCGTAGTCTCTGAGACGCTTATAAATAAGCCTCTCATAGATTTTACCGAGAACCCTGAGTAGACTGATGGGACGGTAGCTAGAGGGATCGGATTTGGACTTGCCGGGTTTGGGGATACCTATAACGGTGGCTTCCTTCCATGCCTGGGGGAAGATATTATTGCCGAGAGCACCATTGAAGATGATGGTCAAGAGCATTATTAAGTGAGAGGGGAAAAGTTGGATCACTCTATTAGTGAGTCCATCTGAGCCGGGGGCTTTACGCGTTTTAAGACCTTTGATGATCTCGTGCACCTCATCAGGAGTGATGGGGGGCAGTGGATCATCGGGGTCTTCGACGGGGGGGAGAGATGCTCTGCGTTCGACTTCAGCGTCAATCTCATCGGGATGAGCTTGGTCTACAGGCAGTGAGCTAGGCGAGCATTGAGCCTCGAGACTATCGGCTAGGCATTCCGCCTTGTCAGAGTCGTCAAAGGCTATGGTCTTATCGGGACGGACTAGGGGGGGCATGGAAGCGCCCTGTTGGGACTGGAGATTTCTCTGGAGTTGCCAGAAAGCTTGGTGAGTGGGCTCGAGATCGCTCAGCATCTTATCCCAGCCCGCTTCACGCAACTCAGCAATGCGTGTCCTTACTTTACGCTGTAAGTAGCGCATGTGAGATTTGTTAGCGGAGCATGGGAAATTGCTGTAAGCACGGGTGGCCGCGTTCTTCTCGGTCATCAGATCACGCACATCGGCCGGCAATTTGAAGCGGTGGTCGTCCACCACTGGAACTTGCCTTGAACAATCGTTCAAAACCGATTGTACGTGATCCGTGAGCGAGTCGATCGCGGCCGTCGTGTCTGCGACAGAATCGAACTGTTCGGGAATAGAGTCCAATTGGGGGGACGTGTTGGATTTCAGCAATTCGCCTACTTTCCTCCAGTCCGTTACCTTCTTGGTGGCGGGGGGTTGGGTGGGGTCGGGGAGACCTATGCGGGGGGCCAGTTTCATGACTACTGGGCGGTGGTCAGAGGTGAGCTCGTGCACCGTTTCTATTGAGTTTAACCTAAGGTTGACGTTCTTAAGGATCGCCATGTCTAGGATATCGGGGGAGTGACTGGGTTCGTGGGGGAAATGAGTGGGAGTCATCGGAGCGATGATATCGAAGTTATGGGAGTTTGAGAGGTCGAATAGGTGTCGCCCTCTAACGGAGGTAGTGGAGCAATTCCAGGCCGGGTGTTTAGCGTTGAGATCACCCGCTATAATAACGGAGTCACTCAAGCCGAGTAGGGCGGTGAAGTCATTGGAGAATTCAAGGGGATTCTCCGTGGCGGAGGAATAGGGAGGGAGGTAAGCAGAGACTAGGGTGATCGGCTGATGGCCGGACATGCCTAGGCGGCATACTGAGACTTCTATCCGAGAGAGAGAGGGAGGATCTATTGGGATGCAATAGAGTTCCTTTTTGTAATATATAAGGGTGCCGCCCTTGTGACAACGGGTTCTATCGTTGCGAACTATACGATAGTTTGCGATAGAAGGGTTCCGTTTATGGGGTTTGAGGAATGTTTCCTGTACTAAGAGGATATCTATCTGATGGTCGCGGAGGAATTCCGCGATCTCATCTCTTTGGCGTTGAATGCCGTTGGCATTGAAAAATCCTAAGTTAAGGGATCGGGGTTTGAACCTAGCTACGGTGGTGTTAGACATTATGGGGGGTAGGGTGGTTGGCTAGGGAGGACATGGCTTGCGTGATCTCGGGATACGCATTAAAAATTTGGTGAATCCTACCTACGTCGTTGGCATTTCTGGCAGCAACGATTTCGTTGGCCATTTGCCTAGCGCGTGGGGTGAGGAAGGTCATGTAGGTAGAGGTGATCACATTGAATGGATCGAAAGGGGCCACCTGGGGAGGGGGGTGAGGGCGCGCTGCTATCAGAGCAGGAATCGGACGAATAAGGGGCGCAGGAGCGCGAAGACGGGGATCCATAAGTGGGGGGGGGACGCGAGTGGGGGGGGGGACCTGGGGCTTGGGGTACCCTAAAGCAGGGAAGGCCTGCTGGTGATGGAGTTGGTTCCAGGGGCTAGGCCTTTGGGGGCTGAGCCTTTCTGGGATATGGGCGGAGGGGGCCTTGTAGGCGGAGGGAGCTTCCCTCGACTGGCGAGCGTCTGTACGCTTCGCCAGTTTGGAGGAGGGGGCTTTGGGGGCCTTGGGGCAGCCCCGGTAGTTGGCTGGGTGCCCTGACTGGCCACATAGCACACAGCTAGGCGGCTCGGTGCAGAGCGAGCGGTCTTTGGGACGGGAACATTCTGCCGTGCCGTGCTCACCCAGGCACTTGACGCATCTGGGGGTGGCATAACAATGTTTTTGTGAATGCCCGTACAGTTGGCAACGGTGACATTGACCGACTGTGGCATTCTTGTGGGGTTTTTCAATGTCAAAGCCCATCAGGTTGCAGATGGCTTTGACATTGAATATCGGGTGTAGGCGGGCCTCTGAGGGGGGGCAGACCACGAGGACCATGTCGAACGCCTCGCCGTTGCGAGCGCGATGCATGCGGTGAACCTCGTCGACGGGGATGCCCTGTGAAATGAGATCATCTTTAATCTCGGATGTGGCGAGTTCACGTGGGATACGTTTTATCACCACGCGGGTCTGTTTCTCCTCAGGCAGGGAGAAGGTGTGGAATGCCACACCTCTAGAGCGGAGGAGTCTAGTGAGATCCCTGTAGTCGTTAGACGTAGGGATGGTCACTTTGATACCCTGTTGGGTATTGCGGGCATTGGTGTACGCGATCTTTTGATCGCAACACCATTTGGAGACATCGGTCCACTTCCCCTTGTCCTGAATGAACACGGGGGGAGGGGGCGATTTTTTGTTTATACGAGGCCCCGGAGCAACTTGTGCTACTATCGCGGCGGTCGAGGTGGAGGGGGAATTCGCGGTGTCAACAACGGTAGTGCTACTGGGCACTGTACCGGCGACTTGCGCTACGGGGGTAGGGGTGGGGGAAATGACGTCATCGATGACGACGTTGTTTATTTGGGAATCGGAGGCGGGCTCCTCGACCGCGGCCACCTTGGTGGCCTGGGTGGAGCTATGCTTCTTCTTCCTCTTCCTCTTGTTTCCCTTGCCGACGACGGGCAAGAAGCCATCGTCGTCGGTTTGGGACGTAGAGTTGGAGGATAAGACATCCTCCGAGTCGGAATGTAGCGGGAAAGAGGCCGCTGCTACACGCTTTGAGGAAGCGGGCATGGGGGTATCTGCCCGCTTGGAAGAAGCGGGCTCGTCTATGTCCATCTCACCGGTGAGGCCGGATGAGCATGGTAGACTATCTGAGACAGGGGGAATGACTAAAACATCGCTGAAACCAGCGATGGTAGGGTCGATCGGGGATATGCAAGCCGTACAATATTAACTGGATATAAATTCTCAATTATCTGAAGTCTATACCGAAATCACGGTCCAACATTACTGCCAGTGTATTTCTCACGGGGAAACTGGCTCCTTTAGTCCAGACATTGAAATAGGAAGATGAGGGGATATGGCAAGCTATTATACCGCTAATGTTTGTGCCTTCGTTTGAGGGAGGGGTGGGGGGAGGGGCTTGTGCTTAAGAAATAACAGTCGCACGGGTCGATCAATCTGGTTAAGCTACGCTTGCCGCAGTTGGTCCGCGGATGGGTGACCATCTTTACATACTAAAACCCCTCCGTGACTCTAAAAGCACGTTCAGCCGTTGGTCCCGGCTGTCATTTGTAGATCTTTGACAGTTGTTAAGGGTCGTCAGACGTCCGCCAAATTCACTACCAGCTTAATTGTTGTATATTCAAATCACAACTGTAATTCTTTGACAGTTGTATGAAATGGCTATAGCACGAAAAATAATTTCCCTGATTGCACATCATTGAACATCACTAACAAAAATAAAACAAGAGTTTAAAACATCTTGCTGAATAATTTGATTATGGCAACATACCCAGTTCACACATAAATTTTCTAGTAAAACATATAACAAAACTTATCCACAAAAACAGTTTCGTAGTGACATGTTTGTAAGCAGTAAATTCTAGCCTGAGGGCCGCAGAAAAAGTATGCCTAACCCTCCAGAGGCGCGTGATCCGACAATTTACCGCCGACCTCCATTGCGATTGAGTCGCCATTTTGGATACGCTTAATTTTGGATTTCGAAGAATACTGGCTGCCATGGTTGGAGGTTTAAGAAAAAAAGGTGGAAATAAGGATTTAAAAAGCGAAGTGCTTTGTTTTTAGTGATATTCAATTTGTTTTAATCCTCATTCCGATTTTTTCACTGACTATAGTGAACTCTTGAGCTAGCCAGACGTTTTTTTTCATGGCTACTACTTTAAGTTTTCTATATAAACTTATCCAAAACCATAAGAAGATTTTCTGACCCATAAGGCACCTATTTACATAAAAAACACATTTGGTTTTAACGAATTCTTGTTCCATCAAGTTCTCAATTTCAATAGCACTAACTCGAAATACACTTAACACTAAAGACCTGTAACCCACATAAGAGGAAGCAGGCGTAAATGTAACACCTAAGTTAACGACTGTAATTCCTCTCATTAACTGCCATTGAGAGGCCCTACAAAACCAATAAGGAGTCGCTAAGCTCTTTGCCAAACCTTTTAGGTACATTCTAAAGTGGCACACGTATTTTAGGGGATTGTTTTCACATTGTTATGTGTTTTTAATATCATCTACATACTAAAAATAAAGCTGAAGAGTTTACTTTTTTTGTTTGATCGCACAAATCTTTGGAACTACGAGTCGGATAAAAAAGAGTGTTTTTGCATTTGATAGCTCAATTTCAATGTGTTCTAATATACCTTAACAAGTTAAATAATAAAGGTACCATATAATAACATTTTACAATGTTAAATGTTGCAGACATTCTTGTGATGTTAAACAATTTTCTATCAGCAATCTACGTAATTTAAATTCGAAAATATTTAAATTGTTCTTAAGTATTTTAATAAAAATAATAATGCACATTTATAAAATAAAAATTATTATTGTTTTATGTATTGTACAAAACGGAACCAACATTTTTGTTGACAGTTAAAGTAAATCACTCCATAAACTACATCTGAACAGACAACAACTACAATATAATATTGTTGATTAAATTATATCGCAGTTATGTTAGCTTCTCATATGAATAACATTCCGAATCGTCCTTGTAGTCCCTTGCGACATCGTCCAACGATTCAATTACAGAGAACGAACCAACAGAACACTGTTATTGTATAATCGGACGTTCACAGAAATAAGTGTTTTGTAGAAACCATACACTGGTTGAATCGCAAAAGGGATTTTGATCGTAGTTTGGATCAACAGTTTTGTGGAAAATGAAATGAGTTCGTTCATCGTAGAGGTCAACGGGCTTGTGGTTAAATGATAACAGCCACAAGGGTCGATCCAAGGTCTGCCTACGCTTGCCGCGGTCAGTTCATGGATGGGTGACCAATGACCATACATTACATACCGAGACCCCTTCGTTTCCGATCTTTGACCGTATTTACGGGTATTTATAAGCCCAAGTGTGACATCCAGTTTTACCAAGGGGTATCGTGTTACCCAGTAACTGGGTTGTGGAGGTCTGATAGGAAGTTACTCCATGTAAAATACAGGTATTCAGCTGCATCCGGTTAAACTGGAAGCCGATCCCAACATAGTTGGGAAAGGGTTTGGCAGATTGGTTGTTCATCCTAGGGGTCAAAATATACTTTACATTTGTTGTTTTATGTGATGGTCACACTATTGACTTGTTTTAGTTTAATCACCTCGTCGTTTTTTATAGCAACGGCATCTTAATTTAGGGACTTTCCCTGAACTGAAATGTTTTTTTAATTTCCCCTATAAATAGGTGTATTTCAGTGGGGCTTAAGCGATTCGCACGAAGTTAATTTATTTGTAGGCTCAGAAAGCGAGACAAGAAAAAATAAGATTATTTAAAAGTATCGAAGAGAGAGAGAGAGAGCGAGAGAAAGAGATAGTTTAAGAGTGTCAAGTGTGTGTGTGTGTGTTGGTGTTGGTGATTTGTACGAATCATCAATAAGCCTTCACTCTGACCCGGCCAGGCATAGAATCTGTCTTTTTTAAGTAGGTACTGTTTTATTTCAAAAATATTTTAGCCAAAGCCTAGTCTCAGTAAAGTCATTATTTCTACATCAGGAGTGCGTCTTATGATATGTGACTTCAAACACGTATGCACGATAATAATAGTAATGTTCTATGTTCTATTACTATCGGTGAAGTAAACCACACTATTTTATAGAAGTATTCATTAGCGGTATTGATACAGTTCAAGGAAATTAATGAGTCATCGGATTATTATGTTGTGATATCGCAACACGAGCGCCTGTTTGGGATCGAACTCGAAGGACGAATGTATGCGTAGTTCTATGAATTTTATGTTTGTTTTCGAATAAGGTTAATTATAAGAATTACAGAGAAGTAGAAAGGTATTTTAGCACGTGTAGAGTCCGCGCCACCACTGAAGTCCGGTTTTCGCCGTAATTCATTTTTTTTTTCATGGAACTATTTGGTGTAATGACATAGACACTAGCGCCGCGTCTATCGGACTTGAGTGGTGGCGCGGACTCTATGAGTAAATGCCGATTCTTTGGTCGATGATAACTTGAATTACTTATGAATGATCTTTAAATATTAGCAGTAATTGCTAGGTAAACTAAAATTATATTTAAAAAGCTTACCTTCAAAGCTGATCTTCAAATGACAAAGGCTTGTAATATGGAGGTCAGATTTAATCAATATGGAGCACACAAAACATCCCGAACATTACCTGAAAAAAAAAAACAAAAAAAATGTTATTACAAAATATCTAGAACAACAATCAACCGCATAATACCCTGATCAAACACCAAAAACACAAGCAGTCGCAAAACGGAAAATCTTCGACAAGACTTAGCGTAGCCTAAACTGAGCAATAGACCAGAAAATGAGTCGAAATCAAATATGAGCCTCCACGAAATGAGAAAGACAAACACGAGCTCACATTGTGTATCGCACAATAGGGACGCACGCGAACAATTCTTGACCCTTTTTACTAAGTACAGCCGACAATGGGCGCTTAGACCGATTACATATTCTGATGCAAATATATCACGGGCCGCAAGCGAAAATTAATTGAAAAGACCCTACGTGACTTTGATTTATGGTGTACGGTGCGATACGGGACAACGTGGATTCTTAGGTTGTCTTGTGTCATCTGATGGTTGGTGTAAAGATGGATGGTGTGGCAATTATTTTAATATACGTGAGAATTAATTACGATTAGAGTCAAGTTAATTATTTACTAACCCCAGATTATACGCAGACAGAAGATGTACTTGTTGTTTGCAAATAACATGCCGTTTTGCTTTTATGTACCTAAGTTTTAAATTAGTTTTAATTTTATACTCATTGTTAATTTATTTGAAAAAGTATCTATGCACTTTCTAGCCTGAAGCACAGGTTCAACTTAGTTCAGGCAAATATGGAACTGTGCTCTATTTTAAATTGTTATGGTATTTATTGTAAACGTGTTCCTCTTTATAAATAAATATAAATTATATAAAATAAAATAAATATTTATAAATTAAACTACACTCAAAGAACTCCAAAAAATTGCAAGAAGAATGCTAAGATCATCATCGTCATACCAGTATTTTACATAAAACGACTGCCTAAGGCTCCCTAGAGTGCTAAGATAACCCCTTCAAATATCTCCAATAGAAGTCAGAGATAATTGTTTTCCAATCCAGTAATGAATTGTATCTATCTCATTTATTTCCTCTGCAGCTATTGATATCGTCAGATAGCTAGCCAGTTCTAAATAAAAACATTAAACAATATACATTATATCAAACCTCGCGGCACCTATCCCCAATTTTCAACGAGGCCAATAATTTCAGTGCCTCTACCTTTCCATATCTGATCACTAGCACATGAATATTAAAGTATCTCTAGTAATTCTCCATCGTAACAAAAAGGTTCTTTTTACACACACATTATTTACGATTGAAGCGACCTCGTAAAAGGTTCAGTTAAGCTCCATTACATTTTAGCCTTAATGAAATATTTACATGCGTATTATTTTCATGAGAATAATATCTTATGCGATGAAAGGATGAATGAGTGGGATGAACGTAAAACTCGTTAGTCAATGGAGAGATTGTATTTGTAGTGCTGAAGGATAAGGCTAAAGTAAGCAGAGGAGTCAAGATCTAGATTGTAATAGTCAAACACACTAGATTGGCTATGACTAGACTGGACACAGTAGACGGAAAACTCTATGTAGCAGCAATCTTTTATCATCATCTGCCTAGCGTTTTGCCCACTATGTTGGGGTCGGTTTCCAGACTAACCGGATGCAGCTGAATACCAATATTTTACATGGAGCGAGTGCTTATCTGACCTCCTCAACCCAGTTACTGAAAGAAGAAAGAAAGAATAACGTTTATGTGGACACAGTTCGTGAAACACAAAATACAAATAACAACACCTAATAATACTGGGTAACACGATACCCCTTGGTAAGACTAGTTGTCAGACTTTCGGGCTTCTGACGACCCGTAACTGTCAAAGATTTACAAATGACAGCCGGAACTAACGGCTTAACGTGCTTTCCGAGGCACGGAGGGGTCTTGGTATGTACAGATGGTCACCCATCCACGGACCAACCGCGGCAAGCGTAGCTTAACCTAATTGATCGACCCGTGCGGTTGTTATTTCTTAGCCACAAGCCCCTCTTAAAACAGCAATCTTTTATATAGGTATATACCTATTTAAAGTTGCTTTTCATGTTTTTAAATTTGTACTTAATTGTATTTAAATATAACTAAGAAATATCGATGTTTTGTCAAGTCGTAAAAACCGGGTTGCTTGTCTTTTATAATATTAGGTACGAGTATGAGGTTACTCTGTGTTGGTATTCGATGACCTTGCGAAGGCCGAAGGAAACACAGAACGGGTGGAAGTGGCGGTGCTTGGGGGAGTCATATGTCCAGTAGTGGACCTCTTTCGGCTGAAATGATGATAATTAGGGTATCGGAACTGATTGCAAAGGATTAAGTGGAACAAAATCAGACAGTAAATCTAGATGATTCATATGACGATTAGATTTACTCACTCTTTCAAAAGCTACGATAAGTAGTCCTCAGACAAAAGAGTTCAAATGGCCTAATACTTAGCTGCGAGTATACTCATTCCACCTTACAAAACCAGAACACGCATTAAGTCGCTCCTAACACCTGTCATTAAGACTACACAAGAGTATAATAGAATGCTATGAAACAATCCAAGTGAGTATTGCATTATCATCAACGTTCGTCTCGTACCAGCAATTACATACCATAGCATTATCCATTTGGAAACAAAATGCCAGAACATTAGGTTTCACAAAATTTCCTTATACCGTATTAACAGCGAGTACTAACAAGAACACACGAATGAATGCACAAGTGCTTAATATCTGGAATTCCTTGCTCCCAACCACCAGTCTAAGTTGAACCCCTAACTTTGGATTTGTTCCATCTCTCTCCCATAATTTTGGAAATTCAAGGAGGGGAGGGGGATCAAGGTATGTTGGTAGGACTGTACCTACATCGGGGCTCCTAGTTACGATCCACGATAAACTTTGAGTCTCGTGAAGAGTGAGAGCGTTTAAATTGTCGACGCTCAACGCTGCTAACCGTACATTCTTCTATGGTTTGTAATGGCAGCAGAAAAGTCATAAGACTTTCCTTCATTTCGTTTAGTTTCTTGTTCAACGGTTTATTATGAAAGTTTCTTTTAAATGTGGTTTTAATTGTTAAATCTCCATTTTAAGCTTTTATCTTAGTGAAATGAGTTAATGAGAGTGTTATGCTTTGTAGTTGAAAACTCATGCAAAGGGGATATTATGCAAATTATAAAAAACACATCAGTACCTACGCATAAAAAATGTAACAATTATAACTTCAAAGCAACATTGTAATACCAGTGTTCAGTTTACAAACACAAAACATTGTTTCTGTTCGCCCTAACACCAATATGCTATGAAAACAACTGTCAGCAACGGTTTCACTCACGCCAACACACGACATCCCTAAAAAATTTTTTACAAAATAAAAATCCCAGCGCCACAACTCGTAGCGACAGCAAAAAAACCACAACAATCACCATTTTCGCCGACTGTACAATAAAAGAAGTATTTTAATTAACAAAATAAATGTTGCAATTATATAAGTGATTAAGGTGCACTATACCTATCATATATTACGTCGCAAGTGGTCGGGTGACTTCTAGGGAGGTCCCACCCCCTATTTGGTACCCTCGTAGGGTAGATGGGGGACGAAATTAAACATTTTGGGGGCTCTAACGGGTTACGTGTGCGACGATCTTAACACTGTATGTGGAGGATAGCGACACTGGAAGGTACATCGACTGATAAGAGTATTCTTGCCTTATATTTATTCTTTCTACATTGTGCTGTGAGTACAAATATTATTGTTGAGATAAAAAGTGCAATCCATGGCACTTGCAGTCAAATGAAAAGCAAATGGAACTGTTTTTTTTTTTGCCAAAAATATGTTGGTAGGACGTTTAGCCAACTATACCCCGTTGAATTTTATCACCAAAATCTATGGCAATAGTGAAGTTATTATAATCTCCTATATTAATTTTAATAAGCTGTAGTTTACGATAATACTCGTATAATGACTCATTCTTGTGCCAAGTTTCCAAGAAATTCATTGACTCGTTCTACCGCAGTTTAATAACCATAACACAGGCTTATTATTCACCTCGCGGAGGCGATTGGCGGCGGTGACCTCTCGCGTCCGGCCCTGGTTCAGGCCATGGTACGGAGCGAGAGGGCATGGGAAGCCGTCACCTCCTTCTGCGAAGCAGTAATGCTCGCGAAGGAGGAGGCGGAACGCGTGAGGGAAAGGCAAAGTTTGCGCCCTCACGCCCCTAACCGCCGCCGTTGGAGACGCCCTGGGCGTCGGGAATCCCAGGCGGATTTCCGGCCACCATAGGCGCGGGCTTGCGGACGGCGAGCAACGGGCAGCTCGCCGTCCGATAAGGACCAGGCCCGGGTCGATGGCGCGTCGTGTTCCACGCGCGCCTCAAAGAGATGTCAGCAAAAATGACGGGGTCCAATAGGACCGATGCCTGCCAGGGTTGCGGGAAAGTCCGAAAGGGATACCGGGACCTTGGCAACAGGCAAATGAAGGAACACGGGTGGGTTTTAGTCAGTAAAAGTCTGACACGCCCTTCCGCTCCGCCCAGAGCGGGAGAAGTCATTGGATGATTTCCCACCCTCAAAAAAAAAAAAAAAAAAAGGCTTATTATTCAATTCAAAACGTAAATAGACGCGTTACACATTATTCATAGATACAACGAGGGTATTAGTACTAATTAGTATTTATTGACGATATTATTTTATAAGTGCTAGCTACGAGTAGTAGCTTGCACAAACAAAGAGCAACAATGAGTTGCATAACAAAGAGGCCATTTACTGCAGTGACGGTTGTAGAAGATTTTCTCGTGGTACTGAGCATTTCCACACCAACAAAAAAGTGGTATTTTCAGTAGGTCATAGTGCGCTCAGTGACAGCGTACCAGATCGTAGATAATAATTGAATTCTTGTATAGTGGTCACTCGTAGTGCTGTTGTAGTTCAAAGGGTACGGCTTCAATACGTACCGTATCTAGTATCAAAATATATCCTTAAAAATTAATGTGTACGCTATATTTGCATGTTCATTTCGCTCCAGAGATGTTATTAGAAATTCAGATTTTATGGTATGTACCTATGTGTAAGCATCGCTTAGTTTTTACGGTCCTCATGTAACCGCCATGGGTTACTTTTATGAAGCCATTATATGGTCTTTTGATTAAATATAATGCTCTCACGGTCCTCCATATAAAATGCCAGGTAATGTCCCGTACAATTTGTTTTATAAATGTTGTGTGAAAGGACTATGTTGTTGTAAAATTCTGTCTCTGAATGAGTTTATGAGTACAGTGTTTTATTGCTTCCAACTTACTCAAATAAACAGTAAAATCCATACTCAATATTATAAATTCGAAAGTAACTCTGTCTGTATGTTACCTTTTCACGCCTAAACTACTGAACGGATTTCGAAAAAAATTGGCAAGAAGATAGATGTCACCCCGGGGAAGGACATAGGCTACTTTATATCGACATACCGCGCAAGCGAAGCGGGCGTAAGCTAGTTAAAAATAAATGTCAAATCATGATAGTATAGCTTTTGTTGGAAAATGGCCAATAATATAGGTAATACTACTGTTAGTCCTTTTGTAATGAAGAAGGTGAGCAGAAGCATATTATCCTTTTCTACATTCTATTTCAAAAACAACCACTAGTTACACGAAGAAATTACCTACTCCTGACTTTGTACCGTTTTGCGCTCTATGCACAGCATGTATCAAAAAGGTGTGGTCAAATTTAAGGGTTTGGTACAGACCATCCAATTGAACAACATTCTCCATAAGAACAACATCGTAATCGAGAAAAAATGCAGCTGTCCCGTACAAAACCTTCTCGACCCAAATGTATTGGACGGTTGATAGTTTGTGATCACATCTTTCCGATACATCTTGTATAGGACCAAATACTTTACTGGTAGATATTTACAGGCAGATATGATGAGACATTTAATTCTAGATAATTTATATGGATGGAAACAACACCAATTTATCATGCCATTTAAATTATACGTTACAGAAACTCATTACTAATATTCTAACAAATTAGATAGCCCAAAATTCATGTGCCCAATGTCTGGTTATTCGGGTGGACAAAAGCTGAGTTTAGCCGCTATAAAACTACCAAATACAATATCACACGATGAGATAAGGATCGGTTTAAGCTCCCAACACCCAAACTTGTTCGGGTAAACTGGGGTCTCAATACAATTTTCCGGGCGGATGCATTTTGAATTTATAACTAGCAAATTGGTTGAACCAATTTATACGTTGAATATCTTGGAATTAATTGGTCGGTGACCGTGACAGTTTCGCTAGGCCTTAACAGCGTACTAACTACGTAGTTTATAGTTTAATAAAACTAGAACCCATTGTTTAGGGTTGATACTCAAATTCTGTGTTTCTAGTAATATTCGATGGTTTATTTGTCCTGATCACCAGTCTAAGCTCACTTGTACAAGTCATGCCTGTTTTATGCTACCGTTTGTACCACTTAAAGCAGCAATAATTATCACAAACAAAGATGAGTATAGCCTTATTTTGGTGCGCACATCCCTAACTAAGATAAATTGTCACGGTTGACTTGCTGCCCTATCTAGCAAGAATTCCGGAACTTTATGTACATATTAATAGCTGGGTCATATACTCTATTTATTAGAGTTGACGGAATTGGTCTTCCGTTTGATAATAATACACTAGTACGTAGCTATTAGACATAGGAGGAGCTCGTGGCTAATTAATAACAGCCGCACGGGTCGATTCATCAGGTTAGCTACGCTTGCCAGGGTTGGTCCGTGGATGGGTGTCCATCTTTACATATCGAGACTCCTCCGTGCCTCGGAAAGTACGTTAAACCGTTGGTCCCGGCTGTCATTTGTGTATCTTTGGCAGTCGTTACGGGTCGTCGGAAGCCCGAAAGTCTGACAACCAGTCTTGCCAAGGGGTATGATATTACCGAGTTACTGGGCTGTGGAGGTCAGATAGGCAGTCGCTCCATGTAAAATACTGGTATTCAGCTGCATCCGGTTAGACTGGAAGCCGACCCCAACATGTTTGGGAAAAGGCTAGGCAGATAGATGATGACGTAGCTACTAGACACGTGTAAATCCCAGTCCTAGTTTAAGAAAAAAATATGAGTGATGAGTTGATAAATGAGTTTAAAACTTGCTACTATAATTGCATGCGTCAGGAGCTATTTAATAAGTACCGAATGTCACATTTATTAGGTACAGTTGATAATCGATTTAAATCTTCCGTATTTACCCATAATATAATCATAACAACACGGATATAATCCCCAAAGGGTTAGGCAGAGGTACCTATTAGTACACCCACAATTCTCCAGTGAAGTCCCATGTAATAGGGGGCGAGCCTATTGCCATCAACCGGGCACAAATCCACACTCCGGGCTGCAACCGAGAAGTTCCTTATGAAAAAACTTAATAACACTTTGCCCGACCTAGGAATCGAACCAAGACCTCATGCTCAGCAATAGCGTTTGCAACACAGGAGACAGACAAACATAATTATTAATATCAAAAAGTCACACGTATGACGTTCGAAGTTCTTACACAAAGCTTACCTCAAGGGTGCGTAAGATTCCAAGCATAATATATCATCCCAGAAGTCTTTAAAAAATATTAAAATCTGTTTATATTTACGAGACTATGAACAAAAAAATCCAAAATCCGGAAATACTAAGTGCGCAGCTGCGTCCGCGAAACCAAAAAAAAAAACAACTATAAACATCCGGTGACGCAAATTTTAAATTGTTTGTCTTGTTAGACAAGTTGCAAGGTCGAGGTCTATGTCTTACAAAACCCAGAGGAGATTGAGGAATAAGGAAAATAGAGGTATTTGTTCTATTACAGACTTCATGTTCTTTCAAACGATACACCGTAGAAACTTGTTTATCTCGGACGAACAGTAATGTCCTGCAGGTATTGTTTGACATTTAAGGCAATTCCCTACCTCACATTTTATCTCGCTCGCACCATTTTTTTTTTTTTTTTTGAGGGTGGGAAATCATCCAATGACTTCTCCCGCTCTGGGCGGAGCGGAAGGTCGTGTCAGACTTTTACTGACTAAAACCCACCCGTGTTCCTTCATTTGCCTGTTGCCAAGGTCCCGGTATCCCTTTCGGACTTTCCCGCAACCCTGGCAGGCATCGGTCCTATTGGACCCCGTCAATTTTGCTGACATCTCTTTGAGGCGCGCGTGGAACACGACGCACCATCGACCCGGGCCTGGTCCTTATCGGACGGCGAGCTGCCCGTTGCTCGCCGTCCGCAAGCCCGCGCCTATGGTGGCCGGAAATCCGCCTGGGATTCCCGACGCCCAGGGCGTCTCCAACGGCGGCGGTTAGGGGCGTGAGGGCGCAAACTTTGCCTTTCCCTCACGCGTTCCGCCTCCTCCTTCGCGAGCATTACTGCTTCGCAGAAGGAGGTGACGGCTTCCCATGCCCTCTCGCTCCGTACCATGGCCTGAACCAGGGCCGGACGCGAGAGGTCACTGCCGCCAATCGCCTCCGCGAGGACACGGCGGTGCTCCGCCCAAGCAGGGCACACCTCAACCGTATGCTCCACCGTGTCCTCCGGGCGATCCACACAGTGGTGACACCCGGGCGTTTCCTCCCGCCTAATCCTACACAGGTACCTCCCGAAGCTGCCATGTCCGGTGAGGACCTGTGTCAGGCGGAAGGTGAGGACGCCGTGGCGCCTCTCTAGCCACTCCTCAAAGAGGGGACTTATCGCCGCTATTGTGGCGTGCCCATCTCGCTCGCACCATGCTACTCGTACTCGCGGCCTGAGAGCGAGACGGAGTGGGGTGCTGGCGACTCTGAAGCATCGAATAGCTTGAGTAATTGCTTTTTACAGTTAAAAAAATGGTAATAAAAAATAAAAAGAACATAAGACCTACTTTATAGATAGTTCAGTTATTATGCAAAGTTTTATTATCTAATTTGAAGTATTTTTTTTTAATACCTGCGGTTTGACGTATCTTTGGATTTTTTTTCTATCGAGTAAATGTTATGTAGGTAGCCATGTTTTCGTCAAATATAGGACCTAGCATCAACCCATTATTTCAAAATTAATGCTGCTGTATTTTCGGCATAACAGAGGATCATGCTATACAATTTGAGGTAGGTTATGGCGTTAACTCAAGTTACGTAAAAGTTGGCTATTTTTTGTTGTGATGAAAGAAAAGAACATTAAAAACTTTGCCCAAAGCTGTTTTCAAAAATACTATTATCCAACGTTATCATTCGCAGTTCTTTCTGAAAATACCAAACCAATTTAAGTAGGTAAGTACCTAAAACAAAAAAAAAAAACAAATCTCAGTAACAAAACAGCGGTTAATGACCGACTTCAAAAAAAACAAAACAAAAAAGGACTACTGTACTAAAAACCAAAAGACAAAAGTACTTCTTTAATAATAAGAGAAAAATAAAAAAATAAAAAAATAACTTTAATTTCGGAAGTCGGTGTCTTTGCTTTTAATTTTAGTTTTTGGCCACCGACTTCCGAAATTAAAGTTATTTTTTTATTTTTTTATTTTTCTCTTATTATTAAAGAAGTACTTTTGTCTTTTGGTTTTTAGTACAGTAGTCCTTTTTTGTTTTGTTTTTTTTGAAGTCGGTCAATTTTTTTTTTAAAGTTTTATTATTTTTCCATTTTTTGTGTAATTAGATTTTTGTAATCATGGGTAGACCAACTAAAGGAGCCACCCGCATGAAGAAAAACAGAATTAAAGAGACTAATACTGCTGAAAATGAACGCCTATCTAAGAATCGCAAACGGAGTGCTATGTCCGGTTCCCAAGAATCACCGTTAGCTTGTCATGCTAGGTTATCTTAGATGAGAAATTACATGCATTCTCATTTGTCACAGGAGTCGCCAAATGATAAGATCTGCCGACTCAATCTTATTCAAAAACGATTAAGTGGCGAGTCGTCTGAACAGCGCAAGTATCGTTTAGATGTTATACGAAACCGGCTGGCTAATGAGACTCCCGTGCCTTCTCAAGAATATAAGGGTGAACACTATACATTTGCTTACACTGTATAGTTCCCCTCATCATCATATTATAAGGTGACCATAATCAGATCTGTAATGTCACTTACAACCTATATGGTTGCAAAGTTCTTATCAATATAAATGAATTAAGTCCAAACACAAGGTAATTACTGTGAACCGTTGAGGAGTTCCGTTAATCGTCCTTCGTCTTCATCATCAGACCCTTAACGACAGTCACAACCCATCCAAGTGTAAGGTTCTTATCAATACAAATTAATCAAGCCCAAACACAAGATATCTGCTGTAAACCACTGAGGAGTTCCCTCGACTGTCTTTCGTCTTCATCATCAGACCCCTAACGACAGTCACAACCCATCAAAGTGTAAAGTTTTTATCAATACAAATTAATCAAGCCCAAACACGAGGTATCTGCTGTAAACCATTGAGGAGTTCCCTTGACTGTCTTTCGGCTCCATCATCAGATCGACTCCAGGCCTTCATAAAATTGTAGTGCTGTAAAATACTTAATGAATAAATTAAGGAATGCACTAGTTGCCCTTACGATTTTTGAAAGTTCCCCTCGATTTCTCTAGGATCCCATCATCAGATCCTGACTTGGTGACAATGGGACCACCTCAGAAGTATAAGCTTTTGAACAAAAAAAGAATTTTTTAAATCGGTTCACAAACGGCGGAGTAATCGGTGAACATACATAAAAAAAAAAAATAAAAAAAAAAAAAAAAAAAAACAATCATCCCGAACATAGTACCTCCTCCTTTTTTGAAGTCGGTAAAAAGGTCTTGCTTCTGACTAAAGATAAGAAAAAAAAGAAATTATACCGGCTTGAAGCTTAAGGACAAACTTTATACGCAAGTGGAACTCGACACACTATCTTCCAGGATTATGTTTGAAACTTCTTTTTTTTTTAATTTTTTAGTAGTTGGTGGGTGTTCAAAATGTATGTTTAGGAGACTAGACATTGTCTGGCTTTATAATTATTTTATGCAGGATAACCATCATGCTTCCAATTGGTTTACCAGTGCAAAAAAATACTTTTCCCAGTTATTTTTACCCGACTACGGCGATGAAAAAAGGAGGGTTATGATTTTGACCAATATGTATGTATATATGTATGTTTGTATGTATGTATGTATGTAAGTATGTTCATCTGTTCCCTTCTATCTTCTAAACCACTCATCATAATTTGACAAATGAGGTATCTTTAGAAGAGTCTTGATCGTCCGCTGGTTAAAGGCTATGTGGCGTTACATTAAATAAAAAATGGCGCCCTCTAGAGGACATAAAGTCAGAAACTTAAAAAAAATATAGTTTAATCGTACCATGTTGGGTATCAAATGAAAGGGTTTAATGAGCACATTTAAAAAAAAAAATATTATATGTCAAAAAGAATTTAAAAAAAAAATTTGTAATAAAAACTATAACCCAACTACGACTAAAAAGATATAAACAAGGCACTACAGACAGACAAATTAAAAATCCGGAGTCACACGTAATCTGTTCGATTTATGCCCTAACACGTGTGACTCCGGATTTTTTATTTGTCAGTCTGTGGTGTCTTGTTTATATCTTTTTAGTCGTAGTTGGGTTATAGTTTTTATTATTATCGAAAAGTAAGGTACTGAAATCAATAAACGAAAAGAATTAATGTTTGTTCTCATAGATATTTTCCATTTACTTTTTAGCTTTTTGTTTTAGCTCCCTTGTACCTGCCTGTTAAAATTGACTTACACAAAGATTAAAGAAAATTCAACCAAATGAAACGTAATTTCGTTCGAGACAGTTATTAACCGACGAAGGGAGCGATTAAATCGGCCACAGTGTTTACAGACGTCACCTACTGTGCAATTATTATAAAACAAACAATAGGGCGTCCTAAGCCGGCGTTCGGTCGCATTTCCCTTATAAAATCACTTAGTTTAACCGATGCTGTCACTTCTGCCTAACCCAGAGACGATTAGGACAACAAAAACAATTTTCTGGACACCCTACATTCTTCAATCAAACGAAATTACACTTTAACTTGTCATGTCTAAAGTTTGATTTCATTTGATGGGGAACAGACGTATAAAATTAATGAAAATGAGCTTTGTGTGAAAGTGTTAAGGTTTATAATTGATATTAAAACTGAAGGTGATGTAATATTGAAAATTTGGCGCCATTAAGAAGCGGAAAGTGACCACTGCTAATTTGCGAGGGTCTTTGCAGTCATAAACTATTGTTTTATATGAAGTTTTATTGTAGGCCTAGTGTCAGTTATTTCAATTGGAGGGCTCGTTGGCCCATCAAGGGTACCATTTATTTGTTTGCCTTGATTAAAATTCAACTGAAAATGTTTAGTCACACTATTACATTGGAACTTTGCCCGGTTGAATGGCTCGGCGCGCTATCACGTTGGTCCCTAATAACGTTATTGGCGATTGGTGTTCGAAAGTATTCGACTATTTTGTGGAATGCAATGGCTGAATAAAATTCAGATCTTTAAACTATGCAACAGTCTACTTTCACCTTTGCCATAATTCTGTAAGCATTTTTATGAATAAAAAAAGTAGGTGAAATCACAATAACCTCCTCAAAGAAAAACTCCCTTTTTTTTTAAGTCTCTCGTTATAGACTATTTATTGGCTGATCAGAAATGACTTGAAGCTGGTACCTACTTAGCTAATCTTTATAATCAATCATCGTAAGAATTTTAATCGATCTCTCTATGAGATAAACCACTATCAGAATCCTGAGCGTAGACAATACATGAAGCTGTTTAGAATAATCGAATCATACCCGTATTTAACTCATTAGAGATAAATAATATAGTAATACAATTGCGGAATTGTATCCGGGTTACAGCATGTAACGAGTTAAGGTTTATCATTGCATGCTTCAATGTCGCGATGATAAGACACAATACGCCTGCGCGTGATCACGCCTCAGTGGACTTCAGTAAAGCCATATTGTTAAACTGCGGGTTCGTGTTATGTGTGTCACTTGTTTCGGTATGTATGAATATATTAGGGACAGCTGTTTTGAGTATATTAGTAAAGATTTTACTATAACGTTTTCCACAAGATTTGAATAACAACGAACAACCTTTTTCAGAAAATTTCAATCTGAGGGTCAATTCTCGTACTTAAAAAACATTCACATTCAAGTCGCAATCTGTCAAACTTGTCAAAAATGTTAGTAAATTGATGGTTATTTTGACAGATTGCGAATGAGATGCGAATGTAAACGTTCTTAAAAATTACGGGAATTGCCCCTCTGGTTATCTCGCACTGGGCCATCAGCCTGTGGTATTTTCTCTAATGATTGGATTAATATTCCATTATGTTTCGATGACTATAGAAATGAAATTCACGTGAGGAGATTGATGTTTTTGGCTATTCTGCACTTTACCCGGATTTACGCCTCTCCCATAATACACGGTCCCTCCTTAGTGTGCACCTGACAAAATAAAAGCTTCTGGAGTTTATCCACCCAAAGTAAATTCTCAGATCTTTTTTACCCCAAAATGTTGTCGTTCAAACAAGCAATAACAGAACTATCGGCCACAACACAGCACATGTGTTACCGCAGACCACCCTCGGTGTCTCCAAGACTGACATTTTTTACTAATTTCTCCCTCTGACATATGTTTGCAGATAAGCTGGTGCATTTTGAACTGACGACACGAGTGCGTGACGACTTTGGCGAACTTTACTCAGAAGTACTTACGAGTATAGACAAATGTATCTAGGTAAAACTTACGTTGTACAAATAATATGGCATAAAATCTACCTCAATTCTAGTAAATGGTACTACATATGAGCATACATCTAAAATAGTAAAAAGATTCAGTAATAAACTATCAAAAATACATTTATTTGGTACCCATGCCACCCGAATGGTCCGTAGTTTACTTGACATATTGAGCAAACAAACAAATATAAATAAATGATCGGTACCAAGAGTATAAAACCATTGATCCTACGTAAAGAACAGCAAACGGTCGTCAGCTCTAAAAACTCGCATGTCTGCCGGAATCGAGTTTTAAGCAGGCCTGATTTACGAGTTCCAAGTTATGGTGTCGTGAGACAAGTGGCCCTACTCCAAAGATTCCATACGTCACGTTCGTATGTCCCTAAATGTTTTTGAGAATTTCTCGAGTGTTTAAAATATCGCGAAATGTGAAACCGACGGGGACAAGGACGCTTATCTTGAGTTTCGCACGATAAAGTAGACCTCCAGGGTATAAATAGCAGAAAGTTTATGAGCTTTTGGTAAAAAATCTGTGCCTAGTGATGAATGCGGCGCGCAAAAGGGAATGCTGAGTGATTGGCGACGGTAAAATGTGCACCGTATGCAGGCTATCGATTTTTGTAGCGCAAGTGTGAATGGAAGGAAACGGGTTTTTCAGTATGGAAGGTTTTATCAACCTTCACTACTTATGTGGTGCAATTTACGAAGACAGGCCTCAAATTGACATTCGTATAATATTATTTACAATTGCAATGCAATCAAGAGATCAATTTTGTTTCAGCCTTTCTTAAAAAAGTATCACAATTCAAGTACACCAAACTTCAAAGTTTCTTATATCTGTGTATAAACTTGTAAAAGCACTCGTCTAAGCTTTATCGGCTTTAAATATATCTTCGCCTGAATTTACAGGATCAACGAAAATAAGTCCAAAAGTGTATATAATTCCTGAATCAGCACGGCAATAAAACGTCTTCAAAGACAACATTAATGTCATATTAACTTTCTTAATCCTATTAACTGTAACATCCATATAATGTTGCTGAACTCGCAAATATATTCAGAGATAAACACGAAACAAAGTCAAACATCTGAACTGCAATAAAGGAAGTATACAATGATCATCATTCACTTAAATTACATATTACGCCATTCTCTGTTGGACTGATATAGTTTCTCGTTGATATAAATAGAAATAGACCTCTGTAGTAAGATTGGCCTATAACAGGCCTAATATATGAATAAGTACGCCCATACGAAATGTGGGAATTAAACAGTGGCGATATACGGGAGGGAATAATGACGTCATGTAAAATTACTTTTATGCATTACTTTATGATAATGGTAGCGTTTCCCGCTTGGTTATTCGAGTTGATGATTGCAAGTTTCATAGCGAATGTGTTTAACCAACAATATACAGTTTCTTATGGGTGTGTCAAGGTAACTTTCTACGTCATTACATGCACGCGGAGCATTCACGTTTAAATTTAATACTAGCACCACCAAACTAGCTGGATTACGTACACATGGAATTCAATATCGACTTTGAAATTGAATTCGATACTGGAAGCAACCCATAAAATACGTGTGTCCTAAAGTAGAGAGTCACACACAAAACACCAAAGGACTAAAAAGCTTTTACCAAACGTAAACAGTAAAATAGACATCCTAAATCAAAACGTTTCTCCATCGGAACATAACTGCCTCATACATACGTTCGTACTAGTGATAAATCTTTTCGTACCATCCAATTGTCCACAAGTAGGTCATCTGATTGTCCCCTACCTATTTACTGTCATGTCTTTTGTGTTTGAGTTTTTTCCTGTTTCAATTTTCTTTTGTGGTCCCCGTTGTATTAAGTTGTTTCGTACGATTTTGTGGACGACGAATAATGTATATGTTGGTTTTGTTATCTTTCGGTTCGAAGTATCTATCTATCTTTTTATGTACACTGTTTTTAGATGAGTTGCGACAAAGCGTTTCTGTACATTCATCTATCTATTCAGCTCACATTTTTCCAATTCTGAATTCTGTATTTTCTGCTTCTTCATTTGCTTTGATCCTACAACGGTCTAATTGTTTTTTAAACTTGCTATGGTTTAGCTTTGTGAAAATAATACGTTCACCATTATCTAAACATAATTTTACTCTGACATTAAAAATAGTTGCAAAATATCTATAGTTAGTAAAAACTAGAGCTATGTGGGCTTGAGATACATCTTAATATTTTTGCTCAGTTGATAGCAATAGGCTCGCCCCATTTACATAAGACTAAAATGTAATTGAAAAATCTGGGTGGACCTACAAATATATATATATACCTCTGCATAAAAAAAAAATTAATCCTACGATACCACACAGTTTTGATTCGTACTGCAACACAAAATATCAATGATATAAGTCCGGGACTAAATAAATATGCTTGCAAATACGTCATCGTAGTCAATCATTCACAATCGACTAGCGAACTGTTATGCGGAACAATTGATATTTGAGGTGAACATTAGCTGATCTATCTATACGAACAGTTCATAGACGTCTTTTGCAGAACATGGGTCTATTTCACAACGCGATGTATCTATGTTTGTGTGAAATGGATCGTGACATTATTCATCTTGGTTGGTAGACGAATTGATTATTTGAAGAAAGTGTTTCATATAGAATCACGCCTTCTTCCCATGGGGGTAGGCAGAAACTACAGAAAACACCACCTGCTACGATCCTTACATACTCCTTTTACCTCGTTTACGTTCATACATCTGGGGGCTAAACCTGTATGACCGCGGACGAGCCGCGCGCAGACCAAAAACTATTGTAGTTAATTAGAATGTCCTTGAAGAATTAAAACGGCCACTTTAGCAGAATCGTAATATGAAAATATTATGCATCATCGTAAAATGTCACCAACTGACAACTTGGAAATAATTCATCTGTTTGACAGTTTTCTATGGAGATTCGTAAAATGGTCCACAAATTATGAATTGCTTTTATGTCAAATTAGAGGAATTGCTAATGACAGCTGGGATTCAGGAAATGAATTGCTTTTAGAGGAATTGCTAATGTGTACGGTTTAGGCCCGCTGGCCATACACGCACGCCAGCCAGTTGCGAGTACTACGCACCTGACCTTTTTGAAGAACATCACCAATTACTATACTGTCCTCCTAGGGCGTTATATCGAAGTTTAACTACATTATAGGTCTTGAACACGTATTGCTATAAGGACTATCATGCTTGACATTATCCTATATTCACACCTAATCTTGATGTGATGTATCAATTGATAAAGATTTATAAATGTTAAAACAAACATAAATATACTGTAAACAGGAAACAAGTAAATAACTCCGCTCACCTTCATAACAAAACCTTTTAATCACAGCTCACGGATGAGACGTCATTCATAGCTGTGACAACATAGGACAATCCTCCAAACAGAAATTCAAATGTAAACACAATTTGACAACGCTTGAGCCAAGTTTCGAGGACAGTAGTTTGTATAACTGTGATCCCTGTAACAAGGGCTAAATGAGGTAGGCATTTAGTAGTGTGCCGGTACAAAACACAAACGGCACGCCTGTTCAATCTGGGCAGGTTGGAGTTATGACGGCCGCGAGTCCATTTGATGTCCGAACGTGGGCTAAGGTTTAAGGCGGAGCGTGTAACATGTTTTCAAGGTAATAAATATTATTTTATCTAAAACTAAATACGTTTCGATTATTTGTTTTGGGATATCGTCAAAGTAGAAATTGAATTTTCATAAAAGAGTAAGTATTGTTTTTTTAGATTCTTAAAAAAATCATGTGATGCAGTGTCTTTACACTTCTTGTGACTACAGCCATGACTTAATTAGTCCATTTAATTTACTTACTTTTACCACAAACAGAAGAACACTCACATTGGTACCTTCAACTTATTTTCTGGAACTGTACTGAGTATATATACATATAATGTAATGCATGGAAGATGTTGCGTACCGCGTAGCGCGTATCGGAAGACGTAGGGTTAGAAGGCTTCCCACAAAGTGGACCGATGACTTTTTGAAGGCCGCAGGAATCCGCTGGATGTGGGAAGCACAGAACCGGTCGAAGTGGCGGTGCCTGAGAGAGGCCTATGACCAGCAGTGGACGTCTTTCGGCTAAAATGATGATGATGATGAATGAATGGAAGAATACCCACTAAACATTGCCTTTTTGGGAATGGAATACAACTATTAGTGTCATAAATCCATCGTCAAGGTGTACTTCATTTATTGCATGCTTCTTATAACTTGGAACTTTTACAACAATGAGCAATACGAGGGTCCAGTTTGAACCCATTTCATTCGGCATTAGGCATGATGGCAAGGATTTCTTGCCTTAAAATTTTCTCGTCAACCATAATTAATAGGGTGGGCCGCCCATTAGTATGCCCCATTGAATGCGTGACCCTGATAGGACATCTGGATTCGCCATCTGTCTATTGAAGATTGGATGAAAGGTTAATCCGGGGTACCTTGCCATTGTTTTGGTATTTGTCAAACGAATTGATGTGGACATTCAGTGGTTAATCAAGAGTACCTAATGCATTGTGTTTTCCGGGACTATGTGGTCTGCTTTATTTAAAAGTTTTGGTCAAACGTGCAGTGTGAAACAACTTAAGTATGTGTAAGCGTTTAATTCCGACCATTACAAGGAAATTTTCTAATTTTAAGTTGAATAAGTGTTTTCTACTATGTTTAAAGATAGTAGAAAGTTGTCAGTTTACCCGTCAATAGCTGGACAGCTTTTGACGTGTAAACTGACAACTTTCTTGTTTTCTTCTTTTTTTCTTTTTTTAAAGGATCTCAGCAAAGTTCTTCTCTTGTGTGATAATATTAGTTGACATTGCGTATGAGTTACTACTATTTTTATACACTCAATAAAATAGGAAAATGATCCTACTAATTAAAACCTGTCACCACCCATATACAACTTTAAAAAGTTGGCTGGGACAGACTGGATTCGGAAGGCGGAGAACAGGGTGTTGTGGCGTAGCCTGGCAGAGGCCTATGTCCAGCAGTGGACTGCGATAGGTTGAGTTGATTGGTTGATTGACCACCCATATTCTCCCAAATCGCCTTATATCGCCTTATCGCATAACTTAACACTACTACACCTGTATTCCCCGAAGGGTTAGGCAGAGCTGTACCCTTTAGTACACCCACAGAAAATAAAACCAAGAATACAGCCAATTTCGAGTGTAAAAGCTAGTGATAAACAAGTCTTCTTGACCGTCACTTTTTCAGTTCCAACTAGATCTGAACTATTTATTAGCATTCCCTTTCATTCGCTCGTTGCAAAGCTTTGAGATATTACAACATGCCCCTCGTTCGATTTCAAAGAGCCTTTAGTTAGTATCGGGAAATAAGAGGAACTTTCGCGTAACCCAGTTAAATAGCAAACTATTAAAATACAACTTGAACTGGTAGAATTTAACGAAGTTAACCAATAAATCTAAGTTGAATTGAATTGGATATATGTAGAACCAACAAGAATAAGCAGAAAAACATTAAGTATAAATATAAATTTTATTTGCCAAATGAATCAAAACGGATCCAAAATGGAACATACGATGATTTTAAAATCGAGAGCAAACCTGCAGGTATTTTTTCTTATCACCCTAAAATTTTTGGGGATCCGCACGGTTACCCAAAATGGCAATACAGATCGTACGTGAGATGTTTGGGACGTAATCATCTAAGTTATGACTGAATTTTAAAGCAGACTCCCTTACCCCATTGACCGCGATAGGATAGGTCAGAAAGCTTCCATAAAAAATATTTTATCATATTTTTGATACCGAAAAAGGCTGCGTTTGTTTCAGAACAAAATACATTTTTAATATCATTCGAATATAAACGTACCCGCATCGTAGCGTAACGTCATTTCGCAAACCATTTTTTACCGTGACTACGTTGCTACTAAATAACTTACACCAAAATTTCGATATAAACCGCTCTAAAATAACTCAATCTTGCAAACCTCTGTACCACGTGACACGTCTCATCAAACGTGTCGCTACGCAGGACTATAATTAAATTTTGCTCACATTCGGTGATTCAATTAGGGTTTAATATTGACATTTGGTAGTGAGATCCGAAACTCGGGGATCAACACCAAAACATTAGCATAGTTGATTAAAAGGCCTCCCTAGAACTGTTAACTCGTAAATGTCATACATACAACATCATAAATCATCTTAAGATTATGCTTCACTTGCTAAATTTCATATAATTTTGGAGCGAATGTAACGTAATTTAGAAACCTTCCAAAATTTCACCTTACGTCTCCGTATTATGGTTCAAAATCGCAAGGTTTTGGATCGAGATTTGGAACGTTTCGGTAATTTAGATTATTTTGCAAGTGTAGGAAAGCCAGCAAGTACTGAATCAGCATCTAGGTGGTTCTCATATAATGAAGTAGAACGGGAGCTATGATTTATAGTCCAATTATGAGCTCATCGACTATTTCTTATGAGGATAAGTAGGTAACTGTTGGCTCTTCAGTTCTCGTGTTATATTGGAAATTCGGATTATATAAGACTTGAAAGCTCCGTGTAAAATCACCGGAATCCGATAAGAAGTATTTATGAAGGACTGGGCTGGTCTAGATTTACGATTTATGCATTTTGTCTTTTCACTTCTTCAACCCCTCGGAAAATGTCTAACTGTATGATTTCCTCTTAGTAAGTAAGAAAGAAAAATGCGTTTATTGGCATTGTAGCAGAAAAATACACCTTAAAAACTATAAAACAGAAAACAATCATTAGAATGCCAAAAGGGCCTCAGCTCAGCATAATGTCAGATGGAAAAACAAAGTGGTAACCTGACGCTGATTTTCAGCTGAAACTCACGAGTGTCATACGCTAAAATAATAATTAATAAATTAAAAACTGATTTATAAGATAAAAGAAATACAATAATTAAAATATAATAATAGTAATTAATCACAAAATTTTTATTCAGCAGGTACCCGACCAAAAATTTAAATACCTCAGTGCCTCTTACGTCACCAACGACAGTTGATGGACCATTCTACTCTTAGCCAGAGACCACAAGCACAAACAAAACATTCCAGACTGCTCCTAACTTAATCCAGTAAGCTAACCCGGCAAAATGAAATAAACGTGGTTATAATTAATATTTCATACGAGGTCGCTCGGAAGGTACATGTATAATGTATCGCACTGAACATCAGACTGAGACCGACTTGCATTGTGATATTGTGACCTGATTTTGTCAGGGCCTTTTTAAAGGTGACGATTTTTGATTGGGTCGTTTTGGAATCGAAATTGTTAGGGAATGCTCATCCTTTCTAATGTCTTCCACAAGGCTAGTGCAAACTGGCGTACTGTCGCGCACGCGATATCGCGCCAGTCTGTACGAGGCTTAAATGATCGTGACGTCTTCTCTTGGTCTTCTTTACATACATACGGATGTTTTACTTAAAGAGCAAACCCAGAACAATAATGATTTTTATCAAGTGAAGCAACTTCTCGTTTCATACGTCACAAAATATTTTATTATTCTCTCTCTGCTTTCATGATAGAGTAAGGCCTCATTTACGGAGACGCGGGGCGTTGTGCGTCGCGTGCAGCGTGGCGTTTCGCGGTGCGTCGGACGATTTCTCTATTTACGGTGCGGCGGCGCGTGATGCGGCACTTACCATCTCACGCGTAAACACAAACATATGGCAATCAAAAATCGCTTCTCCGTAAACGCACTCATACAACGCCATATGTTTGAATTCAGTGCGGGCCGCGCCGCCCAACGCCACACTCGACGCCCCGCGTCTCCGTAAATGAGGCCTAAGGGTGAAGTTTGAGGTCTGTGAAAAAAACCTACATAACTATCAAAATACCTTTGTAATTTTTCGAATCACTTTCTTGCCATACTGGCTGTACCTAGAGAGAATATAGGTATTTTCTGCCACGTCACGATTCGATCGTATCGTATAGTGTAAATGATATAATATGTTATGAACTGTGCCGTTCCAGCGGCCGTCAGTGTCACAGATAACGAATGCGCCCTTTGTGATAATATCTCGGTATTGTGAGCACTTGTCCTGTTCGCCAGATACGTAGGCATAATTTTTGACGTGGCAATATTTTTAGACTGGTTTAGGAATTTAAGAGTAAAGATATAGATGTTGTGTCTGTATCGGCAGTTTATCACGCCACAGGAGCTGGATGCCTCATTTTCTTTGTAGGCTGACTGGTTATTTTATGAAAACAAAGACTTTTCTCATCTGTATAAAAGACTATTAGAATAAATACAATTAAATAGGTAACTATCTCTTTGGTACAGAACAGTTTCATTTTCTTTTTCAGTCACATAAAAGGCAAACAATATTCTGAGCATTTATTTTCTACCAAATGACAACTAACCTGCAAATTGGTCAACTAATTGTCCAATTTATCCATGACATTTAAACATGACATTTACCCTCACCCAGCTTATAATCTTACCAGGCTGCCATAAACCCAAACAGTTCTCTAAATGCCAGCACAAACCAGAGCCACGTGTGTTTGTTCAGGTGCACAACGGGTATGTTCGGAACACTAGAGTACCGCTCATATGAAATATAAATTCGTACCGCCCGAACGCGGCCAAAGATTTGCCTAATTAAACAATATGGCTTTAAATGATTCGATTTATGTTCTTGTATTGTTTTTATTGGAATCGATTGGAGCATTTGAAACTGCTTACATATGCGTATTTACTGTTCTATAATATCTTTAATTTTCTTGCTCAGGTGCTTTCATCATCGTTATCCGCAGCTTGACTTCACCCACTGTTAAGCATAGGCCTCTCTTTTAGTGCCAATCCCCACGCTAATGTGCCATCCTCATCCAGGCTCTACCCGCGATGGTAACAATGTCATCCGCCAATCTCGCCGCCGGACGATCGACACTTCGTCTTCCAGTCCTTGGACGCCACTCGTTCACTGCCTTACTCCACCTGTCATCACTGCGCCTAAACTTAACTATTCTAAATGTATTCACATTATTCTTCTGGTCAACTTTTAAGTCCTCAATATTTTGTATTTCAGTAAGTTAAGAAGCAGGCCGTGTATCTCTGAGAATTAAGTATTCCTTTCCAGCAGTCTTCTTCTTTTCGTGTGGTTAGTGACTAACCTGGTTCTAAAGCCGCCCATGTGCCTCTGACTTGGCTTCACATGCCGTCAAAAAATATCTCTCTGGCATGCCGGTTTCCTCACGATGTTTTCTTTCACAGTTTAAGTGATAATTATACAATATGCACATAAACCCGACCACCTTTCAAGTTATAATTATACAATACGCACATGAATCCGAAAAGTCAGAGGTGCGTGTCTTGGGTTCGAACTTGAGACCAACTGGGCAGTCCGACGGTCACACCACTAGGCTATCACTGCTTTTTCAGCAGTGGACACTCTGTAATGAATCGTCGATCAGCAGTCTAGTATAGAAGATTATAACAGGAATCAATAGACTTCCATATAAATTGCACTATGAGCAAACTAGCCCCCTATGCCACTATCAATTCAGAAAGCTAAGTGCCAACTAAAATCAGCTTCTATCTTACCCCGGCTTATTAGTTCTCCCTTCCAATAGAAGCCGAAGCAATAAAAAGACAGTCTGGCTTTATCCGTAAATAAACAATACGAACTGATAATTATTCTCATACGTTAGGGTTGCCATTGTTTTAGCCTCCCCCTCGATTCCTCCCCTCTACTTAGACTATACTCGATACGATGGCCCTACAATGTAGGGTTATTACTAAATTGAGCGACCATTTTTTATTTTTGTTTTTAATTATGAAGTTATTGTTAGTCAATATGTTCTGTGTAGCAGAGGGAATTTTAAAGCTTAAGGTCTTTGATTCATGTTTTACGAGTCGTCGTATTTTTTAGTCGGCTAAAGTGAATAGTGCATATAAAGCGGGATTTTGGAGTTAGGGGACCAGATTTTTTAAATCTTGAAGTCGAGACTTGAGCGTAGATTTAAAGAAATACGATCGTTCTAAAAATAATTAGGGATTTTCATTTTACAAAAATTACATTCCAAAACGATAAAGTTATGAAACCTTTTATTGAGAATTAAAAGGTTACAGAATGAGTCAAAAACCACTCACATTCCACGTAACCAAAAACATTATTTATAAGATTAAAGCCTTTAAAACCTGCACTTTAAAGCCCACCAACAATGTAATACCAATAATAAATTAACGAAAAATCTTCCCTCGAACCGTAACAATCGTAGCTTCAGAGCGAAATTCGCCGAAATAGCCTAACTAATGTCAAAATAAAGGTTTTTATAGCCGAACGTCGCATAAACATATTAAGTTTATTCGATATTCAGTTTTAAGCAGCATATAATGGTGTGAGGGAAAAATTATCGTATCCATATTGCGAATCTGTTTAACGATGGTATTATTTTTCTTAGAACTGAAATGCGTCATAGAGAGAACAGATGTGATAGTTCGTTTATTGGTAGTAAAAAAATAAGAGGTTGCTTGCTTTTGGTTGTTACGCGGATTTGTGGGAAACTAGCTGTTGCCAGTGACCTTGTCTCCGATTCAGGATAAAAAATAGCCTATGTCCATCTCTAGATAGGGCGCTTAGTTTCATAGATAATCGCAAAAAAGTTGGACCACAGTTGAACTGCCGTGATACGAAGAGCGTCAGTCAACTATGTTTTGACAGCTGCCGTAGTACGGCGAACGTCATTGGAAGGGATAATATTAGTTAGGATGGGAATCAAATTGATATTTAGTTTAATATAAATTAAAGATTTAACTAGTGATGATGAGACAGACAATTAAAAATACATCGTTGTACAGTAATTGTTAGGCAGATTGACACCTTACTTTGATTTGCCGTGTTATAGCCTTTTTAAACAGCGTTCAAAGAATGACAAAGTTGTGATTTAATAGGTATCCGGACCATTTAAGGTAGCCAATTAGGTTAACATTTAATTTCCTGACTTCACACAAAGGAGATGTTAAAATAAACAAATCAATAGTCATTTACTACAGCTAAACATCCGTAAAACATTTTTTAGGTGTGACCGACAAAGTCACTAGACATTACGTTCTACATTAGTTGCAAAATCAGCGACCTAAGGCAGATTTAATATATTTTTATTTCATTCCTATTTCGTAATGAAAGTCTTCTTTAGCTTGATTTTTCTTAGTATCTCTTATATCATATTCTATGAATAAAATCGGCATCGTCAGTTTCTGAAAATGTTGCCCATTAAGCTGACAAGTTATTAAGCTAGATAGGTTCAAGACTTTATCTTTTAATAACACTGATGACTGTAACTTGTGCGTCAGCTTAGAAATATTTTTGTGCTGATTTTATGTTTTTTTTTTGCAATCTTTTGGGATGGGAACGCGGCGATCGTTAAATCGAAAATACGACTTTATGTAGCAACAATATTTTTTGTATTTTAATACTAGGTAGGTGTTCTTGTTTTTTTTTATTAAAAGGTTAAGTGTGTCTGCTAGTCTAGTCAGATTACGTCAGGGTACGTTCCGAAAGGATCTGGGTCTATTATTGTGATATTCACAAATAGGTGCTCCCGTGAATCTCAGGTGTTGGTTAGTTTATGTACCTACCACTTTGCCTTCTATAGTTCATCTTGCTGGTTCTATGGAGAGCGACATCAACATGATCCTTCATTGCATGATGACGGACAGGTGGACGTTACTGCCCATTCCCAGCACCTGATGTAGCAATATCTTTTTTAAATGCGAGATAGTTGTCTCCACAACTATGGGACTCATTGTTTTTCCTTCATAGCATTTTATACATTTTTCCCTTCTTCTTTTTCGCACACTGAAACACTTTCTGTATACGTTTACCGTTTTCGATTTTCCAGCACAATATAGTGAAGATTTACGTTACAGTGGGTAGCTTTAGGAATTTATTCCTAGTGGGGGGGGGGTTTCATTGTTCGTATAAATGAGTGTTATTCTTTTATTGTCGAGACAAAGACGGCACTTGGCCTCAAAGCGAGGCGCCAATATTTATACAACCTTCGCCCGCGCCCTCCTTGAAATAACGCTGTGGGGACTGTTTGATGGTCGGTAGCGGGGCGATTGTAACCTGTAGAAGGCAGAGGTTGGAATCATCGTCATCATCTTGCTTCTCTCTCTTAATGTTCGCTATTTAAGGTAGGTACCATTCCGTAGCCGACTGCAGGCGGCAGCAGCAGGCAACGTGTCATCGCGACGCGATTGTTTTCTTTGTATTTCTTTGAGACGGACGTCCGACGTGTCGCTAGCTACGGAAGGTATTTCATAGAAATACATACATAGAAACCAATCGCGTTGCGGCAACACGTCGCCTGCTGCTGCCGCCTGCGGTCAGCTACGGAATGGTACCTTAAATTGATTACTTTTTAGATCGTATGATATATTCGAGAAAGACAACCAAAACAAATTCCTACGTCAAAAGAAAATACACTCTGAATTTAAATTCGTCACGTCCTGTCGCATGCCATGCTAAACATGCTGATTTATAAATGCTTGATTATGGCATTAATTAATAAACAACATGATAAATCGTCTGCAATAACGTCATGCTCCCAATCTCACTTCAAAAAATACGACTTCAATTGCTTGTAGAAGGGGTATAGAAAATCTTGTTAGTCACGCAGTCCATTACCGCTACCTCCCCCCAATATGTGATCCCCTTAACTTTAACATCTGAGAAGTGGCTCTTGATTATATAAGAAAACGTTCGATGCTCTATTGTTGGATCAAGGATGTAAGTTGTTCCAAGTGTTAGCCGGTTATATTCTGCTTACAGGGTGTTTATATACGGAATATAGGGCATACAGCCAGTTTGATTTTATCGATGTAAGCAAAGTTCTAAGAAACGGAAACTTAATTTCAGATGTGGAGGAAATGGGGGTTGATTGAGTCATATCTCGGGAAGGGAAGTCAGTTAAACATGTTGTCAATACAAAATCTTCCTTTGGTATATATGCAGAAGTTTATGTTGATTTTTTGTATCTTATAAAGACGTAAGTAAGTATGCTACAGAAAAAGAAAAAAAAAAATTTTAGGGCAGGTTTTTCATTCGTCATTTGAAGAATAATAAACATGGCGGTTTGAAATCTGTCAAACCGCAATTTTTATACCTCAGATAAAAGTTATCTGAAGATAAAAATTCGGCCCTTATATAAATTTATCAAAAAAAAGTGGGACAAATTTATAAACAACAAGATAACCTTCCACATTAAAGTTAGTAACACTAATTAAGATAAGGCATTTATATTTTCCTTCCAATCCCCGGATCAAAAGGCCTCACCTTTTATTTGGGGCCCTAACTAGACATTTCGTGTTAACAATAAAATTGTCACCTTTACAAATGTTTTAATGGCACGCCATTTACGTTTTGACATTTTAATCAAAGAAGGGTGGCATTAATAGATAGAACACAATCACCTACTACATCCCATGGGTTCACTACTGTTTCGAAATTATTGTGGTTAGGACAACTTTTACCGCGAATCTATCGGGCGTTGGCCTACGCCCTATATTTTGAAACTAATTTTGGAATCAGGAATTTACTATTTTATGGTTACAAAATTGTCTCACATAACGATTTAGTCGAAGTAGCCAATTAAAGAAAATTTATGATCCCTTCCCGGTGATCATAAGTTTATGTTCGGCATCACTGACGGCGGTGAAGGGTTACATTATGGGGTATCCGAACTTATGATTAACTAGCTGCGCCCCGCGGTTTCACCCGCGTAAGTCTCGATCCCGTGGGAATATCGGGATGAAAAGTATCCTATGTCCCATTCCAGGTCATGGTCGCTTTGGTATTTACTGTAAGTGCAGCAAGCAATTGTTCAATAAATAAATAAATGGTCTACCCATGTGCCAAATTAGTAGAACAATTTCTACGAAAACTTCATGGAAATTGTTCTACCAAAATCGCGTCTGCCGTCACTGTCGCGTCGCGTCTGCGGGAGCCTTAACTTAGGTATTCAATTATTTGTTCGATTTTTGAAATAACTAAACTCTTTTGTTTTGTTTGGAGTAACATTGTTTATACTAATTGTATTACGGTGACCTTGTTTAATTCAATCAGTTTATAAATTCGAAGAACAACTAACAATAATATTCCGAGAAATTATTATTTCTATAGAACGCTTAAGTAATATCTCACAAAAAAGTTTGTCGCCAAATTCAAGGTTTAAGTTATTACAGATTTCCTTGAACAGTTATAAAATTAAGAATGAAAAAGTACCATCGATATTTCTTTCAGGCTTTGCTTAATACCGAACTACCTTAGTCCACAAATTGTGTTTAAGAATAGCTGGAAATGGTAAAGGAAGATATTTAAATTTCATTTAGTAATAAGTCTGTAGGTACTTCGCTTCAATGAGGCTAGGAGATTAAATTAGGTTCGCTAGAAAAATGATAAGATTTGAACCAGTTCACTGAACAATAAATTGTCCGTTATTTTACAGAATCTTCATCAGCCTATAGCATCTAATTCTGTGCTGGATATAGGCTCATTTAACTCGACCCTCGGTTAGTTTCATCTAGCTGCTACTAGACACACTCCAAAGATCACCAATCGACTCATCGATGAAAACTACCAACTAAAGTCGACTAATTTGACAGATGCAAATGTCAAACACCAAATTGAAAAAACAAACAATCACTTGATATGTCAAATTAGTCTACGAGATTAAAAAATAGACTTTAGGTTCGATTTTCAAAATGTTGTATTCTTACCAAGTTACCAAAAGATCAAAGTAACCGTTAGAAAATTCGGTTCCAAATCTGAATTCATTTGAAAGCCGGAAATAACAAGAGTTGTTTCTGAAAAAAATCGATAAGTAGTTTTCTTAGTCTAATAAACAGTTTTTTGTTTTTTAGTTTATATAGTAAATAAGTTACCCAATGTATATATTTTACTTAATTAATTAATAAACAGTTAATCACATCACTCATATGATTTGCAAAACGAAGCGGCGTGCAATTGTGTGTTAAATGAAAAATAAAACGGGGTAAAATCAGTGATGGTAGGGGTTCAGAAGGGCTTCCGAGTGCACTGACCTTTAAGGGTGGCTCGGAATTGGGGAACTGATCAGCTGGACATAACAGATAGCCTTGTGTACGGGAAATTGGGTGCTTCCTACTATAATAATTTCAGTTTTATGTGTAATTCTGTTGCTGATTTAGTTTGCAATGATTCGTATTTATTCGGAGGATAGCCAACTGCCTGATTTATGAATAAATGGAATTAAAATTCTTGGAAATCCTAACTAATAATAAAAATGTGAAAGTGAGTCTTTTGAGTCGCTTTCACGCAAAAACGACTCAAAGGATTTAGATAAAATTTTGCACATGGGTAGACCATTACCTGGAGAAGGACTTAGGCTACTCTTCATCCTGGATAGCAGGCGAAGTCGCGGGCAACAGCTAGTATTTTAACAATAACAAAGTCAAAGTCAAAGTCAAATAATTTATTTCAAATAGGCACATAAATGGCACTTTTGAACGTCAATGAAAAACAGAAATAAAATTGATTCTAGTTGCCCATTCCAAAAGGTAGCTTTCGTATGGAGAAGAATGGGCAAGAAACTCCACGGTTATTCTTTTAAAAAATGTTTTACAATATTTCGTACACATGAATTATATAATTATATGTGAAGACGATGCACCTACAATAAGATTACTGTACCACAAAAGGTAAAAATAATTATAAAAGGCAATATATATATATTTTATATTTTTTTTCTTTTATAAATAACAGAGGCATCTGTTGGCTTTTAATCTAATTTTTGATTTCATAATCTACTGTTGCTTACAGATTTGGTGTTCATTTGCGTTAGGCAGATATTTCCAAAAAATTTTTTACAACAATAATCATAACCCTCCTTTTTGCTTCGCCGTAGTCGGGTAAATGGGACAGCCCATCATTAGTGTGTCAACAACATAGCTGCAAAACGCATACTAAGCCTTCCAATATCGGCAAAGCCAAAACTTGCATTCAATGTATAAATGGAAGACTGCAATCCGTACTTGCAAAGTAAATCCTACCACTTATAGATTATGTAGGTTAGTAGATCGTTCCAGTTATCTGCTCGTCGCGCCAACCATCTGGCCCATCTGAATTTTTCACTTTTACCTTTTCAACCAAAAAAACGGTATTCCTAAAAGTGGGTCGCGTAAAATGAATGCACGACGAGATTTATAGCCCGAGACTGCTTTTTCAATATTTATAACATGTTTTTTTAAATTTTATTATATCATATTTGGATGTGTCGTCCCTGTGATTACGTTATCCTCATTGAGTTAGAATTTTCCTGCTTCTTTTTTAATTTATCTATTTAGCGTGTCAAGTTTTTTACCTTAACTTAAAAATATCCTGCTACTTTCTACGTATTGTGTAAAATAACCTACTACTGTATGTTTACTGCCTCGTTGGCATCGTGGTCGCAATCGCGAATGCTGAGCGTCTCCTAGGTTCTATTCCCGGGTCGGGCAAAGTGTTATTGGGTTTTTCCATTAAAAATTTCTTATTAATTGCCCGGAGTTCGGAAGTTGGCGGTGTGATACCCCCGTACCTCGGAAAGCACGTTAAGCCGTTGGTCATGCGCCTGATCTCTCTCCGGTCGTATCAGAGGGGTAATTCCCTTAATTTTTAAGAACCTTCGCATTCGCATCTCATTCGCAATCTGTCAAATATACTATCAATTTACCAACATTTTTGTCAGTTTGACAGATTGCGACTTGAATGTGAACGTTTTTTATGTACGAGAATTGGCCTTCTGATTGCCGTCCCATCGGACTATGAGAGTGAGGGAAGAGAGAGTGCACCTGTGTCTGCGCACACACTTGTGCACTATAATATCTCCCGCGACGAAGGCTAGTCTCCGTTGAGACTGGCCGCCGTGGTCGAAATACGGTCTGGAGGACTATACTGTGTAAAGTTTAAGGTGAAACTGAGCCTGTAGCTTTACATAAAATAGGCCTCTCCTCTCCTCACAATAATGCTTAGTGCCTAAGGGCTCGTCAGCCTTTTTTTATCAAAGATTATCCAAAGCAGTAAAACAAATATTAGTAATAAGTAGGAATTTGGTTGTTTTCCGATTGTAGAGTATCTATTTAATAAATATGTAAAAACTATCTCATGCACGTCAGCAGTGAGGTCGCTGTCACTAATGTCAACTGTCAGTTCACCACAAATGGCGGGAAATGGTTAAAAAGTGAAGCGTTCTTGCATGGGAGGCTGGGTGTGGTGATGAGCCAGTGTAGTGTTAACATCAGCTTAAATACGGGATTAACAGGATTCTACACCGATCATTACCTTCAAAATTACAATGTTCCTCAAGAATACAAGACAATTGCATCATTACGTAAACAATGATCTACCCTCACGATTCCATAATTAGGTAGCCATCATAAAGCTCAGAACCGCAATTTTCCCTTCTGCCAAACGATCCGAAAATTAATGATTTATTCAACATTCTCATTGTTATTCAACGGTATTCCTATTCACGTATTAAGATGAAATGTTGAGTAAAAAGCGATTTTATATTAAAATTTTCATGGTTTAGCATTACAAGTGATCTAATATGGAGCGTTTCATACCTACCTCGTACCCATAAAGACAGTCATGATTGGTGTTTTTGTTCTGAGATACAGTAAACGTAGTGTTTGTAAACATATGAATGGATGGCGCAGTGGTTGAGCGATTGACTGATGCGCTACGTGTCGGGAGTTCTATGCCCGCACGGTGAAAATATTTGTGTGACCTACACGTATTTGTAGTTGATTCTGGTATAGCTATTTGTGTTTACAAATGTGCCCACGATACAGAAGTAATGACAAATGTGGAGAAGCTATTTTTTAAAAAAAATCTTAGACGTAAAGTTTTCAAAAGCAATGCTGGGTAGCACTAAAACTGCTTGTTTATTAAACTGAACTCAGATTTTCTGAGGTTTTTCATTTCATTTTCTTTCTATTTTGTTGGGGATTCAGAGACATTATTAGCATTTCCTGGAACAGGTCGTGTGTACAATATTTATGTTATAATAAGCTTTGCAGATGACATGTTTTCATATTATGTTTATACATGTAATAAAATCGCCGTGTCTGAGAATTTCTGTACAAGAAAACCTAGTATCATTTATAACTTTAAATGAAACTAAGGTTTAATTAGAAAAATAATCTTAGTCTATTTAACTTAACAAAAGAAAAAAAAACATTACTTTTATTAAATAAAATAAATATTTCTTTCCATTACGCCATTGTCTCAAGTATAAAAGCTAAAATATGACACAAAATGCAGAGAGGATTTAATCAAATGTATGAATACAAAACAAGCTCGTATAGAAACTCCAATTAGCTCAACAAACGTAAGACGTTCACCCAATTTCTTTTTTATTAGTCATTGTTTTAGACAGAATTACAGAACAACAATCTCTTGCTTATGTCGAATGAAATTCTAATTTTATGTAGATTGTAGGTATTTAGGCTTTGGTTAAAGCTAAACTATACAGCGCTATTTAATAACTTCATTTGGTATAAGTGTCACAATTTTTTTATTTTTGTTGTACCTATTTTGTCCCTCTGCTGGGCAAAGGCCTCCCTTTTTTCCTTCCAAACCTGTCTTGTGCGATCTCTGGCCATTTTTGCCCTGCAAATATTATCAGGTCGTCACACCACTTTCGCCATGGTCTAAATTATGAAAAGATGCTAATCGTTTTGAAATAATTCAATAAAGGAGATAGTTTTTTTTGTTCGGCAATTAGGCCCACCAAAAATTGTGGCGTCTATTAATAAAACACATGTTGATTTGATCCTTATGATCTGTAGATTACAGTGGTAGTAACTATTATACTTCGTCCAACGGGAATACTGAGAAATACGATCATAATCTAAAGAATCACTAAAAGAGTTAAGTGCTCATCGGTATTATAATTTAGTAAAATAGTGCACTTTTCAGTAACATTTAGTAGGAATATTGGGTGTACTATTTGATAATACGACAGTGGTAAGAGGTAATGAAGTTAGTTGCTTGGTTTTGAGACCCAGGTTATTTGGAAAACGCCATCAGTGATTGTTTTAAATAGCACGATGAGGTAGTACTTGTCAAGTGCTTTCATGCAGCAACCTCGCCAAGTTTATTAAACAAAATTAAAATGCAGAAACTTAGCATGTCGTGCTTTATTTACTTAAATAAATCCTTATGAATATGATCGCTCGGCAATCACTGGAAGTTTACCTCAACATACAGTTGGAGGGAATACGCTTTGCATACATATAAGACTGATTGAAATTTTACGCTCGCAGGAATTTTTACGCATATATTTTAGGGCCGTTTCGCAATTTCACACCCATTCTAATATAGTCGTCGGTGAACGAGTATTTTACGTATAAATTTTCACTTTCCTTATTTTCTGCGTATTAAGAAATGTGTACGAAGAAACGTATACAGGGGAATGTGAATTAGAAACACTGTTTGTCGGAGTTCGGATTAGATTTGTCAAAATTTGTTTGCCTTCAATCTCGAGATGGAATATTTGATTTACAGATTCGTAGAAATGTTGGCAAATAAAAGTTAGGATATTCTTATGAGTACAATTATTAGCCTACATCAACTACTTCGATCTGGTTCTTCGATTTGGTTTTATGAGCTTGTCTTTGTATATAGCTATCGCTTATAGCTTCCTTGCGGCTTCCCCCACATGTTATGTCAATAAAAAGTAGCCTATGTCCTTCCCCGGGATGCCATCTATCTCCTTGCCAAATTTTATCGAAATCAGACAGAGAGACAGACAGAATTACTTTCGAATTTATAGTATAAGTATGGACAACCTGTGCCTCGCGGTTTCACCCACGTAAGTATCGATCCCGTGAGAATATTGGAATAAAAAGTATGCTATGTCCTATTCCAGGTCACGGTCTAGGCCTGTGCCAAATTTCATCTAAATCCGTTCAGCCGTTTTAGCGTGAAAGCGTAACAAACAAACAAACTCACATTCGCATTTATAATATTAGTTAGGATGTACAGAAGTATACCTACAACTGATTTTCATTTACAGTAGGTTGGCAAATCTGCAAGTTACAAAAGCGTGCTGAAAAAACACCAAGTGCCTAGTTCATCTTACTAAGGCGCTCCTTGATGAAAAGCTGACCTTTTTTCTTACAACACAAAAAAGTATGTCACATGACTGTATCTGGAACTAGATACTGTATCGGTTTACGTAGAAAAACTTCACTCTTTGTTCTACTAAACTGATTGATCGTATACGATAAAGGATAAGATCTTCTAAGTAATACAGAACTTAGTAAAAGAGGCACGATAAAGAAGATTACTTATATAAATACTAGGGAGGAGCTCGTGGCTAAGTAATAACAGCCGCACGGGTCGATCCATCAGGTTAAGCTATGCTTGCCGGGGTTGGTCCGTGGATGGCTGACCATCTTTACATATCGAGACTCCTCCGTGCCTCGGAAAGCACGTTAAGCCGTTGGTCTCGGCTGTCATTCGTGGATCTTTGACAGTCGTTACGGGTCGTCAGAAGCCCGAAAGTCTGACAACCAGTCTTACCAAGGGTTATCGTATTACCCAGTTACTAGGTCGTGGAGTCGAGATAGGCAGTCGCTCCATGTAAAATACTGGTATTCACCTGCATCCGTTTAGACTGGAACCCGACCCCAACATAGTTGGGAAAAGGCTAGGTAGATTGTAGATTGACTCATTTAAATACTACACCCTTCGCAGCTTTGTTCACTTCATGGAGTTAAAAGGACATGAAGATCTTAAGCAGGCGAAGTACAGTTCTTGCCAACAACACAGCTCGATAAGCAATTCAACAAATGCAAAGGTAAAAATACAGAATGCGAGTCAAACATTAACATTTACATTGTTTCGCCCCCAGCAACTTATATTAAACCGTTGAGGGACATTAGAACTTATAACACTTGAACGTAAACTTGCTACACAATTACAAACTTAAGTTTGCCGCTGCACAACAACAACAATGACTTTAGTGCTTAGAATTTAGTGTTGATTGTTTTGTTTCGAAGTAGTTTGCGAGCGGCAAAAACAACTTTGTGCTTTGTTTGAAGAAAGCATTCATTCATATAGGAGGGATGCTCCCTTATTTTGTTCACCCCACATCGGTTGTCGACGTAATTTTTTTAATCATGTTTTATACTCGTATTAATTTACTTAACGACCGTCTTAGTCGGAGGTTTTTGAATGCGTCGCTACGTTTTCGATGAATAACGAATGAGCTTGTCGTATTATAATTAAGTTGGTGATTCTTGAAGACTGTTTGCTGAAGCATCGGTGCGGAGGATTCTGATCTTGATTTTAATATTAAACTATCATAATAAGTTTGCTTTGATTGGATGTCTAATTTACATGTTAGCGTGAAAATGTACTTGTAAAATATACTGTTAATAAAACGAAGCTAATTTTGAAAAGCTCCTAATTAAATTAAAACGGTTCCAACTCAGAGAACTTTAAAAAAATAAAATAAAATCTCTTTGAGTTTCATCAAGTTATAGTGGTGACCTTGTGGAATAAAGAAATTGAATTAATTAGTTCTAGGTAAGTAGCAGAAGTTGTTAGTTGCTAAAGTTTTGAAACCTTTGTATCTGTTTCATTTATCTAGAAACAGATACGAAAAGAATATCAATATAAACTGTAATGCTACCACTGTACAACATTGTAACAAGAATAGTACTTTTACAATTGTTATTCGTAATGATCCACTTTATATTTCCCCATAAATCCATTAAGAAAACAAATAGAGGGGAATTTCAGATATGATTTCAAAGAATTTCAGCATCCGAATCACAAAAGGCGATATAAAATTTACAAATTGTAGCCATAAAACGAACGCGGGAAACTTAGACTGGGAGATTATGTACGAGCTAAAGGTAATAGGTCTTTGAAACAATGTAACTTAACATTTATTGTTATACGAGTCGTCCAGAGGAAATAGGGAGGTATCAGGGGTCGTAATGTGATTTTTATTCAATACAGACGTGCAACTGTGTTAATTCTAAGGAGTTTTACAATGTATGGTCTAATTCATGAAAGAAATTGAGGCAGGATGGGACTTGATATAAAGAATTTAATTGCTCAATTTGGGTACTATCGTCGAGGCGTCAGGTTTGCTACGCGTTGCTTACCTCAGAAAACCGGTAGCTTTGTCTGCGTAGCAAAGAAGTAATTCTCACTAATTTTCATCGTGTTTTTTCCATTGCCATCAATTAGATTAGTCTTTACAATGTATCAGGTCATCTATAGTGAAAATAAAATAACTAAGTAGTAGATACTTAGTAGGTATGTAGTTTATGAGCTTAACTGTCATTAACGAGACACAATAGAATTTTTATTGTTATCAACTTCTAAAGGCAAATCGACAGTTGGGCGGTTAAACCTATTTTATTAAGAACCGCTATAGTTAAGGCTCTTACATACTGGGGCGATTCGTCGCGCGACGCGACGCCGCCGCATTGTTCGCCGTGAGAAATTGTTTTTTTTTAAATTCGCGTCGCGCGACGGATCTCCCCAGTATGTAAGAGCCTTTAAGTGAAAATGGACGGCGAAACCTTTAGGTTTTCATAAAACTGACTGTAAATAATTTACTTGTCTTAAACGCTCTCTCAACTCCTCTCGACAAGTCGCTACATCTTATACATTCCACCAATCACTGGTCGAGAACACGGGAGGTAAAATTCTTGAGGTGTTGTTTGCCCTAAAGGCGATTTACTCGAAGTGTCTGTTAAGACGATAATTACAAAAGTTTTTTAATTAGTTTAATTTTGCCGTAAGCCGACGAGATTTTTGAAGCTTTTAAAGCATTATGCACGATACGTTAACGACGAGAAAAAAAAATTGGGAACTTTTATTTGTGTGTGTGAGATACTTTATTAGGTTTATTCTTTTTAATCTATTTCCGTACTAGCTGCGCCCCACAGTTTTCGTAAGTCTCGATCCCGTGGGAATATCGGGATAAAAGTATCCTATGTCCTAATCCAGGTCATAGGGTTGCGGGAAAGTCCGAAAGGGATACCGGGACCCTTGGCAACAGGCAACTGAAGGAACTCGGGTGGGATTTAGTCAGTAAAAGTCTGACACGCCCTCCCGCTCCGCCCAGAGCGGGAGAAGTCATTTGATGATTAAAAATGCTCAAAAAAAAAAGGTCATGGACCCATGTGCCAAATTTTATCTAAGTCCATTCAGCCTTTTTAGCGTGAAAGCGTAACAAACAATGAGGATTAGATTTTGTTAGGTTTGATAAGATATAATATAAGATCGTAAGATTTTCATAAATTGTTTCAACTGTCTATTGTTCGGTTTGGCAGTTGAGCGTGAAGTCCTGCATTCAATTCCCAGCTAAGGCCAAATGACATTTGGCCGTATTGAGTAAAATACGATTGTTTCTCGGTAGTGGGTCAAGCCTGTCTAACGATGCACCAGTGAATATTAATTACTACTTGGGAGTACAGTATCATAATACGAGTATGTATAATACAGCCATGTATGTAGGTTATTTAAACATTTTGCTATTAAACCTAAAATCTCATATATTTTTCCTGAGGAAAGTCAAGTCAAAGTCTACCTCGACCTAGTTTAAAAACCATACAAAATCTGATTCTACAAGACTACTACCTCGACACTAATCCTGCTACTGCTCAGCTTACGATATTTACTGCTATACTATATAGAAAATCAAATTCAACCGCTATTCATCTCCTCGGCCACAATTACGCAATTAGACCACATTCAAGCTGAAGTCCTCATAATGACATAATGGTAATAACTTGGACTTCGGGACTGCTAATCGCGTTTCCATTTTTAGGTCTGGCAAAAAGTTTAGTATGTTTAGGTGCTTTTTAAGCCCGAGGTTTGGGACTTTGGGACTGTGTCCATTATATGGCTTTATAATTTCGAGGATTAAAATTGAGGGGTATATAGTTTATTGTAGTCAATAGAAAGATGTGGTCGAAGACGTATACTAAAATCACAAAGGTAGTTAATAAATAGCCCAGCTTAACTTGTGCGGGTTGTGAATTATTATAGGTTTGTTGAAATCTGACCGTGTGTTTTGGTGCAGCTTGGAAGACGCCTTAGACCGATAAGTTTAGCTGATTGGAGTGTCACGTTCTACTCAAGCTATCTATCTATCTACCTAGCCTTTTCTCAACTATGTTGGGGTCAGCTTCCAGTCTAACCGGATGTAGCTGAATACCAGTATTTTACATGGAGTGACTGCCTTTTTGACCTCCACAACCCAGTAACTACGTCCTAGAGAAGCAATAGTACATTTTAATTATTCTTTAAAATACCATACGCATTTAGAGCCCAAGACTGGAAAGTAATGTTCAGCTGCTGGGGAGTTTGTTGCGCCACTTCTTCTTCCCAGCTAAGGCACTAGGAAGTGGTGATGGGCGTGCGTTTTGAGGGACTGTCTTATGTAATTTTGACGTTCGAAAATTGCTGATTCTCAGCATAGTTTGGATAAAAATGACCTTTATTTTGGACCATGATAATGTAAAATAAAATAGCTCTTTCAATATCTGCCCTCAAATGTGCCATCTTCAATCTATGGAGCAATAAAATAACCTCGTGTTTCGATATTAATTAGAAGGTCATCGCTAAACCTAAAATCCATCAACAATAACACCTATAACAGATGCTGCCTATCCTCTCTGGGATTAAGAGCGGAATGCAGCTGAAAACTAACAGGGCAGAACAAGTTGCGACCAGCCCCGGAAGAGAAGCACGCGTAGCCAAGCACAGGATGACGTCACTGCCAAGTTTTAAATTTAATTAAAGACAACTTTGGGGCGAGGCATTGCGACTGTAAACAGATTATGTGTGGACAGACGGACGTTTGTTTGGGATGGTTAATTGTTTGTATATAGATGTGTTACAAATTACTTATGGCAATAGATTTGATAATCTTCGATAAACTTGGTGAGCGAACACCCATTATCCGACCCGGTATAGTCAATGAATAGTCGTAATTAAAAAATAATACTTTTCCGGGTAATTTCATCTGATTTTATCCTTCATAGTACATACTTACTGTAGTCAATCAAGTAATTTTATTATTTATTATAGGAGTTTTGTTAATGAAGACTTTACCCGCCAACCGTAGCGTTTGAAGTGCTCGTCTGCACAACAAGAACAGTCGCCATGTGTCGCCACGTTACAGATGCACAAAGTATTGCAACGCTACACATCCACGCACTTTTGCATAAAGACAACATGGCCGACTCCCTTGTATGGGGCTCTGTTATTATAACTGTTTTTTTTTTCAATGACTGAGGATGTTATGCAGTGTTTGGATGATACTGTTATATTTTTGGTGTGTGGTTATAAATAACAGGTCAGATTGATGAAATGAACTTGAACTTTGTGACGAACGTTATTTTCTGTAGTTTAGATAACTGACCCATGGAGCACACTGTTCTTACTAAGGTTAATTTATCTCTTTAAGAATTTATAATTTATGTATTTTCTACTTAATTTTCAGCTAGCCACAAAACTGTCAACGAGAACTTCTGATTATGACAGATGTCTTCATAGCAGGTATAGCATAATAAAGTAGAGATAAAAGTTGTTTCATCAAAGTCAAAGTCAAAGTCAAATAATTTATTTCAAATAGGCACATAAAAGGCACTTTTGAACGTCAATGAAAAACAAAGAAATAGAATTGATTCTAGTTGCCCATTCCAAAAGATAGCTTTCGTATGGAGAAGAATGGGCAAGAAACTCCACCGTTACTCTTTTAAAAAATGTTTACAATATTTTGTATACATTAATTATATAATTATATGTGAAGACCATGCACCCACAATAAGATTACTGTCACACAAAGGCAAAAAAAAATATAAATGGAGCAATGACAAATAAATCAGTTATGTGATAGGTAATACTAATAAGTCAGTGCGTGATTCTAAGCAATCACAGAGTGTAAAAATCTATGACATACAAATAATAAAATATACAACTAAATTAGCAACCAGTTTGATTTTGTCCAGACTCTAAATTGTCCTATGGAGCAAGACCAGCATGTTTCCAAGCATTCTTATCTTATCTTGGATTATTTTATCATTAAATACTTGATCAAAGACGAGCAGTGGTGGCCAAGTGGTAACGGCCCCGACCATCCGTGGCCCCGACTTACAAGTTGTAGGTCATGGGTTCTAACCCAGACAGACTTTTTACTTTGTGTATAAATAATTTCATCACCACTGCTATCAAAACGGTGAAGGAAAACATCGTGAGGAAACGGTCATGTCCTAGAACCAAAAATTCGAAGACATGTGACATCTACCAACCCGCACTGGGCCCGCGTGGTGGATTACGGCTCACTGCCTCTCACAGAGAAAAGGCCTGTGTCCCAGTAGTAGGAACATTATAGGCCGATTATGCTATTATGCAACAACGAGCAATATCCAAAAGAATCTAACTGATAGTGTAGCTCCATTAAAATCATCAACTAACTAGAAGGTGATAATGATTTTTATCCACGAAGGTTTAACGTAAAGGAAAGCTCGAGCATACATACTACGAGAGCCTGCTTTAACGCGGTAGTTCGCGTTAATTTAAAAAGGGCCTCGCCTATTACAGTTTACGCGAAAGCATAAAACTCACGACCCAATTTGGCAAAAAGAATTTTTTTCGCAAAATTACCTATTTGGAGCCAAGGCACGTGTTTTAGAAGTTTTAAAAATAAAAAGGAAGGACGTTGGTTTTGCCGAAGCCTGAATGTAAAATGTAAAGAATTATTGGAACATAACAAAATATGACCGGACGGGTTTACCTCTATAAATCGTTTTACATCTGCTATAATGTAATGAGATTTAACCCTCCCATTCGCGTTTACGACATACCCGGGCCGTCTAAATAGATCAAAATATTTTTTTCTATAGAAAGTTTTGTTTTGTAAATATACGCGTCTATAATGAAAACGTGATCGCTAAATTGACTGTTATTCGATGATGGATCTGGAATAATGATAGGAAACCTATGAACATTTTCACGTTTTTATTAGCTATATAGGAGTCTGTTCATTATGTCATCGATATTTGCATCAACATATAGCTAGAAATGTCAAATAATACTGTTGTAAGCATAGTATATTGATGGGAATTGAACAAAAATTTATTTATTCGAAAATTTAAAGCAATTTTTATTAAATGTAAGAAATATTCTAACGCAGGTACAGTTTTCAAGCAATCCTCCCTAGCAGTGATTAGTTTTCAAGCTTGAATCTTGTTGATCTTTGTTAAAGAATAGTTTTGATTGACTTTAGATTCATAGTGCAGTTACGCCAGTAGTTATAAAAGGCCTGCACAGAACCTAGTACCGTATATTTCCAATTCTTATCTTTTTAGTACAATCCCACAAAAGTTGATTGACGTATTCGAGGAGGGAATTCCTTTCTGAGAATTTGTTTAGTCCTCTCAATGGCCGAGGGAAATATTAAGAAATGCCTCCCGTTCTATTGATGCCCGATTTTTATTCGCCGTCATCACAAGATTAATTCCAATAGGAGTATGGCTGTGTATTTAGATATGGCTATAATGGCCCTTTTGAATTTCGGCTAATATTCATTATTGGATATTTGCGAAGTGGATTAACAGACGTTAATAAACATTTAATGCTGGGCTATTACATTACGATATTGTTATTGATGTCTCCAGGAGTTGAAATGAAAAGTGTTTTGATGTATTTAGAAGTTCACTTTGAATGGAAGACTTGTTCGTCGACTGGCGAGTGTAAAACTCGCGCGTGCGCGAAAATGAAATTACAAAATGTGTTTTGTGATTAGACATAGAGCTTCCCCAAGTTTCTTGGTCGTATGTTCGAACCCTGGCAGGCGGTTTACTTTGTGTTAATAATTTCATCACCACTGCTCTCAAAACGGTGAAGGAAAACATCGTGAGGAAACGGGCATATCCTAGAACAAAAAATTCGAAGACATGTGACATCTACCAACCCGTACTGGGCCCGCGTGGTGGATTACGGCTCACTGCCTCTCACTGAGAGGAGTTCTGTGTCCCAGCAGTGAGAACATTATATTAATGTTAATCAAAATTTTAACTTTTTCTTTTTAACTTGAATAAAAAAAAAATAAAAAAAAATATTATAGGCTGATTCATGGTTCTCCAAGTTTCTTTGGTCTGGACTCTTTTGTTGGACATAGGTTTTTGTTAAAGATAAATTCTGTAGGTTCCTACTAATGTGGTAGAAAATTGTCTTTATAGCGGCCGAGTCGGTCTTTAAGCAGAAGACATTCTATATTCCACCAATTTTTCAAGCTCATATTATGTATATAGTTAATATACTTAACACGAGCATGGAAAACTGGTAGTTTGAAAGTTATCCCACGTTAACCCGGCCAGGCTTTCCCTGTACATAGTCTCGTACATACCATTTATAAAGAATATAATACAAATATGTAGTGCATAAATCGACAGGTTTTTGGCTCGCTCCCAGCTCACATCATGGTAACCTATTTCCTTCTGCTCGTTGTACAATTTCCGCGGGATGGTAAACAGCTGATAACTTTATGTTTTTCCTTTAGTTAATCATTCTGGTTTTACTTTATGAAATGAGGAGGAGAAACGATAAAGGCTGAGCTCGGTTGGCACCATTTGGGTATTGGATGTAGTAAATAAGCCAGAGTTCGTGATTGATGACGATTTTTGCACGTACCCTGGTTCTAAGAATACACCTTTCGTATTTCTCTTATTAGGCCAAAACTAGATAATGTCACAAGGGAAATAAATAGCATCTCCTACATCATCATCATCATTTCAGCCGAAAGACGTCCACTGCTGAACATAGGCCCCCAAGCGCCACCATTTCGACCAGTGCTGTTCTTCCCGCATCCAGCGGGTTTTTGCGTGAGAAAGTCATCGGCCGAGTAACTGTCAACTCGTCCTACACGCCTACGGCCCATTTACGACGACTTGCAGAAAATCAAAAGAACGTCCTAAATGGGCCGTAGTCATGTAGGACGAGTTGACGAATTACTCCATTGGTCCACCTGGAGGCCTTCCAACGCTATGTCTTCCGGTACGCGGTCATCACTCTAGAACCTTACGGCCCCATCGGCAATCTGTTTTGCGAGGAATGTGCCCTGCCTACTGCCACACCACTACTTGCCACTGTCACCTACATACTACTGAGAAAACAATCCTTACATATTATAAAATAAAGTCCTCCGCCGCATCTGTCTGTCGTCCTGTACGCGATAAACTCAAAAACTACTTGACCGATTTTCATGCTGTTTTCACCAATGGATAGAGTGGTTCTCGAGTAAAGTTTTAGTATAAATTAACCGACATCCACGCGGGCGAAGTCGCGGGCATCAGCTAGTTACTTATAAAAGAAGAAGCTACAATGTACAATGAACAAAATACTTATAATAATGGCTTATTCGACTATATACGCCGCAAGTCCATAAAATCTGATACATTTTTATGAGCAATCCAACATTCCCGAGTGATAATATCGATACCTGAAGTTCTTGACCTTAAGAACAAAAGCAATGTTAAGCTTTAATCGTAACTCAATAATTTATATCGAGCACAACACATCACTCGAGCCTTTACATAATGCACGAAGGTAGCTAAAATTGCGCTTCGGAGCTCTCGGATGGAATGGTACTATTCGTGTGGTAGTGTGGTACTAATCCTTAGAGGCTTCATGAAGTTCCCTAAGAATTTTGTTGTGAGATCTGCGGTTTTTAGAAATTATTTTAACTGAATTGGAATAAGCAAGAAGTCACAGACTAGAGCTTGAGAAAAAGAAAAGTGAGCGAGTTTGCATCTTAATTTACGCCTTCAAGCTTTATAATGATGCCTTTCAGTGCGAAGTTTCTGTATTCATGTGAAAATCTTCATGAATGTCCTTTGTCTAGGGAGAACGGAGGGTTTTATTATATACAATCTCCTCACCAAACATACCTTTCGAATAACGATTTCATTCAAAGATTTCAGTCTAATGTTTAATTATACATGGCAATCATGGGTTCAGTTCACACCACAACTTTGCCTTCACACATACGTCAGTAAGCGGCATTTTATCAGCCCAGTGCGCGGGCGCCTCCTATTATTTCTATCTGAATCTCTTTTATTGCATCGTAAATAAGTATAGTGACAGTTTTTATTGCGCCAAACTCAGTTCCGGAGTTAGTTGGGGTGAGATTAACATCTCCGAACGAGTGCAGAATAAGTATGAGGATCGTCGGTTTAAGAATTACTCTCTTCCTTGTTCTGTGTTCCTGGTACTTGCTATTACATTTTCTTGAAATGTTTTAATTATTAGCTGGTAATTGTTTAGACGATTTGGGGTTGATCTTTTAATCCTGTTGAGGGTTTGTATTTCTCCTTTCAATTACGTTTAAGGGTTATTTTATTTGGTACAAAGATTTGCTTTTCAATCACTAATGAAGAGGTCCGTAGGAGATTCAAGGTAACCGACATAGCCCAAAGTATTGCCAAACTTAAGTGGCAGTGGGTATCGTATTACCCAGAACTGGGTTGTGGACGTCAAATAGGCAGTCGCTCCATCTAAAATATATAATATTGGTATTCAGCTGCATCCGGTTAGACTCGAAGCCGCACCAACATGGTTGGAAAAAGGCTAGGCAGATGAAGAAGAGAGAGCCCACATGCTTCCTTACATAAAAGATTAAACAATTACAACCTTGACTGTTTTCTTTGTGTATTAGTTTTTATTGCATATTTCTTTTTCTCAAACATGCTAGGAAATTCTAGCATTACTTTGACAACCTTCTTCGAGATAGATGAAAATTGCTGTACTGGTCAAAAACAAGTGACAATGCGGCCAGCAAAGTTACTATGAAAATCCATATCTGGCGTGTTTAGCGGCCAAATAAATTACTATGAAAACTCATATCTGTCGTGTTATTTAAAAATGGAACGAACTTTTTACTTCAACACGGCAATCAAGGAGGTAACTTATCAAAGATTTTATTTAAATTTCGAATTGGCTTGCAAATAGAACAAAGAAGAAACAAATGAACATATTGGCGCATGAAAAATTGTTGTTCGTCATTGATTCCTGAATTTATATTTAATTTACTTAGTTTGAATTTCCGCGCATTATTTGAGAAAAGTACTATACAAGCCTTGGCCGCAATCAGGAATTGATGGACTCACGATCGTCCATCAATCCCCTTATTGCTGGCCGCGACAGTAATGTACTATTCTCATAGATTGTGAGTAGATTCAAATTAAGAAATTTATTGTAAGTAACGTATACATATATATATTCGCAAAATTTCAAGTATAAGTTTACCGGCCTTCCTCTCCTCAGTCCACAGTACTGATAAATTAACCAGGAACATTTTATCTTTCTCACTGGTTGATTTTGAGGTACCGTGTTTGGCTGAGGCGTTGAACGCTTGGAAAATGGCTTGTCCCAATACGGATATGCCCGACAACCCGTCCTCCCAGAGACGGTGGGACGTGCCGCTCTGCAGTATTATACGGAATACCCTGGTAAACACGTCACATAGTACTGTTGAGCGTGCCCGTCTGCTGGCTGTGGGAGAATGGGAGTCGGGCTTGTGGCTTCAGGCACTCCCGTCATCCACCATAGGCACTATGATGGATGACTCATCGTTTCGGCTCGCTACATGTCTCCGCTTAGGTGCACCTTGTGTTGCTCCGCATCGGTGTCACTGCGGCGAAGCTGTTGACAGTCTCGGGCACCATGGCCTGTCCTGCTGCAGGAGTGCAGGCCGCATAGCACGGCACGCCAGCATCAACGATATTATCCGTCGAGCCCTCGTCACCGTACCAGCGGTATTAGAACCAAACGGCTTGGTACGTGACGATGGGAAGAAACTAGATGGCATGACGTTGTTGCCTTGGAAGATGGGTAGGCCTCTGGTGTGGGACGCAACCTGTGTCGACACCCTTGCACCATCCCATGTTCCTAGCACGGCAGGCTGTGCTGGCGCCGCTGCTGCGGCTGCTGAGACCCTCAAGCGGCGCAAATACTGTAACCTTATGGGCAACTACAGTTTTGAGCCGTTTGGGGTCGAGACGCTCGGGTCATGGGGCCCGAGTGCGCGTCTCCTTTTTAAGGAAATTTCTCGCCGACTGGTCGACACTTCACGTGACCAGAGGGCTGGCTTGTTCTTTGGCCAAAGAATTAGCATTGCCATTCAACGTGGCAATGCTGCCAGTCTTCTGGGCACGTTTCCGGATGACAGCGATGCGGACGAATACTTCGACGCCTAAGGGTCCCTCTGTTTTTATATTTATTGGTATAGTTAGTTAGTCCTTTTAGTTTTAGTTTTTTAGTTAATTTAGTAAGTTTAGTTTAATAAGTTAATTTAGGATTTATTTTGTTGCTTCTTTACCATTTTTAGTAATAAATTACGGAATTATCAATGTTGTATACGTACACATATACATATACATAATCTATTACATGTAAAGCAATCAAAATGTAAACGGAATGAAGGAGGATGGATCTCACGACACAGGGAATCCTAGTGTGAGTTCCAGGAATCAACGCATTCGAATGTAAATTTCTTAAACAATAAATTATTCTTATTCTTCCTTCCTTATATATTATAAAACAAAGTCCTCCGCCACGTCTGTCTGTCGTCCTGTACGCAATAAACTCAAAAACGACTGCACCGATTTTCATGCTGTTTTCACCAATAGATAGAGTAATTCTTGAATAAGGTTTTAGTGTATAATAACCGACATCCACGCGGGCGAAATCGCGGGCATCAGCTAGTATTCTACATAAATAGTGTAAGGCAAAGGACAGCTCTCCAATATACTCGTATTGAATTTACAGATTAACAGAAAATTCCTTGAAAAAAAGCACCCCATATCCCGCACCAATTTCTTACGTTACCTATACAATATATATATCAAACTTATAGATACAGAAAAACCCCCAAAAGAGAGACATTCACGCTCGAATTATCACTATTTGTTGCGAGTGCAAACTTCGCTCCCCATGCAGGTACGAAAAAAACGCGAATCCATGAAAACTTTTACGTAAATAGTAAGGTATGTTTAAAGTTTGTGCCGAGGGTGAACTGATTGTGTTGCAGGCTTTGTTTCTCTTATAGATACGTGTATTTGAGTATCAGAAACGTTTTTGGAATTTTTTATTTTTGGGGAGTAACTTTTCTGTTTTAGCATCAGCTTCATTTACAGCATTTTTTTACTAAACTTATACCTAATAGCTTTCGTTTACTTTTTTTTTGTTTAATAGTGTTCCTCTACTGTTTTTTATTTATACATTTCGATGTCAGATTAGCAGCTCGCAATCAACTTTCAGAATTTCAGAAGCAGCTAGGTGCGATAATGTAGATATAATTTTGTATTTAACGAATGCAGAGTAACGTCGACGTCAAAGCTATATTACATTACTGTCGCGGCCAGCAATTCGGGCATTGATAGACGATCGCGAAAATGTTGGCCGAGGCAAGGCTGCGGCACACTTATGTGAGTCCATCAATGCCTGATTGCGGCCAAGTCTTGTATAGTAATTTTCTCAAATAATGCGCGGAAATTCAAACTGAGTAAATTAAACAATCCAGAATCAATGAAGAATATTGATAATTTTTCACGCGCCAGTGTTCATTTGTTTCTTCTGTACTTTAAACAGCGCTATTTGCAAGCAAAAAATTTTTTTTTCATAATTTATTTCATTGGTTGCCATGTTTTGAAGGTAAAAAAAAAAGTTCTTTCCATTTTAAAATAACACGATAGATATGAGTTTTCATAGTAATTTATTTCGCCGCTAAACACGACATATAATATGGAATTTCTTAATAACATTGCCGGCCGCATATATTTCGAAGAAGGTTGTCAAAATAATGCTCGAAATTTCAAGCATGTTTGAGTTTATAAGAAAATATAATTGATTTTAGGCGCCCCTTACAAAAGATGATTTCGCATGGAGAAGAATAGGCAAGAAACGCCAATGACATCGTCATACTCAAATTCATCTACAACTCAAATGCCTAAGTTACTTTGCTCATATGCTAACATCATTGTATGTGTACCTACTCAAGACCGGAACATATACGATTACTGCATTCTCGCCGGTGTCAAAATATATATATTTTGTTTAAAAAAAAGGTAGGTAGATCATTTGTGCCGTGAGAACAGAGATCGTATTGTCGGTAGATTGAATTACCAGCTTGTGCAAGTTATTTAATTTTTAGTTAAGGCGAGGCTATCAGCTGAACATTATTTTTGCCTTATATAGTCACAAGCACCTATATGTATACACTTAGCAATTTTTTAAAGTGATTTTCTCCCACTATATTCATTGTAGTTTTATAATATAACGATCATAGTATTTTGGAACCCACATTATTATGACATAGGTATCATCTCAAAGTTGCAATCGTTATTCCATGAGAAAATTGTTATTGAATTTTACTGAGTGTATGCATGTTTTTGCTCATCAATGTTAAAAACTGGTATTCCAAAAGTAAACCAAGGGAAAAAAATGACCTTGACCTTTGCAAGGCATTCCCAGAAAGGAGGAAACGGTAATGAACAATTTTATGAAAATTTATGTTCAGGAAATTCGTAGAACCCAAAACAACGCTCCGTTTTTCAATAGGTAACGAATTACTCGTCGAAGATTTAGATTATAATTTGGCCTAATTATAAAGACACCAGAGAACTAACTTGCCTTTATGAGTTGATCACAGTACCATAACAAATCGAGATGACGGTTGCATGGAATACATTGTGGTTATAAAAATATACCGTCTTAATGTTTTAATAAGATTCGTGTTGAAGATAAAACAACATGAATTCTTGTACATTAACTTGATTTCATGGTCAAACCTTTTTGATCGTAATTGATACTCCATTAATGGTTCACGTGGTGTCTAACGAATATTTATCGTTAAGGCGAAAGCTTTAGGGCAGCCCGCGAAATTCAAATTTCTTACGTTTTTCTGCTATTTGCAGGGCAGTATCAGGTTTTATGTTGATCTAAGTATGATTCGCGGTCATAACGAATATTTATTTATAGAATCATAGTAGTGAACCATCCAACCCCAACATGGTTGGGAAAAGGCTAGGCAGATGATGCTGATGATGATGAGTAGTGAACCATCTGTATTAATCTGTGGTCGCAGTTCTATATTCAAAAATACTTCATCATTAATCACAGTTCCACCCGAGACAGACATTACAAATCATAATGAAAAATAATGTCCCTATCTCACCGATTCGAACGCACTTAGTATGGAAATGAAGTCATCAAGCTAAAGCCCGCAATTCAATACAGGACTCGATCGCTAGGGTGACAGTGGTGACGCTCGTCATTCCTACAAATCATGTTTACTGGTTGTCCGAACAACGCGGGGGCAGACTGTCAATAATCGTGTATTGCACCCTTTTGTCTGTGACTCGTTTGGTCTGCTGAATACAGTTTGTCATCGAATGAGGTTTTATGAAAAGAAGTTGTCAAAAAAATTTAAGGGCTAAGTGGATAAAGATGTTATCTGATCTGATTGTTTGTTGAAACTGTATGTACTTCCTGTCACTTGTTCATAAGGGTTCATTAGAAAACCAGCGTCAGACAGTATATTCTGTCTGGCATTAATGCTGAAATGAACCTTTTTGGCGCAGCCGTGCACACACTATTAATCTAAAAACATTATTTTTTATTCTTTATTTTGTTATTTGTATTTTGTGTTTCATGAACTGTGTCTAAATAAACGTTTTTCTTTCTTTCTTTATCTGACAAAATGAAAAAATCCGACTTGTTTGTATGAACATAAGTTTTAACTGATAAAATAATCAATCTTATCCAAGTATTGGTACTAATATTGTATTTTAAAACTATAAGCTTTATTTTATTTATATTTTCATCTTTATTATTATTATCAAACGCTCATTACTCGTTTAGAACTATATATTTATTAGATAACTCCTCTGTCCACTTAACCCTTCAAGTGGGATGAAATCAATGTTAAGTACTAATATTTTTGAATGAACTTAGGTACTGACCACTTTTCCCATTATGGGTGGTAAAGAAACTGTATGAAAAACCGTTAGCTCTATTTTGTCTCAAGAGCCTTCAACTTGAAGACATCAATAAGAATAAGTTATGAACTCATTCTTCTTACGACCTATTTTTTAATTTTGAATAATTATATTATTAAGACTCAAATATAATGTATAAATTAAATAAAACTGTAGTAACAGCAGGTTGTTTCCAAACTGCTGCTGGATGAGCTTTACAGCTAAACAGAAAAAACACCGATGACATTTGAAGAAACAAAAACCGACGTACGAACAAATCTTGACACCGGACATGACAAGCCATCTTCCACTTGACTCGCTCGTGCACCTAACTGAACGGGTCACGAATCGACTCACCTGTTAGTGAATCTCGATGACTCGGCGGAAAGCGCTCGCGTGCTATACAAGTCATTCTATTTGTTTGTAACTGGTTTATACCGGTTACAGGATTACTATGTGTTTTTGTTGTTGCTCTACTATGAATACAACAGGTAGTAATCTTCTGTGTTAGGGCTTTTGAATTATTGTGAAATTATAATGAAAGTATGTATAATAAACTAAGCTGTTGCTGGTCGCAGGTTGCTTTTTTATAAACAGATCTCGTAGGAACTACCTATAGTTAGCTATATAATGTTATATACACATAACATAGCATCACGCCTGTTTTCCTCGAAGGATTAGGCAAAGGTGCAACTATAGTACGTCCACATTTCGCCAGTTATGTTATAACAACAATTTTATATAATATTTTTGAAACTTTGTGTTAATGTGTGTCCAAATATTGAGCGGCAAGAGCGCGGCGGCAACACGCGGCGTTTGCAGGACACATTTCTGCCGCGCTCTAATTAGGACTAAACCGACGAATGTTTGCGCGGCAGTACTGCGACGCATATCCGAGACACGCCGCGCACTTCAGTTGGCATCAGAACTAAAATGACAGCGGTTGCGTGTGTCGTGGCTCTGCTTATAATTCGTCCAAACACAATTACTGACGAATTTTTGCTAGAAATGTTCGTGCACGGCAGGTAGACAGAAGCGTTCGCGCGCGGCAGTCGTCCAATCACAGCACAGCAGGCCGCGCGCGGCATCCGCGCATGATTTCCACTCAATGTTTGGGACACACCTTTATGCGACATGTTGTGTATATTTACCACTCCAGAAGATTCAATTGAACAAAGCGGGAGTCACATACCTGAAACAAAAACATAATAATATATTGGTTTTAGAATAATAATGGTCTAATGTCGTATCGCACTTGTGTTGTTGCATTGTCTCATCATCTAACTATAGATGTAGCTAGTAACTAATACCTACTAATATTAATTCTTTAGAGCCTTAAGGGTTCAAGGAGCAGTCTCAACCCCCGCGATAATTATGAGTTCCAACACCCACAATCAACGACCTCCCACAGCAAAGGAATTATCACGTAGACTGAACAAAACTATCTTCAGTTGGCACACAACAAACAACTGAAAGTCTCAATATTTTTCTTTCAAGTCCAGATGACGGCAATAAAATATAAACAAACAAACTGAACTGAATCAGTAAAACTAAACTAGCAAGTGACGAACTACGTCTCAACAAAGACAAACAGTAGCTTTATTCGCAACAATAAATAAAGCAAGCAAACACATGAGAAATAGTGGGTATACCCTTAGGAGCCCTCATTATTTTAATAGTGTAAACCGCATTATCCAAACTGAAATTAACTTTATTTGCTAAACATACAACCTAAATTCGTTTAGCACGTCGCTTGAGGTATTCAAAAGTTGTAGATCAGTACTTGCCAGCTGAAATTAAACCTTTTGTTGAAAATGTTAGGGTTTATTTCGGTGTTTTGTTTTCTCTGGCTTAGTGGTTGACCGGTAGGGACCGCACACAGTGTCTTGACGCCTACACTAGAATCAAATACGCCTTCGGATCAAGGGGAGACGAATAATTAACGTGTATCAAAGTTTCCTAACTTGGGATTCTAATAAAATATTTGCATGCGAAACTTTTATACGACGTGGTAGATCATTGAGTATGTATGGCGGAGTTGGTGACTTTATTCTTTCAAGACTTACGGACTGAGAAAATGCTGTCTTATGGAATGCTTTTTTTTTTAAACTACAGTATTTACCCTTGTGCCAATAATCTGATGTGCTGATGAGTTATTGAATAGTTTTAATTTGGGTATGTCATTTTTGGGTTAGTCAATGGACAGAAATGTGACTGTATGATGAATATTATTATAATTTTGTCATCCGATTCGGCAGAAAGCGGCTTTTGAGGTTTTTGCACTAACACTTTTCGTTGGACTTGACACCATCTTCATGTACAATTGCCCCCCTTTTTGCAAACACTCCAAGACTTCATATAATAGGTATATGGTGACATCTACATCGCGACATGAGAACTACGCATCTTACTGACGTCACGCAAAATCCTGCATCGTGCAAGCAGAGTTTATTGCGCAAACAGCGTTTATTGCGCAAACAGCGTTTACTGCGCAAACAGCATATATGTATACAACGTCCCGACTTCAAGCGTCGGGCAATAACCCATCAGACACACCCGCCTGGTCGCAGGATCCACCTTTTTCTATGGAAGATAAGTAAAGTTTACACCCTGTTCCTCGTACCTCTATAGGTATTTCTTAATGCCACAACCAATACGGAATACGCAACAATCTCATTTTAACAGTTCAGCAATAGATTAACCTCATATCGATAGCACTTCAAATACCAAATCGCCTACGTCCTTACTAAAACACAGATATAAAATCACTAATAATGATATCAGAATGAGGCATAAATAGGTTATCGATACATTAAGACCACCCATCTCTTCAGTATATTTTATTTCTTCGACTAAGTAGTGGTGGCCACCGGTAACGTAATTATTCGGTTTTATTGTAAACAGCCGGTTTGTTTGTATGTATAGTGTCGGATTAAACCGTCAAAACACAGTTGAAACGTAATTAGATTTAATGATGTTGAATTTGAAGCTGTATCGTGCTAGCAGGATTTAGATTTCAGTGATTTGTAGGTGGTTGATTACGGTTTTGGATGACAGTAATTTGATATTCGATCGACACGTGTTTTTATGTGTTCGAAGGATTTAATGGTACCTACTTATTGGTTTTTATTTGACATTCGATTTTCGGTGTTGATTTCCTTACAATTTGGTATAGGTAAGTACGTATTAGATGAGGACGTTGATACTCATTTCCTTGTAAATAGGTATAGTGTTACTTTGTGTGGGATCTTTTATTGTTATAAAATTAATGTTATCCAATATCTTATTGTATTATTTGCCTATTAGACGGTGCTACATTGTAACCACAAAAACTAAGAAATAAATATGCTTTTTCTGGTCGCACCTCGCGGTTTCACCCGCGTAAATCTCGATCCCGTGGGAATATCGGGATAGTGGGAATATCTTTTGTACTAGGTCATGATCAACTTATGAGCCTAATTTCATCTAAATCTGTTCACCCGTTTTAGCGTGAAAGATAGGCAGACGCTACGATTTTTCTCGCCCTATTAAGAATAATACAATAAATTACAAAAGTAGATGGTACAGTCACGAGCAAATTTACGTATACACTTAGCAAAATTCAGTAACCATTTTTTCGTGGAATAACGATTGCAACTTTGAGATGATACCTATTTCATAATTATATGGGTTCCAAAATACTATGTTCGTTATAACATGAAATTACAATCAATACAGTAGGAGAAAATCACTTTTAAAAGTTCCTAAGTGTATACATATTGGTGCTCATGACTGTACACAAAGAAATTCGAATAAATTCATAATATGTACCTCCTGTGTGCAGTTTCACAGACGTAAGTCACTGGTTATTGCGGTGTGTCAACCGCCTTATTCGCCGTGTGCCGTTAGCAAAACAATAAACATTAAAATATATCAAATAGTTTTATTGCACAGGTTTGCTGTGTGGTCTTGGATAGTAATGGTAACTCGGATTTTAGGTAGATTTATATATTAAATAAATTTGAAAGGCCTTTATTTTCTTTCTTTTCATGTGGTTAGTGACTAACTTGGTATCGCAGTTTTTATGCTGCCCATGGGCCTGGGCCTCTGACCTTCACATGCCGTCGAGAAATATCTCTCAGGTTTTCTCACGATGTTTTCTTTCACCGTTTTTAATTTTTATTGCTTTGCTACCTTGTTGGCTGGCAATATTTTTACCACCGCAGGAGTTAAGAAAAAGCATCGAAATAAACATTTTTCTGCAGTCCGTACTGAAGTAGCTCACGTCGTCAAGGAGGAGCCGCCGATTAAGGTTATCGATTCCGTATATGGCCACTTGAATATTGTCAGCAGTTTGTAGATTATGTGTAGCTACTCTTATAAAAGCCTACGGGGGGAATATTTGCGCATTTTTATTAAGATATCAAGAGATTTTTAGAGGTGTCCACCCAAGACTGTTCGGCACTTTATATAGCACGCTGTGACGTAAGCCAAGATAAATCATAAGGCAAGTAGGTACAGATTAAGGTTCGTGTACTTTCAGTATCAAGTAAAGTAGGATAAAATTGTCCCTAATCTTAAAAAAAAAATAAAGTAATCAAAACTAAAACCCAACTACGACTAAAAAGGTATAAACAAGACACCACAGACAGACAAATTAAAAATCCGGAGTTACACGTGTTAGGGCATAAATCGAACAGATTACGTGTGACTCCGGATTTTTAATTTGTCTGTTTGTGGTGTCTTGTTTATACCTTTTTAGTCGTAGTTGGGTTTTAGTTTTTATTACTTTAATTTTTTTTTAAATTCTTTTGGCATTATAGTATATATATTTTTGAAATGTGCTTAATGAGCACATTTCAAGAATATATATACTATAATGCCAAAGCCCTTTCATTTGATACCCAACATGGTACGATTATACAAATTTTATGTCCTGTAGAGGGTGCCATTTTTAATTTAATTTAATGTGACGCCACACATCCTATAACCAGCGGACGATCAAGATGCTTCTAACGATACCTCATTTGTCAAATTGTGATAAGTGGTTTAGAAGATAGAAGAGAACAGATGAACATACTTACATACATACATACATACATACATACCGGTTAAAATCATAACCCTCCATTGTTCTTCGCCGTAGTCGGGTAAAAAGGAGGTATTATTATGACACGTCATCAAAATGCTATCTACATGTTTATGGCAACTTTAATCCTACCATCTCTCTCTTCTCGTACTTAAAAAACGTTCACATTCAAGTCGCCATCTGTCATACTTGTCAAAAATGTTGGTAAATTGAATATATTTTTGAGACATTGTGAACGAGATGCGAATGCGAACGTTCTTAAAAATTACGGGAATTGCCGCTCAGATATTTTAATGTAATCTTCGTTCAAATATCTTTAATTTTAATGAAATCAATGAATAATTTAATTAGTATGAAATCAATGTATCTATAACTGAATTTTTAAATCTATCTTTTGAATGAACAACCATTATTGATGCATTTGAATGATGGACGTTGAATTAGGACGAGTAATGATGTTAAGGTTAAATAAATATGGAACCAACATTAAATATTGTACCTTATAGGTATGTGTTAGGTTTATAATAACCATAAGAACTGATATTTCACCTGTGACAAACAATAAATGAATTTGAATTTGAATCTTTCATCGACGTCAAAGTGTCCTTTTGTATTGTATTTATTTGTATAGTTAGTCATTTAATTTATTATCTAGTGTAAATAATTAGTTGTGTAAATAATAGTACACACGGCTACACATCAAGCTATACATTTCCAGTATAAGCGGACCTCGCATTGTACGGAAATCATTTACAATGCGAGATCAGCATAAACTGAAAATGTATAGCTTGATGTGTAGCCGTGTGTACATAAACTTTCTGTCAAATTCAAACTTAGCTCAAATTCTATCACAGCTATATTACATATGTACTTACTTACTACTTGTTCACTATTTATATAAATAATATTAAAAAAATTACTAGGAAAAAATTAGGTATAATTTAACAAATGGCACGAAGATAGCTGTAAAAGTAAAATACTGTGGCACAGTTATCAACGCCGAACACAAAATACATGGAAGATATTTGTTCCAGAAAGTTTTGGTGTACAAGAATGTTCTATTTGTCAATCTAGTTGAAAAAAAAAACCGGCCAAGTGCGAATAGGACTCGCGCACGAAGGGTTCCGTACCATTATCTATAAAAACGGCAAAAATATCACGTTTTTTGTATGAGGGTCCCCTTAAATATTTATTTTATTATGTTTTTTAGTATTTGTTGTTACAGCGGCAACCGAAATACATCATCTGTGTCACAAAATGTCAACTGTCTAACTATCCGGTCCATGAGATACAGACGGACAGACAGACAGACAAACAACGGAGTCTTAGAATTAGGGTCCCGTTTTACCCTTTGGGTACGGAACCCTAAAAAGCGATTAAACATAATCTATGGCTGTTTCCCATCACGTGTATTATAAATATTATAATTAAACAAAATCGCTTTCTATTATTGGTATTGACGCATTGACTCCAACCTTCTATTGTTAACATTAGTGAACGCACAACATCCTCACGAGGTGTGAGTTAGGATTACCATCATTTTGCTGGATAATATCAGGACGCAGGACTTTTGTTTGCTTTAGAGTCAATCTGTCTAGCCTTTTTCCAACTATATTGGGGTCGGCTTCCAGTCTAACCGGATGCAGCTGAATAACAGTATTTTACATAGAGCGACTGCCTATCTGACCTCCACAACCCAGTAACTGGGTAATACGACATCCCTTGGTAAGACTGGTTGTCAGACTTTCGGGCTTCTGATGACCCGTAAGGACTGTCAAATATCCACGAATAACAGCCGGGACCAACATCTTACCGTGCTTTCCGAGGCACGGAGGAGTATCGGTATGTAAGGATGGTCACCCATCCACGGACCAACCCCGGCAAACATAGCTTAACCTGATCAATCGACCCATGCGGCTGTTATTACTCAGCCACGAGCTTTTGTTTGCTTTAGAGTGACTTAGAATAATGTTTGCAGATGAATATCCGAAATGAATAAGATGTACAGAAACAGTTCAAGCATCAATCGATTAGCAAAGACGCTGCTTTGAAAACGGCAATGATCTCATAGGTACTCTGAAATAACTGACACTTCATATTTTTTTATATTATTTTTATGCTTATCAGATAAGACGGTAAAGTCATTATCACTTTGAATAGCTTTCGTATAAGTACGAGTATAATATTTAATTTCATAAATTGAGTTATTTTAAAGCCCCTTCCTCACTGGTCGGTACGTCAGCGGTGCAGGATCAGCATGCTCGATAAACTCGGTACCGAAAGCTTACCGAGCGTCTATATGTCAAGGAGCGTTTCCCGATTGCTCGATATACGCGGGAGCGGGGCGGGATCGTTTCGGTTTACCGCATCTCGGTAGAAACATCCAATGATGTCTCACATCACGCGTTTTACAGCATGCTCGGTATACTCGGTATCGAAAGCTTACCGAGCGCCTATATTTCAACTGCTTACCGACCAATGAGGAAACATGAAAGAAATGCAGTATCGTTTCGGTATACCGAGCATATTATACCGAAACGACACCGCACCGACCAATGAGAAAACGGCCTAACGTTTATATGAAAAATAATAATGTTTTTTCTTGAATCCTAACTAATATTATGAATTCAAAAGTGAGTTTATTTGTTTGTTACGCTTTCACGTTAAAACGGCTTAACGGATTTGGATGAAATTTGGCACACGGGTAGACCATGAGCTGGAATAGGACATAGAGGATACTTTTTATCCCGGTGATACGTTCCCGTGCGATGGTTTCCGACCTCAGCGCGGGCGAATCCGCGGGCAAAGTAAAATAAAAGAACAAAACAGTTTTGCTAAGTCCCATCATAATTCCGTCCTGGCAACCCTACTAAGCGTGACTTGCTACCTTCCGCACGATAATTCTCGCTTCCTGCGGCCACTGCAAGTCATCGTAGGGGTGAAATGATTAGAAATTAGTGCCTATTAGTAACCTTTTCTAATATTAATGCAGTTAGATTTATTTCATTGAGGGTTACTTTAATTGCCCTGTTGCGGGCGTCGACCTGTGTCTCAGAAAACTTGGTTGAGTTTACTTTTCTTAGAAAGTTTATAAAATAAATTGATTATTTATTATTTAAAAAAAATCTGGCTTTTGCCCGCGGCTTCGCTCGAGTGGATGTCGGAAAATATCCCACGGGAACGTACGTACTAACGGGGCTAAAATAACCCTATATGTTATTCCGGGTTACCTGTTTCTGTGTGCCAAATTTCATCCAAATCCGTAACGCCGTTTTTTCGCCAACGCGGTACATACATCCAGACAAACGTACAAGAATTCCAAAAACTATATTTTCTGTATCAGACTCATTCCCACACCTCCTCGTAGCAATTAATATGTACTGTTTTTCAAAAATATTCAATGTTCCTACAGTTTTGACTTCATAACTATTTTATTATACCTATGTAAAAGTATGTAGGTATCTAATGTAATAGACATAATAAGACAAGCCAAAACAAGACCGCGACACAAAAAAATCACATTGCCTTTCAAATGTCCTGAAAATATCAAGACACTACTTATCTACCTCACTACTATCTGCGCCGGTCAAAAGGTTACATTACACTTTCAGCTGAATTCGAAATAAACCGAGAGAAAACTTTTCATTTGAAATAGGCTTTTGCAGGCACTTACTTAGGAAAGATCATGAATTTAGTAGCGAGAAAGAGATATAAAGAGGTTGCTCAGACCAGACTTCGAACAACTAAAGTTGGAGCTTCAATCTATAATATAATAGGTTTATGAGTTATGAGACTTTTTAGCTAAAATATTTGGTCAGATTCTCGACATAATGTGAGGTTATTTTGATTTGGTAGGTAATATAAATGCATACAACCTTTTAAAATAATAATTATGTTTGATATTATTTTATGATAGCAACGTGCCATAAGCAAGAAAACCTGTCTTTTTACATTTATTTGACTTTTTAACCGCTCGTGGCTAAGTAATAATAGCCGCACGGGTCGATCCATCAGGTTAAGCTACGCTTGCCGGGGTTGTTCCGTGGATGGGTGACCATTTGTACATACCGAGACTCCTCCGTGCCTCGGAAAGCACGTTAAGCCGTTGGTCCCGGCTGTCATTTGTGGATCTTTGACAGTCGTTACGGGTCGTCAGAAGCCAGAAAGTCTGACAACCAGTCTTACCAAGGGGTATCGTATTACCCAGTTACTGGACTGTGGAGGTCAGATAGGCAGTCGCTCCATTTAAAATACTAGTATTAAGCTGTATCCGGTAAGACGGGAAGCCGACTCCAACATAGTTCAAAAGGGTTGGTAGATTGATTGAACCACCCCCAAACCCAAGATCTTTAAAACATCAAATCCGACTTTTCCTTCAAAGCCAACATTACTATCGACGATCAGTGACCACTACTAATTGCCTCACTAATCACCCCCCGTATCTCGACTTGCGACACGGTGCACTGATCAATTAAACAGAATGCGAAGCTCGCTCGACTCACAACTCGATTACGTCGCATCCCAGCCGCGTTTTAGAAAGTAATTCGAGTAGACTTTCGCCACTACGTAACCGTATTAGGGGTTGATTTCGGAATTTGAATTTTGTAGCGCATTTAAGTGTTGTAGTGTATAATTTATAATGGTAATTTTGTATTCATGGAGTAAAAACCTTTACAGGTAGCTCGTTATTCTTGTAAATGTTGGAAGCGTCGTCGTCGGGAAATACCAGCAGCTCTTCAAACAAAAATATCAATAACAAATAACATCATGGATATTGGTTGTTCCATGGAATGCTCTCTTTATGTTTACACCAAAATCAATTGATATCAATCAAAGCAATATAGTTATCAATACAAAAACGAAAACAACAAAAAATACGCTCAAAAACGATTTTTACTTTGTCATACTCGGTTTATATCAGTAGTAGAAATTCTGTCACTGCAGCACTTATCCCGCACGTAGTCTCCCACTATAATTTACATTTCCCCTCAAGAAATACAAACAAACAAGATAACAGAATAAAATCAAAAATAGCACACAAAGAGAAATAGAAAGGGACGAATTTATCGAGCCATTACGACCACGACTGGCGGCATTCATGTGTCAAAGTTTGAAATAACAATACAGATGCATGCTCGAAATGTAACGAAATTGAACCGTCTGACTTGCTATTTGATTCGCCACTTAGCTGGTTTAAGTGTTCTGGATTTGATCACTTATGGCTGATTTTTCTAACGTCAGATATTTTTTAACCGTAGAATAAAATTGACGTCTGATAGTTTTTGTATGGAAGAACTGTCAGAAATTTAAAATGATTCCTCGAAAAATCGGCTGTTAGGAGGTTTTTAGGTGAAATTGACAGGCAAATAGAAACAGCATTTTTTTTTAAATAATATTTGCCAGTTACCTACTTACATAATTTGGGAACAAGATCTAATCTTCAATTAATGTAAACCTCTTTTATCTATGGCAATAATTTTTTTTGCTTATTCTTGTTGCTTTAGTCTTCAAAACAAACCTATCCTTATGGCACAGGTACCCGCAAAAATTATGTAAGGTAGACACACGACACTATGTTCTCGAACCTTACCATCACTGCTTATGGAAAATCATGACCTTTATACCTCAGCCAAATGTAGCTTCGACCCTTCCCAGTGTTGACATCGATTTATTGCTCACTCTGTTAAGGCAACCAGCCTTAAAGATAAGTAGATAAATAACCTCCAAGTACCCGTTAATGTCTCGCAGATAAAAGGCGGCTCCAAGAACCACATTCTCTTAGAAGTTGTTACCAAAGACAAGCCTGCTCCTGCAGAATAACCAATTTAATTCACATTTCTCCATATTTGGCCGCATTATAGCCGACCAGTCGACAATACTGCATTGTACCAGTAACTTAATCCGATAGGAGGAACTCAACCAATTCAGGACCTTTAACCACTAAAAATAAAGATCAATGTTAACTGAAGGGTGCAGTCGACGGCGCCTACGCAAGAGTGTCGTATGACTATTTTTAGCGTCGCCCAAGAAGTTTTATTTGATTGCTACACAACACATAGTTGTTGGGATTTGTGTTTCAAATAAGTCATGTTTAAAAATAACAATGCGATAAATTCCTGAATGGGAAAAGCTACGAATAAAGGTAAATGTAGGAATCAATAAATAATGGTATCAACGACTGACTGCGCCAGAAACGACACCACATTTTGCCTTACTAAGCGACATCAAGTACCATAATCCAACAATAATTGTTTGGGTACCTCTAACTGGCACGAACGACACCCATAATCGTATACTATATCGATTAATTTATCGATTCTGACACCTTAATCTTTTAGGAGTTATCTCAATTTCAGGTCTGAGCTATTTACCGATTAGTCTTATCTTCTAGCTACTTGTACAATTCGCACTAATGTTTTGTCATAAATATGGTAATCGTGGTAAATAATTTGCAATCATTTATCGCAATCTAGTTGAGAAACAATATTTTGAACTCGAGTGTGTTTACCATAGTTTCACCACCGCCCGGGGCCATAAGTTTGAACTTATTTTGTTGAAATACTTGGTTACGTTTCAAGGAACGTAATATGCGAAAAGTGGTTACTTTCTGAATTCTCAAAAACAAATAGTCTGTTTTATCCGTCAAAAAGTCTCAGCACAAGTCCCAATCCATTTTGTCTTCCCGAAATCCGTACGTCACTTTATTAATCCATGGGAAATAATCTCCACCTGGGCCGGTCACATCCGGCGACGGGATTTTCCATTTCCACCCGGTGTCTACCACTTCCGGGGGGGTAGTGGGGAACATGTCCTTACAAGTTCTCCTATTCTTGTGATTCTATGCTCACGTTAGCAATCAGTCGGCATTGTCCGGCCACGTTCGATAATTTTCGTCGCATGCATTTCGGGATGAGCACTCGTTTTTGTGTTTTGGGTCTGTGTGGCAAAGCGATTATGGATTGGGCTGTAACGTAGGAATAATGCATGTTCATTACTTGTACCTACTTTCCTTTTTCGCTGCAGTATGTGAATGAATAAATTATTAATATTTGTTCTTTCTATACCAAGAAATTAATAATCTAGCCATCTATTTATGTAGGTAACTAAATAGAACAATCGTAACCAATTACACTGTATAAAACTAACTAGTGGTACTTTCAAGCTTTAGTTCTGCTTATTTCTTAATAAAATGATAACGTTATTAGGCAGTCACTGTGTTCTAGCTAAATGCAAAGGACTTTCTCAGAATCTGAATCTAAAAACGACTGCCGTATTATGAACTCCAGTTGTTAACCCAAGAATTCCCACTATTGAGCTATTCTCGTAACATCTTAAAAGAAAGAATCCACTGGCAAGTGTTCCGAAAAAATATTTTCTTTAGAAAAAAAGAAATGAACGTAAAAAAGCCGGGAGAAAACTAGCAAATAAGCCGGCTGGCTTCCGGAGACGTAAATATAAAAATAAATGAAAAATATATTATATCAACATTTTCGGGGGCGTTAAATTTGCATTTTAATGGAGATCCACGCGTAGGTAACAAGTTTAACTAATAGCCGTGAAATGAGGGGAGGCGGAATGGGCGGCCGGGGCACAGTGGTGCCTTTGTTCAGCGTCGGGCCAAAAATGTCATAAATTCAAAAAGGTTTACTGTCTTTGTCTTATGAGTTCACTGTTTATGAGTGTAAAGAAAACCTGTGTGGACATTCTTTAACCTTTATGAGCATACTTTGTTTTTAATGAGTATGATATGAGTATAATTTTTAATGAATTTGATTGGATTGATTGATTGATAGGTACCTATCAAAAGCGAGTAATCCAATCGAATTTAATACATGGTCGGGAATTCATTTACTGTAGGTAGGTAAGTGATGTCTTATAGTTTTCATATTATTTAAATTTTGGTAACGTTTAGTTTATTGAACGATATTTGATATAATAGAGAACAACACAAATAAATGTAGTGGTATCCCATTTTATGCAGTTATTGCTTAAACTTTTACATGAAAAACAGTCTACAATTATTTCGAAAAAATTAAATAACTATTTTAAACCAGCTTAAAAAAAACAAAATATATGTAAGTACTCATGTATATACCATAAAACCCAATCCCGCAAACCAAATAGCCTAATCCCGCAACCACAGCAGCGTAACGGGTCAAGTTTCTTTTCAACGTAAATTTCCTTCATATCCTACGAAATACAAAACATTGTTGAGATACAGTTATTATGGGGGACAGTGGTACACTAGTAATCCTGGCTGAACAATCGGCTACAGCTCGCTCCGCGGAATATGGTACTAAATAAGAAGCGAGAGCGCTCTCTTCGTGTGTCAAAGACTAAGTTGATGGAGAGGTCAACGGTGAGCTGGTTTGTTTTAAGCCTATATTGGTTTGAGCGTTGTGAAGACAGACCCGTAGGCTGCCATCAGACGGGCTGCATTTCAACTGAATTCTTGCTGTAATACTCGTAATGTACTGTAACTGTATTCAAACGGCAAATATGCAGTTGGAGTGCAGTTGAAATGCAGTCCGTCTGCCTAGAGCCTTATACCTACTTACTAATCAAAATCCTAACATCTTTTTTAATTAATTACAAGCTTATGCCCGCGGCAGGCATCGTCCACGTGGAGTTCGGAAAATACCCCAAGGGAACGTACTGCCGGGCTAAAGAGTGTCCTAGCATCGTCCTGTCATGGTCTAGTCATGTTTCATCAAAATCCGTTCAGCCGTAAAGGCTTGTAATGGTTTGCATTTATGAAATTAGTATGGAAGTAGGTACAAATTGTTTTTTGTAAAAATAATTGTACGTACTACTGTCATTGTACTAAATAAATATTTCAAAGATATCTAATATTAACTCAGCTTTAAGATCCATAGCTAAATTGACTTTTTTTTAACTATGCGTCCATTAATTGATTGCGGCTTACTTATTCATCAGAATTTTTTATTTTTAAACATGTGACCACTACATATTATGCTTGTAAACAAGAGACTCTTGAATATTTACTACCATACCGGTAATTGATATCGGATTAGATTAACATACTGAATTATAATTTCCGTTTGCAAGATAATCATGAAGGTATAACCATAAAATCATAAAACACCATAGAATCATTTTAATAAAGCTTTAACGAAATAATAATAGTGAAAGACTCAACCAATATCACTCTACTATAGTAAAGTAACCTCGATTCTTACTAAAACTTTATATGCCATTGCAATAACAATTATGCCTTGTTAAACAGTAGATACCAAACATTACTCAACCATAAACATTTAATTTCGAAGTGACGAAGCGTTACAAGTCAGCGAGTCATTCTGTCCTTAATTCAAACCCATCCATCAAAGCTCTGTCAGCTCTGTTCCAATAATCTACGGCTCGTCGCCACATAAAGCTGTCCCAGCGTTATCTTGGCATATTGCATACCGTGCGGACGCATATGATAAGTGCATAACCCGAACGTTTGTTGGAAAAACACACTTTCATCGTGGAAAGCACCCCGAGACGAACTTGTTTTTCCACTAGATGTTTGTGTTTACATTGCTTGGGTGAATTTGTCTTGTGGAAAAGGGATGTAATATGGGAAATATGTTTGTTGGTATGGAGTTTATATTGACGGCTTCTTTTATGGTGTTGGGAAATATGAGAAGATTAAGAATTTAACACTATTTCTGACGACCTCGAGATTATCCTAGTAACTTAAGGAAGGCGTTTGCCATGTATTGACATTACTATATAGTATGGACTATGAGCGTGAGGGATGAAAGAGTTCACCTGTGTCCGTGCACACACTTGTGCACTATACTATCCACCGCGCCGAAGGCTGGTCGCCGCTGAGATTGGTCGCCAGGGCTGAAATTCAGTCTGGAAGAATGTTTATTTTAGTATAGACTAGATCATAGATATAATTCTATGGGATAGATAGTTAAAATTATATGGTACTGCCATGGTTTCAAACAGTGAGGAAAGCAGGAAAGCACTGTTGTTATAAACTGACTCTGTATTCTTGCACCCTTTTCCAATCCAACAAACATACACCCCATCAATAAACAAGCACTATCCATAGTCCTCACAAAACAAAACACAGATAAAATCTACACTCAATAACCAAATCAATTCAAGCTTACACTTTACATAATCATCATACCAGCGATAAATTCTCTTAATCTTAAACATGGCGCATAAACAAGAAAAGTCGTGAGTCACGTGACCTCGCCAGTCCGCCACAAAAGCTAATTGTATGTATGCGTTTAAGAAATTCGCAAATAAATAAGTGTCCCCACCCACTCGAAGTCCGTGTGGTCAGAATGAAACACTCTCAGTGCTTTATTGAAATTATTGTGGTCCAGTAATGATGCTAGGAGATAGATTTTCTCCTGTCATTGTGTGGAGAAAACTATCGAAGCTGGTTGATCCCAAATAGGAATTAATTTACCATCATCTGCCTTTTCTTTTCCCAACTATGTGTTGGGGTTGACTTCCAGACTAACTGGATGCAGCTGAAACCAGTATTTTACGCGAAGCAACTGCTTTCCGAGCTCTACAATCCAGTAACTGGATAAAATTATACCTCTGGATAAACTATATGTCCGGTTTTCAGGATTTTCAGTCTTATGGCTAACAAGGAACAAACTATACGCCTCCGTTTCTTTAATTGTGGGGGTCGTAAAGTCTTAACTCGAATTGATTAGTCTAATAAAATTCAAGTGCATATTTTAGGTACGCCTAGCTTTTTGCATACGTTACCAAATCCGACCTTACATTGCATTTACCTGCATGAACCCCCTGCGTGGAAATTTAGCGAGACGACAGGCCAGACGTACTATGATTTGATTAGCAATAATTTGATAATGGTATGCTGCTATATAAGTACCTCTGCCTAGGCTTGCGGGCAATACTGACGTGATGTTAAGTAATATGTATTAAAAAAAATCAGTAAATGCGGTACTATACATACTCGTATATACGTACTACTTGGCTTACATGTTTTTCGTTATAAATGCATTTTATTGAAATATATTCCATGTTCACATTTTCGTAATAAGAATTGTAAAGCTATGTTTCATTTAAACTATTTTATTATAGTTTAATAAAACTTCCTGGTTATAAAAGTTTTTCAGCATTCAGCGGAGTCATGCCAATGCGTGCCTGCATACATAAAAACTAACTAATAGGTATTTTAATATTGCACTAAATAGAAATCGGTAGGTGCTTTACTAAAGTTTGCCGTTGAAAATACTTAAGTATGAAAACGTTTTTATTTTAACATCACTTTCAAGTTGCACGCAAATAAGTTGGTTTTGTTATCATTAAAGTGTATTTAGAATTAGTTTCGTCATGCAGTCTTCGAATTGATATTAACTTTCTTGCATAGCTTAGTTAGTTACTCAGTATTCTAATTAATTATAGTCGCAAAATTTATTGCCAACATAAACAAAAATAAATATATTAAAACTAAAAAAATAAAGTAATATGACTGAGACTAAAAAACATTGAAAAAAGCTTAGCTTCTCAATAGTTTCGCTTCAGCTACACCACCGCAGTTTTAAGCACTGACAATTTATTGCGCACGCAATTACAACATGGCGGACAAAAATTACAGCGCGCATGCGCGACAAAAGGCTGTCAACCGGCGCTTGCGCTCCGGTGACATATTTACGATTTTCTTTGTTTTATTTAATTAGATATCCCATGTCTGTTTAAATGGAGTTTCCTTTGATAAAGGAAGGGAATATTGTTTTATAGTTTTCAATTTAGCTCGTTCCATTATCAGTTAAGATAATTTATATTTCGCAAAAAACTGTCTGTAGAATTCTGTTCGATTGCTATTTTCCCTTCACTGAAGACGTAGATAGCAATAATTTACAGTTACCTGGTAATTTTTTCAGATTTTTATCTATATAGGAATAAAGAACCATTATCACATTTCAAAAGCCACAATTCCTGCTACAGCTTCCACTTGCAGACTCCTCCTTTTATCAAAACAGAGAAACATACAATATTTCTCGTATCGTATAAGTAGCATCGAAATCAAAGCTGGTTTCCACTAAGTAAAGGCTTTGAATAAGACAATACACCTAGTACTTTATTGCATATTATTACCTGTAATACTCATAAACCGTGTATTGGTCGTTATCTGCGCGCGAGTCACGAAACAAGACAGATTGTTGGAAGGAGATGATCTAGCGCACTTGGACGGGAACAATGTTGCCAGCTTGATATCTCTAGGATTTATATTCTGCGATTCTCCGTAATATTCAAATAGAGGTTTATTGTTTGATGTGCTTTACTTAGTATTCAGTTTATGTTCAGCGATGCTCATTAAAATAATTGGTTTAGACATTTTGTTAATTGAGTAATCAAAGGCTGGTTTCGTTCAAAATTGATAAAGTCTGCTTTATCAAAACGCAATTCCAGCAGAAACAAAAATTGCCACCGGTTTCTGAAAGAATGTTCTGTTAAATATGGAAAGTATAATTCTGTTCGGTATTGACCAGTCACAACAATAAAAAGTTAAAACAGTTTATTTATAATGTAATACAAAGCATTCTATATCCCCCTCAAAGTTTACGACGCCACTTGACGTAAAACAGATGGTTCCAACAAATATGTATGGTATAAAGTGGCAAAACAGACGTTTAGTCAGGGCGGATACACAGACACACACATCAAACCGACATCAATTTTGGGAAGATTTTTGTCTCCATTGAGTGAATGAAATGAAAAGAGAAAAAGTATATACCTTCACACAAGTTGCAAAGAGCGCTGGAGCTGAATAATAAAAATTAGTTTTACTAATCAGAACTAAAAAATATGTTCAAGTTTTTCCTAGCGGGTAGATAAAATTATGAAAAAAACTTAGTATTTTTCACTGCTGGCGTATTAATCTTGCCCGTCTTGCTGACTGGTTAAACTTTTCGCTGGCATAGGTACCTACGCTATGCTTCTATAGCATAAGAGAAAGGTTGAATTAAATAAGTTGCATCACAAAAAAACTAAATCTAAATAAAAACAAGCCAATTTCTCTAACTAAAAGCTTTCTCAAAGCCTAAATAAAAACCCAGAAATAGAAGAGAAAAATCAAAACCTTTTTACCGCCGTACCATATCACCGCAGCTCATATACTTATAATATCCCTACATAAATCATACTCAGCCTAATATTTTGGTAGTCGCGGTACAAAGCAACCACAAGTTGGTCAATCCGAAGTAGAACTAGGTTCGTTTATTTACTTAGGAACCGTTTGGAAACCACATGTTGTGTTGTTTAAGAGCCAGACAACTTTGTTTTATACGGACGAATTCGCGATGTCATGTTGGCTTTAAAAATTACGGGGTCGGCAAATAGTTTGAAGAGGTGTAATAAACCCACATTTCGCCAGTTATGTTCTATATCCCAATCTAGACTCCCGGCTGCTGGAAGAATTTGTTAAATGGATAAACCCAATGACAAATTCGCTGACACAAGGACTGGATCCAGGACCCCACGCTCAGGTATTGTACTTCCAACCACTACAAGACCAATGATTCAATCAGTAAAAACAGGTGTTTTTTTGAGGCCTGCATCATATAAAGTAAATAAATTGGCCCGCGAAGTAAATAATGAAATAATGTACACTACGTCTTTCTGGTATCATCCGAATATTTCAGTAGGTTCTCGTGGATATATAAAATGAAATGCATATTTATGAAACATTTTCCGATAGCCGTAATTTGTTTAAAAATACCTACTTAATGAATAACAAAGTTTCTCTGTAAATTAAATACAGTCCCACAACAAATAAGCCAATTATTTACAATATTATTTCTAGTATTTGAATCCAATTTAAACAACCGCATAATATTAACGCAGCCATACATTAATCAGGTCGGTAAAAATGTATGGTTTTTAAAGATCAATTTATAAATTAACAGTTTTATCAGGTCAGTAATTCTAAATAAATAAGTGGAAAATATTTTATCCGTAAGCTCCTGTACTATATAACTCGTTTCCCCACTGACTCACGTCATGTCAAGGTCGCGACTTCGATTGATGATAAGCAGACTAAATTCCCATGATTATACTCTTGCGTAATTATAAAATTAGACTTCATTTCTTGCCATGTAGAGTCTATTTTGGGATGAAAAGGAGCATCTGACAAATTAGCTGGGAATCGGGAAACCATGTTTAAAACAGCTGTTCATTATAGTCTATGTTTTTAATAGACTTTATTTTTACAGTATGAGAGTTGAGTTACATTTGACATTTCGCACGCTCATAAAGTTTTATAACTATCGGTGACTTAATTCTCAGTGTATGATAATTTATGGGTTCATTGACATACCAACCAAGGACCATAATATTTACATTACGGACTAGACTTCGATAATTGAAACATTTTATGGGCGATCGATTTTTATAGTTTGGAACATAGATGTTGGAAATTTGGAGGCAAGGCAACAGCCTGGTCCATCATTAAATTTTTGGGTAAGATTTAGAACTCAGATGCCGTTTACTTCAATTCGCGGGCACTATTTATGATTACCGAGTTGATGGTATATGCTTCCAATAAAAGGTCAGTCGTGGAGTCATAGTAACTTTGATCAGACTGCAGACAAAGCACTCAATATAGGATTTGAATCTGGCTCAAAATAGCAAGGCTTGCTAGATATGGAGTAGTTCAAAAGGAGGTGTCAAATTCAATTGCTTACTCAGAGCTAACTTTTAACTAGGTTCAAAGGAACCAAACCTAGGAAACTTCTGCACTTGAGTCTAAACAACCCAAAAAATATTTAAAAACTTGGACCCTATTCCGTTCCGCTCGTTACAATTCCACGCCCGTAAGAAACATGTAACTGATACTCGTCAAATCGTGGCCGCTAGAGCGAGACACAGATATCTTGTTCTATTACCGTCTTCCTAAATTGTAATATGAGACCTGATGCTTTGTTTCTTTCTGGTTTGGGTCATAGACAGTGGTTTGTGTACGCTGTACATCGCTGGTTTTCTGGATAGATTTTTTAATGCTTAAATATAGCATGGTGATGATTGAATCTGGCATGGTGAGGCTAAGTGAGGCATGGTGATGCTTAAATGTGGCATGGTGATACTTAAATGTGGCATAGTGAGGCTTAAATGTAGCATGGTGATACTTAAATGTGGCATAGTGAGGCTTAAATCAGGCATGGTGAGAAAGGTGTTCAAACTAGCTAATGGAGTGAAAATTGATAGTCCGAAATTCTTTGGTCCGAAAGCCTGGCCGACTATAAAAGCCTCCTCAATACTCGATAAAATTACATATTTGACAAAAAATTTAGGTCATCATCCAAATAACTTTACAAATAACGCGCAATGTACTGTCAACACCCAAAAATACATCGCATACTGAACACAAAAGGATCGGTTTCAATATAATTGTATTTTCGAACAAAAAAATTGGGCTGACATGCATCAGCGATTTAGTATACCGATGTTATGCTGTCCGTCCGTTGTTGTATAAAATTGATTTTGACATTGTTTGTGGTTGCACTTGTATGTTTACCCGACTGTCCCTACATTGGTGCCGCGCGGGCTTGTGGATTTTTAATGTAGAATTTTGATAAAAGTCACCGGTTTCTTTTCTAGTGATAGTATATAATTATTCGAGATGCCGAAATAAGCGGTAGGTATCCTCGAGATACTGCTTATTGGGGCATCCCAAATAATATTAACTTTTGTTTTGTAAATGCAATAAATAAAAATAATTTGATGTATAATAAGATACATTACCTTAACTGATCCGATGACGTATTTAGGATGTTTTACACGGTAGGTAGTAAAAAGTCATTTACGCAAGAATCAAATTAAATACCCATAGAAACAAACATAAAAACCTCCAAAAACCCAGCATCTAAACCATTTATCGGTCAGCAAAAACATGAACCGAGTTCCCAAGGGTCATAAATAAGCGATCGGGCTCGACGTTACCGCGTCTCATTTCGCCACATTTCAAAATTAGCGCGCGATACCGCGCCAATAAAACATGGCCGACCATCGCTCCAACATAAAACAGTCCTGGATTTATGTATGGTGTAAAATTTTATATTATTCAGCTCCATCTATGAATTGGTTGATACTTTGTTCTGATTGCCTCGTACAGGAAATGCTTTTATGTTTACTGAGATATGGAAATACGAATGTAGTTCGTTTTCGAATCTCTAAAAGGTTTGACTATCCCTCTTTTCACGGAATTACCTACAGTTGCAGCGACAATACGGCAATATTCGTAACGTCTTGACAGTAAATAGCTACATCCAACAATCACGCATTTGCAATTTGTCCTCCTCATCCAATTCCGAATTTAATCGAGAAATTTCCGACAGCAAATGCAACTCAAAATACTACTCTTTCTCTTTCGCTCGCACGAATACGTAAATTAAACGTAACTACATGCAGAAGTTGACCATTTAGTAGCAGGTGGGTGCAAGTTTGTGAATGCACTATTGTAAATCCGCATCCGCATTGCAGCCTCCGTGAATACTTCTGGAACAGGACCGTCTGCTCACCGCAGCCGAATAATTTCCAAACTTGCTTTCACTGGCGCCGAATGTTGAACGTTTGTTGTAGATTTGTGGTTGTGCTGCATAAATATTAGACAAGTAGATCGTTACGGTTGTTCGTTGGTACGTGAGGATTTTGGAGTGTTATAGCACTGGATCTATAATATCAAATACCCAAAAAACTAAGAATAAAATGGCGAATAAACTATCTATCGTTTATTTTAGAATTTTTGGCCCGTTAATAAAAGACTTTTAGACAACTGTCTAGCTTTATTACGACTAACAGTCTTCTTTACGCTTCCAAAAAAATCGGTCACTAAAATGTTGCGTTTACACTCCATAAATAAACAAAAGAGTTGTGTCCAATATTTTACATCGAAAACTTATCAGACAGCCTAAAGACTTCCAAAGACAGACGCGACACGACTTTAGTAGAAAAATTTCCTTGAAGTTTTCATAGAAATTGTTCTACTAGAGTCGCATCGCCCTTGTCTGCGAGAGCCTTCAAACAGAATGTCGACGTTACGAATTTTCAGGCGCGAATAAAAATCTAGTGAATGGCAATGAAACAAAATTTCAAGCGACGCCACAGGAGGTAAGTTATAGCGTCAAATAGAAGCATTATGTACCCAACACGAGCTCGGATGTCGTTAACTGTAATGTAGTTTAAAGTACAATATTACTGTTTTGTAAGTCGGCTAAACTTCGCACTTGTTCTTAAAGTTAACTTGGTGTTATAAATATCGTGTGGCCACAAAAGTGTTCTATGGAAAACCTGTTTTTTTTTGTTTCAGGAGAATAGAACGTGGTTTCAAAGTATCATTTTTTTAGGGATGCTAAACCCTCGGAATCGCTAAAAGTAAAGATTCAATTACATTCCACTTTCATTAGCTATTCGAATCATAATTAAGTAGGTACTTATGTGACTATTTCCAACACTTAAAAAAAGTCAGTCATAAAGTCCATTTCGTTCATAAACAAAACAAACAATGTTTCTATTCATTACGAAATTTGTAAAATACTTTAAATAAATACGAAAACTATTTTTGGGGGATTCCGTGGAGACTATTGACAACATTAAAACAGCTATTCCTCCTCATTTATTTGACATTAAATGTAAAAATAAAATGGGCATTATATTTCTCGGTTCTTAAACCGAAAGTGATGCCAAAAAAGGAAGCCATCAATTTTAAAATCGTTACTTCTCTTTCTTTTTTGAATGCCAGAAAGGGATAGGAGAAAAGAAAACTAATGCGACGTCATAGCTAATTAGCGTCAGTTAGTTTTAAGGCGACGCACTCCGTTTTGAAAACCAAATTACTTTTCTATCTTTGGCAATACATATTTTTTTACTAAATTGTCGTAAAATCAAATTATTAGCTTCCAATTTATTTAAATAACAATAATTTTGAAAGAAAAATAAACTGATATTGGATTATCGTTCCAAGTAAATAACCAGTTACAGGGTTCATCTCCAATGAAAGTCCATAAAAAACCAAGGGCTCTGAATTCAGAACTTTTGCTGCACTGCACTTTTGTTGCACACTTTTGCAGCTCTGAACAGCAAATTTTGATTTATTTCGGCAACGAGTAACGCTCTTATTTCAGAGTTCGTTATTGTGCTTTTTTAACAAAAAATATTCATTAAATGTAATATAGTATAAGAACTTCCCTTTAAACAAAGGCCACTTCACACGGCAAGGAGACAAGGGGGACACGCATCGTTAGTCATGATCTTAACTTTTTTCTTCGGTTAAAATGCCTTTTAATTGAGCCCATATGTTTTCAATATCTGATCGATCGGAGATTTGTAGATTGGTTAATACACGCCCGCAGTTTTTTGTTGAGGCTCAGTGAAAGGAAAGAAAGAAAAAAAAACCTAATAAGGTGGATAAATAAAAGATCAACCACCAGAATGACTGATACCAATCAAGTCTTTAGTTCTTTTATAACAGTAACTAGGTATTAAGCAGGTACCATTTTCTGAATTTAATTAATCTAGAAGTAATAAAAGCAGCCTTGAACATTCCAAGAATCTCTCGACCTTAAATAAATTAGTTTATTAATCATAAAAAATAACAATTTAACGTAAAAAAGTTAAAAGTCACAACACTAACAAACCAATTTCCCAAACAATTAACACGCTTTAAATCAAATGTGACGAAACATCCATATTCCATAGTTTTTATCATTTTTATCACAATTACCTTAATTTGACAGTATAGTCGTGTAATAAAATACGTCAGACGCGACACGCGCCCAATAATTACCAACAAACCAGTAAAAAAATGGTTCAAAGAAAGATTTTATCACTTACCTACAACAATAAGTCAAGTTTCACACAGTGAAAATTAAGCAAAAGTCAACCTTATGTCATTAAATTACGGATATTATAAGTAAAACCTGGTGGCAAAATATTTTGGTCGATAGCCCACACAGCAATTTACGAGAATCACGGAGTCACAGATAATTAAATAACAAAAAGAATCAAAAAGTGTTGATTTATTTAGGGTTCAAATCTGATCCCAGTAAAGTTTTACTTTGTAATCACTAGGAATTTTGCAGAGGTTAAAAGACAGACGAAAAAATACGCTCTAAATGTTGAGTTAAATTAGCTTAAGTAAACTTAACAAGGTAAAAATCATGCCCCTCCACCACAGTCGGGTAAAAAAACAGTTAAACTTTAAGCTAAATTAAAAGAACCGAAACGAGTGGCGATACTAAAGTTTGTATCTTCACTCTGAATGATCAGCCCCCCAACGATAAGAAAAAGTTGTGGTATTTTCAAAAGAACATTAAAACAGGTTATGAACAGAACCTAGTACAGTAAATAGATTTTAGGATCTCGAAATTAATTACCCGTGGGTATACAAATGCTACATAATTAGGTATATACTACTAGCGTTACTTTCAAAACGGTGAAGGAAAACATCGTGAGGAAACCGGCATTTCCTAGAATCGAAAATTCGAAGACATTTGTGACATCTACCAACCCGCACTGGGCCCGCGTGGTGGATTACGGCCCACTCCCTCTCAAAGAGAGGAGGCCTGTGTCCCAGCAGTGAGAACATTATAGGCTGATTGCCTATATTATGTTGTTATGTACTAGCGATGGTGCTTAGCACGGTTTTTTCGACTTAGCTAAACATGGAGATTTCTTTATTTTAGTTTAGTTTAATATTAATGCATTTTATCCAGAATAAATTCTCTAAATTATGGTGAAAACCGCATCAAAATACGTTGCGTAGTTTAGAAGAACAACGCGGACACACACACAAACACGAACAGCGACTTTAGGTAGTTAAAGATATAAAATAAAATTGATATATTTTTCTGCTACTTAATATAAGTACGTAGGTATAATTATGTACCATAGCCAATGCATTGAGTTAAAAGCCGGGGCGCCATTGTTCCGATTCGATACGATTCCGGACAAACATTGAATATGTCGTTATTTGATATTCAATTATCGGAATGACCCAACATACGAGCTAATGGGATTTTAAATTAGTATTAATGTTTTAATATTAATACCTGTCTTTATGCCCATTTCCCCTCATGGGGTTGGTAGACGTGAAAACAGCTTTATGGCTAAAAGCGTCATCACGCTGACGATTTTCCAGCGTGTATCTAGCGAGGTGATATGTGAACGTGCTCTCCGCGGGTGCGAAGCGAGCTAACCGCGACTACGCGACGTATACGCCGCGTTCTCACAATATTGTACACTCGCTTGTCTCACTCTCTCTTATACACTAACGTCATTCGCTCTCGTTACGCAAACGCGGCGAATAAGTTGCGCTCACGTGGCGTGCTCGATACGCACACTCAGCAAGCGCTTTGAACAATCGCCTCGCTAATAACTCGCTCGTAAATCACTAGTGTATAAGACCCTTAAGGTTCGACCAGCGATTAAAAGGTAGTTATGTATCACAAACATTGGTATATATTAACAACCTACCTACCCTACCTACCCTACCTACCCTACCTACCCTACCTACCCTACCTACCCTACCTACCCTACCTACCCTACCTACCCTACCTACCCTACCTACCCTACCTACCCTACCTACCCTACCTACCCTACCTACCCTACCTACCCTACCTACCCTACCTACCCTACCTACCCTACCTACCCTACCTACCCTACCTACCCTACCTACCCTACCTACCCTACCTACCCTACCTACCCTACCTACCCTACCTACCCTACCTACCCTACCTACCCTACCTACCCTACCTACCCTACCTACCCTACCTACCCTACCTACCCTACCTACCCTACCTACCCTACCTACCCTACCTACCCTACCTACCCTACCTACCCTACCTACCCTACCTACCCTACCTACCCTACCTACCCTACCTACCCTACCTACCCTACCTACCCTACCTACCCTACCTACCCTACCTACCCTACCTACCCTACCTACCCTACCTACCCTACCTACCCTACCTACCCTACCTACCCTACCTACCCTACCTACCCTACCTACCCTACCTACCCTACCTACCCTACCTACCCTAACGAACAGCAATTGATTTTTATATATATAGATATATTACATCAAAGAGTAATGATAAGGACCATAGAGAAACTATTATGTTTAAGCCCCAAAAATATTATTATAAGTTCTATTAGCAATTAATGTTAGAACGCCTAAATGAAATGGTTTCATTACACACAAAGCTAACTTTCATTTAAGAAAAACATTTTTCTGTAATTTACGAAAACAAAGCCCAGACAATATTATTCTCGTATCACTAAGCCGTAAAAATTCGAACAATTTTCTAAAAACATTAGACACTATTTAGAGAACATCAAAACAAGAATCCATTTGCTACATTTAATCCAGTTGTAATCTCGCGCGATACAAAACGAACTGAAATAACAATTGGAGAAGTATTTATATTGCCCAAAAAAGAACTAGTGGAATTTTAAGTTTGGAATGAGAGAGATGTTGTAACTGGGTCCTAAACGGTACGCCATTAGGTCTATACGACCGGCATTAGTCTTCAAACGATCGGGAAATAGGGCGAGACGTGACCCGAAGTGTAGGCTCCTTCGTACCAAGTCGGCGTAAACCGAGGAATTTGAGACGCCTTCTGTTCGTGACGCTAGATAAGTCTTTGGTAGTGGTAGTTATGATTTTTGGAAGGATTACGGATTAAAGCTGCATTTTGTGAAAACTGTGTAGGTTTTGCCCACGACTTTGCCCGCGTTGAGCTTAGAAGTAACACCACGGGAACGTATTACCGAGATGAAAAGAATCCTATTTGTTGTGTACAGGATAAAAAAAATCTTCCAAATCTATTCAGCCGATTTTGCGTGATTGAGTAACAAACGTACACACGGCTACACATCAAGCTATTTCCAGTTTATGCTGATCTCGCATTGTATAGGATTTCCGTACAATGCGAGATCAGCATAAACTGGAAATGTATAGCTTGATGTGTAGCCGTGTGTACAAACTTTCACATTTATAATATTAGTAGGATAATATACATCGAATTGATGTCAATGATTGCTGTTTGAAGTAATTGTGAAGCACCTCTGTTTCACGCTTGAAGCGCTAATTTGTAAAGATTTCATTACTATCCAATAAAAGCACAAAAAACTTGGCGTCTTTCAAACCTTGGCACGGTTAATGCACAAATGTTCTGACCATGATCGCTATATTATTCGTATTTATGAAAAAAAAAACATTTCTACCAATGCCATAATATAGTCGAGCAAATACCATAATATCTGGCAACTAATGCTCGCTTTTCTAATCTGAAAAGCAGCCAGATAAGTAATCTAAAGAATTAATTAAAAGAAAAAATAACGTCTAAAGCCCACTTTAATTACTGAAGATTTTAGATAACTGATTAATAGGAGCGTGAAATACACTCAAAATTATTGATGACAGACAAAAAAGATAAAATACGAAACTGTAAATTCTGAACTTACAGATACAGATGTACCACCACGTAATAAAAGTCACAAATTAATTTGTCCAGTGCTAACAAATACATTTTAACGAATAAAGCTTAATTTGATTAATCTGTGGTAAGCACAATATAAATCTTAGGACAACTTTATGGGTACTTGTGTGTAGAAAAGTGTAAAGGATTTTGGAGTAAAAAGTTTCGCATAACGACCGAAGGTGTCCCGAGTTGATTTGGGAGTGGACTTGCGAAAAAACAATAGGTTTGACATAGTGTGATTTATGTTTATTTTTTAAAAGCCAAAGGCACTTCTAGGTTTTCTATAGAAATTTTGTATGTACTTCATTCATAAACTATCATGCTTGTCAGGTCTAAGACCGCAGAATTCAGTTTTTTTTAAAATATATTTATATTTCATCAAACGTTTCATAATGACTACGGACATACCTACACAAATATTCTGTTAGCTTCTCCCAAAAGGATCAGAACTTCCCGAACCTAACAAGATATTTTAACAATTTCGTTATTGACTGTACATTTTCAAGTTTACAACGTATTTAACTATGTAGTGGCTTTATACCGATCTCTGACCGAAACTAATAAGGTAAAGTCCTTTATTGTTCGTCATAAAACTAATTGATGTCCAGCAATCTTAGAATTGGTATGCCCGTTTTATGGGTTCTCACCCGCCTTTGATTGTCAGATTCAATTTATTGGTTGAGGTTTATCTAAGTATTACGTATTGAGTAACACGTGTTATAAATAATTATAAAAATGGATACAAGTTATCTTAGAAAGGAAAAGAGATGAAGGAAAGTCTAGGAAAAATTTGTGTAACGACATATTTTCCCAAATTAAGAACTTAACGGTAAATAATCCTAACTATAAAGTGAAAGTGAGTTTATTTGTTTGTTTGTTACGCTTTCACGCTAAAACGTCTGAAAGGATTTATATGAAATTTACCACAGGGGTAGATCATGACCTGTATACTTTTTATCCCGATATTCCCACGGAATCGAGACTTACGCAGGTGAACTTGCGGGGCGCAGCTAGTAATAATTATTATAAAATGCGAAAGTGAATTTGTTTGTTATGCTTTCACGCTAAAACGACTGAAAAGATTTGTATGAAATTTGGCACAGGGGTAGACCATGACCTGGAATAGGACGTAGGATACTTTTTATCTATTCCCACGGAATCGAGACTTACGCGGGTGAAACTGCGGGGCGCAGCTAGTAATAATAAAAAATGCGAAAGTGAGTTTGTTATGCTTTCACGCTAAAACGACTGAAAAGATTTGTATGAAATTTGGCACAGGGGTAGACCATGACCTGGAAAACGACATACGCACTTTATATCCTGGATCGGGCAACAGCTAGAAGGTAATAACACAAAATTAAGGAAAGGGAGGAATTTTACCCAAGTGTAGTAAATAATACAGCTTTATTTTCCTTGACAAGCTAAGAAAAGACAGGAAGACGTTCAAATCGGGTTATCATATTTTTCTACCCAGTTATGTTCTGTTGCGAATCTTAAATGAGATTTCCTTATTGTTAGATAAGGGAGGTATTTAATTCTAAAGCTTCGCATATCAATATCTCCTCTAAAATTCTGTGTTTTTTTTTTAAATCCTTTTTAACCGGGTTCGTCAAAAGGAGAAGGTCCTCAATTCGTCTGTATGTTTAAAAAAAATTTAATGTATTTTACGCGATTACTCCGCCAATTATGAATCGATTTTGATGATTCTTTTTTGTCTGGTAGGTCATGCTTCAGAGGTGGTTCCATATAAATTGGGACTTTGCTTGTGTAGTTTTTGAGTTAGCTTCAATAATTACGTATTTTTCCCACTTAGTCTATGTAGACAATATTTTATTTGACTCCGTCACTGTTATTTACATAGCAGGTAGTGGTATTCGAATTTGTGTAGGGTAGGTACCACAACAAAAAAAGTGAAAACTAAAAACTTTTAACAAAAAAAAAAAAAAACAACCGCCTTCAAAAAAAAGACACTAAAAAGTGAAAAATAACTTTAATTTCGGAAGTCGGTGGTAAAAAACGAAAATTGAAAAAGCAAAGACACCGACTTCCGAAATTAAACAAATTTTTCACTTTAAATGTTTTTTTTTTGTACAAAAAGTTTTTTTTTACACCCACTTTATGTTTAGACAGCTCAATCAAGCATTCCTTGAAAAATTATAAAATTGAAAACATAATAGGTAAACCCTCATTGGCCAACATCAAATTGATTATAGCTAACAGCGAACCCTCATTAGACGAGGACCGTAGCTTTTTATGACAGATTCATTAAAGCTCCACCTATTTTCCAGGTTTTTTTACTTTTTATAAATAAAGCTAAAACATCTCTCCTCGAGCCTTCCGCCGTAGAATGAGAAATATATTTCGTTTCTGCATAATTAGTTTAAACTTGGTCCGCGGGTCACTCAACTGAATTATGTTCGTTTGTTTGTTTGTTTGTATTACAAGGACCAACTTTGATTGTTTGTTCAGGACGCTGTTTTATTTTTCTGCAGTGTCTTTATTTTGAACAGTGTTTGAATTTTCTGGATTGAAGTTTATTGTATATTTTTGGGATGGTCTTCTTGTCCTTATGAAATTAAGTGTAAACATCTAAACGCATTTACAAAGGTCATGTTGGTACAAGAAATATTCTGGAACACTACAATTCATTTAAAACATCGGAGGATTAATGAAGACGGTAAACTAAGATCTAACACATCTTGGTAGATGTATTTATATCCTTGAGACTACATCGAGATGACGTAATCTTTGTCTGCCATCTCTCATTCTCTAACATTTGCAGAGGATGTAGATGATGTTTGTTCCTTTTTCAAATCTACGGATTCACTGACATTTGAACCTTTTGGCCAGTATTAGTTTGTTTCTTTCATTCTCTTGTAGTGTTATTTGCAGAGGATGATGATGCTTGTTCCATTTTCAAATCCAAGCATTTAGTGACATTAGTGAAATCCTCTTTTATTTGGCAGTAGTATTTTGTTTGTGGCCAGCTCTTTCACTATTGCGATCAATATACCTAAATAATTGGTATCAGATCCGAATCGAGATGCGTAGTACGTAACTCGACCAGCTGAGTTTGGAGGCAAGTCATTGTTAGAGCGAACAAAGAGTGCGGCTGGAACGTCGGGCATCTGCCTTCAGTATCGCTGGCTTATTGTGAAATAGACAACTGTTAGGCGGCCAGTAAGGCAGCGAGTTCGACTATTATTCTCGTCTGGTCTGCATAAACTGCAGGATCTGATAACGGTGTCCTGTCGAGAAACTGCGAAAACTGGTTCCGAGAATGACGGCTTGACTTTTTGTTGAAAAGACTACGCTTCTAACACCTGCAGCTGAGGTGATGTTGCACTTATGTGGATAGAACATACCCACATTTTCCCAGTTGTGTTTTTATGTCCAATTCTCTATAATCATTTTTTTTTCCATGTTATAAGGAAAACCTATTGCCAACGCCCGCGCTAAATCCATTCTACGTGCTGGTATTGAAGAATTCCTTATAGAAAAACCCAATTACACATTGCATAACCTGGGTATTAAACCCAAGCTTACCATTCGCCATAACACCAACTAGATTAACGAGAAAATCATAATAACTCTTTTTCTTAAAAAATAAATGGTTTTAAAGCTTCGAACTTTTATCAGCTGTTGCTAATCAAATATCAAAACCAACAGCTTTCATGGCCATACCGAGGATTACAGTGAATATCAGAGCGCCATCTTCTTATTCATATCTGAATGGCAAATACCGAGAAAATCAGTAATCTTTGATAGACATGAATATATTTTTCCTCCAATTACTAGACTGTCTAACTCAAAGAATTCACTCCTACGTTATTGAAATGCTGAGTACAGTTATAAGTACGTAAATAAATCGTTCCAGTGCAGAGCTTTAATTTTGTACACGTACTTATTATGAAAATGAAAATTATAAAAATAATTGTATTTTTAGGTATATTTCAAGTTTCTATGTAACACTGAAATATTGATACTATGTACAAGTATATGAAGGGAAAAAAAGGAGAAGAGTTCATGAGGCATAAAAATACGAAAAATACGTCCGCATCGCTGTCAGTGGGAAAAATGCCCAAAAAGGCTGGCAGCGTTGGATGGCAATGCTGCAACGGCAACAATCAATCTGCCTAACATTTTTGCAACTATGTTGGGGTCGGCTTCCAGTCTAACCGGATGTAGCTGAATACCAGTATTTTACATAGAACAACTGCCTATCTGACCCCCACAACCCAATAACTGGGCCATACGATATCCCTTGGTAATACTGGTTGCCAGACTTTCGGGCTTCTGACGACCCGTAACGACTGTCAAAGATCCACGAATGACAGCCGGGACCAACGGCTTGACGTTCTTTCCGAGACACGGAGGAGTTTCGGTATGTAAAGATGGTCACCCATCCACAGACCAACCCCGGCAAGCCTAGCTTAACATGATGGATCGACCCGTGTGGCTGTTATTACTTAGCCACGAGCAACGGCAACATTAATCAATTATGCTAATTTATAATAATTATTTAGTAGGAAACAAGACTATTATACTAGTTACTCCGTATACTATAGAATACTATTATTATATAAACCGTACGTCACTTCTGATTTCTGGACACGCGGTCGGCTTTGTGACCGAAGACAGCTCATGTCAGAATAATGATTGATAATGAGCAAACGATTGATCCGATCATGAATAAAATTACATTGATTTAATAGTAATTAGCCTGTAGAGCCAATAGGACAATGACCGGGGTGTCTTTGAATGTTGCAATGGAAATAGGAACTGACATCTGCCACGTTAAAGTATCCTTCATAATTTATTCAGTCACCAATTTTTTTTTTTTTAATTAGTTCTTTTTTCTGGTCCTGGCAAAATGAATGTCATGATTTTTTTTTATCATTTAGGACCTTTTTAAACCTAGCAATTATCTTTATTATGCTTTCAATCCATAAATTGACATACTCGATATAAACATAATCAGAAACTTTTGTTACTAAAAAACCTCAATCAATCTGCCTAGCCTTTTCCCAACTATATTTGAGTCGTCTTCCAGTCTATCCTGATGCAGCTAAATACCAGTATTTTACTTGGAGCGACTGCCTATCTGACTATTGCAAACTAGTTACTGCTGGTAGTCAGACTTTCGGTTTTCTGACAAACCGCAACGACGGTTAAAGATCCAAGAATGACAGCCGGGACCAACGGCTTAACGTGTTTTCCGAGGCACGGAGGGTCTCGGTATGTTAAGATAGTCACCCATCCACGGACTGACCACGGCAAGTGATTCCAGGTAAGCCAAGGCACTTTAATAACTATAATAAATTACGAACCACTTGACCCATTTTCTCTAGTAATTGACATTACTATAACATTATTACTTGTACCTAGGTTGGTACTAAATTACTTCTAACGCTGTTTACGGACATTTACTTTCATTACTCGGGGCTTTTATTATATTGTAAGTAGGTACTTACAATATACGTTCAATTCATCTTAATTCATGTACCTATTTCTTAGATACATAAATTAAAACAGAATTGTAACAAAATCTATTATACTTTGTACTGCATAAAGCCAAGTTCCTGATGAGAAAAAGGCCTTGGCTTACCATTGAGAGGTATATAATGTACTTCGTCTGTATATATGTATTAGGTACTAGGGTTAATACACGAGTTGTGTAGCTGTAGGTAGCAAGGCTTGCCAGATTAACTGAGGTCGAAAGTTAATCAAAAGTTTGAGACCTTAATGTAGCCTGGTTTCTATATATTCTGAGCTCTATTTTTTACGAGTAAAATTGGGTATTGTATAGATGTACCCCTATGTCAGTCATTAAAATGTAAGTTGTTATTGGTAGTTTCGATAGTTGGAATAAACCTTTATAATAGGAATAGCTGCTCCCCACCGCCCTTTTTTTTTGAGGGTGGAAAAATCATCCTATGACTTCTCCCGCTCTGGGCAGAGCGGAATGGCGTGTCAGACTTTTACTGACTAAAACCCACCCGTGTTCCTTCATTTGCATGTTGCCAAGGTCCCGGTATCCCTTTCGGACTTTCCCGCAACCCTGCGGGATTAATAGTATATTATGCAATTAGTGAATAAAGGACGAATTTAAAGCGAGGGCCATACATGAATCACGAGCAAGTGAATGATTCTAATGACTGAATCACGACCGTAGTTAGCGATTCATGTGTTAGAATCCTGAGCGACGCGAGTGATTCATGGGCCTGGATATAAATCCGTAGTATATTATGTCCTAACCCATATCTTGGTCTACTTATGTGTCACATTTCATCCAAATCCATTTTGCCGTTTTAGCGTGAAAGCGTAACAAACAAACTCACTTTTACATTAATAATAGCACTAGCTTTTGCCCACAGCTTCGCCCGGGTGGAGGTCGGAAATTATCGCACGGGAACATACCACTGGGATAAAAAGTATCCTATGTCCTATACCAGGCCATGGTCTAATCATGTGCCATATTTCATCCAAATTCGTTTCGTTTTAGCGTCAAAGCGTAACAAACAAACAAACAAAATCACTTTCACATTTATAATATTGGTAAGGATTAGTATGGTTTAGAAAAGATAATTCATCATCCATACAGATTGGTAGTGGATGGATATACACACAGCCAGCACAAAACCTTAAAAATAGGACTATTGAATAGAATAAAATACTAATAATGTATCTTTGTTGTTTTTTGTATCTTTTTGTTGTTCTGTTTGCTATTTTTTGTCTTAATTATTTGTTGTTTTTTGTGTGTCAAATTGTTACCATACAAAAACCGAATTTTATTTAAAAAAACAAAACTGATACGAAAGCGAAAAACCTTTACACGTCCACAATAAACAATGATAGGATTATTACACCATACAGCGGTAATAACCAAAATTTTGTGACCCAGAAACCGCAGCGGAACCAAAATACTCGTTGAGGGGGAAAAAATTAAGGGTCCCCCAATTAACAATAATGAATTGGAGCTTTAAAGTATTAGGCTTTCGACCTAAATGTCGTCTCGTCGCCGCCTCGTCCCAGGTTCGAATCCGCTGACATTTTGAAAGATGGCCCCACTAATATTTACAGGGCTTAATTTGTTTGAGAGTCTCTCCCCTTTGCGAATTTATTGCTGGATCTTGCCACTTTACGGTTTTTTGTTGTGTCATTTTTTATATTAATACCTTATTGTTCAATTGCAGGATCTTACCTGGAATGAAGACAATATTTTTTTATTACAGACGTATTTTTACAGCGGGCTTCATAATAAAGTTTTAATCAAAATATTTTTGTCAAAGTTGAAAATTGCTAACGACTTAAATCATGCGCATCATTCTTTACTAGTACTTTTTTAATAATATTTTTTCTCAAACATGCTTGGAAATTCGAGCATTATTTTGACAACCTTCTTCGAGATAAATCAAAATTGCTGTACTGGTAAAAAACAAGTGACGATGCGGCCAGCAAAGTTACTATGAAAATCCATATCTGGCGTGTTAAGCGGCCAAATAAATTACTATGAAAACTCATATCTGTCGTGTTATTTAAAAATGGAACGAACTTTTTACTTCAACACACGGCAGCCAAGGAGGTAACTTATCAAAGATTTTATTTAAATTTCGAATTGGCTTGCAAATAGAACAAACAAGAAACAAATTAACATACTGGCGCATGCAAAATGATAGTTGTTCGTCATTGATTCTGGAACTTCTATTTAATTTACTCAGTTTGAATGTCCGCGCGTTGTTTGAGAAAAGTACTATACAAGCCTTGGCCGCAATCAGGAATTCCCTTATTGCAGGCCGCGACAGTAATGTACTATTTCTTACGATTTAATTATATCCTAAGCAAAGAAGATTTGATGTATTTCGAGTTGATGATGCAACCAGTACTTAATGTTTAAGACCGTGTACTCGAAAGGTACTTGCCTCGGATCAGATTTCGAAATCACTCCACGTTTATATCGAAGTGGCAAGTTATGTGGGAGTTACAAACAACTTCGCTCACAAATAAATTCACTGACCTATCACAATCGCCTGTCATGAATATTATTCCTTCACCCTACCCTTCCGAGTCACCAACGTAATAAATATGTAACGCGCGCGTAAACGTTATTGATACGGAGTAAACGGCAAGCTGGTGTGACGGTAACCCACTCGTGTGACAGGTCAAGGTATGAACGGGTTCGATGGACTCGCACTGATAGCGCCAATGCACTTGGTGTACAGATAGCAAATAAATAATCTATATTATCTACATTTCTTATTAAACTGAAATATTTGGCAACTTTGTTTAATATTTATAAAGTGTATGCTATTGGTAGTTACTTAGAAATTTGTAATACATAAACTCCTTACTTTTGCCTCCAATGACTTTTAATTTCTAATCAGCTACGAGATATTGATTATTAAAATAATTAATGTAATTAGAGAATTGTTTTTTTATTTATGTGGTATTTATTTCTGTTCTACACACGTTGTCTACATCTCTTTTATCTACTTTCCTATCGCAGGTATGCTGGAAGAGATTTCTTTAGAAATAAGCATTGCCTTTGTACGTATTTTTCTTTTCCTTTCTTCTTGTCTGTATATAAATTTTCCCATTATAATTTGAATCTAATATTAAACTGCATTACTTAACATTTAAATTCAACATTTTATATTTAAGCTAACGGCTCAAAACCTATTTCACATAAACTTACATGCTACAATAGAACATTTAAATTAATAAAACTGTGGCACTAAAATATTTTTGCGGACGCTACGATAAATCGGCACACACAGTGCGATGCTCCGTTGTTAATACTACAATATAAGCTCCATTCACACGATGGATATTTGCATGAATCACTATATTTTGGTCGTTGGTTAAAAGTTATTATGTACAGCCAATTTAGGTACTGTGTAGTGTTCAGTAATTAAAAAGTGCGAATAACGCGACGGGTTTATTAGTGTATAGTTTTTTTGTTAATAAAAATGACTGGAAAGCGGATGATTTTGTTTGTAGTCAGTAAATACTGGATATAATATGGAAGGTTTCAGATATTGAAAACTAATCAGGAGAATAAATTCATGGAAAAAAAACTTCAACATACCTGCCGTCCAGACATCCATGCTGTATAATAAAAAATAAAAAAAAATACTTTTATTTCTTGCGATTTTTTTACAAGTACAAATAATCTCTATTTTCTATCTATTCTATTAACTAATAGTGATAGTATATCCTATAGTAACCTAACAATTTATTTTTTATTTTTTAAACAGTTTCTTATATCTATTATTTATTATTAGTATTCTTATTTTTATATACTTTATTCTTTTTTTTTTACTAGTAATGTAGTGGTATTTGTATTGTTTTTGTACGTAATTACTTAATCTACAAGAACCCCGGGATGGGTGAAGGCCTCCTCCAACCATGCTGTATAACTAACAGTTACTAAAATGGTCCTTGTGACGTCACAAACAATAGTTATTGGCCTTCCCCATCAAGAAAATGCAGACACAGCTTTCTTTTATCGCAGCTCCAAGTACAAAGCGCAAAGTAAACAGAAACAAAAACTAAATTACACAAAAGTTATTATGACAGCTATATATTCAAGCCATAAAAATTTCAAGCCAGACGTAAAACATTACACGAAGTGCTATATTTCAAAACTTAACAAGGACTTGGTTGCGAAAGAAAACTAAAGGAAATCGGGTGTCTTTTCCCAACCTTAGCAGTTATTCTAATCCCTGGGGGAATTCCCCATTTCACCCATTTGCAGGATACCCGCACTTGCAGGATACTTGCAGGAATACGTGACGTCTGCACCTTGCATTTTATTATTACTGGCCACCCCTAACGCCGGGGGTGTGGTAAGTGCCTAGTAATTGTGTGGGATAACTTAGATTGGGTTTTTAATTCCAAGAACTTATAGGGTGTGGTAACTTAGTGTACTTGGTGCAAGAAATTCATAAGTTTTACGGATGTGGGAAATGTTTATGTGATTTTGAATTTTAATTTTATGGTGTGTGAGATTATTTTGGTTTGGATGAGTAAAAAGAACTCTTTCTAAAATAACTGTTATAACACTTCAACTTGTACAGGTTTTACAAAAAATATTCTTTTTAAAACGACTGTTTAAGACTTTCGCACATTATTATTAATTTATTATTCTTACTAATCCATTACATTTAGTGAACCATTTTTTACTTTTTGGATAAGTAGATGCAATATTCTTTTCGGTCTACTATGGATACGAATTCGAAACTGAAAAAAAATTTAAGTTATAAAACTAAAATCCAAATACGACAAAAAGTCAACTAAAAAGGTTTAAACAAGGTCAAAATCTGGAGACACACGTGATATGGGGCATAAATCGTACAGATTACGTGTGACTCCGGATTTTTAATTTGTCTGTCTGTGATATCTTGACCTTGTTTAAACCTTTTTAGTTGACTTTTTGTCGTAATTGGGTTTTGTTTTATAATATATATTTAAATAATTTTGGGGTTATATTATACCTACCCTACCCTTTCATTTGATACCCAACATGCCATCATATTTTTTTTTTTTCATTTAATTTAATGACTTTATGTCGTCTTGAGGTCGTCATAATTAATTTAATGTGACGTCAAATACCGACCAGCGGACGTTCAAGACGCTTCCAATGATACCTCATTAATTGTCAAATTATGATGAGTAGTTTAGAAGTTATGAGGGAACAGATGAACATACATACATACATACCGGTCAAAATTATAACCCTCCTTTTTGCTTCGCCGTAGTCGGGTAACCTATATCCTACCTATAATACACCCACATCTAACGTTACTAAGCCTACTAAAACATTAAAATAAATAGCAGTTTCCTTCATGATTCGAGTAGCTTTACTAAATTCTCCATAGAATTCTACAATTTATTGCTTGAATACCAGTACCGTTTCGCTAGAATTTATCCTGGGTATTAGTGCACTTGCACTGGTAGAAATATTAAACTACTCTTTAGAAAAGGAATTATATCTCTCATCTTTGCTGAACGCGACCAGGTTGGGTAATAAATCTTTATACAAATCTTAGGAAACTTTCATATTTTAAGAATTTTTGATTTTTGTATGTTTGAGATACAGTACTATGTCCAGTGAATAATAAACACTTTTTTTTTTTTTTTAATTTTAAATAAAAATATTTAAAAATGTATATATTATGTATTGAAAATGAAAAAAAGGAAAGAATAATTAATCTCTATGTATTTTACTGTGTGTACATAAATAATAAAATAAATAAATAAAATTACTATGTTCTATCCTAAAGTAAATGAGAATGATCTTTTAAAGTAAAAGAGGTTACCTTGTTACATTTCAAAATATAAATATTATATTTATTCTATCAAATAAAGTTTTTATAAAATGCAATTTCTAACATTCGTAATCCCAAATCTGTATTCGATTTGATCTCTAAGCATTACAAAATACCCCTAAATATAATAATATTTATTTCGATCACAAAATAAATAAATTCTCAGACTAGCAACCCATTTCATCTTATAAATACATCAGTCAACGACTGAACCGTCTCCTTGGAGCGTAGGCCTTATTGTGAGAAACAACTTTATTTTGCACTGACGTGTACAAGATTCGCTCGCTGTCCCGAATTTATGGGCTCTTTGCTACACCCGCCTGTATAAACCACTTTTCATGGGTTGAAAAACAAAATATCTCTTGTAGGTACTATACTAATTTAAAATGCCAGTACCTGGGCGACCGAGCTCTGCGTTGGTGAAAATAGAGAATGCTCATTTAGATAGTTCATTCTAATTCCATGCTGCCATGTCATTATTCTAAGGTAGCCATCTTGTTCAAAACTTTGGGCGACTGGCTCGGGTGAAAATAGAGAAAACTAATTTTCCCAGATATGAAACCTATTTAGATCGATTTTTCGCCCCCGTAAACCCCTATATTGCAACTTTCATCGAAATCGTTAGAGCCGTTTTCGGGAACGTGTACAAATATAATTATATAATATAAATATGTATACAAAACAAAACGGTGAAGGAAAACATCGTGAGGAAACCGGCATTTCCTAGAACCAAAAAATTCGAAGACATGGGATATCTACCAACCCGCACTGGGCCCGCATGGTGGATTACGGCTCACTCCCTCTCGAAGAGAGGAGGCCTGTGTCCCAGCAGTGGAACGTTATAAGCTGATTATGTCATGTATATATACAAATATTGCTCAATTAATATATTATAAAATTTAAAATGCCATGAAAGATGAAGATAGCCGTGGAGTTTGTTTAGGTCTAAACTGCAAGTTATGTATTTAGGTGATTGCGAAAAAACGTATCTCTACAAAAAGAAGCATAAATGATTTGAAAACTGCACTTATCAGGAGATCAGAGTAATAGAGAGAAGTATAATTATTTCTTGCTTCTTCTAGGATTGCACAAGTCTATTTACGAGTATAAAGATAGCTAAGTACCTACATATTCCACTTAGAATTTTCTCTTTGAATTTATGAGGGAAAACATAATATTGCAAATTGAAGGCGCCTCGTGCGGATAATCTTACACGTGTCTTTTATATACTTCTTAGTAAATAATAGCTAGGGCGTAGTTTTAAACGCGAACATTTTTTAATACCTAACTGACATTCGTATCTACTTCCTGTATTTACATTCCAATTCTATAAAAGGGACACATTTTTAGAACTTACTTGTATACGATACGTAAATAATAATACTATGTAACTTTATATATAGTGAAGGTTTTTTATCGTCCACGTCCACGTTCTTCAATTGTATGGAAATACGTAAACGTTATAACGCTAACACCGCGCTGCTCGAGGGTCTCAATAACGAGTTCCCCATTACGAAAGCCATAAATGACCGGGTACCCAAACAATTTATCTTCGATAAAAAATATAGAATCCAACTGCACGAGGATCGCCAATGCGAGGGCTTGCGTCCTGCAGAACTACGCATCTTCACGGATGGTTCTAAAACAGGTAGTGGCACAGGTGCTGGAATCTTCTCGGAGGACTTCAACATACAAATAGCCACACCTTTGGGAGTCCATAACACAGTTTTCCAGGCCGAATGCATGGGTATTTCTCTTGCCGCTTCGGCCATCATGGCCAGGGAAGTCAGGGACTACTCGATACGTATACTCTCAGACAGTATGGCTGTTCTGCAAGCGCTAAACAGCCACACTGTTGACTCTGGGCTGATATACGAGTGTCACCAACGCCTTAACCAGGTGGGTAGCCTCAATAATATAACCATTCAATGGATCAAAGGACACAGCGGCTCGCGGGGCAATGACGCAGCCGACGAACTAGCCCGAAGGGGGTCGAGCATGGCACCGGTGGGGCCTGAACCCATTGCGCCACTCCCCTTCGGGTACCTACGCTCTCTGGTAAGGAAACGCACTAGGGATCAACACTACAAAATATGGTTGGACCAAGGTGACTGCAGGCAGGCGAAGCAGGCACTCCCTGCCATTGATTGCCGCCTCACGAAGCGGGTGCTCCGACTAACGAAGCAACAGCTGCGAACTGTTACAGCAGCTATAACTGGCCATGGGTCCTTTAATAAACACCTCTTTGTCATAGGAGTCACAGACAGTCCGCTGTGCAGGGCCTGCATGGAGGACGACGAGACAGCATCTCATGTGCTACTACACTGCCCGGTGGTAGCCACATACAGGGCAAAGTACTTCGGTAACCCAGGTACCTTACGTGAGATAGTCAGTAACACCAAGGCGTTGCTGGCCTTCTTGGAGGAGCTGGGGTGGATCGAATAAGCGATTTCCCACCCGTACGCAAAATACGCGCTTTGACGTGGAGTTGCGGATACCAGCCCGTTTTACCTATTACCTATTACCTAACGCTAACATCATAATCATCATTTTCACTTATTTCAATTTATTTGGTGGTCGATATTTTTTTTCCATGCTTCTTTCTCTATAAGTCATCATCTCGGTTGCCACCGCCTTTCTAGCCATATCATAATTTTAACGTTGTAACGTTGACTTGGACGGAAATTTAAAAGCGTAGGTATTAATAATATATTTTATTTCTATACATTTTCGTTACCTGTGTTATTGTTGCCGTAGACGTCCACGATAATATAGTCAATCAATCAATCTATCTGCCCAACCTTTTCCCAACTATGTTGGGGTCGCCTTCCATTCTAACCGGATGCAGCTGAATACCAGTATTTTACATGGAGCGACTGCCTATCTGACCTCCACAACCCAGTAACTGGGTAATACGATATCCCTTGTTAAGACTGGTTGTCAGATTTTCGGGATCAACGATTGTCAAAGATCCACGAATGACAGCCGGGACCAACGGCTTAACGTGGTTTCCGAGGCACGGAGGAGTGTCGGTATGTAAAGATGGTCACCCATCCACGGACCAACCCCGGCAAGCGTAGCTTAACCTGATGGATCGACCCGTGCGGCTGTTATTACTTAGCTACGAGCTCCTTTTTAGCCACGATAATATAGTCACGTTAGAAATTATAAAAGCGTACACTAACTGCCACTTTTTCTGAATTTTGATTGAAATAAAACGCGATGGGTTTCATTTTGACTGTTTACCCACGTTCATTGCGTTATTTACGTTGTTGAGCAGACGAACTTATCAAAGCTATGATGCAATAGATAAGCAATATCCTTCAAAACACTCGCATTGTGATTGAAAGTGAGTTACGCAATTGGGCCGCTACTCTGGGTCTCAATTAAGAGATAAACGAAATTCGACAAAGCATTCAACAAAGCTTTTAAATACTCAACATATTACGACATTAATTCTATTCAGAATAAAAATTAACTAACAGAGAGATTTAAGAAAAAAATCTTTGATCAGTTCCAACATAATCCGATCAAAACCCTTGATCCTCGTTACAATGACTTTTGGAGTGTCATCGAATCTTTTAAAATGTTGAGGGTTCTCTTAAACTTCTTATGCAAAGGACATAATCTTTTAAGTGATTATGGCTCTGAACTTTGAAAATATTTTAATATTCTTTTCAGATGAGACACATCGTTTCTACTGTTTTTATCATTCTGAAAATATTTTAATAAAAGTCTAATAATTTATTTAAATTAGCCACATAAAAGGCACTTTTGAACGTCAAAAACAAAGAAATAGAACTGATTCTAGTTGCCCCTTCCAAAAGGTAGTTTTCGCATGGAGAAGAATGGGCAAGAAACTCCACCGTTACTCTTTTAAAAATGTTTTACAATATTTTAGTATACATCAATTATAACTATATGAATTTAACTTGGACTTGTATTACTAATAGTCTTAGAAAACACCAACTGAAATAAAATTATTAAAAAAATTACGCTTGATTGTTTTATTTGACCAATGATGAGTTGTCTTAAATATAACCTATTAAATTTGCAAATGATTGATTATTGGATATCCTCCTCAATTAATAACGCTAAACTACGCCAATATGCGATGGAGCGTAGTATTCTCGTTTGCCGCATGCCAAATGAGCTGTGGGCCAAAATAGCCCTGACACAGCCAGAAGGCATTGCGGTAGTACCCGTAGAAGACGGCGGGACGAGCTGAATAACACACGATCAATAGGTCCACATAGGCCGTGGATGGCAAGAGGGAAGGGGAGAGGCCTATATCCAGCAGTGGGTTGATATAGGCTAACAGTAACTAAAGAACACATAAACATAACATCACGCCTATATTCCCCAAAGGGTTGAGCAGAGGTGCACCTATAATACACCCACATTTCGCCAGATATGTTTAAGTCCCATGTAATAGGAAGCGAGCCTATTGCCATCAACCGGGCACAAATCCAGACTTCGAGCTGCCACTGAGAAATTCCAGATAAACAAATTAAGAAAAAACCCAGTAACACTTTGCCCGACCCGGGAATTGAACCCAGAACCTCATGCAGAGGGATACAGGGGCCCTTGGCAACAGACAACTGAAGGAACACGGGTGGCTTTTATTCAGTAAAAGGCTGACACGCCCTCCCGCTCTGCCCAGAGTGGGAGAAGACATAGGATAATTTCCAAAATTAAAAAAAAAAATGGGCCTTATGCAGTAAGACTTGCGACCACAAGACCAAAGAGACAGTTTATTCAACTAAAGAACAAATTAATATTATATCCCTGAATGAAATTCGCAACCGACTTACTGATATTTTTATTCCGGTCGACAAACACGGACCGTTGTTAAGGTTCATTATGGTAGAGGATAAAGGACAGTGGGGAACTAGGAAAAAAAATGGTTGGCAAAATGTTTTGACATGTTGAGATAGGGCTGCTACCTGTGTGGACGGGTAATGAAACGTTCGAATGATTTCGAGTTTTCTAAACGTAAGAAACCTATTACTTTTGACATTGTTGTCAACCCCTTTACACTGCGCCATAAGGTTTGTTCAGGAGCGTCTATCCCGTAATATTTTTCCTGGTTTATTGCTGTATATGTTTTGACTAAATAATATACATACATACATACTACAAATAAATTGAATTGTCTGTTTTTTATGTCAAAATCAACAGCTTTTAACAAAACGCATTATGCAAGTACGGAACTTATAACCAAAAACAATTTTTAAATTTTTTGTCTGTTTATTCCGGCTAATCTCCGAAACGGCTGGACCTATTTTGATGGGACTTTCACTGGCGGATAGCTCATGTTAGAAGGAGTAACTGAGGCTTTATGTTGTAAAAAAAATAATTAGTTTCCACGCGGGAGAAGCCGCGGGCAGCAGCTAGTTACAAATAAATGAAATGTGAATTGGTATAATTAAGAAATTTTTAGGAGCTTTATGCACGGTCGGTTTCATACCTATTATCGCCTATTGGAGCTTATAATTAACATGTCTGTATAGGTGAATACATCAATAGGTACTCACACTTATTTACGTACCCATCAACGTAAGCATGTGAATCCATACTATCCATACTAGTCCATACCATCCATACTAATATTATAATTTCGAAAGTAAATCTGTCTGTCTGTTAGTCTGTATGTTACCTTGTCACGCCTAAACCACTAAATGGATTTCGACAAAATTTGGCAAGGAGATAGATGGCATCTTGGGGAAGGACATAGGCTATTTTTTGTTTCAAAAATAATACTATAGGGGGTGATATAGGGGATGAAAGTTTGTGTAGGAAACCCAGCATTTCTTAAGTATCCCAGTAGTACGTTCCCGTGAGACGACATCCGACATCTAGTAAAAGCTAGTATTTAATTCTTCAAGGACTTTTTAATTAACTACAATAGTTTTTGGTCCGCGCGTGGCCCGTCCGCGGTCATACAGGTTAATGTTATTTCACTAGTTATTTATTATAAGCTTACCAAATATTAAACTTCAGCAACCCTACATTTAAAATTCGCTGTACCCGCCAAGCTAAAGGCGCTGATCATATAAAATTATTTACAGATTGTATACATTTCACGCACTGGCAAATTTCAATCAAAGTCGCAGGGGCTTCTAGAAAAAAATCAAGTTTGCAATAAATGACTATAAACTTTAATGCTCGAGTGAATTTAGTGAATTTCTCGACAAAGTTTTTGTCGTTAGTTTAAAGAATTCAATGCTTTGTATAAAAGAGAATGAGGGTGAATATTTTTTATTGAGCGGGCAAGAAGAAATGATTCTCTTGATAAAGTTTTGTAACGACATTAATCCGTTTCGGTTTGTTGAGAAAGAAAATACTGTATTTAATTGGGCTTGACATTTTATTTGGTCTCTGTCATTGTTTCTGTTTTATTTGTATTGCTTAGAATAATAAAATAAAAAAAATTATATACAAGTGTATTAAAATTGCCGTCACACAGCCAGAGGTCAGGCATTCTAGGAAAAATACCAGAGACCTAAAGTAAAGCAATCGCCTTTTAACACAGAATATCGTTCATATTTGAAACTCCTGCAAAAACCGTGTAATTACTGTCACTGAACATGTAGCCGTCGGCTTTTGGCGAAAATTGTATGGAAAAAATTTCGGTCGGGAAACGCCGAGTCACGATTCCAGTCACCTTACTGAACGCTCGTAAATTACGGTAAAAATTTGTAAAAAAGTATCACTGCTGCATTAATATGAGCGGGTATTTGCTTCGGGCGTTCGGTGTACTTGTTGCAAAATATTGTCGGATTTTATTATTGTATGTGGGAAAACTCGGAATAAATTGATGAATTCGGTTTGGAATGAGCTTTCCGATGGCTTTTTGCAAATGTTTTCGGAGTTGAATAAGAGATTTTTATTTTTCAAAGTGTATTAATAGAGCCTTAAGAAGACCATTCTTAGACAATCCTGCGCAGCGTTAGTTGATCGCAGGTTCAGCTTCTAACTTTGCTCATTAACTAATCTTTTTACCATAACCTAGCTGCCTATTCGTCTACCTACCGTATACTTCTCCATCGTCATCATCATGTCAGCCGAAAGACATCCACTGCTGGCCATAGGCCTCTTCCAACCACCGCCATTTCCACCGGTTCTGTGCTTCGCGGGGTCACCATATTGAACTGGACAAAATCAAACTGGTTGCTAATTTAGTTGTATATTTTATTATTTGTATGTCATAGATTTTTACACTCTGTGATTGCTTAAACTCACGCACTGACTTATTAGTATTACTTGTAACAATGTTAGGAATATTATAATATCGTATACTTTTACAATGTTTGTAAATATGTGAGCACCATGTACCTATCACATAACTAATTGATTTGTCATTGCTCCATTTATAATTCTTTTTACCTTTTGTGGTACAGTAATCTTATTGTAGGTGCATCGTCTTCAAAAGAAGAGACATTTTTTTAAAGTGTCTCAGTGGAGTTTCTTGCCCATTCTTCTCCATACGAAAGCTACCTTTTGGAATGGGCAACTAGAATCAATTCTATTGTTTTTCATTGACGTTCAAAAGTGCCTTTTATGTGCCTATTTGAAATAAATTATTTGACTTTGACTTTGAACACTAATTTTAGAGTCTTTAGAAAACTGTTTAAACACGCCATTTCATGAACAAACTATGTAGTTTCTCGTATAACTAATAATACGTATATCCGACCTTTTCTATTGGCCGATTATGACATACGCAAAATTACTACATCGTCGATTTACTATCAGTTCAGATGAAAGCAAAGTTAAGTCGTAATGTATCTATATTATATTTTTGAACCCTAGATCACAACATCACTCATAGATCGCTTATAGGCCAATCGGGCACGATCGTTCGCCTTATAAGCCGATAAAACGTTTCCACCAAGCCTCATTGTTACCGGTAATGCCGGTAAAGTACGGTAAATTACCGTAAGGTTACTGCTATACAGTTATTGTGTAGATGAACCTTGATTTTACGAGGTGCCCGTGGGGTCAGAAGTAAATGGGACACTACAGGAGGAGGTATAAAGCTTGGGATATGGTATTTTCTGAATACTCCTAGGGTATCCCTTTTTTAATGAGACTAAAATTTTGAACACCAAAGTAAAATTTGCGCTATTCCGATCCGACGACCCTGAAAGGTACTAACCTATTTTAAAATCAAGCGAAATTTTTTTAGACCCCCATACTATGAATGCTGTTTTTCAAAGACTTAAAACAATTTATTAATCAAAAAGGTCAGTACATCTAAATAAACATCGTTGGTAGTATCAAAATAAACAAAACATTACTAAACCCAAATGATATATCAATTGTTAAAGAAAATTATAATCACTTGTCCGTTTTTACTGGCTCCAGTGAAATGTCAAGTGAAAGTTGACATTGACGAGTGATACCAGTTAGAATGTCTAGTCCCTCATCAAGGAACTAGACAAAACTGTAGTTTTTGCTGGCAGTAGAAAGCTGTGTTTTCTAACTTTATTACTGTTTTTTCATTGTAATGACTGAGAACTGACGATATAATGGGCGAGTTTAACAATTTCTAATGCAGAATATACGACGATTGATATATGTGACGATCGTTGCCCTATTCACAATAATTAGCCCCTTTACCAGCGGCCAAATACCTATAGGTGAACAAGGCAGCCGACGACGCAAGGCAGCTGACGACCTTGGATGCAACCGCAGCATCAAAGATCGTCAAAGATGCAGCATTGTCTGGCCCCGTCTACAAATAACAGGTTCTGCTTACTCAATCTGCCTAGCCTTTTCCCAACTATGGAGTTGGCTTTCAGTCTAACCGGATGCAGCTAAATAACAGTATTTTACATGGAGCGTCTGCCTATCTGACCTCCACAACCCAGTAAATAGGTAATATGATACCCCTTGGTAAGACTGTTTGTCAGACTTTCGGGCGTCTGACGACCCGTAACGGCTGTCTAAGATCCACGAATGACAGCCGGAACCAACGGCTTAACGTGCTTTCCGAGCCACTGAGAACTCTCAGTATGTGGTGGAATCCCACGATGACCACAGACCGCCACGCACCGCGCACCGGGGCGTTTCCGATGTCTGCGATACCCCGCACGTACACCTTCCCACGGTCCGTCGCCCGGGCTCGTCGTTGTCCGTCCGCAAAATCGCAGATCGTGGGCTTTCGGTATAACCCATCCACGGACCAACCCCGCCAAGCGTAGCTTAACCTGATGGATCGACCCGTGCGGCTGTTATTACTGAGCCACGAGCTCCTCAGCACAGGTACTGTGACTGTATACTACAATCACCAATTCATCTGTCAAGCGTAGTGATCCAGGTGATATGATTCCTTTTCCAATTTTTAATAACGAACCATTTTAAAATCCCGCTCTTTTACGAATTATTACATAGCAAAATTACGGACTCTTTTACAAATAATTTCATACAAAAACAGTCGTTAAAATGGCAAATTGGCCACACAACCGACACTTTCATATCATTAGTTACATTAAAGGCTTTAACCGCATTATTAAAATATTTTCTGGTTGCTGTACGTTGTTAAATTAATGTTTAATGTTTTTTATTTTTTTATTATTTAAACTTTTCCCTCGTTCGTATTTAATGTAGGGGTAACTGTGGTAACCGTTGTAGAATTGTCCATTCAAATCTCACCTGTAGCACTATTGTAGTATCACCAACTATCTAATTGTGTAACTTATTTTGGTAACGGATTATGACTAACCTGTTTAATTTTGACAGTTCAACAACATTCATTGCGTTATTTACGTTGTTGAGCAGTTTTTTTTTTTTGAACTTATAAAGCATTGGAGTTGCTATTTGTTTCAAACCAATTCAGATTATGATTGATCCTGTATGACGCATTAAGGGTGCAGGGTGGAGTATAGGCTTGTAGTAATTCTTATGTGGTATGATATTGCCTTTGCCATGCCAAACTGATGACGAAGGCAAATTTTCTGCATGGCTGTTCAAAGGTCCCAATTAACGTAGCGGAAAAAAAACTTATTCTTTCAAAAATTACAATGGCCTGAGTCATTTATATTGTGAGGTCACAAGACGTGAAATTACAAAACAAATAATTATCTTTATATTAATGCACGGAATCTATACAATGGTGCTATATTCCAAGTGTTCAGACGCTTTATGAGATAACGCCCATGTCATAACGAACCGATGTGAGCGATGCCTTATAGCCAGAGGAACCGTTAGCAAAAGCACGCTTTCTTTTTTTATTGATTAAATAATTTATGAAATTATTGTCTTCGCATTATGAAGATCTAACAACGGTTAAAAAGTGACCTGCATCCCAATTACGTAACACACTTTCAATTAACATCCGAAGTATTCTGAAGGAAAAGCTATTCCATTGCTTCTTAAATTGGAAAAATTTGTCGTCTGGACAACGTAAATGACGTGATGAATGTTGTTGAATTGTCAAAAAGAACGGCATTGCCAATGTGTGTTACGCAATTAACCCGTTGTAGACCAACCTCCATGTAGGTGAATAAAATGGGGTCTTCCATTAGACGCCTTATACGTTGTTCCTAACTATTAAGCAGTAGGTAGTTTTTGTTTTTATAGTTTTTGTTAATATTTTCATTTATGTAATGAAATTCATGAATAAATTTTAAGTTTTTATTAATAACATTAGTTATTTTATTTATACATTTTAAACACGTTTTTCTTCTATGATGTTAATTGATATTCAACAGACGCAAAAATGAAGGATGAAATGATTATGATTGAAATAATTAAAACTTAGCATGCGTGGAATAAAAGGCAAAAATTCAATTTTATTCATCGTCCTTCTACGTGCTTAGTTTATACTATAAATTAGGGTATATAGCAGGTACTTACCTAAGTTTTATTTTTAGTTATATATTAGGTATGTTTGTAACTCGGATGGCACGTAAAACATATATATATATTTTTTTTTTTTGTATATTGTGTTTAATGAACTGTGTCCAAATAAATGTTATTCTTTCTTTTTTTTTCTTATTATGTTCAATTTGTGCATATTATTGACCGTAAGGTTGAAAAAAGTTACAAAACCTTTTTTTTTATTCGTACGTATCTTAAGTAGTTTAAAAGAACAAGGCGGTCACAGACATTTACGAACTACCTACTACTCCATATTATTATCCTTTCTAAGAACTATTATTCTTTCTAAGAAACCAGTAAAATTCTTTTATTAACTTCAAAACATTAATCAAATCTGTAATAACCCTTTCTGCTGACCGTACCTGAGGTCGTCACTTGTCCGTGCAGCTATACACTTTTTTACTTTTTCGCCCATTAGTTTCTTAATTAATATCCCGAGCTTGGCATGTTGAGGGTCCCGGGTTCGAATCAATCATAATTATTTGTTATAAAATATTTATCATTATTTTACTAATAGATTTACCACGGTCATTTTTGTATGAAAGACAGTGCCTTCTATTTTTAGGTGCTTGTCATTTGACTTATGTTATAAGTCAATAAAACGATGGGTGGATAAGGCTGAGATGAAAGTATTTGTGCTAATTGGGACTTTAATTGGTACTTTCGTAAATTCATTGGATAAAAAGATAAGAGATTAAACTAGGTAGTGAAACATAAGAACTAGGACTTTTTTCAAGGTATTATATACTCATAAATTATAACAAAACTCCATAAATTCTATAAACATTAGAGAATAGCACAACCTGAGGACCTAGACAAAGTAACATTCTATCAGCGATAACAATGATGAAAAAGTAAAAAAAAAAACCGGCCAAATGCGAGTCTGACTCTCACACGAAGGGTACAGTATTTAGCAAAAAAAAACAAAAACACACGTTTCTTGTATGTTACTTTATTTATTTAATACTTCAAGCACAGAAATGAACAGAGGCAGACTTAATGTCATAGGCAACATTATCTTATTTTTTGCTATAGCGGCAATAATAAATAATCTCTGAAAATTTCAACTGTCTACCTTATGGTTCATGCGATACAGCCCGCTGACAAACAGACGGATAGCGGAGGCTTGGTTCCGTTTGGCACCCTTCGGGTACAGAACCCTAAAATATTGAGTAATCTTATGCTACCGACTTTTATTTGATAAAATATTTAAAAATGTAATGAGGCGAGATAAAAAATAACTAATACAATAGTAAATTATTATACAACTATTTGCACAAAAAAATAACGTATTGGCATAAAAAAACTTTATGCTGATACTATGAACTTCTAGGGATCACATTATGTCATTAACCGCAGGAGAGAACATGGTTTTAAGGAAAACGTATGATTAATTAAAAATAATTTCACAAAAACTTTGCAAAAAATTTGAATGACTAATGAATTTCTCTACTATGATTCACGTTACTTAGATCAGCCATTACCAATTAGATGTCAAGTAAAATCATTTATCAAAATGACGACGGGCTGACAGGTCGCGGCCTAATAAAACTATGCAAGATAATTAATACTGATTCATGTAAAAGCTTGCGTCATGTTCCGCGAATCACTTAATGACTGGATGAGATCCAATCTACTATAATATCAGATTTATTTGCGTGTGTGTGAGATATGAGTGCAATGAAATTGAGCTGTGATAAAACTGATATAAGTTAATGGAGAAAGAAATATATTGTAAATTAATTATCTTAATTGAACCAATTAAGATAATTGACTTGAAAGACTGACCTTAAAATCATTGGCTTTCATGGGGTGGTAGTGCTCGTGTATATGAACTTTTTTTTTACGTGTAAATGTGTTTGTATTACCACACTAGTTTGTTACGCTAGAAAGCGACACGCTCTTGTTGCACACGGTATTTACAACATGAGGTGATGAAAATATAATTATAGAGATTTCTTTATCATAAGTATGTTAGTTTCAGCTCTAGAGGAGCTCGTGGCTAAGTAATATCAGCCGCATGGGTCGGTCCATCGGGTTAAGCTACGATTGCCGGGGTTGTTCCGTGGATGGGTGACCATCTTTAAATATCGAGACCCCTCCGTGTCTCGGAAAGCACGTTAAAGCGTTGGTCCCGGCTGTCATTTGTGGATCTTTGACAGTCGTTACGGGTCGTCAGAAGCCCGAAAGTCTGTCAACCAGTCTTGCCAAGGGGTATCGTATTACCCAGCTACTGGGTTGTGGAGGTCAGATAGGCAGTCGCTCCATGTAAAATACTGGTATTCAGCTGCATCATTGGACTGGAAGCCGACCCCAACATGGTTGGGAAAAGGCTAGGTAGATAAATGGATGGATGAAGAATGTCAGTTTAATAATGTACCTACCTTCCGGAATAAATTCTCTAAATGGTGCTGAAATCTGTATCAAAATTCGTTGCGCAGTTTAAAAGAAGAACGTGGTCACACATGCTGACACAAAAAGCGAGTTTAATTTATAAAATGTATAAATAGATCATTTATTATTTAAAGGCTCAACTGTGAAATAGCGAAAAACCCTTCTTTCAGAAATTATATGGGTTATTCCACAAATCCCCATTAACAATCCCCATCAATGGGGTATATCTGTTGGTACTACTATCATGACAACTTAGTCATAGTAAATGAAGCGATCATCATCATGCTTGTTAAAATAACCTAGCATCTACTTCCATCTATCTCCCATCTCATCTATTTACTCTATAAACAGCTTGACTATACAAGTCAAGTCGAGAGGCACATAGCCTCGTATATATCGTAATCACGAGACACATTATTCCCGCTAGGTGCAGATTGATGCTGCAAATTGTGTCTTCGCCATTACAAAACTTGTTCCAATTCTTACGAGGCGTAAATTTAATGAGGGTTTACATGAGTCAATCTTCACCGTATGACTAGTTGTAAACCAAACCATATAACAAGGCAGCAAAGTACGTAATTACAAAGTAGATTATTGCTCTATTCGTTTAATCAATCAATTAATCAACTCAGCCTATGCAGTCCACTGCTGGACATAGGCCTGTCCCAGGCTACGCCACAATACCCTGTCCTCCGTATCCAGTCTGTCCCAGCCACCTTTTTATGGTCGTTGGTCCATCTAGTTGGGGAGCAAACCACACAACGCTTGCCGATACGTCTCCATTCCAGGACGAGTCTGCTCCACCGGCCATCCGTCCTTCGACAAACATGGCCATAGTTCATTATTTTTGACAATTTTGAGTGGATACGTTCTTACTCCTTCATGCATAGAGCGAAGCGTTTATCTGTCCCATTCGGCTCGACTCCGCACGCAGACTAGTAGTTGAATAAGGCAAGGTCCACATCAGTCCATTGCGGGTTTTACGAAGATGTTGAAACCTACTAGAAAATTGAGCCGTGTAAAGCCTATATGTATAACCGAGATGTAAGCTAGCGTGAACATTTAAGTGCATGCAGTCAATTGATTGAAAGGGTTATTAGCACAGCCAATGACTTGTAACTTGCCGTTATTAATTGCGATATTTTAACATGACATGTTAATGCATCTTCGTGGGGTTAATTGGTCAAGTGTTTTATGTAGAAAGCTGATAATTGAGCCTAAAAGTAGGGACCAAACACGTTGGATAAAACTATCAATCGCTTGGTTCATTAGGTATATAGTACATTACTGTCGCGGCCAGCAATAAGGGGATTGATTTCTGATTGCGGCCAGGGCTTGTATAGAACTTTTCTCAAATAATGCAAAGAAATTCAAACTGAGTAGATTAAAAAATTCCAGAATCAATGGTGAACAACCATAATTTTTCTTGCGCCAAATGTTCATTTGTTTCTTCTTTACTTTAAACAGTAATTCTATTTGCAAAGCAAATCAGAATTTAAATAAAATCTTTGATAAGCTACCTCCTTGGTTGCCGTGTGTTGAAGTAAAAAGTGCGTTCCATTTTTAAATTACACGACAGTTATGAGTTTTCATAGTAATTTATTTGGCTGCTAAACACGCCAGATATGGATTTTCATAGTAACTTTGCTGGCGGCATCGTTCCTTGTTTTTGACCAATACAGCAATTTCGATTTATCTTGAAGAAGGTTGTCAAAATAATGCTTGAATTTCACATTTCTTGGACTCCGTCGGTTGCTAAGGATATTTTGATTTCCACTGTTCCTAGAATAATATAAACGAACATTTTCATACGAATTTCTTTATTACTTTTTTTATCAATCGTCATATTTCTGATGGAACATGCTCAAACCAATTCTGCGAAAATCAATTTTCTCTTTTTTTTGGACCTTTGATTTCCATTCAGATTTCTCAGTTGTAGTCTACCTTTAGATTTTATATTCCATATTGCCAAAAATATTGACCCTCTTCATTTCTATACATATGTATTATAAAACAAAGTCCTCCGCCGCGTCTGTCTGTCGTCCTGTACGCGATAAACTCAAAAACTACTGCACCGATTTTCATGCTGTTTTCACCAATGGATGGAGTGGTTCTCGAGTAAGGTTTTAGTACATAATAACCAACATTCACGCGGGCGAAGTCGCGGGCATCAGCTAGTAAATTGTAAAGAGAAGATTATTTACCCGACTGCCAAGGAAGGGTTATGTTTTTAATGAAATAAATCAAAAACAGCTGGACCGATTTAAAAAATTCTTTCAACAGTATAATGCTATATTATTACTCAGTAACAGACTGTAATTTACAAAGATAGCTCGCAGGTGAATCCGCCGGAGGAAGCTAGTTTTCAAATAAAATCCTACGATTACAATTTTTATTTTTCTCAATTTTACCAATGATAGGTTCATCATCTGCCTAGCCTTTTCCCAACTATGTTGGGGTCGGCTTCCAGTCTAACCGGATGCAGCTGAATACCAGTATTTTAAATGGAGTGACTGCCTATCTGACCTCCACAACCCAGTAACTGAGTAATACGATACCCCTTGGTAAGACTGGTTGTCAGACTTTCGGGCTTCTGACGACCCGTAACGACTGTCAAAGATCCACAAATGACAATGATAGGTTAATTTATAAAAAAGAACTTATAAAAAAAAAAAAACATAAACTTTACTTCCATCCAGTACATAAACACTTTCCCCATTTTTCCCATCATAATAAATCCTTAATTGCAGTTAGGGTGTTTAGTAATAAATTTTAATGATAACCTAAAGTTATTCATTACCTAATCACGCCAGAGTGTGGCCAGTATGATTGATGAACGTTTCCCTAAGCTCCTCCGCGGTGTTGAAGGTAGATGAGCGGAAATATTCGGTCAATCATTCGTGTTAGGAGCGTAATGATGGGTATAAATATGTAGTGTGAGAGTAGAAGTGATATTCTTTTTGGAATAATAGAAGCTGTTGTAATGTAATAAATAGTAATGTAGTATATGGGAGTAATTTATACTATTTTTACCCGACTAAGGCGAAGAAAAAAGGAGGGTTATGATTTTGACCGGTATGTATGTATGTATGTATGCATGTAAGTATGTATGTATGTATGTATGTATGTTCATCTGTTCCCTCCTATCTTCTAAATAACTCATCACAATTTGACAAATGAGGTATCGCTGGAAGCGTCTTGATCGGCCGTTGGTTATAGGCTATGTGACGTCACATTAAATTAAATGGCGCCCACCAGAGGACGTAAAGCCAGGAACTAAAAAAAATCCGGCGTCACACGTAATCTGTTCGATTTATGCCCTAACACGTGTGACTCCGGATTTTTAATTTGTCTGTCTGTGGTGTCTTGTTTATAGGTACCTTTTTAGTCGAAGTTGGGTTTTAGTTTTTATTACTTAAATTTTTTTTATTTGTAACTATCTCTTGTCCGCGACTTTTTCGGCAATCCAGGATGAAAAAAAGTAGCCTTTGTCCAACCTAGGTCATGGTCCACTCATGTGCCAAAATTCATCCAAATCCGTTCTGACGTTTTAGCGTGAATACGGATTAATCGCAATGAAAACTAGTTTTTGTATCACATATATCAATACTCCTAAAATTCTTAGAATTGCCTGATTACTCTGATAAGGACCAAATACAAAAACATCGAATCCTTGTTTCCTGACCCAAAAAAACACAGGTTCAAATCAAACCACATTATTTGTCGGCGCAACAGACTTCTGTAAGATTGAGATAGCATGTCGTTAAGTGTGGCCGCCACTGTAATTTGTACTGGACACCGCTTTCAGTGTATACTTATGTGTGTCCTCATTTGTAACTGAAACGTAATTACGATTTGATAAATATTTTGTCGTTAAATAAAATATTTTCATTGGTAAAGTGTGTCAGCTGTTAATTAAAGCATAAAATAAGTATAGGTATGTGTATAATTAGACGACATAATTATTTCGGAACGTGATACTCGTAATATACCGTAGTTAAACCACGAATTGAGACATAAATTAGATGTAGCGCACATTTATAGGTACAGACAAATAATTGCAACATGAATAAGTAACATTTTTCAGAAACGTTTCCCTTAGAACTTAGATCAATCAATCAATCATCTCAGCCTGTCGCAAGACGACTGCTGGACATCCAAGCTCCATCTCCCAAGCTGCGCCACATCACCCTGTCCGCCACCTTCCGCATCTAGTTTGTCCCAGCCATCTTCTTAAGTTCGTCGGTCCATCTAGCTGGGGGGCGACCCACACTACGCAGTTTGTCCCAGCCATCTTGTTAAGTTCGTCGGTCCATCTAGCTGGGGGGCGTCCCACACTACGCAGTTTGTCCCAGCCATCTTCTTTAGTTCGTCGGCCCATCTAGCTGGGGAGCGTCCCACACTACGCAGTTTGTCCCAGCCATCTTCTTAAGTTCGTCGGCCCATCTAGCTGGGGAGCGTCCCACACTACGCAGTTTGTCCCAGCCATCTTCTTAAGTTCGTCGGCCCATCTAGCTGGGGAGCGTCGCACACTACGCAGTTTGTCCCAGCCATCTTCCTAAGTTCGTCGGCCCATCTAGCTGGGGAGCGTCTCACATTACGCAGTTTGTCCCAGCCATCTTCTTAAGTTCGTCGGCCCATCTAGCTGGGGAGCGTCGCACACTACGCAGTTTGTCCCAGCCATCTTCTTTAGGTCGTCGGTCCATCTAGCTGGGGAGCGTCCCACACTACGCAGTTTGTCCCAGCCATCTTCTTTAGTTTGTCGGTCCATCTAGCTGTGGGGCGTCCCACACTACGCACTTTGTCCCAGCCATTTTCTTTAGTTCGTCGGTCCATATAGCTGGGGGGCGTTCCACACTACGCAGTTTGTCCCAGCCATCTTCTTAAGTTCGTCGGTCCATCTAGATGGAGGGCGTCCCACACTACGCAGTTTGTCCCAGCCATCTTCTTAAGTTCGTCGGTCCATCTAGCTGGGGGGCGTCCCACACTACGCAGTTTGTCCCAGCCATCTTCTTTAGTTCGTCGGTCCAACTAGCTGGGGGGCGTCCCACACTACGCAGTTTGTCCCAGCCGTCTTCTTTAGGTCGTCGGTCTATCTAGCTGGGGGGCGAACCACACTACGCTTTCCGATACGCGGTCTCCAGGACTAGTCTGCTTCACCGGCCATCGGTCCTTCGACAAACATGTCCAGCCCACTGTCACTCCAGTTTGCTCACTCTGCAAGCTAAGTCGGTAACTCTGGTTCTTACATTTTAACTGTGGAAATTATATATTATCATCATTTATTATTGTTACTATAATGTACTTGACTCGTTGATCCAGTTGTCGCAAGCGCTACTGCTGAGCTTGAGGTCCTGGTTTCGATTGCCGGGTCGGGCAAAGTGCTATTGGATTTTTCCATCTAGAGTTTCTCAGTAGCAGCCCGGAGTTTGGATTTGTGCCCGGTTGATAGCAATAGGCTTTCGAGCTTCTGACGACCCGTATCGACTGTCAAAGATCCAAGAATGACACCCGAGACCAACCACTTACGTGCTTTCCGAGGCACGGAGGGGTTTTGGTATTTTAAGATGATCACCCATCCATCGAGTGACCGTGGAAAGCGTGCGGCTGTTATTACTAAGCCACCAGGTACGTGTTATAAGCACACCCTCATGGGTTTTATCTTTTCAAATAGGTACCTATAATAGGTACATACATAACATACACAATAAAGGAGCTATTTAAAAAGTACACTAGAAATAAAACTAATGTTAGTTTTATTTATAGTGTACTTTTTAAATAGCAACTCGTTAACGTATTTCGTAATCAAAGTCAAATAATTTATTTCAAATAGGCACATAAAAGGCACTTTTGAACGTCAATGATAATAACATCCTATCATTACCTCTTCCGCCATATTGGACGGACAGCTGATGCGTTTGCGCCGTTACGGTGTTCACCTGTTACTCGTGTCCCGGGGGTAAAAGAAAGGGGTTTTTTTAAGCTCTTTAAACTCGTCTTCATTCGATTTGATGTTACGAATTTGCATCTGATATTGTGAGCGGAAAATTACGGGACATCAAAGATTTTAAAAAAGGTATTCGCCATCGGCGATAATTTTGACACCACCACCACTGTTTCAAAGGCTATTAAGGCCCTACCCAATTCGCTTACCGCAATTCACTACCTCAATTTGCTTAGCATGATCCTCCGTTATGCCAAAAATACTGAAGCATGCATTTTGAAATAAACATATGTTAAAGTTGAGGATTGATGCTAGGTCCTATGACTGGCAAAAACACGATTACATACAATTTTCTTTACAGAAAAAAAAATGGAAAGTTACATTTAAACCGCTGGTATTCAAAAAATAAGTACTTCAAATTAGATCATGAAACTTTGCATAATAACTGAACTAACTACTTATAGTTAGCAGGTCTTGTTTTTTAAATTAACGTTATTGTCACCGTAAAAAGCAATTACCTAAACTATTCGAGGCTTCAAAGGCGCCAGTACCCACTCCGTCTTGCTCTCACTCAGGCTGCGAGTAGTATGGTGCGCGCGAGATAAAATTTGAGGTAGGGTAGGGCCTTAAACAATCTTCCGGGAATACATCACATCAAATCTTCGAAATACCTTTGAATGCTTCTTTCTCAATGCAGTAGCAGCGGGTATCAATTAGTTGTAGATAAGTTTCGACTTTGTAGCACATGTTCGAATAAATACTATATTTCATCACCCACTCTCAAAACAGTGAAGGAAAATATCGTGAAGAAACCGGCATGTGCTAGAACCAAGAATTCGAAGACATCCAACAACCCGCACTGGACCCGCGTGGTGAATGATGGCACGCGTGGTAGATTATGGCCCACTACCTCTCACAGTAAAGCGGCCTGTGTCCCGATGCAGTGAGAACATTAATTATGCAAATACTGTAAATAACCATTGTCTGCCAATTGTTTTTTACAAAATTGATTTTTTTCTTACAAAAATATATAAACAAAATAGATATGCTTCTTCGGTGTGTTTCAATTTTACTATATGTCTTAAACATAATATCATCGAGACTTGTAAACTTAATTATGAATGTCATGCTAACACATTAATTCGTACTTAACTTTTCACAAATTTCTTACCATAGCAATTTAATAAAATCACATTCCCGAAGAAATAGTTTCATATCAACGGCTGCGAATTAATTAAAAATGTATTATAAGCGTTAAAACGTGCTATCTCGTGTGTAGTTTATAATTGCATAGAAAATAATGTGCCAGGCTTTCATTATGTCTGCGAGCTAGCTCCGCAGTCCCTGACTCGTTAGGCCGAATAAAAAAACCAGTGATTCCTTTTTCATTTTATTTATCGGTTCGTTAAAATGTTCGTTTTAGAATTGCGTATAATTTACTTTTGCTCCGAGAAACAATTTAACGATTTGCAGCAACGTTTTTGTGATCGGATTTGTGCTAGGTTTTTTGAGATAAAGTTGACTTCTTTACAGACTTTTACTGCCTGAACCACAAATTGTCACCAGTTTTGGATACAAGCATTAGCAGATAAATGGTGGCAGTACCTTGTTAGTAGTGACATTTAAAACAACATTCTCCGCAAGGGATACATAGGTAATTAGCATCTACGATGTTTTTTAAGCCAAGGCCTTTAAATTTAATAACAACTAGATATAAATTAAATGGCAGTAGATACCAGTTATTAAATAAATTAGCCTTTAAGATGCTTGGCGATATTTTTTTAGCCTGGCCTTTATTCAATTTATCTTGCAGACAAATAGATCTTGAATTTGGCAAGGCTTAGCAATGTTATTTAATTTAAATAAAACATGAACGTGCGGCGTTACCTAATCTTTTGATCTTAATAATTCTACGTTAACATTATACATACTTATATTTTTCCAGCTATATAAACTAATATTCGTCATAACATACTTATATTTTTCCAGGTATAAACTAATATTCGTCATAAAATACTTATATTTTTCCAGCTATAAACTAATATTCGTCATAACAAACCGGCACTTGATTCGCGTGCCGCGCTCGCGTGACGGCCTACCAACGTTGCTTTTATGCGTTTTCATACTGTAAGCTCTGGTACTCCTTCTTAACCTATATAGAGAATGAGTAGTAAGCGCTTAGCTAACGCAGGGTTTACAGTAATGTCGTACTTACATGTATATATTGTTTGAAAGCCATTTGTTTTTTGTCAATTAATATTCATGTAAAAACAATGTTGTACGCATGGTTAAATGTGTAGATAGCATGTTACTTGTAATCATAATAATCATTTGTTGCTCTTCCAATATCCGTCTTGCAATCCATTAAAATATGTCATTATTTAATTTGATTAAAACGTCTGACTTCTACACAACTCATACCTAAGCATCTCAATGGCTTAAAATTGTATGAGACTCACGCTAAAGGTATAATGCTGGATATGGTATATGTGTATATGGATGTGGTATATGGCTGAAAAGTTTTATTATGTCTCAACCCTATACCAATGCACTTTACATTGGCATTACTCTACTAGCTCCAACTGAGCCGTACAGACAAGTATACTTTAAAACTAAAGCACGTCACTCGAACTACGTCACAACATATGATCGAACATACTCCGTCCAATTGAAACCGTTCCATTCAAATTCTTTTCAAATTCAAATTTCGAATTCGCAACGGACAACAGGCAACGACAACACTGTCCGTTTGTATAGTGACGGGAATCGGGCGCTTGAATCGATTATTCGAATGAGCTGTCTATCTGATTGTAGTCGGGTACGGGACCGTCTCATTCTGAACATAATGTTGAACGAGTGAATGATGTTTTGTTGCGAATGTTTTGGGAATACGTTTTTGTACTGTTTTTTCGCACTTTTTTGCCCCTTTTGTTATTTTTTGGAGTATTTTTAATCTCTGGAACGATTTAAATTCCAACGTGTACTTACTTTTACACTTTATTTACTTTTACCCTTATTTTAAGTTGTATTTTTGTAAAAATGTACAGAAGATAAGATTATTTTCTTGTAAGCTTCACACCATCACGAAACATGCTAAAAATTATCTTATAAAAGTGCAAGCGATTCTTTATGTATTCCAATCATGCCATAAATTAGCATGAAAATATGCACACGTGCGATCTCCAGTGCATTATCAAGAGGAGAGCAAGCTGATGGCTGCAATTCTCATAAGTGAGCTGAACGTCGCCTCGAACAAAAGGACGCGAAGATAAATATCAGGTGGAACGACGAATGATATAATCAAACCGGCCATCAATAATATCGGCAGAGCAATTTCATACAGATTATCATGAAAGTCAAATTAACAGCGATCAGATTTGTTCAAACACACGATTTTAAATGTTCAAATGTATCAGTGACTGTATTATCTCATCAAACGGCCGAGCGGTTAGAGATCCCATTAGGATAATGGTTGGCTGTAGTTGACTAATGGCCGTGTGTTCAGAGCTCTTTCATTCACTCGTTCGCATTCCATTCAACTCGTTCATACGGTCGCTCGGCTATTTACAGCTTTATGAGTCCGCGCTGAAGATCAAATAAGTCTTGATTTATTTAAATATGTTTTGGAATTATGTGCTATATTGAAATCGTTTTGATGGAAAGTGGCCCTTCTCTTCTATTTCTATAACAAATTGAACGCAATTTATAGGAATGAAATGTAAGAAGTGGAAGAAAGGTTCAAAAGCCTCTTGAAGTGGGAAATTATGCACTTTCTGAGTTGAATTCTACTCTACTTGAACTGTTGCACCTATTGTATTGTGCAGCTTCTGACTTAGTCAAATGAATGCATCGAGAAAATATTTTTAAACTAGTTACCTACTTATCAAACATTAGTGGTATACCACAGTAAACACAACAAAACATAGTCAACTCATTATACAAAAGATCAGAATTATTAGAACTATGCAGTGAACTCGATTATCGATTCGAATGGAATAATCGGTAAGTTTGAAGAGTCACTCGGCTTTTGAAAATCGAATCGTTATGCTTCATCCACTACAAACTAGGATCTGAATAAAAGTAGTGCGCCCATTTAAATGTATATCTTAGCTTAATTTAAATAAAGTTGAAAATAGAACTCGATGGAAGGCTTTATTTTATTCTTTGGACATGTAATTTTGCAGTGTCGGAGTTACGTAGTACACTCTGAACATTGAAAATAACAGAGGGATACGTATTTCGAGATTTAGTCTATGGGCTAGCTTTTGCTAAATTCAGGTGATTAGTTTGAGAAATTTTAGAGTTACATTTTGTGGATATTGCTGATATTATTTAATGCAATTGACGTCAGACATGTTTTTGGTTTTAGGAACTGACTTCATTAGTATCAAGGCTAATATAATTAGAACTAGTCCGAAATCAATGGACAACAAATGAGGTAACCATATTGAGTAATAATTCAAACATAAAAAAAAACCATGTAAAATAAGAAATATTAATTTTACTATAAATATTATATTATTTTGAAAGCTTGTGGAAATGTTTTTCCTTATGAAAGAATAGCTTTTATAATTATGTCAGTTCCTGCCACTAGTAAATTATTAGACATGGCATAAAATGCACTTTCGAATCAATGTTCAAAGAGAAAATACCATAGCCACCATATTTAGTAGATAATGGTGACCTCGGTGCTTTTGCACAAAAAGTGACACAACCTTTTCTAAACCTATGGGGATATTATATTTACTGTTTATAAAAATCTTGGGTCGAACAGGAAAGTTTGGAAATCGGAATGAAGTTCTTTTAACAAAACAGTCTTGAGGAAGACGAAAAAATTATAACAACAGTAAAACCCTGGTTATCATCGTTAACTATCTATCCTTAAACATACCATATTATACTGCAGTAATAAAATGAACAACTAAGTCTTTCAACTAAAAGACACCGACTGCGATTAATATTATTTGATAAGACCACAAAATAATCCTTTTATAACAAGAAAAGTCACATTAAAAGCGTAGCCATAACAACGCGTTAACTTAAAACAGTGTGACTAGGGTTAATAAAGTTCTCGTACTCCTATACTATACACACCCATTCGGAATTACTTACACGCCATACATTGCTGTATTTTAACACACGGGTATAAACGGGTGCAGAAGGAAAGTGGTAATGAAACGCATGCGTTATAGGTAGGGTCGTAAAAGGAGAATTTTATGAGATTATGTCTTATACGAAGGAACCGAGGGCAAGCGATAAGGTATCACAAGAGACAAATGCTATGGACTTAATAAAGATATTTCCCTCGTAATAAAACGTATGTGCAGAGTTACGTTGAAATTATGGGAGTAATAATTTCTATATGAGGAAAGAAAGGTGACATAATAATAATAATAAACAAATTTATGAGCGCTGTTGTATGAAAGGATAAACAGTCGGTGTGGGAAAGTTGTGTTTTGTAGAAGATTATACAATACTAGCACGTTTATATAAAAAAAGTTCAAGACGCATATTTAAACCCTTGGTTGAAGCGGAAATGAAAAGGTTCAATTCAATTTTCAAGATTTCTCCGAAGCGTTAGGCAGAGGTGCATAGAAAACCCACATTTCTCCAGTTGTGTTTAAGTTCCATACAATAGGGGGCGACCCTATTGCCATCAACCGGGCACAACTCCAGACTCCGCGTTGCCACTGAGAAATTCCAGATGAAAAAACCTAATAACACTTTGCCCGACCCGGGAATCGAACTCAGGACCTCATGCTCAACAGTAGATCTTGCGACCACTAGACCAACGAGGCAGTAAAACAAGTTTTTTTTTTTTTAAATACGTCTCTATTTGTGCAATTAAGTTTCTGCAATTCATATTTTGCAAAATAATTCATTAAAAAGAATACACCACAAAGTCGCATAACATCGTGAATAACAGAATCGGCCAGGTAATCTGTGCGAGACTAGACAATAACAACAATAGCCGCGATGGATCAACCGAGGCGAAGGGTCGCGCATGCGTTGTTGTAAATTATAATCCTGTGGTATGAACTCACTATCTGACGAACTACGAATGAGCTGAGAAATGATGGAGGTACGAAGCAAGTGTTTATAGTATTGATAAATTAAAATTAATAACAAAATATGCTTTTTATGATTATTAAAATGACACACTGTCCTTGGCGCTTCAGCAAGGCTATTGATTTTCATCTGATCCTCAAAACAAATCGCGCGCCTAATTTGTTTAACTAATCATGACAGAAAAATTTCAATGTTTAGAGACGTGACACAACGGCTTCCTGAAACATGTGGTGGAAAAGCAAAGTACCGCTTCAAAAGATAGATTCTGGAAGATCTTTTACTCGTAAAGATTTTCAGGAGAATTTCTTACTGATTCTGAGAGCTAAAATTTTATATACTGGTCGTACCAAGAATGAGAGTTTACGCAAAAAGGCACCACAACTAATTCTTGTAAAACATTCCAATACAAACATTTACTAAGCAAAAGTAAAGCCTTACTTCAGCAATACTAGGGCGACTAATACCCTCTCTACTTTCCTATTTAATAATTCGGAACTTGCAGAGAAATAAAGCTGAACTATGTTGCTCCAAGTCGAACGCATAAATCTGTAGCCAGGCGCGGTGCCCCGGGCAAGTCGCGGCCCGGCCATCGAACCGAGACACCTTTGAATTAAATCCAATGTATTACTCTTTAACTATTATTTCCTGATGTTGGTGAGAGGAAAATTTTATGAAGGTTCATTATCATCGGGTTCTATAAGCTGAGTTTATCGAGATGTTAATAATTCTTCTTTCAAAGCTCTACAAGTAGTCTTGCAAAGAGTAATAAAAGGTGAAAAAATTAGGGCAGTGAATTGTCCCTTAACTTGACAATGTAAGGGTGCTCCTCTTATAACGAAACAGCATTCTTCGATCATCTCCGAAAGAAAAAGTTGATGACGATTCTCATACCGCACACTTGACAATCAATCGTCAACGTAAATAAAGTATAAAAAACCCCCGACAAAAACAAAGCATGTATAATAAACGTTTGTTTTTTTATTTTTTATATCTAAGAACACTCTCAGCAGCAGCAGTCCAGGCAGGCAGTCGCTCCATGTAAAATACTGGTATTCGGCTGCCTTCAGTTAGACTGGAAGCCGACCCCAACATAGTTGGGAAAAGGCTAGGCAGATGATGATCTAAGAACACTCTCGATTAAGTCACCTTTCAAACAAAACCAAAAAAATAAAAATCAGTTCAGCCGTTTGGCGCAGATAGACACACAGATACACACGTTAAACTTATAACACCCCTCTTTTTCCGTCGGGGGTTAAAAAGAAAGACTCTCTTTATAGTCAACTAGCTGCGCCCCGCGGTTTAACCCGCGTAAGTCTCGATTCCTTTAGATTATCGAGATAAAAAGTATCCTGGGTCCTATTCCAGGTCATGGTCTAACCCTGTGCCAAATTTCATCCAAATCGGTTCAGCCGTTTTAGCGTGAAACCGTAACAAACAAACTAACTCACTTTCGAATTTATAACATTAGTTAGGAAGTCAGAAATAAAACACCTATCATATTCCTTCTCCGTATAATAAATACCTTCAGGGTAAACCTTTTGCCAATAATTAATTATGTAACCTTGTTAACCCAACACGTAACCATAAACGTGATGTAACTATATACAGCCGTTTAAACAAGCAGAATTTAGTTTTATATTCTTAACAAAATAGGGGAAAGAAACCCCTGCGAGTTAATATGAATCAGGTGGACGCGAGACCCCTATTTCCAGAACCCACGAGCCCTATTCGGACCCCTTAAGAATTTATCAAATGCACCGCAAAGGAAATATCTAGTATTCTTATATGTATAGATGCGAGTGAAAGTTGTAAAGCAGGAGAGTTGGGGGATCGCTAGAGATTTACAGCGTTTCAAGTGAAGGCCCTAATAGACGTAAATTACGCTGCGGTCCGATTTATAGACTACATTCTTTTTGTTTTCGTTTTTTTATCGATTTATCGCCAGGTGTGGTGGTTTCGCTGTTTGGATATTTAACACGATTGGCGGGTGCTCGAGAAATACATGATGGAATCGGTTTATTTATTCAATATTCACAAGTCTGTATTACTTCTGATTGGTACCTCAAAGTTGGCACGTGGTCTCTTTTTTCTCTTAATTGGGGTACTAGAAACACTGCCAGTAACAAGAGGCTACACAGGCTATTGACTATGTTTTTGTTATAGTATAAAATGCAGTCGAGTATGCTCTCAAAGTCATACAAATAGCGATAATGATTTCTTTGAGGCCATACAGTTGCGCAGTTGTGCAACATGTTTTGTTTATGAAGGACTAAAACAGTAAACATTGATTCAACCAAGTGTTGTATAGGTACCATGAATTATAGGTATCCGCGACCGGGCCGCGCGTGGACCAAAAACTATTGTAGTTTAATTAGAAACTCCTTGAAGAATTAAGTGCAATCTGGCCAAATAAATTCAACTTATAAGTATTTTATAATACAAAGTCATTTAATCCTAATCCTAACAACATACATACATATATATATTACTAGCTGAAGCACGCGGCTTCGCCAGCGTGGGTGTCAGTTATTATATGCTAAAACCTTCCTCGAGAACTACTCTATCCATTGGTGGAAACAGCATGAAAATCGGTGCAGTAGTTTATCGCGAAAAGACAGACAGACGCGGCGGAGGACTTTGTTTTATCATATGTAGTGATAAGATAATATACTTAATATAATATTACAATAAAAATATTTGGATGAAATTTGGCACATGGGTAGACTATGGCCTGGAAAAGGACATAAGCTACTTTTTATCCTGGATCGCAGACGAATCCGCGGGCTACAGCTAGTAGTTTTTAGTACACAGAAGTTTTTTAGCTTGATTCTAATGAATACATACAACCTACCTAAAATGACCACGGCATACAAGGTAAAGACAGCAGAATATCAAAGGTAAGAAGCCTGCATGACTTAAAACGACCTATAATTATCCGTTCGGCTCAGTTGACTTTTGAAACTTTCCTAGACAATAAGTACTGGCTACACTGTGTACTTTGACTTGATTACACTTTTATTTCAAATGTCATGGTTTTAAAAAGAAATTATATGACATGACCGCCTTGTTGGACTCCTAGACACAAGCGTTACTGCTGAGCATGAAGTCCTGGGCTCAATTCCCAGGCTGAAAAAGTGTTATTGGGGTTTTTCATCAGGGTTTTCTCAGTAGCAGCCCGAAGTCTGGATTTATGCCCGGTTAATTACTCGCTCCCTATAGCATGGGACTATAAATTTAACTGACGAAATGTTATACCGACTACCTAGGTAAATATACCTCTGCTTAACCCTTCGGGAAAAACAAGCGAGAAGTTATGTTATGTTCTGGTAGGCGATCTGCCAGAAATAATCTGTAGTGCTGCAATTTTTTCTCGTGGCTAAGTAATAACAACCGCACGGGTTGATCCATCAGGTTAAGCTACGCTTGCCGGGGTTGGTCCATGGATGGGTGACCATCTTTACATATCGAGACTCCTCCGCGCCTCGGATAGCACGTTAATCGATTGCTCCCGGCTGTCATTCGAGGATCTTTGACAGTCGTTACGGGTCGTCAGAAGCCCGAAAGTCTGACAACCAGTCTTACCAAGGGGTATCGTATTACCCAGTTACTGCAAGGTCAGATAGGCAGTCGCTCGCGGTTAGACTGGAAGCCGACCCCAACATAGTTAGGAAAAGGCTAGGCAGATTGCTGCGATTTGTTCTCTTAACTAAGTAAATCAATAAATTTTTCTTCGAAATTTTTCTTTTGAAAAGTGTGTTGATTTCCACGAGTTTTCATTACGTGTGGCTTACCAAACCTCAAGTTTTCTAAATAATATATGATTTCTATTACCAATTGTAATTTAACGATTTCTTCGATTAACAAAACTGACTTGTGGGGATTCCTCTTCCAATACTTATAGCTAGAAAATTCCTATGATAAAATATCATGCTTAAATTATCGGATCAACCAATTCTTACAAAAAAAACTTATGAGACCTATTCGTACTAAATTGGCTTATTTTTGGTTTATTTATGGTTTAGCCTGAATTTACTCGCCCGAAACAAGCAAATCGAAACTTTTAAATAATATAATTGGATCATGAGGCTGAGGCGAAACGACAACTCCCGAAGGTCAATCCTCGTACTTAAAAAACGTTCACATTCAAGTCGCATCGTATCATATCGTTGCATCGTCAAACTTGTCAAGAATGTTTGGTAACCGTGCGTTTGCACTGGCGAAACATTTAATACAAAACATGTCGAAATCTCTAGTTCCTGTCAAAAATTGTATGGAACATTGACAGAAAGTAGAGATTTCAACATGTTTTGTCTTTAATGTTTCGCCAGTGCAAACGCACGGTAAAGGAGATCATTCACCGTCCATACATTTTTGGGCTACATGTGAAAGTAGCCGTCCAAACAAAAAAAGAGCTATATTCTGAAATAGTACGTTTTTCTTTTCATTTTTTATTACTGCAAGCTATTACTTTAATTAGATTACTATTAATTATTTGAACTAAAACATAGGTACTGAAAACAGTATTTTTCAAAATCGTATAACAGCGCAGGAAATTGACCTACAGATTTCGTCCAATAGTGAAAAGTGAAGAGAATAACATGTTCTAACGGAATATATGAATTGTTTTGTTTGGCTTCTTTATTTTGCCCAAAATGAAAGATCTCCATTTATTGTATTTTTGACAGATTGCGAATGAAATGCAAATGCGAACATTCTTAAAAATTAAGGTAATCAAAAGTCGATTCGCCTACAAATAAATTAACTTACGAATAGCCCCAAGAAAAAAAAATTACTTAAAAGTGTCAATTCGCCCGTCTCGGTCGAGTAAATTTGGACGAATCAGCATTATATTGCATAACTCAAGTTGACGACTGAAAAATGAAATAAATAATAATGTAAAAGGTGTTCTTTTTAATATAAATCTCATCGCGTAGTTTAAAACGAGATCCAAGTTTTATTTTCATTAAAAACTGATTTAGATAAAGTTTACAACGAGACGTTAGAAGTATTTGTCTTGACATTTGTCTGTTTGAGACATCTGTGAGTAACGAGATTACTATGAATAAACGACGGCAATACAAAAATAAAAGAATTTATAATTCTAGAATCAGTTTATTAGGTTAATGTTCTTTGTTTTAAACATAATTTTGTGCATTTTACATGAATATTATTTTATACCTAACTAGCTGATACCCGCGGCTTCGCCCGCTTGACAATGTATATACCTAATTATAAACCTTCCTCGAGAACCACTCTATCCATTATTGAAAACAGTATGAAAATCGGTGCAGTCGTTTTGAGTTTATCTCGAACGGACAGACAGACGCGGCGGAAGACATTGTTTTATAATATGTAGTGATTTGGAAAGTAGGTATTGCAACGTATGGAGATACAACTTGAGGAGAGGAAATCTGTGTCTCTCGCAATGGATTATGGGAAATATCTGATTAAAAATAGCCTAATGGTTATAGGTACCCCGATTGAAATATCGAACTAACTACAAGATGACCTAGGTGTCTCAAGACGAAAGTCTTTGACCAGTGCGTGTTGCCAGTAACCTATGTCACTGAAATGTGGTCGCTCACAATGGGCCTTATTAAAAGGATAATAGTCACACAAAGGACAATAGAGACACAGCCCCATGAATTGCCAAAGTAAGTGGCAGTGGGCCGGGCACATTGCTCGCGGAACAGATGGCCGATGGGGCCGAAAGGTTCTGGAATAGCGACCGCGTACTGGAAAACGTAGGTAGCGTTGGAAGCCCTACCACAACGTGGGGCAATAAGCTTGTGAAGGCCGCAGGAATCCGCTAGATGAGGGAAGCACAGAACCGGTCAAAGTGGTGGTGCTTGGGAGAGGTCTATGTCCAGCAGTGGACGTCTTTCAGCTGAAATGATGATGATGACGATGTCCTAAGTTTTTATTACACTTTACGTAAAAGATCAATAATACTGAATAAATCTTTGAAATGTAAACTAATTTAGTTGCAACATATTACATTACAGTCTAAACTTTAATAAAGAAAATTGTTGACTAACATATTGCTAGACACAGTATAAATAAGCTCAATTTTATCTACGTATTAACTTTATTCTCAAGCCAAAGTAAGTTGCCAGTGATGAAAATTTAAAATGTCATCATGACCTTTTAAGGGGCGCAGATGTTGGCAAACTTTTTTCTTTTTAAGAATACAAAACAAACTTTCTTAAAACTTAATATTTAAATACTTATACTGACATAATACTTAAGTTTGTGTTTTTTAAAAGATTGTAAGTAATGGTATTTACATTTGAGTAGTCAGTTCTTGTGCCTACGTTGTAAAACATAGTTAGTACTTTTTTGTATCAAAATCTCTCGGGGCCTAAGGAAAACTTAGCACTACTATTCATTTTCTCAAGATTTTCACACCACGCATTTATTTTTATTTTGGTGTCCTACTCAGCTGGATCCGTCCGTCTGTCACAGGGCTGTATCTTTCGAACCGTCATAGGTAAAAACTTTTACATAGTGTGTACTACTATGTCCACTATAACAACAAATAATAAAAATAAAATAAAAAATATACCATACAAGTAACGTGTTTTTTTTTTTGCTACAACTGATGTTACATTGTTTTGTACATTACATTATATTTGTATTGTTAAATATTTTGCGGTGGTACGGACCTTCGTGTGAGAGACCGACAAGTAATCGGCCGATTTAAAGAAAATCAAATTTTGCATCTCACCCGCTAGACATTATATACCTCTTTAACTCATCATCATCTGCCTAGCCTTTTCCCAACTATGTTGAGGTCGGCTTCCAGTCTAACCGGATGCAGCTGAATACCAGTATTTTACATGGAGCGACTGCTTATCTGACCTCCACAACCCATTTTCTGAGCGTGAACGTTCTTTCCGAGGCACGGAGGGTTCTTGGTATGTAACGATGGTCACTCATCCACGGACCAACCGCGCCAAGCGTAGCTTAACCTGATTGATCGACCATATACCTCTTTAACTGCTGGTTAAAAACTTATCTGAAGAATGTATTTGTGTCAAATAAAGCCTTAAACAAAACATAGCGAGTGTACCCAATGGTATACATAAAACGCGTGAGCTGTGAAAGTCAATTGAGGGAAAGTTATTATTGTTTATGTTGCCGATAGCTATAACTCGTACTATTTATGTTTTATTGCAATCTATAAACTCAGCATGCCATTGCTCTCGGTTTTAGGAGTACCGAAATATTTCGTGTTTTTATTGCAGGTATTCGGCTAAGTGGTTTTATTTAACATAGTTAAATGGCAAAGCGGTTTGGATAATGTTGTAAGATTTTTAGATAGAAAGGCCTAGTATTGTTTAAGCAGCTATGCTATGAGTGCTCGGCAACCGTTCTGGGCACAATTGAGAAAAGAGATTTATATATTTTTTAAGATGTTGTATATAATGGCGGAATCCCACGATCGGCAATATTGCAGACGGACCCGCACGGCAGACGACCACAGACCGCCACGCACCGCGCACCTAGGTGCTTCCGATGTCTGCGACGCACAAAACCTTCCCACGGTCCGTCATCCGGGCTCGTCGGTGTCCGTCCGCAAAATCGCCGATCGTCGGATTTCGGCATAACATGTTAAAATAAATATAAATCTGCGCACATAAAGCTCTATGAAAACCATGACAACGCGTATTCTCGCAAAAAATTGTCACTTATCGAACTTGCCAAAAATCTACTGAAATTATTTTGTCGCAACATAAAACTGTTCTGACTTCTGACTCTGGTCTGCCGCAGTCTAATTTACTATACTAATCTGTGCCAAATCTTAATTTTAATATCGACAAGTTTTCAATTTATTTTCCCTTCTTCGGATTACGCAATATTTTAATGAAAACGTAAACGTTTTCTGTAAAGGCGGCAGAAACTCTAAACCTGATAATATCAAAGACATATTTTTTAATTTCAAGACCACTTTTGTCGCACCCAAGCTTGTCGTTACGTTAAATCTACGGTAGGTAATCTCCTGCTAGTATTAAATTTTATAAATTATATTACAAAAATGGTCTTAATAAACCTGCTTTCGTAGTAAAAGTGATCGTATACATTGCTATCAAGACTGGCCACGTACCGAACCTCGTTTACTAAAGATTTACGCAACAGATAGATCTTACTCGAACCCTTTTCAGTCGTTTTATACCCCTAATTCTACCTACGCAACGTCAAAACGTAACATGTCTTTTAGAAGCCCGAACCGAATAAGTTTTTACCGAATTGATTCGGGATTTTTATTCTGCAACATAACACAAACCTTTACAAATTTTCTTAATACCTTATTGGTCATGACATAAGGTTTCAATTTGAGTAACCTTGTTCCAATACAAGTGTATTGTGTAAAGTTGTTGGATGCGTTCAAAAGTTAGGCGTTCGTTTTGTCCATTTTTCTTCTCCCCTACGACGGCCATAGAATGCTATTTTTAAAACATTCAGCGAGCTATCGCAGTTGTGTTATGGGAATTTGGTTTCAGAATGAATACTTGTTGATTTTCAGGTGGTTTCAGTAAGGTGCACTTTCGGTATGCCTTAAATATTGATAGGGTTTGAGCGAATGGTGATTGGATTGAGACCGAAATACATGAAAAGGCTAGGTAGTGCATTAATGATTCTGCCAGTAAATTATTAACAAAAAACGTAATTTATGAGCTCGTCAACGCCTTGAGCGCTGTAATAGATTGCTTCAATACTTATTACAATACATATTTTACTAAATACTCTTGGCAAAAATAATCTTTTGTGACAGTTGTGTATGAATGAATGCTGCTGCCAAGTTGAGAAGGTACACAATTAAATAGTCAAGAAGATATAGAAGACCGGTGCTACGTGAAACATTTTTTGTTGCGGATTCTATGCTGGTGGTCACAAAGGTTTAAAAAACTTTAAAACAAAAACATCAAAACTGTAACCAAATAATAAAAATGCTCAATAAAAAACCAGTATTCACGCAAAAAACCAAACGATCACAATCACCAATTGAATGAAATTGAACGAGTACATGACCCGTTCGTTTTCGTAATGAAATTAATCGGCGCCACCAATAAATGAGCGTACGTGAATGACTGCCTGACGGAACACCGAAATGATTGCCGCCCAAACTTAAATGTCACTAACCATTTTATATTTTGTAATTATAATCACGTTAATAATGTTTCCGAACACCAATTTAATGATAAACTTTGATTGCACGGTTTTTTTGGTTCATTGGGCAACGGTAATTTATTTATATTTCGATGCTAGCAACCCTTTGGGATTTTATTCAGTTGGGTATTACAATGCAGTACAGTAGTACAGTCAGCAGTGTAGTAGTAGTTGGGTGTGCAGTATAACAATGCCTTCAGGATGCTTGTGGGGCTGCCGCGGTATTGTAGCGCTTCGGGTATGTTTGCCGATGCGAGAGTGGATGATTTTTATGCCATCATTCGAAAACGATGCGCTTCTCTCCGGCACAGAATAGATATCAGCACCCACGGCATGTTGAGAGCATTGAGTGACCGGTGGGACTGCCCGATGCTTGGTCGATGGGTGAGACTGCACACACAGATCTGCTCTTGATAACTGTACGTGCATTTTATTTTATCGATTCCTATTATGTTATTATTATTATGCCTATTTGTAATTTTTATGTGTGTATTGTGTTTTTTGTATGATTCATTTCTATTATGATATTATTATGTAATTTGTGATGTATTTCGATTATGTTGTAATTAATGATTTTGTTTTGATGTGATACTGATGTAATTCTATGGACTTCAATGTCTGCAAATAAATGATTATTATTATTACTGATAGAGTTGGTATCAGTCCGAAGGTCGCTGCTGCTAACTCACCTTTTAAAAAATTACCTTATAATCACAAAACCGTGTTTATCAGTTGTTTAGCCTAAACACCTTTTAACATTTCTGTATGGACATTAAACTGACATTAAATACGCGTTGAACAAGTGTCTAAGTTTTTGTGGTGAGGCCCTAAATGTGTATTTAAATTGGTAACACTTTGAAATAAATCATCGTACACAACAATAGAAAATATGTGGATTTAAACATCGTTAAACTTCTTGTCGTGAGGCCTTAAGAAATATTAGAAATTTTGCACCTTTATGGCACAAACATCCACAACCAGAAACGTGGTCCATGCATGAGATACCTTTTATAACTCCTCCAATGTTAACATCCCTCTATCTTTAACCACACCGACATACGTTTCATCCTTCTTCGGAAGCGGCATCGATCTTGGTTCAGTAATTATTAGTGCCAGTCCCCTGTAATTGGCGCAATCGGTCATGTTGTGCCGTACACTCTTCCATCATTGGCAGAAGCCATTAAGTCGAAGTGTTGTGATTGGCAGAGGCAGGGTATGATGGTTTTGGACATTCAGGTGTGGAGTGAACGTATATCAAGTCTGTTGATCGTTTTTGTCTTCTAAAGGTCAGGTACGTCAGATATTTTTAATCCGTAGAGTAAAATTGACGTTTGACAGATTTTGTATTCACAATAATTCCTCTGATATAGATATTTATTACCTATCTGGCGTTGAAAAAATCAGTCCTTAATCACTTAATACGATTATATTATGTTATTAGGTACCGAAATGAGCCATTAGCTCAATAGTCGATAACCAGCCCGCTACGGGGTAATGACTAATGAGAGTCATTAATTGATAACGTGATTGGTACACCGTCTTCGGGGAAACCCCGTAGCGGGCGTAGCGAGCAATGAAATTCATGAATGAATTTCATCCAATGAAAATGAGCCTTCAAATCAAATACCAAACGTGTGGTGCAAGTTCTCCGTTTATCGCAATCATTCTCTATCGACTAATGAAAACGGTTCTCTGCTTACGGGCCCTATGGCATGCTTTACAGAAACCTCCCGCACCCCACACGCATACGAGCCCTACCAACCAATTATAATTAGCCTTAAAGTACGTGTGTGATACATTTAGGATAGAAGCAAGGAAATATAAACGTATCGTAGTACAATCATGAAAATGACAAATTCCTCAAACTTGCAAACATTTCATCTTCACTGCTAATTTTCAGAGTAAAATTAAAGGCTAACGAATAGAGTCTAATTTCTCGATATATAACCGAGACTTCGTGCTAATTTGCAATAATTGAACCATGACGATTGGATTTGCAATTGACACGTCTAGACCCTAAGCAACCTGAGTTAGTAACGCCTGGAAAAATGTGTGAATTTGCTAGAATGAAGTTTTTTGGGTACAGTTAATGATTGAAATTCAATGCCAAAATATTCATTTGAATTAGGACATTTATTATGTAGAAGCCGTGCGCCCACATCCGATGTCCAGCAGTGGACTGCGAGAGACTAAGTGGATTGACTGATTGTGCACCCTATGGAACTTCTCATCGGCAAAACTGACGAACTACTAAGCTAATTTTCATTCCCCAGGGGGGATTTTTTTCCAAAATTCCTTCTTTAGGGCTCACCTTCGTTATACCCCCTTGTGTAAAAAATGTCTGCTTCTAGCTAGACCCGCCGGTTCAGGCTCTGCGTTGTATTATTTTTAAAGTAGATTATTTTTTAGATAGCCTTTGAAAGAGTCAAGTTTAAAGAAATATCTACCTACAAAGATACATAGTTTATGTGCGTCATACTTGATGTTAATAAATATAATTCTAACAATTTCTTTCATTATCAAATCAAACACTGCTGTCCTTCTTAGGCCTTTTGTACACGGCACGGTTTCTTTACGGTACGGTGCATAAATCGCGCCATAGAAAAAACGTGTCTGTCAACAAGCTTCCATAGCGATCCATACAACACTGAAGATCGTGTCTACACACGGCGAGTAAACCGTAGGTTTTCACGACAAGAAAAACGTGTGTTTAAAATAGGCCTCTAGATGAGTTGGCAAAAAACATCTTATTTTCTGTACTGATCATCGTATTCCATTGTTAATTTCGAAGTACCTACATACATTGCAACACTACCACTATTTAATGTCAAGGTATATATACGTATATATATTTGCTATGTGGTCTGAGGTTTCATGGGGTGGCTGCGTTAATCGGACAAATTGATAGCAATTTGGAAACCAACCCCCATAATTACGAAACGTTATTTGCTACTGATGGCTATGGTGGCTTTCTCTTAGGAAACTGTCACATTGATCTCTAATTAGAAGAAAATAAAGGGTGGAGTGGTTTTTAAGAAGCACTGTAGATATTAAACTGATACATTTAGACATACATTTATCGAATTCTCTTTTGTGAACAAATTAATACGTAAATTTTCCTATTGTTATAGCAAAACCATTTTTCTGTCTAGAATAAAATAACTTCAGAGCAATTGACATTGCAAAAAACCTTCAAGAAATTGTCGACCATTATTTAATGTCAGGAAGATACTGTAAGCTCCTTCTTTGAGATTATGCGGGTTCCTTAAATTTATTTGTGGTTTTACTGATGTAGAGCAAAAATATATGTAGGAAGCTAATTCAAAACTAGGATAGTCTCATAAACAAAAGTTAGTATGAAGTCATGTAATTGATCCGTTCTATTACGATTCGCAGTATTGCCACACAAACGCTTATTGAATACACCGCAATTTGATGTCCAGAAAACATAGATCCGTCGAACCCTTGCTTCCCTAAACATTTAAAACTAGCCCAGAGGTAATATAATGACGTGGATGGGGTCTAAATGAATTGGCTGGCTATCAGTCCCAATAGGATTGAATATTGATGCACCAGATGGCGCCACATTCGACACATAATTAATTTCTCAGTTGCCCACAGTGGGTTTGGACATTGTTGTTCTATTTACATATTTGCTACAGTTTGTCTAGTGATAAAATGTTCGTGGATAATCGTTTTTTTCAGTTTTTTTTTAACATCCAGCTATTGTCTATTGCCAGACTGTGTGGTGTGTCATAAGGAGAGCATTGATCATCCATCCATCATCATGGGAAGCCCAGTGTGAATGATTTATCCAACTGCGGCGAAGTAAAATAGAAGGGTGTTTAATTGTTTATTATCTTTGACATCTTATTACAATATCTATCAAATCATAGTCATCACGTTCCTACTAACACCTAAACTGCTTACAAGCAATAAGATCCGTACACTAAAATTCTTGAAAACAAATAAATCATGCAGTACTTTCCACAAAACCGCAAGTAGGTAAGTGTAAACCACTGTCTATTAGTGAGTGGCGACTAATGCGAGCAAGAACAATGAGTAAGCTACGAATGAGTCGACCGCCCGTTACCGACATGCGGTCAATTGTTTGACGATCTACGGACGGCCGACGGTATGTTAAATGAGTCAGGATTTGATTGACATGTATAAGAGTCGGTTGCTTGCGGTTTTTACTGGTTTTGGGAACGTGTGAAATATGTTTATCGTAAATGTTGAGGATTTGCTTGCACCTCTATGTGATGAAGGCTCTGTTTGTACAGTGACTCATTAATGAAAAGGTAGATAATAAAAAATTACCTTCAATTCGTTTTCGGTTTACGCTAACAGTGGAATATTTTATTGTATCAACTAAATAAGCTTTTACGCTAACCCTATAATAAGTTTCGTAAAATGTACTTAACCATGCAAATACTAAAAAAATTAGCAGGTTATAAATATCAATGAGATGCTTGAATGTCATCTGTCTTGCTTATGATGTAGGTATGAGTTTATAATAACTTCCACGACATATTGCGTTTACCTACCTACCAAAGGATTATCTAAACGGTTGGTTCAAGAACTGTAAGACACCAAAACAAGCTCACCCGAATTTGCGCATGACGCCCTTCCCCACGCAATATCAGCAAAACCTATCGAACGAAAATTCATCGACTTATTTTGAGCAACGCCCTAACTTTTACAGGAAGCCAGTTTTCTACAACAACTGAACCAGTTATTTTCCTCTATCCAAGATCAATATTAAAAGTTATTCAAAACCGATATTAGGTATAAGTAGTGACAAAGACGTAAAGTATGACGCATTACACATGAATATATTTGTGTTAGTACATAATATGCAGGCTCATGCATTATGCATCGGAGATCATCGCGGTAAACGTTTAGATTAAAGGAGGCTTCAGACGGCCCGAGCGCCGGAGGGTAACCGGACCAAGACCGGAGGAGTCGTTGATTTCATTTGCTTGATACTTGAGTTAACCCTGTCAATGCAGCTTATACCTACTTCGCTTTAAGCTAAAGTATTAAATTACAGAGTTATGTCGTATGGGACAATGTAGCACAAATCTTATATTTTTGCTATTACGACAAAAAGGAATATTTATTGAGTCAGAATCCAAAATCTGTAGACTAGATTATAGATCACAATACAAATAGGCTCATTTTATACTACTGCCTTAATTAAAAAGCAATCTAACATTGAGCAACCACAATCAAATTGCCGGCATTAACAACCGGACAAACTAACCGCAACCGGACAGTACTAGTGGAAACGCTCCCTTACGCATAGCATGCGTCGCTATGGAGAAACGCATCCGGTCATATTTCGACCGGTATTAAGAGTTATAGCCGCATTTTTATTCATAGAGCAATTTTAGAAATCCTTTCTTGGACACTCCTAGGATTTTTAGGGGTTTTAAATGCAACCAACCCTTATTTGGGGGAGCAACTGACCTTTTATACCGGTCATAAAATGGGGAACGTAATGGCATTTCATATACATATCCGTATAACGCAAAATTTAAAGTGCTGTGCGTTTATCATGCTTAATGTGGTGGCACCTTTAAATGTGTTTTTAGGATTTCGTATTTCCTATTCTGCAATATTCATGTCAACTTTTCCATTTACCAAATTAAAACGAAAATTTACGCCAAGAAGTGTTTTCCTAGAAATATGGTTTAAGAAATGAAGCTTCACTCCAACTCAAAGATTTGCGGAGTGCTGGGAGAACCGCTGAAAGATCCTTTTCAATTTATTATTATGAAAATATGAAATCTAACTCTTGACTGAATAGTGAAATATTCTTTGCAAAGTAAAATCCAAACTACTCTTGGATCTAAGTACTTGAACTTCAATAGCGATTTTCATTTGTAACGTTTTACCGCATTGGATCAAAATCATTATCCACCGTTTGTACCTCTGCTACTTATGCAAGGAGATAAACAATTAATACTCTTTTGATCCTTTCTTGAACCACACTCGAACGTTCAAGCAATATAAATTTAAACTCCAATAAATGTTGGAAGTGCTCTCAGAATTAATCAAAATAACCCTTCGAACGCTTCGAAAACTTAACAGAGCCATCGAGATCTTAAATCGTTTAGAAGGGGCCCCATATTGAGTTATCCGGCGGTTAGACATAAGTAATAATGTATGGCAAGGGTGTAGTAACATCGGCGCTTTAGACCCCGATACCGGTTTGATAGAGACTGCCTCAATGAGAAAGGGTTAGTACCGATAGAATATTAGGTTGCTATTAATTTTGGAATGTCAATTATGTTAACAATGGATTTGACGTGGAACCTGAAGAAGAGCAAACTTGAGTAGAATTATCGAGACCGCGAATTGACAGAGCTTGTGGCAGACATACCTATATATATGTAAATACTTAGTCACGAATCGCAAACAATATGTAGTGTTGAAGACTGCATGGCGCCCACAATGCCAATAGATAAAATTCAGATCTGTTAAAGATGATTCAAGGTCGGGAACATTTACAACAAAACTGCTATATAAATCTTAGTAAAGATGTAATTTTTGTGACGTGTCCATTTGAAGTAATGCCCACACCTCGTCAACGATCAGTTTAATTTAAATTACTCTCTCAATTTAATGCTAAAATATCTCTGTTGACGCTACTAACCCGACGAGCAAGTATCGTGTATACTTAGACCGTAACTTATCGAGATGCGTTAAAGGCCCAGGCCTCAGTAATTAATAATGATTGAAATACGATGCATATACGGAACACAGTTTAAGCATTAGTGGGCAGAACACATTGGGTACGGTAATGTATTCGTTGGACGATGGCTCTGGCCGTAATTTAAATTGTAGGTGCAATTTATTTGGCTACTGTAGCATCTTGATAGCTCCCTATTGAGTAAAAAAAAATTGAAGTAATAAAAACTAAAACCCAACTACGACTAATAAAATATAAACAAGACACCACAGACAGACAAATTAAAAATCCGGAGTCACACGCAATCTGTTCGATTTATGCCCTAAAACGTGTGAATTTTTTAAATTCTTTTGTGGTAATAATATATCTATTTTTGAAATTAGCTCATTAAGCCCTTTCATTTGATACCCAACATGGTACGATTAAACAACTTTTTTTTTAGTTCCTGACTTTATGTCGTCTAGAGGGCGCCATTTATAGCCTATAACCAGCGGACGATCAAGACGCTTCCAACGATACCTCATTTGTCAAATTGTGATAAGTCGTTTAGCAGATACGAGGGAACAGATGAACATACATACATACATACCGGTCAAAATCATAACCCTCCTTTTTTCTTCACCGTAGTCGGGTAAAAATATAACATAACATCACGCCTGCATTCCCCGAAGGGTTGAGTATATATAGTATAGTACACCCACATTTCGCCAGTTATGTTATAAGGCGGAAAAAGTTTTTGATTAATAAATCAATAACCTTCATGAATATAATTACTTGTCGAATGATTTTATATTATGCAGTGAGTTTTAAAGCCTGCATAGTTTTGTCCATTTATCATTTAAGACATACACACAAGTCATGGTATGAAATATACAATAAAGCTGGCTTAAACACATTTGCCCACACAAAAAACACATTTGCCCAGATATAAAACACATTTGCACCCACAAAAAACACATTTGCACACAAAAAAACACATTTGCACACACAAGTACAAAAAAAAAACACATTTGATTTCTTTCACGTCTTTTTAAGTACTTCCTCGAATTAATTATATTCAAATTCTAAAGTAAACCTTCCTTACGCATATTTTGCTTACGCATCTACGAAATTATTGTGTGTGACTAAAGTATGAGTATGGAACTCAGTGACGTGACAGGAAGACACGAAAGTTTTGACATTCTTCAAGATTTATGGTTAGATTTAAGACATAAATTAAAGTTTTTATCCGGTAAAGTCAAAAAGAAGGCTATGAATCTCACAGGCTATGTATGGATGTGATATAGTTTGTTCCTTCCTACAGTACAAACTATACAGATCTGTCATGTTGTGCTATAGCTCACTTCTGTATTGAGTTTTTAGTGAAACCGGCCTGAGTTTATGTGCAATTTCATAAATTTTGCTCGACTACGGCGAAGCAAAAAGGAGGGTTATGATTTTGACCTGTATGCATGTTCATCTGTTCCCTAATAACTTCTAAAGTACTCATCATAATTTGACAAATAAGGTATTATTGGAAGCATCTTGATTGTCCGCTGGTTATAGGCTATGTGACGTCACATTAAATTGAATCGTTTAATCGAACAGATTACGTGTGACTCCGGATTTTTAATTTGTCTTTCTTTGTGTCAGTTATTTACTTCCGTATTCGGATTACAGTTAGTAGTAGAATATTTTACTCATTGAGTAGGTAAGCTGTTATGAATTCTAAGCAAAAACTATTTTTTTACGCGACTGCGGCGAAGAAAAAAGGATGATTATGATTTTGACCGGTATGTATGTGTGTATTTATGTATGTATGTAAGTATGTTCATCTGTTCCCTCGTATCTTCTAAACCACTCATCATAATTTGACAAATGAGGTATCGTTGGAAGCGTCTTGATCGTCCGCTGGTTATAGGGTATGTGATGTCACATTAATTAAAAATGGCGCCTTCTAGAGGACATAAAGTCAAGAACTTAAAAAAAATATGTTTATTCGTACCATGTTGGGTATCAAATGAAAGGGCGTAATGAGCACATTTCAAATATATATATATATATATATATATATATTATAACCCCAAAATAATTAAAAAAAAATTAAATTCATTTGTCTGTCTGTGGTGTCTTGTTTATAACTTTTTAGTCGTAGTTGGGTTTTAGTTTTTATTACTTTAATTTTTTTTTACTAGTCAAACATGGAAAATCCGGAGTCACACGTAATCTGTTCGATTTAGCCCAAACACGTGTGACTCCGGATTTTTCATTTGTCTGTCTGTGGTTTCTTTTTTATACCTTTTCAGTCGTAGTTGGGTTTTAATTTTTATTAATTTATTTTATTTTTTTATCTCGAATCCACACAAAACAATCGGCTTACAAAATTTCGAGCAGATTAAATAAATTCAAATAAAATAAATATTATGTATATCCTCAGGCATCACACAAAACATGCAGGGATGTCGGTGACAATTTAAACTCCCGACCTTGAACGCAAAAAGAAGACATTTAGACTTCTTTCCATAATAACAACTTGTCCAATTTTCGAATAACAGATACAGCTACGTACATACATACATAATTATTTTTCATGTTATCATTGTTACAGTGCTTTTCTCTCTCTACTTTATTTTATCTTTTTTTAGTTTTGTTTTGGGTTGAAACGCATCTGAAAATAAGATTATTATATTCTAGTCATATGGCTAAGGTAGTAAATAGAGTTCAAGAATTATCTTTAGAGGAAGTTCTACCTCACGCATTGACTTCGGTATCCTTCAACAACTTATCTATCGCCTTCAATTCAATGTCCTCCTGTCTTTCTGAACGCAGATCGGTCTACAAAATTTCTGCATACGATGCTGTACCAAAAATATATCACCATAATCTCCATGTCAGAGGGCGAGAAGTCAGACATTGTAACCGTACGAGCCTCGCCGGTGGCCGCGGCGTCGGATTGCGAACGGTTTCGGCATTCGTCGCGTACGCCGCCGACCTCGTGCGTACGCCCTCCGCATTGTTTATCAAACAGAGGAATAAACCGGACTTACAAGCTGTAGGTGAGGTGATTCATTTAGATAATCGCGTTCTGCTTGATATGCATAAGGTAAATTTATAAATTATCCTATGCAACGATAGACACGCTTATGTGCACAGTTTTTTTTTTTATCCCTCTGTTTCAACATGTCTGAAAGGCCAGCCTAGTATATATATTTTTAATTTCACTAATCCATTGGAAACGATGCGATTCATAAAATACACCTCATCAGAATCTTCTGCTGGCAACGCATGCCTGGTCGTAAGGCGATTTTTAGTGGGAGGCTCTATGACCAGCAATGAGCTCCTTTTAGTAGATATGAAGATGATGGTGTAACGATAAATAATATGACATATCAAGAAATTACAAATGGTGCTGCAAATCTGTGTGCATGTCGAAATCAGGTGGATACTGTCATGCTGTAAGTAATGACGCACCCAATACATTAGCTCTTCAAATAGACAATCTTGTGGTGAAGAGTTGTGTACGGAGACTGAATTCAAGGAATCACCATTTTCCTTATACTGCCAATCAAAATTCACGCGGTGGATATTTCTGGTAGCAGGTTCTTAGTCATCAAGTGAGAGCTTTGTACTCAATACGAACTACTGAGTCAACTTTACATCGATATCTTATTCCTAATAGTGAGGAGCTCGTGGCTAAGTAATAACAGCCACAACGGGTCGACCAGTCAGGTTAAGCAACGCTTGCCGGGGTTGACCGGTGGATAGGTGACCATCTTTACATACCGAGACTCCTCTGTGCCTCCATATAAAATACTGGTATTCAGCCGCATCCGGTTAGACTGGAAGCCGACCCCAACATAGTTGGAAAAGGCTAGGCAGATTGATTGATCTTATTCCTAGTAGTGAACACCACTGGAATAACTGGAATAATAAACTTGTGGTTAAATGTTTACATTCCATCCTAATGCTTCAGCATCATCAGCAGCATCATCATTTCAGCCGAAAGACGTCCACTGCTAGGCAAAGGCCTCCTCCTAGCACCGCCACTTCGACCGGTTCAATGTTCCTCGCATCGAACGGATTCCTGCGGCCCACACCACGAATAAGAATAAGAATAAGAATAATTTATTTGTGAAACATAGGTAAATTACATACATGTCATCGGTCCACCTTGTGGGGGGCCTTCCAATGCTTCACTGTGCTTTCTCGTAAGTCACCATGCTGAGGTAGGAGCCTTTTTGGCCTCGCACAGGTCGTCTATATATTTAATTAGTTTTAATTATTATTTTATTTTAATTTAGTACTTGCTTTATATTACTGCTTGTTTTTCCTGTGCGTGTCCCAAATAAAATATTTTTCTTTCTTTCTTTTCTTTCATTATTTTATTTATATACTAGCGACCCGCTTCTGCTTCTCACGGTTTTTAGGACTTGACAAAACATCGAGATTTCTTAGTTATATGTAACTTTAATAGTAACGTATTATACACATAAACCTTTTGAAATAAATTCTCTAAACGATGTTGAAAACCTCATCAAAATTTGTTGTGTGGTTTAGAAAAACAACGCGGGCATACAGACAGATACGAAAAGCGAATTAATTTATAATATGTATAGACAATACAGTTATTGATTTCGGTTGGAGACCAAAGAAATGATTCCGATAAAAACGTAATACAGAGAAAAAAGTCGGGAGGTGTTGCTTGTCTTGCTCTGATGACTGATGGCATATTGCCATGTCACATCATTTCACTGGTCTCTATTTCGGTATTGTTATAAGAATATTTTGAGATTTCTAATTATAAACTAATATTTTTAAAGCTAGGTCCAACTTTTCGTTTTTATTTATTCCTAGTCAAATAAGCACAAGTTTATTGGATATTGGAGAAACACCTATCTCAGAATTTAACTTGAACAGATCCTGACTCGACTCTTAATTTCGATACGTAACCCAATTTCACTATCACCTATCCCTGAATACCCGTAAATAAGTAACGAGAGGTGACCGCGATCCGAATCCTTCAGGTGTTCCGATCCCTCCGATCCGCGGCACGGGACCAGCACGCCACCGGCGCGGGACCGGCACGGCAGCCGTGTCACGATAAATACGTTATGATCTTGTTACGGGCAGTGTTTGCAATATTAATGCGTTAATACGGTGGGAGGACTTGTTACTGGATGCATGATTTGGTTAATATGTGTATTTTGGTCATGTCCTGGTTGGTAACGAATAAGTATTTACCTTTTCATGTGCTAAAAATAAGAAATTAAAATCGTCACAGCACGTCCTGTTTATACGTTCGCTTTAATATTGTTTATGTTATAGTTTATATTATGTATGCTTTTGCAGCAATCTGTTGCAGGAGGTTATTCGAAGCACCGTACATGTGATGCATGATAAATTCCCTTCATAAAATAGCAGATAAGTAGGTAATGTAGCCTAGATGCTCACCGATAGCAAAAAGAACATTCCCTAAATAATAAAGGATTAAAAGATAGATCAACTTATTTTACTACCAAACACTGACTTACTATATATTAATTATTTATAGGTACTCCCACTAACAAATCTGTACGTTCAACTTTCATGCCGCCGGCGACTCACGCTCGGGATAGTTCAAACTGAAAGGGTACCATTATTTGTAATACAAATTAAAATAATACAAGATAAATTAAGTAAACTACAATATTTGTTGAGCTTGAATTTAAAGCTTGATCTTTGAAATTGTTACTTTGAGAAAAATATAATCAAAAATTTTAGAAAACTTAAACTTTCTTTGAATACGTTTTATTTATTGTTAAAAGTCGTTAAAGTATAAACATATCGTCAATGGAAAGGCGAAAATGCTAAAGCGCCAAAATGGTACTTTTGGGAAATGAACCATAAGAGATTCACAAAAATCCAACAGCGCCAAAAAACTGAACTTCAAAAATTTGTACACCAAATATCCTCTTTCTACCGAATATCGGTGCGTTCACCTTAACTGCCTCCGGCGACACGTGTGTGGCGGATTGGGTCAGACTGAAATATCTGTAGTTATTTGTGTAACTTCATTTATTTATGGCCGGCCCAAGTATGCTCTACAGATCACGGGAAAATGAAAAATGTGAGAGCCGGATTAATCTTTTATTTAAAAGCATGAAAATGACGGAAAAAGGCTAGCCTCAATGACTAGCCTTTTATATGTAAGTATATTGAAAATACTGTGACCTGTGAGTCCTGTGAAACTTCATAGGATTCATGTCATAAGCATTGTCATATTCGGGGAAAACCCATTTACAATCATACCGATTTCAGTATATTTGAATTTCAATTTGAGAGTATGAAAAACACCAATTATACCAATATTTACTTAGGTGCTGAAGAAATGATTGGCATCAGGCGTAACCGCGTAAGTCATATTTTCTCTATCCTAATTGAGTACCTACAGTATCTGCAGCATTCGCACAAAATAGTGCAAAATTCACTGCAATATCCGAACACAATTAAATAGAGTTAGTGAATAATGTGACTATCAAAATATTTTTCTCCAAGAATACAAAACCGACACCTGCATGTGATTAAAAAAAAACAAACGATCCCTGCTTCAACTGCCGATTGCGACCCGACATTACCATTAATTAAGAGGGCGCAGTTAAAAATCGTGACTGCGCGGGCGACTGTCGTAAAATATATCTTCCTTCTAAAACAAAACGATGTTTTGACGTATGCTCCCGCGCAACGAAGCCGACGCCGCCGAAATAGCCCGACTAATTACGATTGCAGTTCGTGTTGTTCTTATTATTTTTGAATTATGGATGGTCCTGTGATTGGTGTCAGGATATGAAGTACTTACGTACCTTATGAGTTTGTGTGTAAATTGCGTATAGCTTTGAGATAAATTGATCCAATAAGGATGGGATTACTTATGTTCAGGGGTCGTACGAGTATTATGGAGTACTAATGCCGTCATATTTCCGTAGCGAAATATGTATGGTGCTATACAGGTCATGTATAACTTCATCTCTCTCGCACAGGAAAAATAAAATTATGGCATTGATACTTCATAATTGTGCCGCCGCATGCGCGCGCGCACGCCAGCGCACGCACCCGCGCTCGGATGAAAGATTGTAAGAAAATCACAAATGCTTGTGAAATATGGCAGAGCGTATGAATAAGATATTTTCGCGACCAATTAAATATTTCCTGTTGATTTTAGAGATAGAGCTATTTCTATTTATTCCTGAACTTTTAACGTCGACTTTTAGTTAATTTCCCTAGAAAATAACATTATCAAAACCCAACACTTTAAGCTAGAAATAAAAAAATTAAAAATAACATTCAACATCTCATACACTATTCCGTTAATCCTTACAAACTGAAATCCGTACAGCCAGCATAACATTTTCAAGAGTGGAGTGGGCTCAAGCGAGCGCGGCGCGGCGCGGCTCCGGGCAATTAATAAGTTTAGACCGGCGTCGAGACGGCCGGCACCGGACGTCCGGCACGCGGCTGTCACATTGTTGTGTACTACCGTACGGACGGCAGAATAGATTATCATGAAACTATTGTATGACTAGCAGCTTACGGGCTTAGCGTTAATGTGAATTTAGATAGAAGAGGCACTAATTAAGAGGAATTGTCGTGAAAGTTATTTATTTTTAATTTTATCTATTTTTTCTGAAGTGCGCTTACATTTATTTATATATTTTAGTTTAGATGATGCAAACATACACTAAAAAACTTCTTTCGGTAGAATATTGCCCGTTCCTCTCTGGTTTAGAATGGGCGATGAAACGTGCTTCCAACTTCAGCTTGAGCATCACTTACCACAAGGTGAGATGAAAGCAAAGAGGTTCCCGGTTGCGATAAAAAAAAAATATAGTCATACTAAATCTGTGTTCCTGTTTTAATCAGGTTATAAATATTGTATCTATAAACTAGTGTTAGCTGTAGATACAATTATTATTAATTTGATACTGGGTGTTAGTTGATAGCGTTTCTTGCGTTCACGCCTAAAGGCATTTGAAAGTTAGGATTTCTATTGAAACTGTCGAGTTTTGTAGCAAACTATGTACCTACCTATATTACTAGTTTCTTTTAAGGTCTATACAAATATTTTTACCATTTCAAGCAAGGGTTTTGTATCGTATTCCTCTTATAAGTCGTACCAATAAAATATTTTGAACCAATTCTTATGGCATTTCCTCTTTTTTACACAAGTCTGCAAGTTACTCAACTCATAGCGATAAGTATTTGATTTAGTTATCGTATCTCTTAACTTATATTTATCTTGTATCTTTGTCTAATCAACTCCATTTCAGTATTTCCATTCATGAACTTTAAATTACTGAAAATTAAGCTAAAAATATAAATTACAAAAATAACCAGTTTTATTTTTTTTAGCTGCTACCATTTTTGATATACCTGTCGTTGTTATCCTTCGTTGCATAGTATTTGCATAAATGTAAATAAGTTTCTATATCACAAATGAAAAAAAAAAAAATTGTTTGTTTTCATTGCTATCGTTACAACCTAGTGACAAAAGAGCCAATGGCATCATCCCGAGGGCTGCGGACTGACTCCGGTCTGCGACAAGTCTCCACAAAGTTGAGGCCAAAAGTAGTACCAACTAGTTCATCATTATACAATACTTGGACAGTCGGTCTATGAAACCTTTACCATATTTAGAACCTTGTCATAATTATTATAATATGCTATTAATAAACTCAAAATTTTATTGGTTCTACACTGAATTTAGGTGGTAGATTTTATAAAGACATGATCATTGTGGAAATTGCCAGGCACGGCAGAGGGGAAGATATGATAATAGTAATAATAGTACGAGTATATACATTATTCATAAACAAATACCGACAGCTCATTTACTAGTTCAAGAAACTATTCCAGAAACTATTGTGCATTTTGCAAAAACTAAAATTATAACTGTTTTAGACTTTGTAAAATAAAGTGAACATTTAAAATAGCAGTGGGTTTAAACGGTTACTGATGTGTTCATGTATAATTCAATGGTCGGTTAGTCCCCACATCACTCAATTACCTAGTACTAGTGTCAAACACGCGAACCGACATTTAACCTTTTTAGTTACGAATAATATTTTAATGTCTTAATTGTCATTTAATAGTTAACACGATTTTATTGCGGTATTCTATGATATCGCTAATTGGAAGCTTGTTTATCAAATCCAATCATTAATTGTTTATTATTAAGGGATCTCGCGCACTGGATGGCCACGACCAAGACCAGTGGTTGTAGCGACCAGGTAAACTATAGGAACCGATACGAATCGCGCACTAGGTCGCAGCGGTCAACTAGCCGCAGACCGGGCCACGGACCACGGACCATGACTGGCTGGAATCGTGGCAGTCTAGTGCGCGATATCCCTAACAGCACCCTAATTGCGTAGTAATACACGATCAATCCCAACCTGAATCGGTTTGATATTGTATCGAGTTTGAATCGGTTGATTGCTCCATAAGTTCGAAAAATAAATCTGCTCCACAACGTAAATAACGCAATTAATGTTATTGAACTGTCCAAATAGAAGAGATTATTCTTATTCGGTTACGAAAATAAGCAATTAGATAGTTGTTTATTTTCAAACGAGGTAAGTTTTTCACACACACACTCACCTACTATATGATGGACTGTTATGGACTATGACTTTCTCATAGACTTCCGCAAATAACTTTAAAAAAAAACTAAATGGAAGTAGAAAATTCTAATATGAATCCCGAGAATTCTTGTACCAGGAACCAGGATAGGAATCTGGTATCTAAAAACGGTACTAAAACTCTCAATATAGGTGAGTGAAAGTGCTTGAAACATACACAAATAAGTTCTAACCACAGTTCGCACTTATCTCCGACAGTTCTATCACTTCAGGAACAGAATAAAACCAGAAAACTAAAGCCAGCTCCCAGAACATTAACCAAAGAGGTCACGTCTGAATAGCTAATAATACGGTCACAAAACTATCCTTGTATAAGTCACAAACAAACTTCCCTGATAAATCGCAACCAGATATCGTATAAAACAAATTTTTCCAACTAAATACATAATTCATACAAAGACTGTATCGATAATCGGCTGGCTTGCTACCGGGCAGCATTTTCTTTGTGAACGCCTGAAGCCACGCAGATACGGCGCTCGGCAGAAATAATAGGACAACCTTTATCAGTGGCAGAGACAAGGAAACCGAATGGTAGCTTATCTCTGAAATACTCTTTCAAATTACAGTGGTGGCGTAACTTTTTATCGGCTTGCCCCCGGCTTTGGACTTCATAATCAATAAGTGGCTACTGCTATCTAATGGTGTGATTGCACAGAAAGCGGTGTAAGGCTGATATTGTTAGGAATTTGTTTTATTGGTTTAGTTGGTACCGGTTAAGAAAGTATTAGTGTTGTTTTGATTGTATGTGAAATGGTTATACTACTTATTAATATCCACTATTAATATCCAGTCCAGCCGTTTTTTTGCGAAATAACAAAAATAGTATACAATAGACGTAGATATATTTAGTAACCTATTCCGCTTAACTATTCCTCAAGAGTCTTAAAAAACCCTGTAAGAAATCGACGTGTTTCACCTCTCAACGAGGCATCCTCAGGATGACGATTGACCAGTCGCAAACCAGAACACGAGGTGTTGCCACACCGAGCGCTGGACGCAGAGTGAGTCACTCTGAAGCTACGTCAATTTTATTTTATAGTGGATTTCCGCAAAATCACGCCTGAATCAATTAACTAACAAATATAGTGTAATTTAATCAGGAATTTACAACACTCAACTTCAGCTACCTAGTTTTATGGTGGAACAGGACATGTATGTATACCTCTCCTTCATATTTACCTATATCTTTGTTTTATAAATCTTAAACTGTACCTGAAGGATTTGTTCCATTTTTTGCGGAACTTGCAAGACTATTTTGCGAATTTAATCGAGATTTTCAATCAAAACCAAAAATTAGGCCTAACTCTATCACAATTGGACCGTCCTAATCCGTGTCCATAGGCAAGCCGATCCGAGGCCACACATAACACGTTATCTCCCAAGTGTCATACACACAAAACATTTTCCGGCTAAAATTGGGTTATCACAGTTCACAATGGGTCCGCTAGCCGCGACTCCATCTGATAGGCCTCTTGCCAGTTGCCTCAGACTTGGCTCACTAACAAATATGACTGCGAATACTCGGTAGGGTGACTATGTCTAAGGCCTTCCTGCACCACAAACTATTAATACGTTTAGCGCGAAAACAATTTTTTTATTATTATATTTTATTGTTTAGTCATCGTTCTATTTCTGTCAATTGTTTGATGGTGACAGAGACAGAGATAGTTTTTATTATGTTGTGGAAAGAGAGAGAGAGAGAGTTATTTGTGGTGCAAGTAAGCCTAATACTTGCTGGGTTACAGTGGGTGGTAACAGTTGTTGAAGAAAGTTTTGTGCTGTTGGACGTTGGTTCGTGTTGAAACTAACCCCAGTATTGTTGTAGTTGACAAGCATTTTCCTCTGTCACAGTTATTCTTGGTTAGGATTACCTAAGGAGATAATTTGGTGGAGTCCATAGTTTCCATTTCTGCTTACACGAAAACTTTATCTTTATTCTTTTAATTTAAGTCTGGAAAATGGTTACCTCAACTTTCTAATTTTACAAACAAAACCACACAAATATATACATCGTTGTAAAATAAAACACGATAAGTTATGTTCAACGACCACGTTAGTCCAGGACCGATTGCTGTCAATGGCGGTTCTCTCGAAGTTCTTCGTGAATACCTTTACCTCGGGCAAACTCTGCAGTTTGGTAAGAACAACTTTGAGAAGGGCAGCTTTTGGGAAGCTCCGTCGAGTCTTCTCGTCGTGTATTCCGCAGAGCCTATAGACTAAAGTCTTCAATCAGTGCGTCCTGCCTGTCATGACTTACGGAGCCGAAACGTAGACATTCACGGTACGGCTGGTCCATAAATTCAAGGTCGCTCAACGAGCTATAGAACGAGCTAAGCTTGGAGTATCTCTGAGGGATAGAATCCGGAATGAGGTAATCCGGCGGAGAACCAAAAATGTTGACATAGCTCACAGAATAAGCAAGCTGAAGTGGCAACGGGCCGGCCATATTAGCCGTAGTAGAATCGATGACCGTTGGGGTAGACATGTTCTTGAGTCGAGACCGCGATTCGACAAAAGTAAGGTAGGACGCCCTCAGGTTAGATGGAGCGACGATCTTCGCAGGGTGGCTGGTAGCAGCTGAATGAGAGCCGCCGAGAATCGAGCTGAATGGCGTGCATTTGGAGAGGTATATGTCCAGCAGTGGACTGCTATAGGCTGATGATGATAATGTTGATGAAAATAAAACACATCATGATCACAGGAGCGTAGGGATTGGTACAAGAGAAGAGAGGCCTCTACTCAGTAGTGGGTGAAGTCACGCTGTGGATAATGTTGCTGATGTAAATCGAAACAAATGCCACAACAGAACAGAATCTCTTTATTTTATGTTCGGTCGTGGTCGCGTTGTGATCAGAAATTATCCCACAGGAACTTACTACCGGTATAAAAATAAGTATCCTATGTTTTATTCCAGGTCATGGTCTACCCATATGCTAAATTTCATCCAAATCCGTTCAACCGTTTAAGCGTAAAAGCGTAACGAACAAACTCACTTTCGCATTGGTAATATTAGTTAGGATAATTTGTTCGAGATCTAGAGTACAGTCAGCATCAAAAGTTGATGACTACATTTAGATTTTCAAAATCGCTGTACACCGTATTATACCTAAATCGCTCAACATGACAAGCGCCAGAAATGAATGATTATCATAAAAGGGCATAAGTAGGTGACCATTACTTTTCAAAAGTCGCTAAACAAAGTTATAGTAAAAAAAAGCATAACATTCTTCGTCTCTAAAGTTTCTGAACAAATTTGAGACAAAAATAGCATACCATCGTTTATCTCTAAAGTCCCTGAACAAAATGCCATTTCATTTTGTTCAGGGACTTTAGAGATAAACGATTTTGGGTTTAATATGTGTGTTTATTTTTTTCGGCAGGTATGTGTGTTTGGTATATAAATTAAGTAGACACATGCACATGTAAATCACCACACTTTTATTTATTATCAACAAAATTAAATTAAATAATTGCAACCGCAATGGTCTACATCCGATACAAAGTGATAATTAAGTAGAAATATTCTTTTTACATTCAAGGGTAAACAATTTTTCAAATACCCACAACTATGTTTCCCAAAGAATTGAATTAGGGATCCTGCCGTTTTGCCGAAAAGATTTTGCCAAATTTTCATTACCCAAACAAATTTTAGCAACCTTTTTTTATACCAATGTAATATTTGGAATAATTTTAGTACGCACATTTTCATTTGGTCAAATGTTTACTTGGCAGATTGTTACCAAGGATAATGTCATTAAGGCTTTTGGACTGTAATCAAATGATTTATTACAGCAAACAATATTTAGACAATAAACGTTTAGTCAAATGATTTGTTATGACAAAAAATATAAAGGCAAAAATAAGTTATTTTTGGGAATTGTATAATTAAAAATGCAATTTTATTTTAATATAGGTAATCATTTATTAACGCGAGTACATAATAGCAAAAGCTAGTATAAAATATTTATATATTATAAATATATATAAAATATTAGGTTATTAATTTTAAAAAAATGGTTAGGTTAGGTTAGGTTAAAACTGTGACCACCTACGCACGAGCCGAGCGAGCGAAGCGAGCGGTGCCGCGGCAGCGGCCGGCGAGTGCCAGAAACGACTAGATTATATAGAAAAAAATATGGAAAAAAGAGATAATTTTGCGTAAAATATGTTATACCAACTGAAATATTTGACTAGATAAAAAATGGTAAAAGTACTAGTTGGTGAACAAGTTATTGTTCAAACGTTCACTTGCCAAACATAGGTTTTCGTAACAATTATTTGTAAAGAGATTTTTTGGTAAGTAATAATTTGGCAAATGAAATTATGCGAAAATTTGTTTGGGAAGTGATAATTTGGCAATTTCTTTTCGGTAAAACAAGGGAGACCCATTGAATTAAAACGGAATTTGTGATAATTTTGAAATGAGTCTTGTATGTATACAGATTAGGTTCTAATTCAATCGTAACTATAAAAATCATAAACTAAGTCGACGGTATGAATTTGAACAGAATCTGCGTGATTTTTGAAAATGAGTCTTATTGCTTTACAAATAAGGTTACAATTCAATCGAACTAAAAAAATAATTAATTACGCGATGGTATAAATTCAAACAGAATCTGCGTGATTTTTGATAGTCAAATATGGTTACTATTCAATCGTAATACAGCAACATCGTCAACGTTTTTTAGTTTGCAGTTCAGCTACTTTTGATAGTATAAGTTTACACGCTACGAATCCGAAACAAAGTAATGTTCAGTAACTTTTGTTATTAATGATGTTAAGTTATTTTTGGACGTTGCTGTGATTACACTAGATAACCAAAACAAGCATTTTATATTGTTCAGTGACTTTTGTAAAACTTAATGATATGATGTTTTCGGATATTATAACGATCAGCAATTTTTGACAAAATGGTGTTCAGTGACCTTTGACGAGTAGTGTTCAGTTAATTTTGAACTTTAATGATGTTCATTCAATACTGGCGCCCTCTCTTGTTAAGCGATTTATGGGTGATATAATGTACAGTGATTTTGAAAATTTGAATGTGGTCATCGACTTTTGATGCTGACTGTACCTATTAGGTACTAAATGTGGTATATTCCTGCGAAACTATGTGAATTATTGAATGGTATTAAATAAACAACGTGGGCGTCCTTTATGTTAACCTCATTTATCTTAAGTAATCTTTTCAGTTTGATAAATTGACGACTGGATAAATAAGTGGCAGATTACAATTATAAACAAAAGGATTCGGGGAAGAACCTGTGAGCAAAGATTTGGTCGCATATTTGCTTTAAAATCTTTTAAAGGTTTTTTGTCACAGATACTCTGATTTGTATTTTTTTCTTACGTAAGTTCTTATTCTGTGGATGTCTAATAATTTTGAAGACCTTATCAGGTTTTCTCGCTACGTCATTGCAAGTGGGCTCCTGCCCAATCTAGGGGGTCCAAACGCCTACTGCCGGAGGCTCTACGCGGGGGTCGTGCGGTTCATGGCCCTTTACGGGGCACCGGTGTGGGCGCGGTCCCTTAGGCTGCGGCCAGCCCGCCGGTTGAACGCGTCCCAAAGGGTCATGGCCATTCGGCTGGCTCGGGGATACCGCACGGTCTCCCGTGAGGCGGCGAGCCTCCTTTCCGGATTACCGCCATGGGATCTAGAGGCGAAAGTCCTCGCGCACATTTGGGAGTGGCGCTAGGAGGTGAAGCGCCGGGGCGTAACACCGCTGCCGTGAGAAATCGCGGCACAGCGGACAGAGCTCCGGCAGGATCTCATGGCGGCATGGAGAGTGCGATTATCGCAACCCAGTGCTGGGCACGCCACAATTGTGGCGATAAGTCCCCTCTTTGAGGAGTGGCTAGAGAGGCGCCACGGCGTCCTCACCTTCCGCCTGACACAGGTCCTCACCGGACATGGCAGCTTCTTGAGGTTCCTGTGTAGGATTAAGCGGGAGGAAACGCCCGGGTGTCACCACTGTGCGGATCGACCGGAGGACACGGTGGAGCATACGGTGGAGGTATATGCTTGGGCGGAGCACCGCCGTGTCCTCGTGGAGGCGATTGGCGGCAATGACCTCTCGCGTCCGGCTCTGGTCCAGGCCATGGTACGGAGCGAGAGGGCATGAGAAGCCATCACCTCCTTCTGCGAAGCAGTAATGCTCGCGAAGGAGGAGGCGGAACGCGTGAGGGTGAGGCAAAGTTTGCGCCCTCACGCCCCTAACCGCCGCCTCTGGAGACGCCCTGGGCGTCGGGAATCCCAGGCGGATTCCCGACCACCATAGGCGCGTTCTTGCGGACGGTGAGCAATGGGTACCTCGCCGTCCGATAAAGACCAGGCCCGGCTCGATGGCGCGTAGTGTTCCACGCGCGCCTCAAAGAAATGTCAGCATAATTGACGGGGTCCGGTAGGACCGATGCCTGCCAGGGTTGCAGGAAAGTCCGAAAGGGATACCGGGACCATGGCAACAGGCAACTGAAGGAACACGGGTGGGTTTTAGTCAGTAAAAGTCTGACACGCCCTTCCGCTCCGCCAAGAGCGAGGAGAAGTCAATGGACGATTTCCCACACTCAAAAAAAAAAGTATGTACAAAAAGTATGTGAAGTGTGTAATATGTAAATGCAACTTCAACTCTAACTAAATCTAACTCCGCACATGTCATGTTTGCAGTGATTGCTTACTTAATTTAAACTTAGTTGCTACTTCACAAACATTATTTGAATCATACAAGCAAACAAAAATTAAAAGAGAATTTATAATTTAGAATAATCTTTCGGTAATGACAAATCCGAATAATGTTTGTTATTTTAAAATTGCTGTATAAAGGTACATGAAGTAGATAGTTACAGAAGTTCAGCTCCTTTTAATGAGTGAAAATGTACGCATACATAGACTTGCTTCACGTACAGCGAGTGCAAGAGCGCAACGAGTCATCGACCGTCATTTATTTTAGACCACCGTATGTACTCATCTATGAGTGCGTGCGCCTGCCTCGTCGTTTGGCGCTGACCTTCTGTATTATTCTGTGGCAGTAAATAGGTAGCTACGACCTCGCTCGTCCGGTCGGATGTTATTAGCTATCAAAGCTGCGATGCCCTGAGCCATAATTAATGGCACATTAATTTCCAATTTCCTACTACGCAAAAGCACTTCTCGGTACGTTTATGAACTATAATTGCTTTGGAGTCATTTCCAAGGTATATTGGCTGAAAAATATTGACGAAATTAATCAAACGAGATGAGTAAACTAATCGTCAAATTGTGTCATAAGTAACAATTGAATGTTTATAAATTATTATTATTATTTAGGGACCTAAAGTTCTAATTTAATTGATTCAAATAGTATTAAAAAACTGCAGTGTGTTTTATACTGCATACTATCAATTACTAAGCTTTTAAAGTTAAACCAATGACAACTTAATTATGTATGTATCTGTACAATTTAATGAACTCGAGCATAACATTGTTAGGACGTATTTACTATACATTAAACTAAAACGTTTTCTAAGTAATACGTAAGTACGAGAAACCAATTTATTTGCCAATAATTGTGACCACATCTGCGATTCAAAGACGCATATTCATTAAAGGTATTGACTAGTAATCTAAATAGCTTTCATTAGGCGTTCTGTCTCAATGTCTGGTACGACCGATTCTAATTATCATTAAAGCTAGAATATTATGGAAAGGGTACTGATTAGATATCGGCCATAGACAATTTTAGTAACTCTCTCTCTTTTTTCGTTACAATTTTTATGGCTCCGTACCCAAAGGTTGCCAACATCAGGACCTTATTATTTTAAGGCTCCGCTCTCCGTTCGTCTGTCACAGGGCTGTATCTTTTGAATCGTAATAGATAGAAACTTGAAATTTTCACAGAGTGTGTAATACTATGGCCGCTTTAGCAACAAATAAAATAAAGTTAAAAATAAAGGGGTTCCCATTTAATTTTTATTTCATACAAGAAAAGTGTTATTTCGAATAATTAAAAAAAAAAACGTACGGAGCACTTTGTGTGCGAGTCTGACTAACACTTTTTTTACAAACTCGCTTTTTTATAAACTTATAATATTAATATTTTATACAAACTACGTACTTACCCGTTAAAATGTTACTCCATTTTCATTCAGGAGACTTTGACATTTAACAGCACATGAAAATTCAGCCAATTGGTTTACGACAAGGCGTGAGAAATATTTTTGAAATTAAGTTAACTTCCATAATATCTTGAAGGCTTCTTCATGGTATCCCTACTGGAGAAGGAAGAGGGCGTTATACCAGCACACTCTTTTAATAGGTCCGGTTTTCGCTCAACTATTAAATACGCAGTAAGAAGGGTTGCCAAATTGGTTTCTACTAGTTACAGCTGCCATTTGCAATCTAAAAGATTTGTACCGCTCTTAGATTTTATTTTTATGAATGCTGTGGGATTCTACCGAGGAGCTTTTCCTTTTTATTAGAGTAGGTAATAACCACTTGAACTGAAGTTAAATATAATAATTTTTTGAGCTACTTTTGTAGCACTTAGCCCATTGTTTTTGCTATTTCTTATCCAAGTGTAATTTTCTCGGATTATTTGATAGTTATTTTCCAGTTTATTAAATTTTAAAAACCTTAAAATATAAAGAAATCCAGTTGGTAATACCAGCTAGTTATCTCAATAGTTCACCGGTAGTCTTACTTTACCACTTGATTTCCCACAGGCTTCCACTCTGGCAGACAGGCAGGGGGTTTTTACACGCCCGAAACGGGCGAATCGTCACTTTTAAATAATTATTATTTCTTCTATAGGCGATTCGCACGAAGTTAATTAATTTGTGAGCGAACCGACAACTCTAATAGTACGTATTAGGCAATTGGAACATTGCAATTAAATTAAGAAAAAATAATTGGCAAGCATAGTACGTAGTGTACTTTTTTCTTAACTTAATTCGTGCGAATCGACCAATAAACCACTCATTCATGAGTCATAGATAAAATAAATGATAAAAAAATTGATGAAGAAACAAGAATATTCAACATAAAGAAAATAAAAACATCTGGGTATACTAATAATTATATTAGTGTTTGTTGAGTACACCCATATTTTGCTAGTTTAGGCTCCACATAACAGGGAGCAACTGGACTAGTCTATTCCCATCATCGATCCAGGGATCGAACCCTGCCTATAACAAAAAAGCCAGTCAACAACTATTTCAGGTATAAAAAAAAATTATAAAATAAAAATAAAAAAGTTGTCAGCATTTGGATCAAAAAAGAAATAAGTACCTAGTGCAAGTTTATTGTTGACAAAAAAAATCACATAACATATTTAATGAATAGTCAAATATTTAATTTCTGTACTTAAATGTTGCCGTTATTTATGATTTTGTTCAGTAAGTCTGAATGTTTAAGTATTTAATTAGAAATATTGTTTAAGCAAGACAATGATTTTGTATTTCAGAGTAAAAAATTACAATCAGTAAGTACACTACAAAACTTTGTATATGAATCGTTTCAGTTTCATTTGGCTTAAGTTTCAGAGATGAGTATGGACATCGTACTGCCGTGTGTACAAGCAGTATTGGCAGAGTTGACGTACGCCGAACTTAATACCAGGAAACTACATACATATTGGAAACTATGCTGCTTATTTGCAAAGGTAAATATTGGAATATTGGTAGATGTTTAATATCCGCGAAAATGGTTTGGACGCTGTCAAAAGCTTCACTAATGTAACTAAATGTTAATAATAACACGAGGAAGGAAATGGTTTTGTTTATTAATATACAATATTATGCTATTTTTAAGGACACGTAAAAAATCATAAAATAATAAGTAGCTAGTAATTTTTTGGTCAAATAATAATTATCCTAGAGGATTGACAGTTATGAAAGTAATACATATTTTTAAACCTATAATACTCCAAACTCTCGGTGACACTACACCCCACCATGTGTTACCACGCCGAGTGCTGGATGCAGAGCACTGCGTCCAACAGCGCTCGGCGAGGCAACACGTCGTGTTTGGATTCGCGACTGGTCAATCATCATTCTGAGGATGCCTCGTTGAGAGGTGAAATACGTGTCGATTTCTCACTAGGTTTTTTTATATCTCTTGAGGAATAGTTAAGCGGAATACGTTACTAAATTATATTATCTACGTCTATTGTATATTATAATGAATTTCCGCAAAGTCACGCCTGAATCAATTTACAACAGTACCTACCTAATATTAAAAACTCTAATATATTTTCCACCTACACAAAAATTCAAATCGGTAATCTACATTTTTTAAGCTAGTTCAAAACGCAAGCCTTCAGGACGGTTGATAGCGAGTGTGTACAAACTTATTTATACGTCCCTCGCAACTACGGCGGAGTGTCTGGCGTTATGGGGTGCCGACTGCCGAGTGCTTGCTACTGTGCTGTCTTTAGACCACTCGCCTGTTTACTAGCTAGTTCACTTACCTTACCCAACGGACGCTGTAGTGTTTACTCTCTCCTTTTTACACAGTATAGATAGGTATTTAAAAAGAATGACCATACATGGTGACACTTACTTAAATGTAAGTAAGCTAGTCGTACCCTCCCTAAGGTCTCAAGGCAGTAAACCCCTCTACCACCCTACTGACTTTGTTTACTTGGTTACGAGATATTCTCAAATTGTTCGTTCTTAAACGAGAAAAGAAATAATACTACATAAGTTTCCGGTTCTGCTATATTTTACGTAACGCTTGCATACATTAGCCACTGCAATCCTTTCACAGGTCCTGTTAACTAATTTGTGCTAAAACTAAAAATATTTTTCGAGCAATATTACAAGGCACTTACACATATTAACTACTTCGCATTTTAAAATACCCACCAACATTACTTCTTATGCTTTATGATAATTTTTGACAAAATATTTACAGACGCGTGCTCGTAAAAAAACCAAAGGCAAGTTACTTGCTCAAGCCAGCTTGTCAGTTCCAATGGTACGACGGGACGCGTGTCTCGTCACTCAGTGGTACTCAATAATGTATATGCAGACTGAACCGCGCGGCCTACGATCCGCTTCCATCCCACAAAAATGCCACTTTGACACACTGTCCATGTAAACAAAAGCCTGATGAAATGGATTGATTAGGTATCTGATGGTTTTTATTGAGAAATGAATAACTCGGTTTGATTTAGGAAAGGACAAAGTCAATGTCACTCATGTTTAAAATGTTATTCTTTTGTGAAAATGATGTTGACTTGCTTGCGTATCCTAGGAGCTTCGAATTACGTGCAACATTTAGTGCAAATATCATTAACGTGGTGATTATAAGTTATTTCTTTACTTGATGGGTTTTATAATAAGGTAAGGTAGTGAAACTTTTGATAACTTTAAATAACCGTACAAAATTTTAAACACATAATCGTAGGTAATCCAAGATTCAAAATTAGCTGACGTTAGAAGCAAACACAAATCTCAGAATACCTTCCTATTTCGAAAAACGATACAGATCCTGTCAACTTATTTTGTACTTTATCATTACCCACATATTCTAATGAGTCACAGCACTTTAATAATCACACGCACTAAAATATAACCTTGAACCTGAATAAGGTACTTTTCGCACCCACTCGTGGCTCTAGAGCTGTCTGAAGTAGTCTGGCGCGAGACACCAAGGGGTCCTGCGACTACTTGTACCAGGAGGTCGGAAAGATAGGACACGCAATGGTGTAAAGGTTTTAGTTTGTAAAAGACTAGCTGATGCCCGCGACTTCGCCCGCTTGGATGTCGGTTATTACATACTAAAACCTTACTCCAGAACCACTCTATCCATTGGTGAAAACAGCATAAAAATCGGTGCTGTAGTTTTTGAGTTTATCGCGTACAGGACGACAGACAGACGCGGCGGAAGACTTTGTTTTATAATATGAAGGACATAGTTATATAATATACAGCATGTATTAGAAAGGTGTAGTCGTTTGGTCCGTGGATGGGTGACCATCTTTACATACCAAGACCTCCCGTGTCTCGGAAAGCACATTAAGCTGTGGTCCCGGCTGTCATTTATTGTAGATCTTTGACAGTTGTTACGGGTCGTCAGAAGCCCGAAGGTCTGACAACCAGTCTTACCATCGAGTATCGTGTTACCCAGTAACTGGGTTGTGGAGGTCAGATAGACAGTCCCTCCATGCATCCGGTTGAAATGGAAGCTGACCCCAACATAGTATTGGAAAAAGGCTAGGCAGATGATGATGTATCAGAAAGGTGTAATCATAATATTTAAGGGTGTGCCACATACTATCGAACTGGACAATTTTCTCCATGGTACCAACATTATTATCGCCAAAAAATTATCAACTGTCCCATATAAAACTTCAAAACCGACTCGACCCAAGTTCAAGGCTGCTATTAATTTTTGCGATTACGATGTTGGTCTCATAGAGAAAATTGATCATTATGATGGTCTGTACAATATGATCACACGATTCTGATAGATTCTGTACAATGTTGTAAAGGCCTGTGGGAAAACTAAAATAGTGAAAAAGTAAAGGTGCTGCAAGATAGACTGAGGTGAGACACTCGACAATATGACGCTCCTGATGACATCATGAGACGACGGGCCCATAACCTCGAAGAATTTTCACAAAAATGGGCTGAGTTAATTTTGGGTTTTTGGACGCGGTTCGAGCTCATTGCATCAGCGGTTGCATGTTATGCATGGCCGGGCACGGGAAAATATCAATGAAGGAGTTTGATCCCGCCTTCTTAAATTATCTGCCGATTGTAAGAAACACACAAAAAGAGCTTGTTTAAGAACAATTTTTTTTTAAAATGCATATACCAATTCTCCCAAAAAATGCATAATTATAATGATAGGCATTTTATCTTGAGCTATTCGAGATATCTATATCTATGCAAATATATAAAATTGACATTTCTGTTTGTAATGTCAATATAACATGTTTTTACTAAATGCTTAAAAAAGTAGGTACGGTATATTTATAACATTTTTTTTAAAAGTTTTGTCTGTCTGCTTCTCCGGCTAATCTCCGAAACGGTTGGCCGATTTTGACGGGACTTTCACTGGCAGACAGCTGAAAGCACTTATTTTAGAAAAAGGGCCCAGGCGGACGATGCCGCGGGCAGTAGCTAGTGTGTGAATATAAAATTTAATTAAGTAGCTCATTCTCTGAATTATTCTCTAAAGTAAAGCCTAGTTCACCAATTAGTAGTAGTAATTTATTAGTGTTATACATTCTATACGTATAACAGTTTGTCTTCATTATTAAGATTAGAAATTATATTCAAACAACTAATAATTTATCTTCCAATCAATATTAATAGATATTTATCTACAACTGGCGACACCCTCCTTCGCACGGTTTTTACGACTCAACAAAACATCGAGATATCTTAGTTATAATTATGTAACTTTAATATTAACGATTATACACATATACCTTTGACAACCAGTCTTGCCAAGGGGTATCGTATTACCCAGTTACTGGGTTGTGGAGGTCAGATAGGCAGTCGCTCCATGTAAAATACTGGTATTCAGCTGCATCCGGTTAGACTGGAAGCCGACTCCAACATAGTTGGGAAAAGGCTAGGCAGATTTTTTATACACATATACCTTTCGGAATAAATTCTCTAATGGTGAAAACCTCATCAAAATTTGTTGCGTGGTTTAGAAGAACAACGTGGATATACAGACAAACACGTAAAACGACTTTAGTATACAATATGTATAGATTTCAACGACAATGCGCGACGTAAGGGCAAACCTCTGTTCAAATAAAAGTTGTCTATGGGGTGATAATGACTGTATACAAATAGTATTGATAAATCAACGAAAACATCCTCATTATTTTGTTTAACATTTATTATTATTTTTTATATATTTGTGGCGGCATCTACATCGCCACACGGGAACTACGCATCAAAAATCAGACGTCACACAAAAATCCTGACGTCACATAAATCCTGCACCGCGCAATTAGAGTTTACCGCGCTATGGACATATATACAAGAATCCAACATCAATAGTTGGGCAGTTACCCGCCAGACCCAACACCCGTCTGGTCGGAGGATCCTCCCTTGTCTATGGTGGATGAGTGAACTTTACACCCTGTTCCTCATACCCCTAAATATTAAAGACAAGTTTTACAATATTTATCACAACACTAAGTACTAGATTAAAATGAAAGGTTCTGGAGTGGCAACCGCGTACCGGAAGACATAGCGTTGGAAGGCCCCCCACAAGGTGGACCGACGACCTGGTGAAGGCCGCGGGAATGCGCTGGATGCGAGAAGCACGGAACCGGTCGAAGTGGCGGTGCTTGAGGTAGACCTATGTCCAGCAGTGGACGTCTTTCGGGTGAAATGATGATTATGACTAAATTAAATCACTAATTAACTGTACAAATAAATACAAAATCGTTTAACTTAAAATTAAACTTGGATTATTTCACGAAAACTGTTAACCAATAAATTCGCGAAACCCAAACCTATTTCCACAGCGTAATCTAGTCAAATATAGCTTAAAATTGTGTCCCTAGGTACCCTAAATAAAAGGACTTATTTCCGTCCGTTTACCCTTCGTTTAGGGGCTGTTTAGGACGTGACTGCCTACCATTTGCACCCTCCACCCTCACCTGGCAGACACCCCTTATTCAGTTTGCAGATTCTATTCATGATTTTAGGTTCGTGATACACGTGGTTGGGTGAAATATTTTGGATTGGCGGCGATAAAGGTGAAAGCCGCAAAGGGGTTCCGCGCCGAAAGATTTTTTGAAACTATAGACGAAATGTCACGTAGTAATTACAATTTCTTACAAAGTGTATTGTAAATATAGTACATTACTGTCGCGGCCAGCAATAAGGGTATTGATGGACGATCGTGAAAATGAGGGCCGAGGCGAAGCCGAGGCACTCATGCGTGAGTCCATCAATTCCTGATTGCGGCCAAGGCTTGTATAGTACTTTTCTCAAACAACGCGCGGAAATTCAAACTGAGTAAATTAAATAGAAATTCCAGAATCAATGACGAACAACTATCATTTTTCATGCGCCAATTTATGTTCATTTGTTTCTTCTTTGTTCTATTTGCAAGCCAATTCGAAATTTAAATAAAATCTTTGATAAGTTACCTCCTTGGTTGCCGTGTGTTGAAGTAAAAAGTTCGTTCCATTTTTTAATAACACGACAGATATGAGTTTTCATAGTAATTTATTTGGCCGCTAAACACGCCAGATATGTATTTTCATAGTAACTTTGCTGGCCGCATCGTCACTTGTTTTTTACCAGTACAGCAATTTTGATTTATCTCGAAGAAGGTTGTTAAAATAATGCTCGAATTTACAAGCACGTTTGAGAAAAATTTATTTTAGACATTGTTATTCCAACAGACATTACAGGACAGAGCCTCCACGAGGGTCCGTTTGTTGAGCACTGACTCTATCAGCATGTCAAGGCATCTACGTCACCACATGCGAACTACGCATCACACTGACGTCACGCAAAATCCTGCATAGCGCAAGCTCAGTTTACCGTGTGACCAGTATAATACACAACATCCCCAACATCAATCGTCGGGCTGTTTCCCACCAGACACAACACTCGTCTGGTCGGAGGATCCTCCCTTTTCTATGGAGGGTGAGTGAACTTTACACCCTGTTCCTTATACCTCTTTAAGCATATACAATCTATAGAATATATTACTGTCGAGGTAGGTAATCATAATATGACTTATATAACTAAGACAAATACAAAATATTCAACAAATCATTTTTCCTGTGAACCATGATAATGCGAATTAATTTAGTGACGGGAAAACCATTCTCCACTCAAAAAAATAAAATACAGTAGACGAGCGCCGAGCGCTCGGTGTGGCAACACGTCGTGTTCTGGTTTGCAATTGGTCAATCGTCATCCTGAGGATGCCTCGTTGAGAGGTGAAACACGTATCGATTTCTTACAGGGTTTTTTATGACTCTTGAAGTATAGTTAAGCGGAATAGGTTACTAAATATATCTACGTCTTTTGTATTTTATAATGGATTTCTGCAAAGTCACGCCTGAATCAATTAACAATCTACACTCAATAAAACCTACCTATCTCTGTATAGCGCATCTTTAACTACTCCCAAGGCTGTCTACCCCTTTAATTGTGACAACATATTGCCGTGAATTGTGTGAAATCGACCAAACCGCTCGTCTAGGCGGTACCTAACCGGCGAAGCGTGATGCTATAGGTAACGGGGGATATCAGGTACTTGTGAACGCGTGTATTACTTGCATTAGGAGGGTAGAAGGCGTGGTTTTCTAAGAGTTTTGATGTTCAAATTTAAAATATTGAAAATGAAGATAAATAATTATATAATTATGTAAATAGATAATATTAAAATAATATTTTTATCCTGTATCACCTTTGTTTTTGACCCGTATTTTTTATTTGGAGAAAATGGCTCATATGAAAGAGTTACATTGATTAGTCAATGAGTCGTCATTTCAAATTATTTTCGCAATATTTGGTTTTTCATAGAGATAGGTGTACAGGAGTGTGATTCTGTAAGACCTCATTCTAAACTTCGAATCTGAATCTGCTGTGAGTTTCTTGATTGGCATTCTAATAACTCGGTTGACACACTAGCGCTACCCCTCTACCCCTGCGAGTGTGTCAGTGAGTTGAACTAAATTAAACCGTGAGATTTTGACAGATAAAGTATGAGATGATGTAAAAAGTGACATTCAGTAAGGTAATTCCCCCGTCACTTCGACGCTTACCTCGCACTCGAACCCGAACACATTTTGAACCTTATGCGAAGTGAGAGTGAATAGCGATGTGAGATGCGAGTTGTTGTTTGAATTTTACAGAATTGACGTGCAGTACACGTATCTTTCTGAAAAAGCGAACTTTGTTGTTATACATAAGGAAAAAGCAGATCGCTGTACTTCCAGCCCAGCCCTGTCCAGTCTATAACAGTATCTATTTACATAGAGGGACTAATAAAGATAGATGGAGCATCATCATCCATACTTGAAGTAACATTTACTTCAGTACACTTTGACTTTTTGTCATTATGAAAAAATCCGTCAAAAACTTACCTTGGGTATACAGCATACTATTCGCACCAGGAAGTTTCCATTCCCCTTTCCTCGTCTTAACCATTCATACACCACTCACCTGTAAGTAAAGAAAACTCTAATTAGATCCTCACTTGTTAAGAACTTAATACAATCCTATACTATTAAATGAGCAATATTCATATTATTATTAGTAATCCTGTTCTTGAAAACGGCTCTAACTATTTTGATGAAAGTTGCAACATTAGGTTTACCGGGCCGAAAAATCGATGTAGCTAGGTCTCATATTATTATCTGGGAAAATTTGTTTTAACCCGAGCAGAGCTCGGTCGCCCAGGTACTATACTATTAAATGAGCGATATTTATATTAGTAATCCCGTTCTCGTAAACTGCTCTAGCTATTTCGATGAAATTTGCAATATAAGGGTTTACGGGAGTGAAAAATTGATCTAGCTAGGTCTCATATCTAGGAAAAAAAAACTTCTAATTATTTTAATATAGTATTATGTACATATTTGCATTACTGTTCTCTAATTTCTTTGTTAAATTCTTTCTTTTTCTTTACAGGAACTTTGTTTTAAAACTAGTTGGTGTAGTGCTCGCAAGCGTTACTGCTGACCATGAGGTCCTGGGTTCGGTTCCTAGGTCAGGCAAAGTGTTATTGGGGATGCCATCAGGACCTTCTCAGTAGCAGTCCGGAGTCAGGAACTGTGCCCGGTTGGTGGCAATAGGTTCACCCCCTATTCCGTGGGACTTAAACATAACTGGCGAAATGTGGGTATTACTATAGGCACTACATCTCTGCCTATCTCTTCGGGGATAACAAGCGTGATGTTGTTGTTTTAAAACTTATCCTTATTACCACAAAACCGTGTTTGATATAAAACTGACATTAAACACGCGTTGAACAAGTGTCTAAGTTTTTTTGGTAAGGTCCTTTAAGTTCGCAAGCTATGTTGAAATCAAATCTAAATCTCAGAAAGAGACCATCTTAATTTTCCTAATCATTCTAGTTATACCAAGAATTAAATTCAATACGTTAGTAGATACAACAGAACCAGTAAATTAGACTGGATTGTTACACAGTTTGCGCGAAACGAACCTCACTAAATTATTTAACAGACTAGTCAAAATTCAACACGGATTGTATAAAGCAAATATTACAATGAATGTTGCTGTTAAATGCTCGGAGGCTGCTATAGGGATGTGAACAATTTTGTAATTACTATCGATGATATTTAGCCACTGATAAGGCCACAATAATATCATTTTGTCAACCAATTGTTTCGTCAATTATTCTTGAATTTTTAGATAAGATGAACTTTGAAGATATCGTGATGTTAAAGATTAAATTTTCTTACACATTATTAATAATTAAAATGTTGGAAATGGGAATCGATACTGCCAAAATAAATTAAAGCAAACTTTTTTTTTCTATAGAATATTACTACTCTTTGGCAACACCACATGTGCCCAGTATAAAGTTCGTTAACTTCCAAAACAGGGCGAAAATATACTAAATTAAATCAAGTAATGAGCGAGTAGCTGTAAATGTCAACGGCGTCAATACAGCTGTCTTTCGGTGGCAAACAACAATCGACAAGACAAATTCCCGTGTCTGCCCACACTGGCGTGCACACAAACAAACAGGTGTTCCCGAGCCAAGTGGAACGCATAAATATCGCAAAACACAAAGTTATCGATGCCACTAAGCCGCCTTTATTGACTACGTTTCCCTTCACTAGCGAAACGGCTGAACAACTACTCTTGTCACGCCATTTTAGACTTCAGAAGTCAGGAATAGAGCTTAATTTGTGTTGTGAGTGTGATCAAGGATGTTCCGTTAGTGTTAGACAAACTTCGGTTTTGCAATAATGATAGCATGACAGCAACGGTGTGTATAAAGTGCGTTTCATATAGTAAATCGATACGGGGGCTTCGACGTCGAATACAAACTAGTGTTAAGTACGGATCACTGATTTGTGGTGCGGAAAATCCTGATCCTAAATTCTAACCGACGCGGACGGTCAAATTCGAAAACCGAATAAGCTCTTAATGGGTAAATTGATCGAAAACCAGCAGCTTTGTGACCTAGTTTTACATCGTGGAAAACCGGTTTTTTTTATTCACACAGAAAACGTTTGATAATTTTGGAATCATTTACCAGTCTCTTATACCATCATCACATCATCATCATCATCATTATCATTCTCCTGCCCTGATCCCAAACTATTTGGGGTCGTCGGTGCAACATGTATTTTTCATCCATACGAGAAGTATTAGTCGTCATCTCGGCAGTCTCAACTCAGTCTATCGCAGTCCACTGCGGACAAAGGCCTCTCCCAAACTGCGCCACAATACCCTGTCCTCCGCCTTCCGCATCCAGTCTGTCCCCGTCACTTTCTTAAGATCGTCGGTCCATTTTGCTGGGGGACGTCCTACGCTACGCTCCTCCACTCTAGGATTCGTCTGCTCTACCGGCCATCGGTCCTTCGACAAACATGTCCAGCCCTCTGCCACTTCAATTTGCTTACTCTGCAAGCTATGTCGGTAACTCCGGTTCTACTACGATTACTGTCCCTTAATTTCTTTTATATTCAATTTATTTACGTCATGGAAAAAAAAGGCATCATTCCGACTTATTTTTCTTTGTTTGGACAAAGTTCATATCTCAGTTAAAAATATTTTTTTTAAGTCCAAAACATGTTTCTCTAAAATGTAATTTGTTTGAACATTTTCGTTCGTAATTTTCAAATTGAATTCATAAAAACTCGAATGCCTTTTGTGCTGCAGTCTCTAGCATCAGGCACGATCGAAATAATCCGATTAGAAATATAGACTGCTGTCTCTGAGTCCCACTGTAGTAAGTAATTGCTTCTTTTATTACAAAATAACAGCTTGATCGTTTGTTTCCAAGTTGCTGGTTGTTATTGACTCAGTTCTGTTCCTTTTGTTGGTTTAATTCTTAAGTTTGATTGTTATTTTATTGATTGGTTTGCTCTATAGACATGACATAATAACTGTTTATAGAGGTAAACAATTTTACTTGTAATTAAGTAGATAGTTCTAGGCAGGAGTCCATCATTTATCACTTGACATCAAGTCAGAATTTAGTCAAGCACGATAATATCAATGAACGTTAGGTATTGCAATATTTTGATTTTGAAAGATTTCAAGAAGTAATGATAAAGGGTCATTGATCTCATCATCATTAAGAACAACTTTTAGTGTGTTCAGCTATAAGGGTTTTCGTGTAAATTTGCGCCACCAGTTGGCGCCACTTTGACAAGGGGGCTTCCATTTCGACAATAAATATAAAATATTATGATGACGTTCATCATTTGTTTCATTCATTCAATCAGTCATGACTAAAGAAAATATAGGCGCTTTGACACGTTTGACAGGTGCCCAGACCTGACGTCTCAGTGCACGTCATTTCAGCAAACCCTCATTACAACGACTGCATCATTTATTTTAGTTTATTCCAGATAACTAAGGAAACATGTTGTTAATGATTACGAATCGTAGACCAACTCCAGCTACTTCAATCAAAAACTTATTTGTGTAACAATTTTAGGTCATCATACCACAACTACAAAACTAAACTTTCCAAAGAAAATGAACTTCATAAATGTCTACAAGATATTACCAAAATACATTCATTAAGATAACAATCTCGGCGCACCCGACGCCAATCTAAGTTTGCTCTACTCTTCATAATGACGGCAACCTCTGGCAATTTGAAGGAACACTACAAGACTATAGCTACGTTCACGGTTTTGTAGAAGATAGCAGAATTAAAAACGGTGAATAGTTATAAAGTGACTTGAGTATGATAATGGATGGAAGAAATTAGTTAATTTATTTGTAGGCGAATAGATTTCTGGAGTTGTCGATCCACCTACAAATAAATTAACTTCGTCGCCTCAAAAAAACATAATATTTTTTTTAAAGTGTCGATTCGTCGGTTTCTGGCGAGTAAAGTCTGGCGAATCACCAATAAGCCAAATATTAAAAAAAAAAATGCTTGGAAATCTATGTCTCAAAATAGTGGAAACTTTGTGTACTTATGAAAACTTACGAAATCTGGCACCATTGAAGAGCTGCTTTAACCATTTTAGGTCATTCAAGGGCTGTTCTTCTAGCTTGTATCTTTACAACCAGATGCTAAACTATTCCACGATGTATTAATAGATCTGAACAGACGTGGTGAGGCTTGGTTTGGTCACACGCTGAACTAGCCAATATCAAAGAGGTCTACACATTATTATGGATCGTAAAGGCTCACAGTGAAAACGAATGCAGACTACAGAAACATCCTTCTTAGCTTAAAAGTACTTACCCAATATTTATAACCTAAAACTATTTAATTTCAACAAACTAAGTTCACATTAAACCAAAAACCGGGTATCTGGTCCCGATACCTGTTTCACCAGAACATATGCTATTCGAGTGATCAATCATTCTAATCACCCCGCGCGGAATACCTTAATCCAACATTTAATTTGTCTCTTTGTCTATTCATGTCACGGAGTAATTAAATTATTTAGTACGAACTAGATTTTGGGGCGGTTTCGCTTGTATTTCAGTTTTGAATGACTTGAGTTGGTTTAAATGTTCTCTATTTCTTGCTTTAAGGTTTATTTTTAAAAGCAGGAGGTTGTCTTTCTGTTTCGTGTGGTTAGTGACTAACCTGGTGTGGCAGGGCTTCAAATGCCGTCGAGTAATATCTCTCAGGCATGCCGTTTTCCTTATGATATTTTCCATCACCGTTCTTGAAGCAAGTGATAAATAAAAAATACACACATGAATCCGAAAAGTCAGAGGTGGCGTGGCTTGGGTTTGAACTCGAGACCTATGACTTGGCAGTCGAACGATCACACAGTCACACAACTAGGCTATCACAAAGCAGTAGGTAGTTTTAGGTATAAATTGGTAAAGAACTCGTCCGGAGAAGTATACAATACAATAAAAATACATACAATAATCATAATAGGTGCCTATTTATCAAACATCTGCGGCATTGAAGACGGTGACCACGTACCTACAACATGACCAGTTAAAGTTTGCAGATCACGGTGGCGCTGCTTGTCAAGGAAAATTGCAACAGCATGACAAATTCGGTACATAAGTTTTAGTTCTGTATTTTGCCGTCTACACTAATAAGTTGGATGCGCTGTACCAGGAAATTGGTGTGTTTGCCACCCAATACATAACATGAAAACTTAATATTAAAATTATAATACATTCAAAATACAACGAACATACTAACATTTAAATCATTTTCTTAATTTGAGAACTTGCTTTATTAGTCTATAAATAGACAACCTTTGATTTTAGAGTACCGACTCCTATCTGAACTTTTAGACCCTTAGGGAAATATTGAAGTTCGTAGACAATGAGCCGTAATATCTTACTACACGCCCTTAATTAAAGGTCTGTAACGACGTAGGTACTACTATCCTTAAAATTAAATAGTAGACTCTTTGTGACCTTGGACGAACAAGACAAGACCATTAATGGCCACATACACAGGAATGAGGTGTAAGGTAATCTGGATTTAATCCAGACCAGTAATAAAACGGAAAAACAATTTCTGAAAACTGAAATAAACCACCACTAGCTACGCCCCGCAGTTTCACCTACATATGTCTCGATCCCGTGAGAACATAGGGATAAAAAGTATCCTTTATCCTAACACCTATCCTACTCAATACTCATGTGCCAAATTTCATCCAAATCCGTTCAGCCATTTTAGCATGAAAACGTAACAAAATAACAAACAAACTCACTTTCGCAGTTACAATATTAGTTAAGATTAGGATTACAAACTGTAGATATGAGTTTAAAAGTCGATGCTGGTGCCGTATTATGAAGTATTAATGCCACCATTTTTCCAGTGTGAGAGAGAGACGGAGCTAGACAAGGCCGCTAGCACCATCCCGTTTTCGCAGTGGAATAATGATGGCATTAATACCTCATAATACTACCCCTGTTTGAATTTATTTGCCACTGACTTGCGAAATTGGCGCAGATCCGGTGATCACATAGCAATCTTTTACTTTTATGTCTGCTTTTCAGATAATGACATTATTATAAGTACCTACCCACTTACTTATTATTTTTGATTTTCATGATCCCAAACGTTGACAGGTAGAGTATGCATTAAATGGTTAAGCAAGAACACATAATGTTTGTTATGTTACAAAAGTAGTTATTTGTCTACTTTGCATTTTTGCAATCGGTAATAAGATTTTGTTTTGTTTGTTTGTTTGCTGTCAATTGCCAGTGTCGTAATCGGTCGAAATACAATAATCGTCTATAAGTATTACGCAATTGATTGTGATTGGCCTGGACATCAAACAATAGACAAAATTTAAAATTTACAAAATTACTTTGCTTGAATAAGAGGCTTTTGGCTGCTCTGTATATGCGTTTTTTTTTTGTTCTAATGTGCGTTTTATTTGTGCAGAATAAACAGTTTTTCTTTCTATCTTTCTTATACGTAGTTTTGTTATTCTCTTGCACAATTCAGGCTGAATTAAAATTTTCAGAGGCTTACACAGACTACAAAAAAATCGCATGATTTTCAGCCTCGTCAGTGAGACATGTAAATACTAATCCAAATACGACAATAGTTGTGTCGACAATTAGTCGTGCCGTCTAGTCGAAGCCTTTCAACTCTAAGCTGCCGCCAGACGCCGTTGCCGCCACTTTTATTTCGACTATATCTATAGCTACATAGCTGAAGGGTACTGGAAGTGTCTCGGTGTGTGAAGTTTAGGACAATGGGGGTGGTGATGATCTTATCACATGTTGTGTGGAAGATTTTAATATGGGAAAGCTGAAGATTGTAAAAACTATAATTATTTACATTGTATAAATTCAATCTTCTAGTATTGTATAACTGCATAGCACATGTGTGTGAGCACTATGTACTTACCTAAGTACTTTAAAGCTACCATTTACTAGGTACGTCTTTCATTGACTTGAATGTGCCCTGGCGACTGAGAGTATGTCATGCTCACTTTAATGTCTCGCTGGTGGTGGCGTGTGTGTTGGATCATTAAGTTCCCTTCAAAATGGTTGAGCTGAATGGTGCTGATCCATGCGTCATGTTCGTGAACGGGTGCCATCAGTAGGGACTGGTCATCTCTTAGCTGCCACGTCTTATTTTAATTTATTTTTTGAATTGTTTTATTTCTTTTTTATCTTTTTACGGACGGACATTGCTCTCACATGTATAATTTCAACATGAATGATGTAACCAATATATTGTAATAATATTCTGATTCAAAAGAGTGTCCGTGGAGTTTCTTGCCCGTTCTTCTCCATAGGAACCTACGCTTTGGAATGAGCAACTAGCTTCATCTTTCTGACTGACCGATCCCTTGACAATTCAAAAGTGCCTGTAATTGGTTTATTTGAAATAAATGCTTTGAGTTTGAGTTTGAGTTTGGGAATGTTATGTGGGAAATAATGCTTTTGGTATAAAGCTCGGCTTATTGATTTAGTTTTAGATGAATGAGTGTGATAACGAGGCAAGACGATGATGCAATTTCGATAATTATTTGAAGTTAAGCGTATGTGTAAGAGATGATTATGTACTAATGGATAATTCACATTGTTGCTTCCGAATATCAAATAGTCTGTTCAGATCAGGACAGCTTCTTAATTAAGCTAAAAATAAACAAACAAATAACAAGTTTTTTTTTGTTACAATGTTGATATCGTTTCTAGTAAATATAGAATCTTCAGAAACAGGCGTCGGTTGGTGAATTCTTGCTATTACCCGTGTCATGAGTTGTGGGGCTTCCTCTAAACGCATTGTTTTTTATCTCCACGACTCATTTGTTTTAATTTTTTTTTTTATATTGTGTTAAATTATTTTATTTCAATTCTCAGAGAAGTAAAATATTGCCAATTGGTTGAGTATAAAGTTATAATTAATTTGTCAAAGAAAATGAAAAGGTTCCAACTTTTGTTTATGTTTTACTTGGGTTATAGGAATTTTCGTTAATGTGCTTTAAACGAAACAGAATACAAAGGTATGTCGTATTTAAAATACGTACTATAAAGATGTTTTCAGACAAAGGCAACTTAGAAATATTTGGTTACCTATCGGTATCCACCTTACCTGTTGGTAAAATGGAGCAAAAAAGGGACAGACTGGACAAGAAGGTAGGAATTGAAAGGTTTAACCCCAACTGGAATGGTGGTGGTCATGACCACGGACTAAAATAGACGTTAATTTTACAATTATAATAGACTAGCTGATGCCCGCGGCTTCGCCCGCGTATATGTCGGTTATTATGTACTAAAACCTTCTTCGAGAACCACTCTATCTATTGGTGAAAACAGCATGAAAATCGGTGCCGTAGTTTTTGAGTTCATTGCGAACAGACAGACAGACAGATGCGGCGGAGGACTTTGTTTTATAATACTATGTAGTGATAGGGAATTAATTTAATACATTATTCGTTGCCCGAGTTGATTGAATGTTAACAGTTTCTATGATTTGCTCCCTGCATCATGACAGGATACACGATTTAACACTTGTGGCAAAAACGCACATACCCCAAACTTTTTACAAAATCTTTCCCTCCACATAGCAGTACATAATATGTTGAAAAGATGCAGAGATATTCACTCGTAACTGAAGTTTACAAAACAATCGCATCAGAGGCGCTCCCGAAACAAATGTCGTCGGCAATTCTTTCTCACGGGCGTACCCGAAGTGTAACATCTCTGCCATCTTATGCATGGCGTATGGAGTAAAACGCAGATTGGAGCGGGTCTTATATGGGCCGTGTTAGGAGGAGCGGGTATTATGTGAGCCATGTTACGAGGAGCGGGTCTTATGTGGGCCGTGTTAGGAGGAGCGGGTCTTATGTGGGCCGTGTTAGGAGGAGCGGGAATGCTCTGCTTTGATCAAAATTCAAAGAGAGTCTTAGGCCAGCAGTCCATTGCGGGAAAGTCCGAAAGGGATACCGGGACCTTGGCAACCGGCAAATGAAGGAACACGGGTGGGTTTTAGTCAGTAAAAGTCTGACACGCCCTTCCGCTCCGCCCAGAGCGGGAGAAGTCATTGGATGATTTCCCACCCTCAAAAAAAAAAAAAGGCCAGCAGTCCACTAGAAAAGTCCACTAAAAAAAGAAAGTTTCCGCTGTGGAAATCATGTGGACACACACAACTGTTTTAGATGGTAAAAGCAAGTGCAGTTGGTCAGCAAGTGAAATGAAATGATATTAATATTTATTCTGTAAATAGAATATCGAAACCATATTTACACTTACAATATTTGCATTTGGATATCGACTCTTTCAAGATAAGGGTAGATAAGTCTCACCAAGATTAAATTGTGAGTGAACGAAAATGCTAACCCAGCCAACCTAGTCAGCGAACTGCTATTGCTAAACCCTCTTTAATACTTTAGCTATTCACAAACGCATCAAACATATCCATTACACCATCCAACCAACCAGCCATCAAATTGTCAATTCGCTTCGTCTTCCCTCAAACACCATACAAAAACTACCTCAAGTAAAAGTTGCTATTTTTCCCATCTTAAAGGCTTCTAATATCCCAGCTCCCCGCCTCAGGCCGGTTGTCATTTGTCTGCTGCTCTGTAGGCAAACTTCGCTTCAATGTTTGAAAGCACTACATTATATCCGTCCTTCTTTATCGTCTTCGTCTAGTGAAATAGTGATGGGCTAAGGAAAAATGATTTGCACATCGATAGTTTCGTAAATCTTCTTAGGAAGGTTATTATATAACGTATCAAAAGGTAGGCAGTCTACACAAAAAAAAAAATCTAAGATGTAGATAATAAATTCATGTACCTACCTACGTACTGTCACATACTTACATATTAATTACATCATTAGTGGAAACATTATAGGCTTGACAAAATAACACCATATTGATTCAAAAAATTCACAAAAACTCAAAAAGAACTGTTAATTGGATGAAAAAGATAAAAAATATACATCGCTATGAAAGTTACAAAGCCGAAAATGTTTAATTAATATTTACTGGCCTTTGCCTACACTTCAAAGGTGTCTACATTAAAATAATTAATTTTCTGTTATTAATGAGATCATTTCGGAAAAGCGGAAGCTGATTAGAAACTTTGAGTTATGTATCTCATTTTAATTATCTATGTTATTATTTTACATTTTATTTTACTAATAGGTAAATGTATTTATTAAAAGTTTATTTTAATATTTTTGTTTTAAACTTTTTACGATTTGCTATAAATAGAGAATATCAATGTCATAATAAAATTGAAATATTAAATTAATATGTATTTTCTCAAGAAAGAATATTTTTTTCTTGAAAAAAATCGGAATATTTCCTTTTTGATTATGCCATAATTATTAATTACGTTTTATAAACCATCCTTTCATAGTTTAAAATTTATTATATCAAATTGAGATATTATATTTATATTTGCACCAGACCTTTATTGTGAACAAGAAAATACATAACAAAAATTAATACACAAAAAACGTACAATGAGCGGCCTTTTCAGCTTAATTCTAAGTCGTCACAGTCATTTTTATCGATAGTCATCTTCATCGATAACTTCCCGAAGCTACAAAAGCTCAAGACTCGGCACTTCGTAACATTGCTTAGATTTCTTTTTAATACCACACATTTAAACTCTTTGTAGGAAGCACATGTCGTTGGTTAAACTTTATATCTACTTCATCTATTGTACTATATTGGAAGTTTATGTTAGAGTGCTTTTACTTGGTGCTGTAACTTATTTGAACTAGTTTCGTATCCTTTGTGGTACTCTACTTATGTTTGACATATCACTAGTATGGATTAGGGTGTTTATGAATCGTCATCGTCAACCTCAAAACTTGAACTCAAAGCATTTATTTCTAATAAACCATTTACAGGTATTTTGAATTGTTACGGAATTTTCCTATTCAGCACTACTCTGATAAGTAATAATTTACTAAAACCACTTTTAATATAACTACGACTTCATTTTCATAGTTTAGTGCCAAAAGCAAGTTGTTACGAAATATTATACATCTTTGGAAGTCACAGAACTTATGCCACGTTTATACTGTAAACCACATAAAAACAAAGGGGATAAGCCATATTAGCTACAAAAAATGTATCTTCAAAATATCCCTACCCGTTTTCACAACCCGCCTCGCCTTCCCGCATCAGCAAGAAAATCAAATAAAAATAGTGCGAATTTTAAAATCCTCCACAAAAAACCGTCGCCAAGGGCGTTCACGAGGGTTGTAGCCGCAAAAACAATAAACTGTCATAAATCAGAAGGAAAGTTTAATATACCCCTACTTCGTGCAAGTTGTACCACTTTCATACTAGCCACGTTACATTCACCAGCGGGTTTTGTTATTGCGGGGAATTTTAAACTTTGCCGTGATATATAACTGTGTAATGTAAATAAATGAGTGATTTTAAAGATAATTTATGAAGGAGTTTGGTTTGGATACGGTGTCTGGTCGGTTTACTGAATTTTGCAGGCTTAGATGAGTTTCCTGGGTATGATAAACGTGTGGATGTGAAAGATAAAAAGACTACTTACCTAGATTTATGTTGCAAAAGAACTGGTATATACGCAAAAGGACTGGTATATAATAAGCTGTATACGGCTCGTGTCTCGTGGCTAAGTAATAACAGTCGCACGAGTTGATCGAAGGTTAAGCTACGCTTTCCACGGTCGTTCCGTGGATGGGTGACCATCCATTAAATACCGAGATCCCTCCGTACCTCAGAAAGCTCGTTAAGCTGTTAGTCCCGGCTGTCATTTGTGAATCTTTGAAAGCCGTTACGGGTCGACAGAAGCCCGAAAGAGTGACAAACTGTGTTACCAAGGGGTATCGTATTACCTGGGTTGTGGAGACAGTCACTCTATGTAAAATATGATATTCAGCTGCATCCGGTTAGACTGGATGCCGACCATAGTTGGGAAAAGGCTAGGCTGATGATGACGCTCATGTAAAATCATAATGCTATCGGTGTATAAGGACAAATTAGTATTTTTCGAAAAATTCATGATCTTTTAAACATTGTTCTATCGACTTATTATTTTAGTGATAACTCTAGAATCCTGAAAAAAAATAAGTAGCCAGAGACATGCATTTTATAAAACTACAACAGAATCGTATAGAATTAACGCTAGCAAAACCTTCAAAAAACTCGAGAAGAGAAAAGTAAGTAAAAAATAATCATTTAGGAATAACTCCAAAAAAAACCTAAATATTCCTTCTGCAATTTTAACAAGTACAGAAAATATGTTGGCTAACTGAAAAAAATATAATTTAGCCCGAGTAGAATTTTGTAGGAAGCAAGGGGATGGTTTTCTTACTCAACGACCCTCCTGTGGGAATGCCGCGCTAACAAGAACGCCTTAGCGCTTGCCACGACAAATTTAAGTAGGAAATTTTCTTTTCTGACGATTAAGGAAATGTGGAAATAAACATAAACATGTTATAAAGTTCTTAAGTGTTTTAGCTCACAAACTTTCATGGTGAAATCCTTTTTTTTTTTTTACTCCTAAGGAAATGTTCTTGATACGGTTTTGTGGTACTTGCCTAGGACACTGCAATAGTCATTACGTGTTGTTTGACAATTCAAAAGTGCCTGTAAATGGTTTAATTGAAATAAATGCTTTGAGTTTGAGTTTTGCAATTTTTCTGAAGTAATACTCTTGGTAACGATGTGCCGAAAAGAGTACGGCATTTATTTCTAACCGTTCATTATACTGGTTTTAGGTAGCTGATTTTTACCCTAATAAACCTACTAGATAAATGAGAAGGAGACTGAATTAATTATCAAAACAAACTCATCACTCAAGTTCTCGAAGACATGCTGAGAAAACTACTTAAGCAAAAAGAGACAGTCCATTCGTCGAGCTTAACTTTCACTAACCGATTCACCTGTTTGGAACAAAAGCTGAATTGAATCACACTTCATTTGTATTAAAAGCAACCAAGCTTAGTGCAGCATGTTCATTAGCTGTAAAAAAAAAAAACTAAGCCAAAGTGCCTTGGTACCGCCATACCGTTCACACTCCACGGACCATACAATATTCAAGAGGTCGCATTATACATTGGAACATAACAAGCAAAATCAATATGGCTTTTGTACTGCGAAAGATTTCCTAAGCACCTTTGTCATAAATATTTAAAGACGCGTTGACATTTCGTATATTTCTGGGAGTTTTTCTTCTTTCTCCTTTTTTTAGCTTACAGTATATATGTGTGTAATATTGGATAGTGGTTGCCCTTATTTTAGGGAAACATGTGTTTTGTTTAGTTACAAGTACTTATCTGAAATGTTCCGGGCGCTTTAGTTGAACCTCAATAATGGGTCTTTTATTTCGTTTTAAATTCAGTGATGATTGCGTACACAAAGGTCGTTTTAGTGAATTTTCAAATTTTTCTTAATGTTTCCTAAACCAAACTAATAGAGCATATCTGAAAACCCTAATACCGAGAAATCATTAAGAGGAAATAGGGTCGATCCCCTCCCCATACAAACGCTTTCACCGGATTTCTCTCTGGTGTACGACCTTAGAGCAATTATGTTTTTACAGTAAAATAAATATCAACTAGTTCTATGCCCCTACGTTTTTCCTATTGATGATACATAATCTGTAGAAGCACTAGAATCCACAGAAAATGCTCAAAATTGCCTGTTTGGACCGCTGTCATCAGAGGCCTATTGTACAAATTTGACAATTATTAATTCGTCAAGGACTTTATAATTAACAACAATGTGTTTTGGTCGACGCGCGTGCCGCCTGGATGCTTAGCGGAAGAAAAACATAGGGCACAGTAAATATCCTTTTTATTCAATTTATAACATATATTTCAAATTGGTCCAATATTGGAAGAGGAAATAGACGAGAGCCTAACCTCGAATTATGACTTTTTGTATGGAGAAAAGACCGACCCTATTTCCTCTTAAAATACACATAAATTCTCACTTTTTTGACGGCACTTCTACTAATCTGCCGTAAACTCATTTAGGGTAATGGTTTGAAGAACACGAGTGTTTTGACACATACCATTTCGCATTTAACTTCGCTGTAGCTGAAAAACCCTCTCGATACTGTATTCAACGTGTGTGCTAGGCATCCCAGTACGATTCGATCCGCTCCCCTGACGGACTACCATAAATTCTCGTCGTAGGCTTCAGGCCGCCTCAAGACTTTGATTTCCCAAGTGGCCTGAGACACAAGTTTTTTTTTAAATTGGATTATTTTATTTTTATCTGACCTTGACCTTTTTGATATCGAGGTCAAGTTCTACGTTTCCTTGTTTTAGAATGGTATTGTAGGTACTATGTACGTAGCGTAGATTAAAGAGAGTTTAACCTATTATAGTTACATTTTAGCTGGATCCTATAGGCATTCTTCCTTTTTCTATGTGTCAAGTGGATCTACAAAACTGTTTGAAATTAGAATAGCTTGTAGAGAATGCCTGTGGCGTCCGCTTTTTCTACTAGACTAAACTCCGGGTTTTTACCATGCATCCTGTTCGTTACATATAGAAAATCGAATGAAAAAGCATCGTGCTTTGCTGAGGCCTTCAGACTTCTCTCACTGCACCTTTTGTCAAAGACACTTTTAAATAAACTATCGCTACCAGTCTACTTTTCCATGCTTTTTTTGCTTCTACACTGAGAGCAAGGAAATTTTTTTTGTAGTTGATCTTTGTAACGTTATATATCAATTGAGGCTTGGTTTTCAATTACAACAGAAGACTACTACAGACATTAGTGAACTATAGAAAAATCATCATTCTAATCTGTCAAAAATCCATGAATAACCGCTGCGACCAACGGCGTGGTGTACTTTCCGAGCCACGGAGTGGTCTTGGTGTATAAAAATGGTCAATCGTCCACGGACTAACTGCGGCAAGCGAAGCTTAACCTGGTAGATAGACCCATGAAGCTGTTATTACTTAGTCACAAGTTTATCAACTTTGACTATGAAAATATCTTATTCGGAGTGTGCACACCATTACTACCGCGTTTTCGCTGAACGATTATCTATCTAAAGGCCAATTCTCGTACTTAAAAAACGTTCACATTCAAGTCGCAATCTGTCAAACTTGTCAAAAAATTTGGTAAATTGATTTTATTTTTGACAGATTGTGTATGAGATGCGAATGTGAATGGTCTTAAAAATAACGGGAATTGCTCCCATATCTGTTAGGTCTGCGCACAGCACGATTTAGTACCCAAGTCATTGACTAAATCAAAAGTTCGCTCACTTATTCTCCAAATGTTATCCTTATTTATAGACTGGCTATATTTGACTAAGTGCAACCAGCTTAATCAGTGCGTCTAAATGTTAACTCAGGACTTGTTGAACTTAATTAGAAAGTTGAAAACGTTTGTAAGTCGAAGTGGAGTAAGTTTTGGGAAGCGTGCGCCCGTTTCGTTGGAACTACGCGATCTTGTTATGTAAAAATTGAATGTTGAAGGTATCTCAGCGTTTTCATGAAATACTTACTAGTCTCGGGTCTACTATTTCAGAAAGTTTGCTTGGAGATAGCAATGCATGGATAGCTGTTGTGTGCATCTTAAACTTTTTTTTGGGTGGGATATCATCAAATGACTTCTCCCGCTATGCGCGGAGCGTGTCAGACTTTTACTGACTTAAACCCACCCGTGTTCCTTCAGTTGCCTGTTGCCAAAGTCCCGGTATCCTTTTCGGACTTTCCCGCAACTCTGGCAGGCTGCATCTTGATCTAAGTGCTGACCCCCGGACGTTAGGATAATAAAATAAAAAAATAGGTTTTTACTTAAAGCCCCATTTATACGATACAATCTAATTTCAGTATTACTTAGGAAAAATAATTGATATGTCGATTAAGCGTCAAGTTACTCTGAAAACCAGGATTGTGTAGGTACTTTTTGTGGTCAGTTTCAAAGATATCTAAATGTAGCGTTAAGCTGGGATATACTCCACAATGTTGAAGATAAACTTACCTTGTGAATCCAGTGTGTAGAAGTCTGTTTTAATCCCATACCTAAGATAAAACTAAGCATGTAATAGTTGGTGTAAACATGTTTGTCCACCAACTTAAGGTAAAAACTCCTCGACGTACACCATACTTGAAAAGTCTGAACAAACTTGAGTTTTAGTAAAACGTTACATAGTTTATGTTGGCGTTGGATGTTTACATTTAAACAAGCTTATTCTATTGGTTTACATTTGAATTGTGAGTAAATTTGGAAATTTAATAAATGTTTAATTAAGTTAGATTACATTAACAAAATTGCAGTCATTATTGTACTACTTAAATAATTTAAATGACTATTTTTGATAAGTTTATAACTGACGTAGCAACATAGCCAATTTTATTTTTAGAAAGCAAGCCTTGAGGCTTGCTTTTTTATAACTAATTAGGGAAAAGTTTTTTTGAAAATTCGGAAAATATTTTTCGATAAAATCAATCTACCTTTTCCCAACTATGTTGGGGTCGGCTTCCAGTCTAACCGGATGCAGCTGAATACCAGTATTTTACATGGAGCGATTGCCTATCTGACCTCCACAACCCAGTAACTGGATAATACGATACCCCTTGGTAAGACCGGTTGTCAGACTTTCGGACTTCTAACGATCCGTAACGACTGTCAAAGATCCACAAATGACAGCCGAGACCGACGGCTTAACATGCTTTCCGAAGCACTGAGGAGTCTCGATATGTAAAAATGGTCACCTATCGACAGACCAACCCCGGCAAGTATAGCTTAACCTGATGGATCGATCCGTGCAGCTGTCATTACTTAGCCACGAGCTGATCAAATGTTTTTCAAATATTGGTTTGTTTCAGTAGTTTATAAATCTTAACTAGAAAGTTCAAATATTCTAAATTCATCAACAGCAATAATGCTGGAATGGTTTGAAGGCTAATTCTCGTACTTAAAAACAAAACAAAAATTTCAACTTAAACATTGTGTCATACATTGAGGCAGCCCCAGTAAGTCACAAAACTACTTGTATTGGAGTTGTCTCACACTTCCCTTAAGTGGTAACTTAACAAATGATGAGTGAGACTAATACAGGGTTTAAAGAAAAAATAAATGAAATAAAACATTCATTTTGCAGCTCTCGGTGTGTAAGGTGTGGGCGTGTGTAACGTTCAGATCAATGTCGCAATCTCATCTCAGCGATCAATGTCAAAAACTTATTCAAAAATGTAAATTGGTTGTTGTTTTGACAGATTGAGACAGATTAGTATGCGAACGTTCTTAAAAATTACGGGAATTGCCCCTCTGTTCTAAAATTGATAATCATCAGCGTCACCACATACGTGGAATGTCATGAAACCGCAAACTAATAAAACCAATTAAAAACCAAAAAGTATAACACCAGCATAAAACATCATCTGAAAGGAAAAAAATAAATTTGTCACCGGCATTTGACGTGACACGTCGTCAATGTCAATTCGTCGCACGTCAGTTGTCAGTGAGCAACTAAAACAACAACATGGCTGATAGAAGCATACCGACATCCGCTTCCGGCAACCACACAAGACGAATCTGGCCAAAGATTAAAAAGAGAGAGACCTTGACTTTAGAACTATTTTTTTTTAAATTCGAATCGATTAATGTTTGGCAGTTATTATGGGTGATTAGATTGTTTTGTAAACATAGCAACAAACTAGCAAGACTGAAATCTTAACCTTTTTATTGGTTACTAGCTGCTGTTGCTCGCGACGTCGTCTGTGATCCAGGATAAAGTCCTTCTCCAGGTCAAGGTCTACTCTTGCGCCAAATTTCATCCAAATCCGTTAAGCCGTTTTAGCGTGAAAGCGTAACAAACAAACTCACTTTCGCATTTATAATATTAGTTAGGATTTGGAAAGGATATTAAAGTTTGGATTTTACGGGTAGTCAAGCCAGCACTTATAAAAACAATGCAACTGTCTGTCTGCTGCTTTAAAACCGTTGAATAATCTTGTGAAGGAACAACACCGTTTACCAACTTTATTTTCACCTTCCGTATCGTACTCTCATCATCTGCCTAGCCTTTTCCCAACCATGCTGAGGTCGGCTTCCAGTCCAACCGGATGCAGCTGAATACCAGTATTTTACATGGAGCGACTGCTTATCTGACCTCCACACCCAGTAACTGGGTAATACGATACCCCTTGGAAAGACTGGTTGTCAGACTTTCGGGCTTCTGACGACCCGTAACGACTGTCAAAAATCCACAAATGAAAGCCGGGACCAACGCTTTAACGTGCTTTCCGAGGCACGGAGGAGTCTCGATATGTAAAGATGGTCACCCATCCACGGACCAACCCCGGCAAGCGTAGCTTAACCTGATGAATCGACCCATGCGGCTGTTATTACTTAGCCACGAGCTCCTCAAAGCACATTACCCGAACCATTTAAGTCTAATTATACGTATAATCCGACAGGTTATCTAGCATAGTAATTAATACATATTAATCGAATGTCAGCCTGACGCGTCAATGCTAATGAATTCATTAATAACGCTTGCGTTTATCGAAAATGCCTGTGTGTATATAAATGTATGTAAGGTGCTTCTAAAGACGGTAGACTGTGGATTTTCAGTATGGGCATGATTTGAGTTAATCTGTTGAGTTACTTGCGTAAATTATCTTACAAGGTGTGAAAACTCCCAAGAGAGGCTAATAAGGCTGTTAGGTATTTTAGATTTAATCGTGGCATAACAGAATTAGCTTGGTGTGGAGTTTGTCCAAGAAATCCATTGATATAGATTCACGAAATATACATATATATTTTTTTTTTAATGCAAATTCAGAACTGCCATACCTACAAGGGTATACCTATAGGTTTTAAATACAGTCACCTGAGACTATAGGACCCCGAAATCATCATCAGCCTATAGGAGTCCACATAGGCCTGTCCAATAGCATGCTATTCAGCTTGATTCTCGGCAACTCTCATCCAGCTGCTACCAAAAACCCTGCGAAGATCGTCGCTCCACCTAGTCTGAGGGCCTACCTTACGTTTGCCAATTTGCGGTTTCCACTCAAGAACACATCTACCCCAACGATTATCGGTTCTACGGCTAATATGGCCGGCCCATTGCCACTTCAGAGGGCCTAAACAAGTGACAATCGCTTCCAAAGCGTTTCGTTTTACTACAACGACTTTCAACAGAATTGACATAAGCTTTTCGATAGCTTATGTCAGTCCTATATATTTTTGCCTTTTCCATCATCGTTATCGCTGATGGCATGTCACTTTCTGTCTAGGGCCTCAGCTTGCTCTATGAGCTATGTCGACAACTTTGTTAGAACCCCCAAATTAATGAATGAATGAATGAAATGCACCTACCCCAGCGTGGCTTAACCAGACTCGATAAATCGAATGAACCCCAGGATTTGCACTAGCCCCTGAAGCCTCATGGTTCATGGGGTTACAGAAGCCATTGCATATCATGGAGTAGACCGGGGGGCGCGGGTAATGGTAGGGAAGATTATGCCCTTCGGGATAAGGAAGCATTTGTGAGCCTACCGGATATGCATCCTTGAGTAAGCAATGGACTAGTGGAGAGACGGGTAATATTTATCTAAGGATGGGCATCTTTTTACATAACAAAATTAAAACACTATCACAATTACAAGAGCCGCAACCCAAAAAATATTCAGTCAAAACAAGTAAACAGAGAACAACAAAAAGAGCACAGATTATTGAATCGAGTCGCCCCTCTGCATCGACTGGTGGTCACGTATGTCGCACGGTGTACGATAATGTGTCGGACGTGCACGGCCTGCCTAATGTCCGCTTATAAAACGTGTAGTCGCGTTGCAGTCGCGCGATTTTATTCTCCTTTTGATTGTGTCGACGTGCGTACCACGACACGTGTGCGGTGGGATTTTAGTTACGTTTTCATTTATTTGGTGGTGTGTTGAATAGTCGTGTTAGTTGTGTTGAGGAAAACGGGGGATTGTTCGGTGAGGAAAATGTTAGCAAAACTATGATGTTGAGTCGATTTTGAAATTGCTTTATTCACCTATGGTTGAATGTCACATGCACCTCATAAAAGTACAAGGTCTGTTTGTCTATGTGCCAGATAGACAGTGTCAACCTTAGTGATGTTTCACTTTACTGGGAATTGTTGTCAAAACTAGTCAAGCAATTGCGACGTCGATTATACTTTTTAGGGTTCCGTAGCCAAAGGGTGCCAACGGGACCCTATAGTAAGGCTTCGCAGTCCTTCCGTCCGTCTGTCACAGGGTCGTATCTTTTGAACCGTAATAGGTAGACACTTTTCACAGAGTATGTACTACTGTAGCTGGTATATCGAAAACTATTAGAAATAAACAAAATAAAGTTAAAGATTAAATGGGATCCTCATAGAACAAACGTGTCTTTTTCGGTGTTTTTTTGCGTTGTGGTACAGAACCCTGCGTGTGCGAGTTCGACTCACACTTCGCCGCTTTTTTTATAACAATGATTCAATGCTAATTTAACTAATTTTGTATATAAATAATTCTCGTGAATGCTCGTACGCAATAACAAAGTGTGATGTCATGTCTCTTTTAAATGTTTTAATCTTTGGCCCATACAAGTTTTCGTTGTACAGCAGACTTCAAGCGGTATCTATGCGTCTCGCCAGGATGGATGTCTATGCTATATTGATTTATTTTCTGTACAGTTTGTTAAAAGAAAAACTAGGTAAGTACTGCAATGTAACATTGAGACCTTGATATTTGCATAATTCATGTTGGTATTATAATTTGCCGTGAGCTTTAAAAACTGCATTACTGCACTTTTTCACAAACCTGTAATTTAATACTTTATGGTCGTGTCACATAATAATACACCAAGTATAAAAAACGGTGTGGTTAAATATACGTGTGTAGGTCAGACTATCAAACTGAACAACTTTCTCCATGGGACCAAAATCATAATCGCGAAAACATAATCAACCGTCCCATACATTTGGGTCGAATAGATATCGAAGATTTATGAATAACAAAAATAATAATTTTATTCATCAAAAACTAACAATACAATGCGATATATTCGGTGAGCTACAAAGTAAGCGTCGATTGTACATATCTTGTGGCTCTGGAGTGAGAATTTTCCAAAGTTAAAAAGGTTACATTACAGTTTGAGAATTTAGATAATGATTACATATTTTCCATAAACAAAATTAAGTGCACAAAAAAAATTGCAACGGTTAACGTAGGGGTTGCGCTATAGGTATGTGTTTGTGTGTGCATAGAAGTGTGTATAAGTGTGTGGGGGTATGTGCTTGTCTGTATGTGCGTGTGTGTGTCTATGTATAGGTGCTATATAAGGCTTCGGTGTCGTCGTATGATAATTTTAAAAGGGCTGAAGTTAGGGTTTTATTACAGGTCGCGGTTGAGCAGTCCTTTAGGTCGCAGATTGTCTAACTTTATTGTAAGTGTTGAGATGGGAAAATAGGTACAGCGTCTGGCTAGTTCGGATTTGGCATTTGGTATAGGACTCTGATGACACGCTTGTTTATTATGTCGCTATTGTCGGGCCGTTTTTTTATTGTTGCGTGATATTTAAACGTTGCTTCAGGATGCTTTCAGGTTCTGTAAAACCAAAACTGAAACTTCTTTTATAAACGAGTTTAGAACTTATTGACTTCTTCAGTAGTAAGAGCAGTGGTGGCCCAGTGGTAACGGCCCCAACTTACGAGTCCGAACCCAGAAAGGCGCTTTACTTTATGTAAATAATTTCACCACCACTGCTCTCAAAAACTGTGACGGAAAACATCGTGAGGAAACCGGTATGACCTACAACCAAAAATTCCAAGACGTGATATTTACCAACCCGCATTGGGTTCGCATGATAGATTACAGCCCATTCACTCTCGAAGAGAGGAGGCCTGTGTCCCAGCAGTGGGAACATTATAGGCTGATTATGGTTCCGTCTCCACCACTAATTTCATAATACCACTAAAGCAAACTAAACACAAATTGAGTCGTAACTTCTTAGAATAAAAATCTCGTATTTCCAACGACATGACAGCAGATGATTTATTATATGAACGATAAAGCCACCATCGGCCGCCATCTTGAATATTCGAGAATTTAAATATTGCTCCTCGGAGCCAGATTGACAGTAATATTTTTCCTCTTTAGTGCGCAACGTCACTATTTCATAGAAAATATTGTGTGACCTTGATATAGATGGTTTCAAATATTTGCCATTGATCTTGTAAGCTTTTATGTTTTTTCCTGACAGATTTTTACCTATAAAACTTGGAAAGATTTTGCTGGTTTACTGGACCAAAGCTTCCTTTGATATTTGCATATAAGTTAAGGGCTACTTATATCAAAGCAAAAATATTTTTAACATTACACATAACCTTTGCCTTACTGTGCCAGGTAAGGTCAAAGTCAAATCTTCTTCTAATATTCTGATTCAAAAGAGTGTCCGTGGAGTTTCTTGCCCGTTCTTCTCCATAGGAACCTACGCTTTGGAATGGGCAACTAGCTTAATCTTTCTGACTGACCGACCCCTTGACAATTCAAAAGTGGCTGTAATTGGTTTATTTGAAATAAATGCTTTGAGTTTGAGTTTGAGTTTGAATCACTTAATACAAATAGCCACATAAGAGGCACTTTTGAACGTCAAAATCCTAAATCCTAATCCTAACTAATATTATAAATGCGAAAGTGAGTTTGTTTGTTACGCTTTCATGCTAAAACGGCTGAATGAATTTGGATGAAATTTGGCACAGGAGTGACCATGACCGGGAATAGGACATAGGATACTTTTTATCCCGATATTCCCACGGGATCGAGACTGACGCGGGTGTAACCGCGGGGCTCAGCTAGTTTACAATAAAATAGAATTGACTCTAGTTGCCCATTCTAAAAAGGTAGGTGACGTTTTACGATATTATGTGACATATTTACAATAAAAATACAACACCACATGCAAAAAGAATTAAAAATGAAGCAATGACAGATAATTAATTATTGATAAATACATGGTGCTCACATATTTATAATATAAATATGTGGAAAAACGTCTATATAAATATATATGTCGGAGCGGCCGAGGCGGGACAGGGCTCACAATGATCATCAGAAGGGTAATAATTATCAATTAAATTGTTCATTATGTAACTGTTTGTCTACTTCGTAGGCAAAAGAAACGCGTATAATCACTCAACTAGAAAAGTATCTAAATGAATTAGAAGGGCGCAACGAGTCCGCGGGTCGCGCTCAGTCTCGTGGTCTGAATGGGACTGACTGCCTGATCCAGGCTCCTCTGATGCTAAACTCTTATCGTCTTAAAACGTTCTCACGGGAAAACTAAACCGACCCTCGGCCACGTTCAACGCAATAAGATTTACGTCGTCGCCTTTCTTATCGGAATCAATAATTCATTATTTAATATCAATAAGCTCTTGGCTCTAACAAAGAGCATAGTGATCTTAAGAGTTAGACGAGGTGTGACTGACGCCTTCGTCTCACGCTGATAAGGACTGAACGAGGTGTAAATTGACACCATCGTCTCGCGCCACGACACGGCGATCCTGACTATCACACGTCCTCGTGTGCTGCAAAATAAATGTTGTCACTTACAAAACTGACAACCATTAATGTAGGAACCGTTCGGCTATCCTACCAACTACCTCAAACACAGAATATCACGTCTCTACAGTTCAGAGCATAACTTATGAACCAAACCCAACAAAGAACAGTCCAGTCGTGTTATAGAACATTAAACTATAATATAGACTCCAAATTAAATTCAAGCAATATTGATAACAACAATAACGTGATACATTTTTCAACAAGCACCATCATGACTTTCATAAGCCTTCAACTCTGCCATAAGTCATGACAACACCACAGTGACAATGACTAGGAACACAATCCATAAGTCACAGCACCAACAGAATAAATCTGCACAAAGCCAAGCTCACACGGAGCACATCACACTTCACGCACCCTCAACCCATTACCGTCGCCCAGTCTCCGACCAGCTAAACTGGGTTAGGAATATGACCTACGATCGGATAACAGGAATAGGTCGTGAACAGAATATATCAGGCACAAAGTCAAGCTCACTACGGAGCACAACATCACACTCACGCACCCTCAACCCACCACCGCCGCCCAGTCTCCGACCAGCTAAACTGGGTTAGGAATATGACCTACGATCGGATAACAGGATTAGGTCGTGATCGTGAACAAAATAAATCACGTTACTCATATTCATCATTTATTCCGCTTCCGCCAATAATGGCTAAACCTGACTGTTCCCCGTTATCATTCTCATTATCTGAACTAATCTCAAATTCTTGTAGGGACGTAACATTCCGAGATCACTCTTAAACGTTCGTGAGCGTACTTAAGTTCTTTCAATTGTTGTCCAAAGATTTTAAAAGGTATCGATCACCAACATAATGTCACATTTACAGTTGTGGGCACAGAATTGGGATACGGGTATACGAGATAAATAACTCCTTTAAAATCTGCACAGTTTATTGTTACAGGCTCAATCACCAACACTACTGTACCAATTAAACTTGTAAGTCACAGTAACCCTGAATTTAGTATCCAAATAGTAGCATTACTATAGTAATAACCAAGTGATTCTCACAGTCAAGAGATTCTCAATTCCTGTCCATCAGTTCTGTGATTACATTACCGAACCGTGGTTAAAATGTCTTTCAATTTAGATAATTCAAACATATTGAACCGCGAAAACATAAAAGTGAATCATTTGTGAATACCTGTCCAGCCCTGCCTCTCTTAATTGAAATCAATTAATTCGATAGAACCGAACAACAGTCACATCGCATTAAAACAACATCTAAACAACAAAGTCAAGTACTTAGCGTGATTTCAAAATGCAATACAACACTTCATGAAACCACAAAATAAATGTTTCACCAGAGAAACTCATTCATGGGTAGGTTATAAAATGGTAACGACTCACCGGATGTAACACCTTTACTCGTTCTTACTCAAACATTTTGTTTCACTTCTTTGTCAGACGGACAGCATTGATGATATCAAAGACCCTCATCATGATTACGCATCCTACAAATCTGTCTGATGGGAATCTAACCCAAGTAGAATATGAGGCAGTGGCTCGGGCCAGTTGTTTGACGCGCGAATAGCTATCAACACAACCATGGTACAGCTCTGTTTTTCAAACAGTTATTATCTATTCGCACTGTTTTCACTATCAGGAGATTTCTCAACCCGCTTTTATCCTATCCCACTTCTGATGTCGGAGCGGCCGAGGCGGGACAGGGCTCACAATGATCATCAGAAGGGTAATAATTATCAATTAAATTGTTCATTATGTAACTGTTTGTCTACTTCGTAGGCAAAAGAAACGCGTATAATCACTCAACTAGAAAAGTATCTAAATGAATTAGAAGGGCGCAACGAGTCCGCGGGTCGCGCTCAGTCTCGTGGTCTGAATGGGACTGACTGCCTGATCCAGGCTCCTCTGATGCTAAACTCTTATCGTCTTAAAACGTTCTCACGGGAAAACTAAACCGACCCTCGGCCACGTTCAACGCAATAAGATTTACGTCGTCGCCTTTCTTATCGGAATCAATAATTCATTATTTAATATCAATAAGCTCTTGGCTCTAACAAAGAGCATAGTGATCTTAAGAGTTAGACGAGGTGTGACTGACGCCTTCGTCTCACGCTGATAAGGACTGAACGAGGTGTAAATTGACACCATCGTCTCGCGCCACGACATATATATTTATATAGTAAAAGTAGACGTTTTTCCTAAAAATAAAAAAATAAAATATAAGTCAGTATGTGAGTTAAAGTAATAATAGGAAGGAACAATAAAACCAAAGAACCGCTTTAATAGAACTGTGTCCCCTCATCATTGCCTGAAAACCTGAATTCAGCTACTAAGTCCGATCAACGTATGAAAAACCGGCCAAGGCAGGTCAGACCACGAACAACATGTTGATTGCATGATTTACTATATTTTTTTAAGACCATAAACTTCTTGTAGGTTTTCCTGTAATCTATAAGTATAGAACTATTACCTGTTTCTTTTTTTTTCAAAATTTTTGGCTCAGTAGTTTCGGAGATACATGGGGGAATGTTCAATTTTCATAAATTTTCTTAAATATCTTTAAAAGTAGGTATTTATTTTAATTTTTGTTTTTGTGATCCCCGCAACAAGCCCTTTCATTTGACGTACGGTTCACACGGTACAGATTGCAAAACTTTTGTTTTTAATTTTCTAATTTGCCCCCCAAAAGTGACCCCCGTATTCAAAATTCATTTATTTTTGTTACACGTCCGTATTTGGGTCACAGAAATACATACGTCTACCAAATTTAAACTTAATCGGTTCATTGGATTCGGAGCAACTTGGCTGTGACAGACGGATAGACAGACACACGAGTGATTCTATAAGGGTTCCGTTTTTTTCATTTTGTGGTACGGAACCCTAAACACAACAATAAATAGAAGCAGGAACATCTGAAATGAAGTGCACTGAAAAATCCTTCAGTCAACCCTTAAATAACCCAAATTATACGTTGAAGTGCCTTCGATGAAATACGTACATATCTACCACATGAATGAGCCAAAACTTTTACAGGTGAAAATCCATAGCTTTTCTTTACAACTTTTTACCATATCGCGCACTATATCATAAACACACATGCTATTGAAACCTATCACATAAAAGTCCCTTTCGTATATAAATAATGTTTGAAAGGAATTGATAGCAATGATTGATTGACATCGAGTCCCCTTGCATCATAGAGAGTAGTTATGGGAGCTAAACATACGGGTGCTTCACAATATGGGACTGAGTTTAAAGCTGAAGATAAAGAAAACCCTAAAGAATTTTGAAATGTGAAATTATAACGAACGCAAATACCAATATTTTCTATTACATTAAAATGTAGGTAGTGTTAATGTTCGGTTAGAGAGACAAATGCTAGCATTAACAGTTAAATTCACATGTCGAAAGTGGTGCCTGTAACATGAAACAAACTGAATAAAAAATAATGTGAATGTAGAACAAACGTTCAAAGTAATTATAGCTCTTTGTAATCGACCAAGAAAAGTACACGAGCCACAGTCATCCATAACCTGATAGAAAATTTAGAACAGGATATTATATACGGCCTAAATTCACCGAACCTAATCTACTCGTTAAGTCGGATACATAGAATTGAATTTCGATTGAAAAGGCTATGAAATTTTAGTCGTTTTGGACGGTAGGGTTTCCTGCCAAGTGTCAAACGCTCACTATTATGACGCGATAGAGAAATATCGCCAAGTTAGACACGCTCCATCGGCTCTTTTTAACTTCAGATGCCTACAAAATTCGTTCAGTTCATTATTTGCTTTGAGTTGACTTAGTGAGCTTTTTACCGTTGACATAACGACATTTTAGGGTTTCATCTTAAATAGCCTACTTTATGCGGTGATACGGGTTTCGCTTTTATTCATTCTGTTTTGGTTTTCGTGTCATTTGAAAAAGGGTTCCTATTGGTACAAACATGTTATATTTGGTCCACATATTCCCTAAAGAATGAATATATAAACAGATCTTTGGAAGGGTTAAAACTTGTTTCTCGTTTTCCTGTTCCTGCTCTACTTTGAGAAAACAAGTTTAATTAATAAAAGACAAGAAACTTTCCCTGTCTAGTAAGTAACCAATAATAATTACCATTATGTCATAGTCACGCCACCTATTTTTAGTTGTCTAAAGTAACATTTTATATAAAAGCAATCGAAGTTAATTCCAAAGTTTAGAAAATGATGTGAAAAGAAAAAAAGAAAAACGGCAAACAATGCAAGTTTGGTATTATGGTCTACTTACTTGTTTAACGTGAAGACATTATTACAATTAAGAAGGTAAAATCTATAGTTAACTGCTTAAGAAAATCAGGTCAAACCAACATTTCAACAGTTTTAATTATAATTATAGGTATACATCACGTTCAAATTCAGTCTAGTAATTCAATCCCATTTTAATTTTCATCAACATTCGAGATATATTCTTACTCATTTGTTAAGAAAACACTTCGCCAAGTACAAAAGCATTCATATTATAATTAATGAACAGTATTCCCAAAGTCGACTCCAAAGTCAAGGTCACACCAAAAGGGAGAACAAAATATTTAACACTAATTATTCAATTATAAATTCCTTGTTTCCCTTTCTTCAAATTGAATTAAGATTTGTCACAGCAAAATCTGGGGGCTTCAAGGATTTGCAGTTCTTAACCGGCATTCTGTTAGCACTGATCTTTATTAGTTTTACGGAAAACGAGGGGCTGTTAGGTTAGCAGAATAAATTCGGCGCGACAGGGGTGGATTGTCAACAGGGGTACACTGTACCATTCATTGTCCCCTTTGATGACGTTAGTTCATGTCCGATGCACAAAGTCACCGCTCGCTGACGCATTGTCACTTTTAGAGAATCAGTAAACAAGTCATGTTATTCTCTCCTATTTCAAGTCTTTGTATTTTTCTTCAGCATTCACATGTTTGTTTCTCGAAATTCTGTGAGTTGAGATGTTTTTATTTGATTTTCGATTTCAACTTTTTCGTTCGTTCACTGGGTTTGAGGACTTGGTATTTTATTTTTGTTTCGGATCATTTTATGCATAAACAAGATTAGTTGGCTTTAAGTATTTGAGTTAAGCCCTGTGACTTTCCATAACTTTTCATGAGCGATGGCAAAATATTATGCAAGTTATTTATTCATATTTTATAATACAAGCTCTTTATTTAACTTGATTCTTCAAATAATTGTATAAATCTCATGGAAAAAGCATCTAATGTTACTGCAAAATAATTGGTTAGGTGTCTGATTGGCAAGTCGACTTTAATTTCAGAACTAATGAAGGTTTCCTGAATCATGTTTGGAGTAACAACTTTATTAGTATGTTCTTCTAAGTTCAAAGTTAAGTAATTGTCCTACTGAGACAGCTTCAGACTTACATTCTTCCTGTTACACCCTCCTGCTCCTATTGTCACTTGAATTCCTACAAAACAAGAGATACATCAAAACTTGTAAAGCGAATCTTAATATGTAAAAACGGGACAAAAGAAATTTTCATATATTAAATCCGGTCGTGTGTGTAGAGAACAATAGGCAACTCGGCAACTCGAAGCCAGAGATAAATCATCTGCCGTCGCCATGGGAACGACAATTGGGGGACAAAATTAGAAATAAATTCCTTTCGATATGCGAAGGGCTGTTCTTCACCGTGTTATTGGTGTATTTGAACTCGAATGTAGAGCGTCAGGTGTGAAAAATGATTTTGGTTTACGCTTGATCAGTTTGTGTGTTCATTTCGCTCATGGGGTGAACCGACAGCCCCTATCTCCGTATCTCGTGTTGCTGGGTTTTACGGTGATAAGCGAATTATGAGAAACGTTGTGTTTGTTTTGTTTGTCTTCTCTGAATTGGGTCAAATGGAACAAATGTATCAATGAGGAAATCTTAGGTGAATAGCCAGCAGTGCTTGTGTACAGTTTTATCTAGGTAGAATGTTTATAACAAATAAATATTTGTTGTTTGCTAAATGAGAAACTTAAAACCCAAAAGCACCGCAAACCGAAATCAATCAACTTATCCTGGGAGTATTTACAAAAACAGAAAACACCGTCTAAATGAAACTGGAAAAAGAAACACGTAAGGAATCCACAATTTTTGGCGCAAAAGTGGAAAAAAGCCGGGAGCTTGATGGATTGCCTCTTCCTTATTAGTGTGCGCTTAGACACCTAGCAAACGTTTCGGTTTCGAGATGTTCCAAAGAGGATTTTTAAATCTTTTCGCATGGATTTTGGTGCTATTTATTACTATGTTTTTTCGCACCGAGTTGTTATTAACTAAAGCTCAACGTAGTTCTGGCGTAGGACTTTTATGCGAAGGAATAGCATTTTGTAATGGTGAATTTTATTAAAATAGGTGATTATAATTCAAATATTACCGAAGACTAAAGGGCTATCCCTGTGCATTGTTTCAATCCCTCAGATAACCCCCGTTATGAATATTCAGCCCCCACATGTTACAAAGGTACCATTTAATTCAAAGATTGCGTTTTGCCACTTTTGTTTTTTTTTAAAGTAAATGCAATTTTAATTTTTTATATTAAAAATCCATTTATAACACAGTATCGACAGTCACCATAAACAAGTAACGGGAATTTCAAAAGTATGTAAACTTCACGTAAAGTAAGCAACATTCTGTAAGGATAAAACAAACAAGAATTTCTTATCCCGTCAGTGCTGGTTATAAATGATGGCTGGCAACCCTTCGCGGGTGTTAAAGCTTTTCAAACCCTTGTTTTGGCAGCTTTTCTGGTTTTTCCCTTAACGAAAACGTACTTTGGTACCTAATATGCGGTTACTTGGAACTTGCATAATTTATAAGTGTGGCAGCACTGCGTAATTATAATATTAATATTATGAGGCAAGTTCTCTTTGGCAGATGTTCTCAGAAATTGACGTTATAATCGGTATGAAATTGAGTGCTACGAATGAAATTTCTAATAATACTAAGTCACCTAGTGGAATGTAACAGACATTTTATTAAGATTATTAAATGGTTCCTGGATATCTACTAGCACTGGATGTCGTGGATGAAAAATTTAAGTGAAACTATCAAGAACTTAAGGGTATGAGGAACAGGGTGTAATGTTCACTCATCCACCAAAGAAGAGGGAGGATCCTCCAACTAGACAGGTGTTGTGTCTGGCGGGCAACTGCCCAACGATTGATGTCGGGTTCTAGTACGTCCATTGCACGGTAAACTTTAATTGCGCGTCAGGTCTTTGATGCGTAGTTCGCATGTGGCGATGTAGATACCGCCACAGAAACAAACAGGACGGTAACTTTTTTTTTTTTTTTGAGGGTGGGAAATCATCCAATGACTTCTCCCGCTCTGGGCGGAGCGGAAGGGCGTGTCAGACTTTTACTGACTAAAACCCACCCGTGTTCCTTCATTTGCCTGTTGCCAAGGTCCCAGTATCCCTTTCGGACTTTCCCACAACCCTGGTAGGCATCGGTCCTAGCGGACCCCGCCATTTGTGCTGACATCTCTTTGAGGCGCGCGTGGAACACGACGCGCCATTGACTCGGGCCTGGTCCTTATCGAACGGTGAGCTGCCCGTTGCTCGCCGTCCGCAAGCCCGCGCCTATGGCGGCTGGGAATCCGCCTGGGATTCCTGACGCCCAGGGCGTCTCCAACGGCGGCGGTTAGGGGCGTGAGGGCGCAAACTTTGCCTTTCCCTCACGCGTTCCGCCTCCTCCTTCGCGAGCATTACTGCTTCGCAGAAGGAGGTGACGGCTTCCCATGCCCTCTCGCTCCGTACCATGGCCTGGACCAGGGCCGGACGCGAGAGGTCATTGCCGCCAAAAACAGGTAGGTACCTAACTTTCATTTCAACTTTAAGAAGCAAAATATTAGCTTATCTACTTAACTACGCTGTTATACCTATTAATGTTTACCTAGAGTAAATCTACATTATGTTGATACCCATTTATACGTTTAAGAAAAACAATCATCAAGATAAACATGAAAAAAAATAAAACGAAAAACAAACTCCGCCAAAAAAAATTGAACAGGTGAGTAGAGAAATAATGTTGAAAAAGTCGTACGTTCGTGCGATTGCCCGCAGCGATGTTGTGCTGTCGTTGTGACATGCGATACAATACAGAAACGCCTTGTCGTGCGACGTCGCGCCCACAGGCGAAACAGCGCTGCAGCACTTTTTTGCATGAACCAAATTTGGATTAGCGTGTATCGAAAAAGCGATCCCTTTTTTGGTTTGTTGCGTTTTGTTTTGACAGCTTTTTGTGGTATGACAGTTCTTGTATAGATTGTATTTGTTTTGAAAACTATTTCAAATTGCAAAACTTTTGTAACGAATTGTTTTGAATGCTGCTGATATATCTGCTGCTTTGAATAGGCCGTTTAATTAATTTTTCAAAATACATCATTTGTTTTAATAAAAATTAAAAGTTGAAGATATAAATAACAAAAGTTCTAATCCTTAACTTCCCTAGCACAACTACGTTAGCACAATACATACGAACACTCCTAAATCTATCTACAAGGAACATTGTCCCCAAATATGTACAAGACAAACACAATAACGTGCCAAAAAAACACAAAAACATGATGTCATCGATCAACCTACAAACACACACGATCGCATTATTCATAATTTGTCGCGCGTTCTCACCGGCGCTCGGTGGAACCCTAAAACTATAAATTGCAGCGGGCGCGCGATCAATCACCGGGTTCCGTACAGTTAGTAAATTAAGTCTGGTTTTGAATTAGCGACCGCCTGGGCGCTAACTTAGTTATGGTATGACGTAATTATGCCGAGCTAATGTGATTCAACGTGGACGTTGAACACGTCTACGTATTAATATTTTTTTTAGTTAAGTTGCTGTTTTAAAATCCTAGCTCTTTAACTTTTTATTATAATTTGAGCTTTAATTTGATGCCTTGGTGAAATAGTTGAATTTTTAAACTGCCATGTCGCTTGCTTTGAGAATCAGGCTTCCTAATTTGTGGTTTTCGACAACGATCGGTCACCCTACATTTCCCTGGGGTTGTAAAATACGACTTTTGGGATTACGTCAAGAGGATTTGCGACAGGGTCAGTTTCTTCCTCTGAACTAATTATAACAAGCTCATAATATTATGTCACTGCCATCGCTAATACCAAGCGGTACCATGAAGGTTTAGGAGTATGAGGAACAGGGTGTAAAGTTCACTCATCCACCATAGAAAAGGGAGGATCCTCCGACCAGACGGGTGTTGTGTCTGGCGGGCAACTGCCCAATGATTGATATTGGATTTTTGTATATATGTTCACTGCACGGTAAACTCTAATTGCACGATGCAGGATTTTTTTGACGTCAGGATTTTTGTGTGACGTCAAGTCTTTGATGCGTAGTTCGAATGTGGCGATGTAGGTACCGCCACAAAGGCATTAAAGTTGTTAATTCATCTCTTGTGCTATTGGAGGTTGATGATCAAAATTGGATATTTCAATGATCAACATTGGACAATTCAAGTTGGTAGTCAATTTATATACCAATTAATTTCCGTGACTTTAAATTTTCATCAATCTCTTCCCGGGAAATGAGATCTTTAATGTTCATGCATACAATAAATGCTTTCTCGTCGCGCCTGCTTGCACGAGGTTTGAAGCTAAATATAATTTAAATTTGCCCATGTATTTTTGGTTTGTGGTTTACATGTTTACATTTCAATTGCATTATTATAGAAAATGATAAGTGGAAGCGCGAAGACTCCTAACACAAGCAATTCCTGCTTAAAAGGCGTTCTCCATTAACAATGCATCTAAACGCCCTTTGTAATTGAAATAAACAATTTTATTTTCATTATTTATTTATTGTTAATAAGCCGCTTAATAATTATCTATTTAGACACAGTTTACCAGTTCATCATGTCAATGCAGTACTGTAATGAATCAATTAAAAGTGTAATGAGAGCTATTTAATAATTTGTTCGCTTCAATAGCAAGAGTATTAGTATAATATGTGACGATTAATTAGTGTTAATTAATATCTATTATTAAAATATGTTCGTTCAATGATACTAATAATGCAAGGAGATTAGTGGATAATAATAAATGATTACGTGTAACAATTTCGAATTCCACTGATGATTATTCAATAACTTCTGTTCATAAAAACTATTAGGTAAGGAATATTGCCGTAATCAGCCGTTGTTGGATTGGTGATGGTTTTTATTTTAATTCCACAAGACATTTCTACTTCGAATACTCTGCTTAAAATCCTTCACTTCATTTATTATCTATTTCAAATCAGCCGTTTTCCAGTTTACAAGCTTCTTTACTAGAAAACGAAGTAACCAACTTAACAAATCGCACGCTAGCACAAAGTAGACATTAAAAACCTACCTCAACATTCATCAACCAAGAAAATCACAAAGCTCGTACGTACCTGAAAGTAAAAAGACTCGGCATTAGCAACATAACAAATGCACTGACCTACGTGAGGGAGATAAACAAAAACGTTACCTACACAAAAAGAAAAACCATAAATTAGGTACGTTAAAACGCCGGCAAAAACCCAAGGAGTGTTGCTTAAAGGTGAGTGTTCAATGTGCGTTTATTGTGCGCGTGTTGTATTGGCGTTTACGGTACTTTTATTTTTGGTATTTCTACTTCTTATATTTCATATTGAGCCTTACTTCCCTCCTCCAATCTAAGACTTATTTTAACTTCATCATAAGATTTAATATTTATTTTGAATATAGGAGCATTCAAATCATCCTCATTGAGAAAGGCATTAACTTTGTCAACATTAATATCATAAAATTACTACGATGTTAATGGTTTCTCATTTCCTACAATCACATACGTTCTAAATTTTTTGTGCTAGATATTTTGTTCTGTCGCGAGAACAAATAAAACTCTACTAACAATCGCGTAGTGAACAGTGTTTCTGCACTCATTAAATTGTCGTTCATTTAGGTACGTGCACTTTGTTTGGAAATGCCCCCTTTGTTTTTCTTTATGATTAACGAAACTACTTGCTTAATCATTTTTCTATGTAGTACATTATTTTGGGATCCCAAATACTAGGGAACGCGACAAGTCCAGAAATAGATGGCGGGATGAGCTGGACTCCTTCTCAAAGGATTGGCCCGCAATCGCAGTAGACCGGGAAAAGTGGAAAGAGGGAAGGGAGGCCTTTGCCCTCCAGTGAACAACACAGCCTTATAATAGTAACATATAAAATTATTTTGCCTAATGTTTAATAGGACAGAAAGAGTCCCTAAAAAAGTGTTGAGCGTAAAATATATCAAGATGGGGTCATGGTAGTTCCTGTCACGGAAAGCTACGGTAGTTAAAGGATAATTTGACACTTGTTCAATAACTAAACAATTAGGTACCAATAAACAGAACAATATTATCAAAAATTATTTCAAAAATAAAAATACTTGTAAGAATCCATCAGAGCCCAGGATCTAACGGTGCAGCAGTAGTGTAAGTGTGCAATCAAAAGGCAATGTTTGCGCATGAGGCGTCCTCACGACCAATTAGCGTCGACATCGCGCCACATAAATTGTATCAAACAGCTCGGTTCCTAGCTGTGCCAGTCCTGGATGTACAAGTGAACTGGATGATGGTAAGGAGGTAAACGCTGCTACTTTGCAAGGTTTCAATAAATGATAAATGATTTTATTTCTGTAAGTAGATTTGTACAAACACTTTTACACGTCAATCACATTTTTAAAACTAGATGAGGTCGGCGTTTCCTATCTGACTACTCTGAGAAGAAAGGCCGAAACAAACTCAGAGGTAGTTAATTGATTCAGGCGTGACTTTGCGGAAATCCAGCGCTCTGTGTCCAGCGCTCGGTGTGGCAAGGCGTCGTGTTCTGGTTTGCAATTGGTCAATCGTCATCCTGAGGATGCCTCGTTGAGAGGTGAAGCACGTGTCGATTTCTTACAGGGTTTTTTATGACTCTTGAAGAATAGTTAAGTGGAATAGGTTACTAAATATATCTACGTCTATTGTATTTTAAACTCAGAGGTCACAGTCTCTTTTAAAGTCCAGACATAATCTTGGTCAGATCATGTGAAGACCATGTAGATTGGTGTCTGAAATGGACTTTGAGGAAAGAACCACACAGATTGAGTGGACCTGTCCAGTCAGTGCACGCAATAAAGAATAACAGACGTTGCATCAGAAACTATATAGAACTTTATCATCTACGAAGTCTTTAAAAAGATGAGGGAGGAGAGAAATTTATACCAGTACCAATCATATTATTAGGTGCTAAATTTATTTTTTTGTTTGTAAAATTCTGATTATCTTTGGTCTATTCAAGACACGATAGATGGATACATTGGCTGTCGGTTGGAAATTAAATAACGGTTGCGTTTTTTCAAATTGTTATACGTCTACGACGTAACGTCACTAAAAATAATTGTGTATAGAGTATACGTATAGTTCTTTTGTTGCTATAGTTGTCTTCTGATCGGAATTCTGAGGATCCAGCATCTGGCATAACGGATATCTTAAAAAAACATCGTTTAAAATCATCTTCAAAAGATACCATGCCACAAAGCACTTCCACCAAGTTTCTACATCTACAGTTAGTACTTCTGTCCCTACCCCCGTTGCTGGCAAGAGTTCATTATCACAAATAAACCGAAGAGCCTTTCCGTTTTTATTGTTCGGTGGCAATGTTCCACCACAATGTACTACGCTATTACACTTGAAACTATGTTAAGTGTTGTTCCACAAGATATTTGGAAGATATGATTGTTGTAGTTAACGTTGAACGGGTTAAAAGAAGTTTAATTTTTAGTGCGACGTGCTTAGCTCTTTTTTATGTGGGGCTCAGTCAGTGTTATGTCTAATTTAATGAGCTGATTCTAATGTTTAATACAGGCTTCTGTAATTATATAAAACTATATAGATATAGTACATTACTGTCGCGGCCAGCAATAAGGGGATTGATGGACGATCGTGAGAATGAGGGCCGAGGCGAAGCCGAGGCACTCATGCGTGAGTCCATCAATTCCTGATTGCGGCCAAGGCTTGTATAGTACTTTTCTCAAACAACGCGCGGAAATTCAAAATGAGTAAAGTAAATAGAGATTCCAGAATCAATGACGAGCAACTATCATTTTTAATGCGCCAATATGTTCATTCTTTTCAAGCCAATTCGAAATTTAAATAAAATCTTTGATAAGATACCTCCTTGGTTGCCGTGTGTTGAAGTAAAAAGTTCGTTCCATTTTTAAATAACACGACAGATATGAGTTTTCATACTAATTTATTTGGCCGCTAAATACGCCAGATATGGATTTTCATAGTAATTTATTTGGCCGCTAAACACGTCAGATATGGATTTTCATAGTAACTTTGCTGGCCGCATCGTCACTTGTTTTTTACCAGTACAGCAATTTTGGTTTATCTCGAAGAAGGATGTCAAAATAATGCTCGAATTTCCAAGCATGTTTGAGAAAAAGTATTACATTTTTATAGATAAAAGAACATTTATATTTTATTTAAAATTTATTTTTATTACTAGTTTAATTATTTATAAGTGGAGGAGCTCGTGGCTAAGTACGTAATAACAGCCGCACCGAGTCGATCCATCAGGTTAAGCTACGCTTGCCGGGGTTGGTCGGTGGATGGGTGACATCTTTACATATCGAGACTCCTTCGTGCCTCGGAAAGCACGTTAAGCCGTTGGTCCCGGCTGTCATTCGTGGATCTTTGACAGCCGTTACGGGTTGTCAGAAACCCGAAAGTCTGACAACCAGTCTTACCAAGGGGTATCGTATTACCCAGTTACTGGGTTGTGGAGGTCAGATAGGCAGTCGCTCCATGTAAAATACTGGTATTCAGCTGCATCCGGTTAGACTGGAGCCGACCCCAACATAGTTGGGAAAAGGCTAGGCAGATTGAATTATTTATAAGTAATTATTAAAAATATTTATTGGGTATGTTGAGGCTGTTTGTACTTCTTCCCGTCAATTCTCTCTAAAGATTCATTAGAAAACCAGCCACAGATAGTATCTGTCTGGCATTAATGCTGAAATGAACTTTTTTGGCGCAGCCGTGAGGCGCACACTATTATTGTTAAAACACTATTTTTTACTTTATATTTTGATATTTGTATTTTGTGTTTCACGAACTGTGTACAAATAAACGTTTTTCTTTCTTTCTTTCTTTCTTTCAATTACACGCACCAGTAGGTACCTACTCGATATATTAAGTCTAGTTTAAAATGGACAACATATCTGCAAAATTCGAAAACATTACTTTTCAAATTACCTTTCACCATATCTAAGCCATGGGGGGTGAACTATACATATTCTATTCTAAACCAAAAACAGTTGGGGACACGATCAATAGATCCCTATTGATTGCACCCCCCAAATAGATTCGTGTATTAATAATACTAATACACAAGGGCGTATTGCTAATTTCTTTGAGTCGTCCCCTCATACTATTGTATCTATAGGATATGTCTTATTACATCAATCTACGAAAATGGTTATTTGATATAGGAATTGGAGCCAACGCACACTGGAATCGTTCGCTTTTATTAACATTTTTGTGCTATTGAGGAGGTTTCCTCTTTACATTGTTGCCAAACCTGTTTTTGGAAGACAGGAAAACATCGTTTACTGTATTATTTATGTTATCATTTAGAGTATAATCAAGATTTATTTCATAGACTTCTATTACAATACAAACTTCTGCATAAACGTCAATTTAAGCTAGTGACCTAAATAAAATAATTAGAAACCAATTGGAACCTTAACTCCAAAACACTCAGGCCCCTACATCAATCACTGAATTCGAAATTTACTCCAAATCGCGTAATCCAACTGCCGAACTATAGATCCAGAGGTCCGAACAAAACATTAGTAATCTAATTAAACAGGCGAAGGATTAATGGAGTGACAATAATCTTACGTCACGTTTGGGGTAAGGGATTATCCCGAATTTAATCAGCGGTAGATACCGCAACCCTTATGACGTCGACTCGTTATATTCAGATTGATGCAACGAGGGTTACGGGGAAATTAAAGAGCTTCACAATTCGATTACAATTTTTTTCGTTTTTAGAGTTCCGTACCGAAATGGTAAACGGACACTACGAGGAAAACGTTCGAAACGACACACACACATAGACGCGCTCATTTTTGAGAGTGATTCTCGTAGTGCTGTCAGTTGCGTGGTACGAGAGCCTATTACCTAAATTTTTGCCTTATCGTTTTACTTTTACTAATTTTGTTGAAAAATTTTACCGATCTTCCATAAGATTTTACATAGCATTCTATCTAAAACTGTTGGGCAAGATGAAAAACGGTGCCCAGATGTAGAAAAAAAATTGCGTACCTATTTAGAATTATAGGCGACATTTGAAATTTCTGAAAACAAGGTTTTAGTTACAATAAAAAAAAGATTAAAAAAATAATTGAACCAGGTTTCTATGAGATCCGTTAAATTTTTTGACAATGCGACATGTTTTTGGTCGTGGGCTCTCGTACTATCAAGATGAGGGGTCGCCGCGATCTTTTTAAAAATGGAACGAAGGTTATTATTAACAAATTAAAAATCCGGAGTCACACGTAATCTGTTCGATTTGTGTCCTAACACGAGTGACTCCGGATTTTTAATTTGCCTGTCTGTGGTGTCTTGTTTATACCTTTTTAGTCGTAGTTGGGTTATAATTTTTATTACTTAATTTTTTTTTTATTCCTGTGGGGTTATAATACATATATTTTTGAAATGTGCTCATTAAGCCCTTTCATTTGATACCCAACATGGTACGATTAAACAATTTTGTTTTTTAAGTTCCTGACTTTATGTCCTCTAGAGGGCGCCATTTTTAATTTAATGTGACGTCACATAACCTATAATCAGCGGACAATCAAGACGCTTTCAACGATACCTCATTTGTCCAATTGTGATGAGCAGTTTAGAAGATAGAAGGGAACAGATGAACATACTTACATACATACATACATACTTACATTCATACCGGTCAAAATCATAACTCTCCTTTTTTCTTCGCCATAGTTGGGTAAAAAATGGGCGTAGTTTCCATAATGTCCATTTATTGCGGTCCCAAAATATGAAAAACTAACTTTGAAAATGGAATATGCTTCCTTCAAAAGTACGGAACTCTCGGTGCGCTAGTCCTATTCGCACTTTGTCGGGTTTTTCTTCGGTTTGTTGCTATAGCGATACGTCCGCAGCTTACGTAACACAAACCCAAAATGAATACAATAATTGTATAGACCATCCCGTCAATACCCCCTGGGTATCGTAATGGGTGATTTACTGATTAATTATTATTATTTTGGTATATACAGTAGGTCCACCTGTGTGGTACCTACATTGTGTTTAATAAAATACTGCAACCATCCATTTGCTCGCATAGAGGAGCTGCTGCTATTAAGTTCAGCGTAACTGACAGATGTTAATAGATATTGCAAGAGTTATTCTAATCGACTGGTAAGTTGATTCGTAGAACATAAATAGTATTTCATACTTGGATACAATAGCCGCACAATTTTCAGATGAATCGAACAAAACTATTCAATAAAATACTTCCTGAGTCTTGAAACTTGATCTCATCTAAACTTCTCCCAATTTTTTTAAATAATCAAAACATAATAGAACCTTATTATAATTATTTACTTGAATATACCTACGAACGAAGAAAGGAGTCTTTTGTGCCAGTAATGAGTAATATTATTTTATACAATACATATTTTTACATCAGCATCGACCATCACTCCGTAAACACAGACTGAAAGTTTGAAACTCGACTTTCGACCATCAAACTTAAAGTCCAAATTCAATTCAATTATTTTTTGCTTAGAAAATATTCGTTACATGCACGTAGACTGCAGTCATTAAAATTGTAACATAATAATAAAGGGGGTCGTTTTTATAATAGACCTTGTATTGGGGTCCCATTGTGTGCCAGCGTGGTACGGGCAATTTACAAAATGTAGCTTGTAGCAACGTGTGTATCGGACATAAATAGTAACATTTCGATGACAAATAACAGTGATTTAGAGGATCATACAATAGGACCAATGTTAAATGTAAAATTAGCTGCAAATGTCGGGTTAAATGTGCAGATCATTAAAATTTTCTGAACCCTTCTCGACTAGCAAAAATGTTGGTTGTGGCAGTGTTTGATTGCTTTAGTTCATGTCATGTTTATGACCCCTGGCTAGATAGATTTACTTGTTATTTTTTTAGGATTCTGAGACTGAAGACTGAAACGACCGTTGGCCTACACATATTACTGACAAGACACCACAGACAGACAAATTAAAAATCCGGTGTCACACGTGTTGGGGCATAAATCGAACAGATTACGTGTGACTCCGGATTTTTAATTTGTCTGTCTGTGGTGTCTTGTTTATATCTTTTTAGTCGTAGTTGGGTTACTTATAGTTTTTATTACTTATTTTTTTTTAATATTCTTTTTGGGTTATAATATATATATTTTTGAAATGTGCTCATTAAGCCCTTTCATTTGATACCCAACATGGTACGATTAAACAATTTTTTTTTAAGTTCCTGACTTCATGTCCTCTAAAGGGCGCCATTTTTAATTTAATGTGACATCACATAGCCTATCAAGCGGACGATCAAAACGCTTCCAACGATACCTCAATTGTTAAATTATGATGAGTGGTTTAGAAAATAATATATGAGGGAACAGATGAACATACTTACATACATACATACATACATATTTACATACCGGTCAAAATCATAACACTCCTTTTTTCTTCGCCGTAGTCGGGTAAAAATGAATTAAATATACGACAAACCCTACCTTTATAAAACTTCTTGAATCAAGCACGGTATGCATACAGTGTTGCATCCTTCTTCAAGTAAGCTTATATAAGTATTGGCATTAATAAAAACAAATAATACTATAAGAAAACTAGTAAAAATACACCAAAAACCATTTCATTGTAAGTAACTTACACCGCATCCCTATCACTCATCTCACACTAGATATTGAAATCCATAATACACCGTCATATCGGCCCAAAGCCAGCTGTGATAATTAAGATACTACGTATGTAAATACTAATTGCATCAGTTGAAGTATAAACACCAACTCAGGATAATCCTCTTAGTAGTAAATGATCTGGATCCACGATAAACACAGTTGTAAGAATTCTATTCAGAATCTTATGCGAGCAATGAAGTAATTAAGTCAATTCAAGCAACATACCGTATTTAACAAAATCAACTTACCTACCTATAAATGTTGCTTAAAGTTGGGAGACGTTTAAACGTCAAAAAATGTTTGGTTATTAAATCACAGATGCTAATATTACATATCTTCAAGCATTTATAATTAGAGTAAATGCTTGTAAGATTTAAAAATATTTTTGTAAAAATATAAAATATTTTATTTACCTATATAGCCGTCCAGACCTTATTTCGGGCATGGTGGCCAATCTCAATGGAGAGTATAGCCTTCGGCGCGGGAGATATTATAGTGCACAAGTGTGTGCGCAGACACAGGTGCACTTTCTCTTCTCTCACTCTCTTATTCCGATGGGATGGCAATCCGACACGACCGGAAAGAGATCAGGCGCAGGTTTCCGAGGCATGGGGATATCAAACCGCCAACTTCCAAATTCCGGGCTGTTACTAAGAAATTCCTAATGGAAAAACCCAGTAACCCTTTGCCCGACCCGAGAATCGAACTCAGGACCCCACGCTCAGCAGTCGCGACCACGACACCAACGAGGTAACTAAGTTATAAGATGACAATGAACCAGTCCTTATATCAATACTATCTTAAAAAGGAGATAATAATAAACATTTTGCAAATATTTACGATACAATTGCGTGAAAAATATAATACATACATTATGACAAAACTCATCCATCACAGAAAATATTATTAATATAAATATGAAATTTTATCTACTTTCTATTAGGAGTAAGGAATTTAATAACCAATGATAGTTTCAAAGGAAAAGACGGTGAATTAATAAGTCTATACTTTGATATTTTGTCTGATATTGAAAATATTACGTTATAAATATTATTAAAAACCTTAGTTTACTGAAACTTCTACGGTTAACGGCTAAACTTGAGTATTTACCAACACACCATCAAAATAAATCCCAGAAAATTGTGAACTACTATAACTACTAAAGTATTACACGATATGACATCACGCCTGTTTACCTCGAAGGGTTAGGTAGAGGTGTACTTAATATTATAAATGCGAAAGTGAGTTTGTCTGTTTGTTTGTTACGCTTACACGCTAAAACGTCGGAACGGATTTGAATGAAATTTGGCACAGGGGTAGACCTTGACCTGGAATAGGGCAAAGGATACTTTTTGTCCCGATGTTCCCACGAAATCGAGACTTACGCTGGTGAAACAACGGGGCGCAGCTAGTACATAAATAATTTGAGCCGATACAATAGAAGAACAAGCACTCCATGTAAACTTGACAACCAACCAATCTTCTTAGCCTTTTCCCAACATGTAGGTCGGCTTCCAATCTAACCGGATGCAGCTGAATACCAGTATTCTACATGTAGCGAGTGGTTGTCAGACTTTTGGGCTTCTATATAACTACCCGTAATGACTGCCAAAGATCTATGATTGACAGCCAAAACCGACGGCTTAATGGGCTTTCCGAGGCACGAAGGGAGCTCTCGATATATAATGGATGGTCACCCATCCACGAACCGACCGCGGCCACCGTACCTTCGATCGACCCGTGCGCCGTTCTACGAGCCCCTTTATAAATTTGACAACCACGCCAAAAAGAAATAGAGGTCCTTCAACCAATGACTTGTACCTATAGTTTTCTCCCAAACAAAATGCAGATCAGCATACACATGCAGTACCATAAAGCAATGACATCACACCAGCTGTAGCACCCAGCAGGATGATGGATCGCTCGTCGTCGCCTACAAATAGGGTCGCCATTCAGAGGCGCTCGTTATTGTGTTAAAATCAATTTGCGCCCATCCCCGTCGAGCTGTTAGTGTTGTTAAAAGATTTATCGATATCGATGTTTTGAGAATTGAAATTGAAGGTCGATTTCGTTGCTAAATTGGTAATTTTGTTTACCATAAAAGCGTGTAGTATTTATGCATGTATAATATAATAAGGTAACGTGATATCATTAATTGGGGTTCTTACTAAGCAGAACTCGAAATGTATTAACATTTAGCGGAAGAGAATATAATATAAAGTCCTTGTTTTCAAGCTGATGTAAAGCAAAATTTCATGAAACCTTAGGTACTCGTCACTTACTGTTATTACGTATTCCTAGAACTTATCAAATTTAAAATATTTCAGTTTTGTATTTCCCATTAATTTCAAATATCCTATAATCGTTTTTTATGTGTGGTAAGAAAATACATTTAAAAGGATCTTAATTATTTATTTGTCGTGTTAAAACTAAAACTCGTGAAACGGATGAAACTATCGATTGGTATTGTCCCATCACTGACTATCCCTACATGCGTCCGGCACGCAAAAATAGTTTTTAGGGCATTTTACCCCACAGTTTGTCCATGGCCAAGACAATGCGGCCGGTAACAAAAGTCGCCCCAAAATGTTGTTAATTCGAGACGAGACAGACTTTTTTGATATTTTTTTCTATTTTTTTTACTAAAGGGGTGTTCGGTTACTATTTAATAAGCATTCGTTTTGATTTTGATACCAGAGAGGGTTGTAACGGAGTAATTTTGCGTCAATCTGGCTCTTGTTTTTTTGTATGCAGTTTGTTAATTAACTGTATTTGATTGCCAGTAGGTTTTTTTTTTTTGTATAATGTAACATATTTCATATTTTATTGAGCTCATATTTTTATATAGTAAATTTTCGATATCACTTTTGTTTATTTCAATTTATAGAATCAATTTTATTCCATTTTGGTGATTTTATTTTATGAAGGTACCTACTTATAAACACGCAACAGGCTGAAAATCATGAGCCTTTGCCTGGACACCTCGAAACACGGTATTGTTGTCTAAAGGTGACTTTAACACGAAATAAAAATCTTTACTTTCATAATCATTATCAGCATATTCCGATTGACTTCATTAACTAACAAAACCTGCCATATTTAAACACTCAATAGAAACCTTTTAAACATTCCCTAGACAACCCGTAAATCGTGAAACAATAACAGGAAAGAATGACAGCTACATTTGTCAACTCCATTACAGCATTTTTTTCAAATCGGTTTATTTTAGCATTCGAGAAATGGGTTTCTGTTTATTCACGCGCCGGCTTCGAGGGGTTACATAAATAATTTCTTTGTTATAAGTGCCATGAATTAATTTAACGATAAAATCAAATAGTTTAAAATGTTATTTTGTATGGGTTTGGCTTGAATCAATGGTAAGTAAAGTAAGTATTTGGAGCATAAAAAAAACTGATCTAAATAATATGCTAAAATAATTAACTTCAATATCATTTTATTTTGTGTCACGAGATTGTTAACATAATTCAATGGAGATAAATGTAGACAGTTAGGTATCACGGTTGGTAGAAATAAAGTGGTGTTACAAACGCAGTTTTCATATACGTAGTACCTATATCTACTGTTTCCTAAACGAATGAAAAATAAATTACATACATAACGTAAGTTCTGAGTTGAGCTCCTCGGTTAATGACAAATGCTTGCACTGACTGGACAGGTCCTCTCAAATATGTGTGGTTCTTTCCTCAAAAGACCATTTCAGATATTAACCTACATAAAGAAAGAAAGAAAGAAAATACATTTATTCAGTACAGACTGAAAGGCACACAATATACCTACATAATATACAGCACATAACAAATAAAATAAAAAACGAAAACAAAAAAAGGTGTAAACGTGCGATGTAGGGGAGTGTGCCTCACGGCTGCACCGAAAAGGTCCAGTTCAGCAAAAATGCCAGACAACTGTAAGTGCCTGACGCTGGTTTTCAACTGGACCCGAAAGTGTGAGGTGAAGGATGCAAATCAGCTTTATAATATAATAAGTGTATGTATACCTACTTAAATAAAATAAAAAACAAAATAAATGTCACATAATAATAATAAAAACGAAAATATAAAAACGAAAATAATTATAAATAAATGAGACATGGTGCTCACATGGCCTGACCAAGATTATGTCTGGACTTTAAAAGAGACTGCGATCTCTGTGTTTGTTCGGCCTCTCTTCTAAGAGTAGTCAGATAGGAAACGCCGACCTCATCTAGCTTATTTTTTTTTTAATATGACGTTTACGAATGATTCCGATATCCTATTTATAGAATAAACAATTTCATTTCATTCCATAACATCACGCCTAGTTTCCTCAAAGGGTTAAGCAGAGGGAGTACACCCACATTTCGCCAGTTATGTTTTAAGTCCCATGTAATAGGGGGCGAGCCTATTGCCATCAACCGGGTACAAATCCAGACTCCAGGCTGCAACTTAGATGGAAAAACCCAATAGCACTTTGCCCGACCTGGGAATCGAACCCAGGACCTCATGCTCAGCAGTAGCGCTTGCAACCACTAGACCAACGAGACAGTCATACACTATAATAAAAGTTAAATTTAAAAAACCCCCGACAAAAACAAAGCATCTTATAAACGTTTTTTTTTTATAGCTAAGAACACTCGTTCAATTCACCTTTCAAACAAAATCAAAATCAGTTCAGCCGTTTGGCAGCTACGATGGCGCAGACAGACACACAGATACACAAGTTAAACTTATAACACCCCTCTTTTTCTGTCGGAGGTTAAAAATAGGTATATAAGATTACCAAGGTAACTTAATCCAAAAGCACAAAAAAAACTTAAAGGAATCAGTTTTGTGTAGGCATAATCATACAATGCCTGAGGGTTACAAAAGTATTCAATTATTAAGGCCTACAAAAACATGACTAGATACTTTAACTTTTCAGCATTAGTTTAGATACAAATTCCTTCAAGAAACATTATCAAAATAATGAGTTCCCTAACAGGCTTGTCGAAAGCCTAATTTTGTTAGTAATAAGTTCGATGTAAAAGAAAATTAGTTTTGTCTACAAATTACTTGACGTTTATTTTAGTCAGCACCAGCTTATTTTGTCCGTAAAATATACTCAAACTATAGTAATGGAACATTACTTAAGTTAGGGGGATCCACGAAATTTGTAGACAGGCTAACAGAGGTACAGTCTAGCTGCTACCATTGTAACACGATTTATTTAGGTCTAATGGAAGAGCTCTAATGTTTCAGATACATCATCTGCCATCATCTGCCTAGCCTTTTCCCAACCATGTTGGGGTCGGCTTCCAGTCCAGCCGGATGCAGCTGAATACCAGTATTTTACATGGAGCGACTGCCTATCTGACCTCCACAATTCAGTAACTGGGTAATACGATACCCCTTGGCAAGACTGGTTGTCAGACTTTCGGGCTTCTGACGACCCGTAACGACTGTCAAAGATCCACAAATGACAGCTGGATGTTTCGGGAATGTTTCAGATACATCATTACATTAAAATGAATATAACAAAAGTACCGATCCGCCTGTTGGTACGATTTAACACTAATTAGACATTAAACATGACACTAATTACTTGCAACATACACTGAATCGCCTGTTAAGTTTTAACACTGGTGTAGATAAATATCTACGAATTAAAGGGTCGAAAAAAAATATACTTTTCAAACAGTGAAAGAAAACCATTACTAACATATTAATGTAAGTAACTTTAGCAAGTTTCTCGCAAGCAACAAATGACTTGAATCGCCTACACACTATTTAGACGGTGCGACCTTCATTGTTGCTTCAACTTATGTTAGGCCACAAACAATTAAATCATACCGTGTAAATCAGACTTAAATGAGGGTTTTTTGATACAATTATCACATCAAATTAACACAACAATTTCGCGGATTTATATATATATGTTTTTAGATTTTTGATTGATATTATTTATGATGACATAAACTATCCGAATATCAAAAAATATTTGGTGTAGGTCTTAAGGGGGAGGCGTGAAAATTTATTTCCTGTTACAATGTATAATAATCAATGAATTTCCAATAAACAATTGACAGCTTCGGCCCAAGTTTCCGATACCGTGTCGTACGCAACAACGGGAACGAGGCCATCCCCTGAGCCGTCGTCAAATATTTGCGTAGTAGAATCATCCGCGGGCTAAGTCGAAGCTCTATGTAATATCGTGATGGATGACGTCAGCTGTTTGTCTTGACTTACCGTTCATAGACGATAGCAATAAGGGGTTATCAGTTTTTTTTAAAGGAAGATACAGATTTACCAACTCCCTTTGTGAATAAAATAACAAGAAGTCTTCAAGCTAGTTTTCCCTGATCGCCAAAGTCAACTTACAATAATTACTCTATCACCATTCGATCAAACGGATGAAGTAAAAATCCTAACTAATATTATAAATGCGAAATTGAGTTTGTTTGTTACGGTTTCACGGTAAAACGGTTGAACGGATTTAGATGAAATTTAGCACATGAGTAGACTATGACCTGTAGTAGGTTATACGATACTTTTTATCTCGATATTCCTACGGGATCTAGACTTACGCGGGTGAAACCGCGGGGCGCAGCTAGTAATATTATAAATGCAAAAGTGAGTTTGTTTGTTTGTTACGCTTTCACGCTAAAACGGCTTAATGGATTTGGATGAAATTTGGCATATGGGTAAACCATGACTTAGAAAAGAACATAGGCTACTTTTCATCCTGGATCATAGACGAAGTCGCCGGCAACAGTTAGTGAAAAATTAAATCCGTCGCGGTCTGTCCTGGCTGGATTTACTCACTAGTAAACCAAGTCGATTTAACGAAAAGTCTAGCCATGTTTACTTACCAAATAAAACAACTTACATAACACCCGATTCACGATCATAATACAATATCAATTCTAACATTGGAATTTACAACAGCCTACGATAAAACGAACGCCTTCTCTGAACCATGTCCTCGGATTTATCACAAATGCCATGCTCACTCTGAATTCACAGAACGCAGTCTTCGCAATTCTTATACGATCCACACCCCTTAATACCTCACCTCTTCCAAAATTAACTAAAACATGCCTCATACAATATTATCACCGCATGCATTGCACACGACAGCCTTTTGCTACTGCTTTCATCCGCAAGCAGTTACATTTTCCGCTTAGCTACGTTCTGAAACCAGACATATTATTGTGTTCTATATTATGTATGCAATGAAATGGTTTGTCGTTTGTTTTGGTCCTTAATTTAGAATGCGTACGGCCTTTGAAGAAGGGTGGTGGTTCTTGCAGAGCCAGGAACTTAAAACATTGTTTTTTTTTCTTTTTTTTTCTAATTTTTCCAGTTCAGAGCTGGAGTGTTTGTGCTTCTAGGTATTTTCATACTTAGACATTGTTTGAATCAAAACAGGGTTTGATTTAAGCAGGGAAGACCCTTGCAAAATATTGTTAGAAAATATATGACATCCAAAATTGTTCCATACAAAATAGAAAGCGAATTCCAAACACTGTTGTAATTAACACAACACACCGAAAAACTCCTCGATTGATTCCACAAGCTCCAGAACTGAATTCTGATGCGATTTCAATGCAAACATTGCCATACAAACAGTACTACGTAATATGCACTTAACTATTCGAAACTTAACTATTTCAGGTCAGTGTGCCACTCTATATATATCGTTGAGTGACTCCATTCAATGGAGGTTTGCATGCACTGGCTTTGCTGTCGTAGCGTGCAATTAGAAAAGAGAAAAAAAAAACTTTTGAATTTGAATGCGGAATTGCAAAATATGTCATTATGGTAATAAATATGCCCCGTACGCTTACAATCTCTGAACTAAGTGGAGTTACTTTTGTGCCGAAGCAGTAGGTTGGGATAACTGAGTTAGTATGATAGTATAGGTACTAAAAATCCACGATGCAGTATTCGTGTAAAATCACTCTCACTTTTGAAAGGGCACAGTATGAAAAATTACCTTAAAAGCAGTCATCCTCTTTTTATTTGTTTAATGGACACTACAAACTATTTCAATTGTAGAACTCACGAAGTCTAGATGTTTTTGGAACCAGAATTACGGCCATTTACGTTGTTTTCATTGCAAACAAAATATAAACCATAGAAACGCCAGTGATGTAAAAGTACTAGGTAAGTACAGTTGTTTTATATGTAATATTATGAAAAGATTACTTATCTACATTATCCACCAATCCCTATAATTTTATTCCCAATAATAACAAAACTATGCCGTCTTTTGTGTTATTTCTTTAATATATTTTTTCTCTTAATTCTTTACAAATGTGGATTTTATTATTTAACCAGAGGTTCCTTGGAATCTTTTCTATAAATCATAAAATATCTAATCTTACTCATGCAAGATTTCAGAGATATTTTAATGTTTTAAATACTGTGTCAGGGCTGTCACTAAATCGCTTTTTTTTTCTGTTTAATTTTTATGAAAAAGTATGAGTTTACATAAAATTTATGATAACACGGCTAAAAAAGTGTTCTGTCGATATTTCTTAACAGAAGAAGAATTCTACGCATCTTTTTTGTGCTATATTTTTTTTTAAGTCTTTATCTTTTTGCCAGTCGCAAATCGTTTTTTCGGATACTTTATAAGCATAATTATGCGCACGACTATATTGCCTAGGGTGGCGTCAAAGATATTCTGCATTATGTATTATGTACTCGTATTATTGTAACTTCCCCAAATCTATGTAAATAGAATTTGTGCACAATAAACTCAGCATAACTTTTTATTATAAGAGAGTAAAAATTTGATCATTCGAATGTGTATTATGTCGTTATATCTAAAACTCTTTTATTATCATGTAAATTAATTTAATACTTTCCCACACCGCACCGATAGGTGGTGAAGACCAGAAAAACAATAAAAATTTCCAAGAACTCGGATTTTTTTTAAATAAATGTGTTTTAGATTGTTGGTCTATCTTATGATAGGTATGTAATATGCACAACGATATCTCTATCGCATACAAAAATAATAATGAAAATATTTGGTATTGAGCAGTTAAGCACCCTAAAACCATAGAAATAAATATGAAACTTTAGAAGCATTTTACTGCAAAATCTTGTAAGATAGAGATTCGATTTTTTTTTTAATAATACATATTGTCTGTAGAATATGTCGTATTAATATAAAACCCATATTCGCTAAGATTAAGTAAATAAAAAATGAATAAGAAAAAATACAAATACATAGATTTACGTCTTCTATTAAAAGCATTTTTTATATTAATAAGTCTAATATGTGCCAAAAAGTCATTGCCATGTGGCTATAGTAGTGGAAAGATAAAAATATGTTTTTTAAATACATAATTATGGATTTGTTCGGAATTCTATGGAAAACTAAAAATCGCCGTAACTTCGTTTCTAAGTAAATCTGCACTTCGGGAGTTCTACTCTGACAATTGAAATAGTTTGTAATATCCATTAAACAAATAAAAAGAGGATGACCGCTTTTAAAGTCATTTTTCATACTGTGAAGGGTTACAAAACTATGATGAATTGACTAAATTGTATGTTGAATTCACACTAATCTTGAGAAAATATTTTAATTCACTCTAGTTTCATTCAAAGACTACCTACGAGTTTTATTTACGAAGAGCTTTAAAGCTCGCTACAACGAAACCATTGACGCCATCTACTGAGATTTCTGACAACGAAAGTCAGTTTGCATTTATTTCTGCAATGGAGCCGCTACATCGAAGTCGATTTAAGTAATTAGAAGACGTAAATTAGAACGGGTTAAAATTTAAACGCTGCATAAATGTTTGCTTATTTTGTTTTGAGTTTTTATGTGACTAAATAATTTGCATACAAAATGACATAGGTAATCTCAGCGGAATAAAAAAGATTTACTGCTTCAAAAATCACAATACACCCGTGTTTTATTCTATTGCTGATACAAAAACAGTGGTGTAATAAAGCTCAGTGCAACTCGTAATTGTGCGCAATGCGTTCGTAGTATGAGTGACAGTAGCACGCTCCCACGGGGTCGTGATCATGCATTACACTGATTCGAATGGCCTGTTCCATGTCGCACACAAGCAGGTATAAAGTATATCAATGTTTACCGAGACGGAAATGGCATTGATGTATCTGTAAAATTGTTTTTTTTTGGATTTGTCTGCCGTGTAGTCAGAACTGCCTTAATTTTGAGAGTATAATTGTGCACTTCTTTGAGCACTCCCCTTCAAATACACAGAAGTATTTGGTTATTTTAATAATTACTAGCTGTTGCCCGCGGCTTTGCCCGCCAAATTACATACTTAAACCATCCTCGAGAACCACTCTATCCATTGGTGAAAACAGCATGAAAATCGGTGCAGTAGTTATTAAGTTTATCATGAACAGGACGACAGACAGACGCGGCGGAGGACTTTGTTTTATAATACGTAAAAAAGTGAGAGCGAATTTCACCAATGACACGGAACACGATTAGCACAATTAAACCGCGTTCTCTTAAGAGCTGTCAGTGTCAATATTCTATCACAGTTATGACACTGACAGGTAAGACGCGCTGATCGCGTTCAGTTTCATAAGTGAAATTCATCCTAAGTAGCTTCTAATGCGGTGAACGCAAACTATTATTGAGCGACAGCTTTTAAACAAAAACGTTTGACTTAAGACTTTTACGAGCTTATCCAATAACGGTGAATTAGCAAACTGATAGTGGATCGACCATATCTAGTGAAAGACCGATGGCCATTGCAGAAGACACGTCCTCGAGCATAGGAGAGGTTTATAACCTGCAAGTCAACTGCTGGCTGAGCTATTTGATTGATTGATGACAGAAAAAAAAAAACCAGAAACAAAGATCACACACCGCCCAATCATGCACTTAAAAACTAAGGGTTAACTTAACGTAACAAAAAATGGCAGTTCAAAAGAAGGAACAACGTGGTACAATATCCCAATAAATAAGCAGTAACTCACGGATCAGGCGGCATCTTTGAACAATATACTGACTGACAACGTAATTCAGTGGAGAGGCGATCAAATGGACACTGTCATTTGTTTATTCAATTATTTTTGAGTAGAGAGATTTATTGGTAATGTTGGGAATTGATAGAGTGATATAACGGGTGTAAAAAGACATTTAACGAAGCCGAAAGCCAGTTGTTATTCCCGTCATTGTAATATTTTTTTTGTTCTGGACCGTACCTGGGAACCTTCTGGTTACGGATATATTGAAGGTCAAAGTTTGGTCAAAGGTTTGCATGCGTTACATTGCGCACTATCATAAAATACGTACGTGTAGCGATTTTTCACATCAAAAAAGTCAAAGTCGTTTCCCAGCAATTATTCATGTGCAATGTTGCAATGTATGCCTTCTGGCATACAATACCACAGTTTTTTTTAAGATTCTTAAATTAATTCAGACGTTATTTGAGCTTGGCTTCAATAGGTCTCGTAGTGCGCCGAAAATCCAAATTACACTAAAATCAAGCTAAAATCTAATTCTATGCAATAAAATAAACCGCTAGAACTCGAATTCTATGATCACATACATCTAATACACGTTTTTCTTTGCAAATATCAAAGCGTAGTGTTGGCAACTCAGCAGACAGTCAATCTTTGCGTAACCTTACCAAGTGTTATGATTTATTGGTAAACAACTCGATCCGCCTCCAGCCTTCACACTCTTGATCTGTTTGGCTGCTTATTTTAAGGCTTCTTGAAGTTGTAAAACCGTATTTTTACGTCTCAATCTCTAAAAACTTGAATATACCCATCAGCATAAAAAAAACTTCGCTTAAATACATCGTTAAATAAAATCGTCCCTAGTAAGTCCCTACTAACTCATAAATAATAATATTAAATCAATACACCAAACAGTGGGATTGATACTCGTCAAATGTAAGTACACATAATAATAATATGTCAGCAATGAAAAGTATCTCGTTCGGAAAACATATTCCAGGGTTTATTTCAGATGAGGGGTTCACATCGGCGTCGAGTCGACGATGAAGTACCTGGGACTCGTCCTCGACAGCCGGTGGAACTTCGTGGAGCATTTCCAACGTTTGGCTCCAAGGCTGGACCGGGCTGGGGCCGCCTTGAGGCGGCTCCTGCCCAATCTAGGGGGTCCAAACGCCTCCTGCCGGAGGCTCTATGCGGGGGTCGTGCGGTCCATGGCCCTTTACGGGGCACCGGTGTGGGCGCGTTCCCTTAGGCTGCGGCCAGCACGCCGGTTGAACGCGTCCCAAAGGGTCATGGCCATTCGGCTGGCCCGGGGATACCGCACGGTCTCCCGTGAGGCGTGAGCCTCCTTGCCGGATTACCGCCATGGGATCTGGAGGCGAAGGTCCTCGCGCACATCTGGGAGTGGCGCGAGGAGGTGAAGCGCCGGGGTGTAACTCCACTGCCGCGAGAAATCGCGGCACAGCGGACAGAGCTCCGGCAAGATCTCATGGCGGCATGGAGAGTGCGATTGTCGCAACCCAGTGCTGGGCACGCCACAATAGCGGCGATAAGTCCCCTCTTTGAGGAGTGGATAGAGAGGCGCCACGGCGTCCTCACCTTCCGCCTGACACAGGTCCTCACCGGACATGGCAGCTTCGGGAGGTACCTGTGTAGGATTAGGCGGGAGGAAACGCCCGGGTGTCACCACTGTGTGGATCGCCCGGAGGACACGGTGGAGCATACGGTTGAGGTGTGCCCTGCTTGGGCGGAGCACCGCCGTGTCCTCGCGGAGGCGATTGGCGGCGGTGACCTCTCGCGTCCGGCCCTGGTTCAGGCCATGGTACGGAGCGAGAGGGCATGGGAAGCCGTCACCTCCTTCTGCGAAGCAGTAATGCTCGCGAAGGAGGAGGCGGAACGCGTGAGGGAAAGGCAAAGTTTGCGCCCTCACGCCCCTAACCGCCGCCGTTGGAGACGCCCTGGGCGTCGGGAATCCCAGGCGGATTTCCGGCCACCATAGGCGCGGGCTTGCGGACGGCGAGCAACGGGCAGCTCGCCGTCCGATAAGGACCAGGCCCGGGTCGATGGCGCGTCGTGTTCCACGCGCGCCTCAAAGAGATGTCAGCAAAAATGACGGGGTCCAATAGGACCGATGCCTGCCAGGGTTGCGGGAAAGTCCGAAAGGGATACCGGGACCTTGGCAACAGGCAAATGAAGGAACACGGGTGGGTTTTAGTCAGTAAAAGTCTGACACGCCCTTCCGCTCCGCCCAGAGCGGGAGAAGTCATTGGATGATTTCCCACCCTCAAAAAAAAAAAAAAAAAAAAAGGGTTTATTTCAGATAATATTATCAATAAATATTTGGTCTCGACCGACACTAGACAAGCACATCTGACATCACAATATGCTGTGATCCATGGGATAATAGGTACCTACTCATTCTTTAAATCAACAAATTCACTACAAGATCAGACACAATCTAAATGAAGTGGTCTACTAATTACGCAAGAATAGTAGTTAATTTTTACCACATAAACAGATTACAAAGCCAGCTGATAGGTCATTGTTGCGGTAAAACGATGGAGTACGCCTTCCGTTTTCTCACATGTAAATATTTACGGAAAATCATAAAAACCTGCAAACGTCTTATGCCAGTTAAAGTGGTATTATAAGACTCCAAGGAACAGACAATTCCAATGACATTTCAAAGACAACAGCTTTATTTTATTCAAGCCGGGTCCAGACGTGTGTAATGTAATGTGGACAGCATACAAACTCAACATGAATCCTGTGTGGTTTTGGACTGCGAGAGCCTTTGTGTTCGCGCTAAAAGCCGATGGATCAGCGTGAGCGCCAGCCCGTGTGTTACATGTAACGCTCCAAGTGCCGTCCACACGCAAAATTCGCGTAACACGACACGATACATTACATTACACATTACACACGCATGGATCCGGCTTTGGAATTTACTTTTCACTATGGCAAATAGATTTGAACTTCGAAGCTTCCCTCTTCCCGATATCGCAACAGCCTAGCTCAACAAATCCGCAATATGTCTGCCACGTCAGTTCAATCATGTAATGGAACGAACGGAACGCCCACAGTGGATTCAATCAATGAAACATTCATAGCGAGAGCTAAAAACTTATATAAAACATTTTTGTATCAATGCTGCTGATATTTATTCTGACTTTTATATTTTACAATTGATGTTTGAACTTGACTATGAGTAGGTAAATACTGTAGGATTAGTAGAGTTGAATCAAAACAAATGTAACATAGGAACTAGTGTCCCTGATGATGAAAACGAGATGGTGCTAGCGGCTTTGTCTAGCTCCGTCTCTCTCTCACACTGGAAAAATTGTGGCATTAATACTTCATAATACGGCACCTGTACTTTTAAATAACTTCGACCTTATTTAAGATTTCTTTCAAAATAAAAAAATGAACTTACAGTAATAAACCATTGAATAGACATTCCATTTTAGTATGTGTTAGAAAAAGAGTGATATAAATAAAATAAAAAGGAAAAACAAATACAAAGGAATCATGAATTAACGATTAATTTTTAATAGACGCCCTGTCGTGTGGAGCTGTGGAGGTGTGTATGAGTGCGTGCGTGTGTGTGTGCGCGTGTGTGTGTGTGTGTGTGTGTGTGTGTTTGTGTGTGAGAGAGTGTGAGGACAATAGTATATCTCTAAATTATTATGAAACAAAGATACAACGGAAACCTGCTATAAGATCACCTAGTAGGTACCTAATATTTAAAATATGCCTAGTAAAATTATTGTTGAGTTATGTACTTCTTTAACGAAGAGGCTTTCCGAATAACCGTATAATACCGATAGCTAACGGTTACAATGTCTACGCACTTTCTAGGCTTCCCCATTGTTCGTGAAGTTTCAGCAAATAGGATATTCCTGTGACTAAACATTGACATCTGTTTTTTGAACCTGTACCAGTTCTTGAGAAAAAGAGTCTTGCCAGTAGGACAACAAAGTGATCCTATAAGTGTTTACTTATTTTTCCTTTTGAGGTACGGAACCCTTGAAATGCCTTGTTGCTAGATGATCTTAATAATACCGAAAGCCTCTAAATGAGATCAGGAAAGAATCGAAGAATTCCATTGATACCTAACTACTTATAATTTTATTTAATGAACCTCTTCTACAACCACGGAAAAAGAATATTCACCATCATTATACACTCACGTAAAGAAAAAGTTGGTTATAAATATATCTCTCAGTACCCTACTGAGAGGTATATTTTTGGAATATAATATTGATTATTCTTTAAGATTATTTATATCGCTTTAGAGGCAGGCAAAAAAAAATCATCAATTATACAGGATGTAAAAAGACCCATCACAAAGCCGTCAACAACGCATTCTGTACATAAAATTAAGTAATATTGCTCAATAATAATTGATGGTAAACGACTTTTATTTTTGGTGTGAAAAATCGCTGTTCGCAAAACATTGTGTTTATGGGTGCATGCAACGGTTCAAGGTTTGTGGGGGTACTTAAAATTAATTTAAAACAACTTTAAAAAAACGTCTGATAACGTTGAAAGAAAAATGAAAGAAGAAAGAAAAATGCGTTTATTGGCATTGTAGCAGAAAAATACACCTTAAAACTATAAAAACAGAAAACAACCATTAGAATGCCAAAAGGGCCTCAGCTCAGCATAATGTCAGATGGAAACACAAAGTGTACCACCTGACGCTGATTTTCAGCTGCAACCCACGAGTGTCATACGCTAGAATATTATTATAATAAAGTAAAAACTGATCTATAAGAACGTTGGACGTTGGAACTTTGACCTTCAATATCTCCGTAACCAGAAGGTTCCCAGGTATGGTCCAGAACAAAAAAAATATCACAATGACGGGAATAACAACTGGGTTTCGGCTTCGTTAAGTGTCTTTTTACATCCGTTATAAATGTCTATAGAATTAACAGTCTGTACACCCCAATCTATTTTTCAAGCGCTAAGCTTTCTTCTTTCTTCTTGGCAAGTCGATGGCAATCTAAATGGACTCGAATTCGGCCACGTGTTTGGAGCCATCACTAGCGTCCATCAGTTCCTGTAACGTGCAGCTGACAGAACACACAGGACCCGACATTATGTGTCCCATCGTTTGTGTAACAGCACCACATTTACACTCTCAAGGCGGAGAATGAATTGCCACCTTGATTTTCCTTGCTTCGGCCAAAATTGGTCCGGAGTCTGTTTAACTTTCGATTATTGTCTGTGGTTGTCGGAAAGGGATCCAATTTTGCCAAAAGAATGTGCAGCAGCACCACATTTTCCTGCCTCGAATAATAATAACCAAACTGGTATCGCCCAACAATGGGACAAACATCGTGATCAAGGCAATATCTAAACATAGACTTCAGATTTTGTCTTTAAAAGATCGCTTTTAGCAATAAGACCGCCCACTGTAAAGTTTTAACACTTAATATCTGTCATTTGTAAGGTGTACATAGTAAAGAGTAATTCTATCTTTTTATCTATAGACTTCTGTAAGCCATGGTAGCTTACGGAACTGTTATAAAGAAGACGTCAAATCCTATGTTTAAAAACAACCTACCTATCTGCCGAATTTATTTATTAATAAAATATAATATGGACCGAAATAACCGAGGCGCGACCTAAAAACGCGGCCGTCTCTTGTCACCACACGTTACATAATCTCATGTAAAAGCGTAACCTCTTTGTAATCTAGAAATAGATCAGTAACTCCACAAAGTAAAGGTCCACTCAAATCGTTGTGGTTCTTTCCTCAAAATACCATTTCAGACGCCAATCTACATGGTCCTCATATGGTTTGACCAAGATTATGTCTAGACTTTAAAAGAGACTGCGACCTCTGAGTTTGTTTCGGCCTTTCTTCTCAGAGTAGTCAGAAAGGAAACGCCGACCTCATCTAGCTTATTTTAAATATTTTATAATATGACGTGTAAAAGTGATTCCAATATCCTATTTACAGAATAAACAATTTCATTTCATTTCATTTCAATTTCATTTCATTTCAGATGACATTCACAAAACGTTTCCGTTTTATTTTCCGGCAAAATTAAAAAAAGGAAAAAGTTTTCATGAACGGAACGGGAACACTAAATTAGGTTCGGCGCATGGTTTTTGGATATAAATTAGATGTTCATGATTTTTTTGTACTTGAATAATAGATAGCCAGGAGGGTCCAGCATATTACACGTGTAGCTTTCCTCTTAATAATGTCAGATATCAAACAAAAAAGTGTGTCACAGTGGCCTTACAAAAACCGTTTTGAAGACATGTCCTAACATTAATCGCATTATAAAAATCATTAAAAAAGGTTATGCAGGCAGGAGTGTTCTCCCTCCTGCTGCTAACACCGTCACCGAACCATCTACCAAGCGTGATGATAATGCTAATCTTCCCCTGAGCCATTTATGCTCGGTTCCTATAAACAAAACCGAATCGTTTTGCTTACTTGCCAAACTGGAATAGATACGTAAGCTAATTTTACCTGTGATAGCTACTTCCATATGAAAGCTACTATGCAAAGCTATGAGGTCTTTACTTCATTATTGGTATAGATCCTAGAGTCTTAAATTGAACCAGTAACGATCCGTAAATTATAGGAGTCGGCCATTACTGTACGGTCAATGGTAATTTACTTTTACGGTAGAGCTTGATTCTTTGTCAAAGCTAGTATGAAAAACTTTTTTACAAAAAATTAAACCGACGAAAAAGGAACTGAAAAGTGAAAAATAAATAACTTTAATTTCGGAAGTCGGTGTCAAAAAACGAAATTTGAAAAGCGAAGACACCGACTTCCGAAATTAAAGTTATTTATTTTTCACTTTTCAGTTCTTTTTTCGTCGGTTTAATTTTTTGTAAAAAAGTTTTTTATTTTTCGCTTTTGTGTTACCAACCACTCCAGGGTACTCCAAGGGGTTACTTCAGGTTAAAGACCTGGGGTTGATGATGAGTGGTTGTGTCATCAGAACTATGTATGTGTGCGAAATTTCAACAGAATCGATTCACAGTTGAAAATTCAGTTGGTGAAAGTTCAATCAACCCCATTTTTTCTACCTTTAGGGGTGAATTATAGTTTCCAATTTAAATGGGACCAACTTCGAGGTATACCCTTCCCAATAAAAAAAGAATTTTTCAAATCGGACGACTCACTACAACGTTATGCGTGGTCATACATAAAAAAAAACAAAAAAATATGAAAAAAAATATACTGGTCGACTTGAGAACCTCCTCCTTTTTTTTTCGTCGGTTAAAAAGGGGCTAAAGATAAGAAAACATGAAATCTACATAGTATTAGTATTAATATAGGTTATACAGGCAGCTAAGCACTCCTGAGCTTGTCATCCGTCATGATCGTTTGCATGTGCGTTGTGACAAATGCCTTCCTAATCTGTTTCTGTGAGCGTCAGATATTACAGGTAAATATGTACGTTTATTTTATTAATATGAAGGTATTACTACTATTGTACCTATTTATTTTTCAGGTTATGAAAATTAAAAACGCAGCTGTCAAAGTTTAATTGTAAAACATTTTCAAAAATAATCTAACAAAACATTTAGATTTAATCTTCCGATTATGGTTTCTGTAAATTAGTCATTTCGTTTCTATTGTCTCTTTCATCGTGCGTATGCACAGATGAACAATAAGTTATTTGTTATGCGGGAATAAAATAATAACTATCTTTCCTCATAATTTTTCAAGCTTGACATACATGTAAAAGTATTGAAAACGCAGCATTCACACAACATTGTTTTCAAAAATTCAAAGCATTTATTTCAATTATGCCATCATTTACAGGCACTTTTGAATCGTCAAAAGAGCCGGGTTATTCAGAAAGATGAAGCTAGATGCTCATTCCAAAGTGTAGTAGGTACCTATGGAGAAGAATGGGCAAGAAACTCTATGGACATGGTTTGGTAAAAGTCGTTGCAAGTTAGCTGTATACAAAATAGCATGTTTGGCTGTACTTATATCATCTACGAGGCACCTCACCTCAAACCTTGCATTAGATTACACTCGTGCATCACTATATATTATTAGCTATAGGTACAACATTGCCCCCGCCGCGTCTGTCTGCCTGTCCAAACGCGATAAACTCAAAAACTACCGAACAGATTTTCATACAGTTCTCGCTAATGAAGGGAGTAATTCATGAGGAGTAATATTCATTACGGTTTTTTTGTAAATAGGCTGAAATGTGACGATGATTGTTGAAGATGTCGGTAAAAATCATGAAGACTGGGAGCTGCGGCGTGCGCGTTAGGTACTTACGGTTAAAGCTAGTCTAACACAAATTAATATAATTTATTTATCTTAAGACAAGAATGAAAATTTTCGCATTCTGAAGCTTCAGCATCTGATCCTATAAAACAAAGTCTATTTTCTTGCGAACCCAGATCAATATGAGGAATAACTTGTGGCTTATTCAAGGCATGGATGTCAAGTTTGTGAAAACTTTGAGGTCAAAGGTCAAGCGAATCGTTCCTCGTATATATCTTCCTATTTATTAAGATGGTTGAGCATTTTTGTGGTCCTACGTGGCGAGTCTGACGTCAAACTGGAGCAATAGCGCAAAATTCCAAAAAAAGGTTCTTATTTTCTAGGAAATAAGATATGTTTTATTTTGAGAGGTTATTGTATTTCTGCAGCTGTATATAATTCTATAGTGATAGGCACTGACAGTCTACGAGTAGGTACCAAATATTTTGATGAGTTTCCTTTTTTTTTTTACGGTTCCGTACTCGAAGGGTGCCAAACGGAACCCTATTGCTAAGCCTCCGCTGTCCGTTCGTCCGTTTGTCTGTCAGCGGGCTATATCTCATAAACCGTAATAGGTAGATATTTGAAATTTTCACAGATTGTGTATATCACTCAAAGTACAAATTAAATAAAGTGAATAATGAAAGTCTCTATTAAAGAAACGTTTTTTTTGCTCTATCTGTATACGGTAAAGAACCCTTGGTGTGCGAGTCCAACTCGCACTTAACCGGTTTTTTTAAACAAATTATTTTTCATCGTAAAGAATCATGAGTCACGTCAATTCTCAACCAAAAACGGCACTAATATACTAACCCTGATATTGCATTTCGTATACATATAAATCATACCGGCCATTTCTTAAGGTGACGTGTGACAGCCCGTCTTCATGCTCAGTTCTATACGCTCAGTTTATTGGCAGCAAGTCAAGTACACTCCCACACAACGGTGTTTATAAAAATTAATGTTTTGAAAGTTCAAGGCAATTCTCAAACCTTGAAATATTGGCAATGGTCATTGTTTTTCTGACTGTTTTCATGGTACTGTTTTTGTTGGTATACCAAATTACGTATTTTCTGTTTTTTTTTTTTTTCTTTCGAAGTAAGTACAGCTACATCCCTAGGTTGTTTAATTTTGTTTAATCGGCCACATTAGCAGCCGGCCACATTCCTCTAAAAGCAGTTCATTTCCTGGATCCCAGCTGTCATTAGCAATTCTTGTAATTTGACATAAAAGCAATTCATAATTTGTGAACCATTTTACGAATCTCCATAAAAACTGTCACACAGATGAATTATTTCGTAATATGAATTACACGCAGATCATATTATGAATTGTCAGTTTGCGACATTTTACGATGATTCATAATATTTCATATTATGATTCTGCTAAAGTGACCGTTTTAAGCCCCCTACTAACTACTGTCCGCAGCTTCGACCACGTGGTCCCTAATTCTTTTTCTAAAATAAAAGTAGCTTGAGTTACTCAATAATATTTATTACTCAATAACATTAGCTATCTGCAAGTGAAAGTCTCGTAGAACTCGCTCCAGCCGTTTCGGAGAATAGACGGAACAAACAGACACCGAAACACAGACAAAAAATTTAAAATTAGATTTTTTGATAAGTACTGTATATGCTTTCCTATGCATTTAGTAAAATGCTGTTATTTTGACATTACAAACAGACAGTTTAAAATGTATGAAATTTAATTTTATTTAGTTGTATGTATAGATTGCGTGTAACAATATCCTGACATATTATAAAACAAAGTCCTCCTCCGCGTCTGTCTGTCGTCCTGTACGCGATAAACTCAAAATCTACTGCACCGATTTTCATGCTGTTTTCACCAATTGATAGAGTAGTTCTCGAGTAAGGTTTTAATATAAATAATAACCGACATCCATGCGGGCGAAGTCGCGGGCATCAGCTAGTAATAAATAAAAGGTAGCTAGGTACCTACTAAACATCGTGACCGATTGTACTTTCATGCAACACAGAGAGTATTGGATATTCGGTTATGCCTGTCTTTTTCTATCAATGTGGCAACGAGAGAGATGGCGAATCTTTAAAATGTATTCGGTTTGATCTGAGTAAGTAGGTATCTAAATTATTTCTAGACAGGATACAGAGTCGGTCGTGCGTTTGAAGTACGTTTTATTTCTGAATTTATGTTGTATATTAAGAATTATAAAAATAATACGTGCTTGTTTAAAATAGAAAAATAGAGCGGGTCAGAGAAATAAAAGTTGAGAGAAAGATCGTTGAAACTATACAGAATTTAGATCCAATTTTTAGGCACACTTTGCTGTTTTGAGCTTAGATTGTCTAAGACCACTGAAAATCAGTGCCGTGCTGTGGGTCCCCATAGCGCAGCATCATGCTGAGTGGAAGCCTTCTTGTCACAGTCATGACGTGCAGCTGCCGATTATTTATCTGTATACTCGTGATCTCATATTTTTACATAGATCTATTTTGTTTAATTTAATATTGCTGATTACTGTTATCTCTTTTTATGCGCGTGTTTCTGTGAGAAATAAACTTATTTTTCTTTCGTTCTTTTTTTCATTAAGACCTTCCAATTAAAAAAAGATATCTACTTACTAACCTACATGCTATTCATTTTGTCCCAATAAAACTTGTAAGCAGCACTTTTCTCCATTATTTTTCTTCTTCACAGGCAAATATTGTTTCTCATCTAAGAAAAACGAAATCTGTCTCATTCACAACATTGCTATCATACGGAACAAATTGTTTGCCTACAAACGATAGATTGATTAGATAATAATATGAGTGTACAGTGCGTTCATTATAACTTGTCCCGTGGCGCGATTGGTAGCAATGTTCTGACAGTCGCCATTTTGAACTCTATTAGTATTAGAACTAAGCTTGACAAGCTATGGCGCCAACATGAAGACAAGGGACAAGTTATAGTGAACGGTCTATAGTACAACAATTTTCTTTTTGACGTACATGACAGTTCCTAATTCAACTTTCTTCTATCTCTATGATAATATGTGGATGTTTGCCAATGGAAGTTAGGTAGACAATCCTTCGTATTGTTTATGGTTCTTTGGACTACCATGATTGGTAAACAGCTATGTCGCGTACTTGCTATCTAGGGGTGGGTAGGAAGCCCAGTTAACTAATTTAAATAGTTGTTATTTTTTTACCTGACTACGGCGTAGAGTATTTTATTTGGTTATCAATCTCAAAGAAGGTTTTCTTTTCTTTCTTTGTATGACAAATACGTAATTAATTAATGTATGTTTGACTTTTAACTTTCTATATTTTTACTTTAACATTTACTGTCTTCTCCAATATATCTCCCCAAGCGACGTAACATAATGAATGATTCTTTAATTTAAAAGTTTGCCTAACTTAGCGCCAGCTGTCATGTTTAGTTAGAACTGTAGACTCATTACAATTAGTAAATGCACGTATTTTTGGAAATTTTTCATATTTTTTGTTGAGTATAAATGGAGAGGTCAATATAAGTACGGGGTAAAAAAAATACCCTATTCCTAAAAATAGAAAAAAATTGATAAATCTATGCCTAAAAATGGTGACAAAAGGATACTACGTAGAATTTGAATAGAAGCACGTTACAGGTATCATGTCAATTGCAAGAAAGAAAGAAATAAAAATGCGTTTATTGGCATTATAACAGAAAAATACATCTTAAAACTATAAAAAACAGAAAACAATTGCAATACCAAAATTCCACTTTTGATGCTTTTTGGTAACTGGTATGTTTTCGAAAAGTATGATTACAGTTGGTTCTTTTAAATCGACTCCTTCAAAAAGGAGCAGGTTCTCAATTCGTCTGTACGGCGTCTGTATTTACATAACAAAAACCGTGAAAAATAACTTTAACTTCGGAAGTCGGTGGCAAAAAACGAAAATTGAAAAGCAAAGACACCGACTTCCGAAATTAAAGTTATTTTTCACGGTTTTTGTGTTTTTTCTGGAAGTCGGTGGTTTTCTTTTTTCTAAAAAGTTTTCTCTGATAAACATTCAATACTAAGGCGAATTTGATCCATTCTTTAAAGTCGCAACACATAAGCAGCGTAAATGTTATCACAAGGAGGACAGTGCTCCACTTCATTACCACCAAAGCCTTTTTCAATGTCACACAGAACCTTATTTCACGCCCCAATACTTCTTACCAAAGAAACCAGACATTTTGGGGCAACCACACATGTATTTATAATAAATAATTAACTCACAAGCAGCACCGTTATAGGGTTTAATTAATCCCGGACAACGGGAATGCGTCCCGTACAAATTTATTGCTATAATTTACGACAGTCCGGGAAAAAAGGGAATACAAATACAGTGTAATGTGTACTGTATTAGACGGTTACTTAGAGAAATGAGAGGGACTATGGTTGTTAACCAGAAGGCCAATTTTCGTACTTAAAAAACGTACCTACACATTCAAGTTGCCATCTGTCATACTTGTCAAAAATGTTGGTAAATTGATTGTATTTTTGACAGATTGCGAATGAGATTAGAATACGAACGTACGGGAAATACCCCTCTGTTCGTGAGAATGGTTTCACAAGGCGACTTTTTGTAACGATACAAAGTGCAACGCGACTTCATAGCGACACCAGGGTTTCCGCAGACAGACTAGATGCAAGACAGTGCGACGCGATTCTAGTAAAATAATTTCCATGTAGTTTTTATAGAATTTCTTCTACTTGAATTACGTCGTGCCTGTCTCCAAGAGCCTTGAAAGAAAGAAAGAAAGAAAATACGTTTATTTGCGGCAAACATAACGCTAAGAAAGGACAAATATACGAAAATAACAAGTTGGGGGAAATTTGCGTCACATTCACGCAAAACGGCCATGGCTCAGCATAATGCTGCCAGCCTTAAAGCTAGCAAGGTGGTAGGCAATTAGCGTCTGTATCGCGATTGATTCGCTGCAAAGAGTCACCATGTGAAACCGCTTTCCAAATATAATATGTATGCGATAGGTACTCACGTAGAAATTTTTTGTGAACCGGAAAATGAAAGGCGATAATTATGTTTGAGGCGTGATGAGATTTTCTTTTTATTTTTTGTTTCAACAGCTCTAAGAATACCTCAAAATGGTTCTATTTCCTGGAAAAATGCAACCTCTTTTTTTGATCATGTAATTAACAGCTGCAGTAGTAGGTACCTAATTAATACTTTAAACAAAGTAGGTAAGTGTTGTTTAATTGTATTAGTTACTTTCGTTTGAAACGTAATGCATAGCAGTAGGTACCTACTTGCAAAACACTACGTATTCCAGAAGCCATGGGAATGTTTATTACGAAGCATCGAAAGCCGACATGAAAGCTAACACTTTGACGATACTACTTCGTTCTGTAAAACCAACAGTTTCTTTTTTTTGTAAGTCCGTATGCAAAACTTACTAGTAAATATAGCTCCTGAAATAATTTAGGTTCACTTAGCTGACTAATTTTAGACACTTATTAAAGCTAATATATACTTAGTTACAACTTCATACTTCTTTGGTAGGGTCAGCAACAAAAGTCGATTAACACTGCTACTTTTAAATTCACACATCACCTAAATTGACACAAAACGTATAATCTGCTTTTTTAAATATTTTATTATAATAATTTTTAGTCTTTAAAATTTTCTACTGTTTAGATTTTAATTTAACATTTGGTTCAATATTTTTACATACCAAGACACCTCCGTGTCACGGAAAGCACGTTAAGTCGTTGGTCCCAGCTGTCATTTATAGATCTTTGATAGTTGTTACGGGTCGTCAGAAGCCCGAAAGTCTGACAACCAGTCTTACCAAGGGGTATCTTATTACCCAGTAATTAGGCTGTGGAGGTCTGATAGGTAGTCGCTCTGTTATCTCAATACTGGTATTATTCAGCTGCATCCGGTTAGTCTGGAAGCCGACCCCAACATAGATGGGAAAAGGCTAGACAGATGATTTTGCTCAATATTTAAGATACTTACATAATACTAGTCTTAATCGACAATTGTTACTGTACCGATTATCAACAAAATATGAAATTAATACTTCAAGAAGTTTTGTTACAGTTAATAATAATTACTAGCACGTAAATGTAATTAATGAACAAGTCATCTGAATTAACAGCAATAAAGAACATACAAAACATTTCTTGAGAGCACACATTTATTTACATTCCGTATCACATCTCAAATTAATTTAACACCAACTAAACTCCACTACGCAAAGACAAAGAGCATATTATTACACTTACAAATTCGCATACCGAACGCGAATCGGCCATAAACATTTAAACCAAAACCATGTGTAAATGAACCGAGGTTAAAATCGTAACAGGGTGTAAATCAAACGCACTGCACATGTCTGTTCTCATGATTCATGGCACTACAAATCCAACCGCCTTATTACAACTGAATAGAGTTTAAATTAAAGAATGGACTGTGTTAACTCTGGGCGTGTAAGGACTTATTAAGATCACTTTGCATGCATCATGCCAATTGAGTGCGGGATACATGTGTTTCTGATTTATTTTATTTTATTTAAGAAGATACTTTGAGTTAGGATGTATACTATATAGTTTATTTGTTACTTTTCAAAGTTATGAGCATGTCAGGAATGGGTTGAATGAACATGAAGGTGAAATTATTGAGCTTAAAGTACACGAAGGAATTAAGTCTGAACATGATCTTGGAAGCCTTTGCTCTCCTACGATTAATGCACGCGAAGGGTGGAAATACATACGTATAAATTAATGTGTGATAGTTTGTCATCAGTCATAATCTATTCCAGCTCATATGCACGTCTTTCATTCATCAACCATCACCTTATAAGATTCATTAGGAGACTAAATTATAGAGGTATATTTTAGCCGTAACTTGATCTTTAGTTTGGTGCATTATGGAAGTTAACGAAACAGTCTAAAAATAGATATTTCAATTATAGATTTATATTTGGAAGTATCTTCTTCGATTGTTCACTTAACACAAATTGAAAGAAACAAAATATTTACACTTGATTATAAAGCTTTCTTGCCACCATCAAATGACGTCTCCCCTCAGTTGACTTCCAAGTACCGCGGGAATGTCACCAGCTGACACTTTTTGCTCATTTCTTCTGAACATGACAACCGAATTTACGATAGACATGAAACTGTTATATACATGCGTCATCATTATTGAAGAACTTCATATGGTATGACAAAAGAAAATTGTTTGTTGAACATTTTGTTGTTGCAAAATAAAATAAAATGGTTATTTGCAGATTTCGATAGATTTTACCATAATTGAGCAAAAATACTGATAATATTATACGATTCTTATCCCATAAAAAGATATGTAAAACTTACCTATCACCATAAACTAGTAACACTATATTCACAACCTTAAACTGTTATCCAAAACTACTGAAAGCTGTTCAAAATCATCCAAACATCCAATGTTATTTGAATACTATTGTCTAACATCCAACATACAAGATAATGCTTCACGAAAATTAAAGTTATTCACAACACTTCGCGGTATAAGTTAGTGCGGGAGGTTGTACGGAGGCTTCGCACAGCCGCCCGACGCCACGACAGCCGGCAAACTGCCGCCCGCCCAAGCCGCCCTGAATGTTTTCGCAGATTTTTCAGAGAAATTTTATTCAGCAAGCGAACATTATCTTCGGGCAGAAGTTTTCGTAGAGTTCGTAAGTACTGTGAATGCAAACTCGAAGGTGAATTTTTTTTATATAAAGATACTCATCTTCTGATGTCTTTCAATATTCGTCAGTATTGGTTCGTTCTGGGATGTTAGGATATGAATTGCAGGAAAAATCCAACGATTCCGTTTGCAATCGCATAAATGCAATTGGGATCGTTGGCTACGATAGCAGACTATGTGTTCAGAGATAACTGTCGATCTTTTCAATAGCTTTTGCAAACGTAGGTACCTACTATGTAAGCTACTTGTCTGAATCCGGATTTGTTTAGGCTATGCGCAGACCTGATTCAGAGCTGCCTTTAGAGTGTACCTATCCTTTTATGAAAATAATAATAGCGTGCATACTCGTTAATACGTAATAAACTGTTTGGTATTGGAAAGACAAAATTATTCTTTTTAAAGCTAATTTCAGTCTGGTGGGCGCACTGTCGTAGCAATAAATTAGACTATGATGGCCAGTTTATCGTTTAAAGAATAGCTACCACACCTCAACAGTCACTGATAAAAAAGATTCCTTATCTAAACCCACCAATCAAAGTGACGCAACCTACCTTGGTAATAAAGTAAAGAAAAATAAATGGCAATTAATTTATTGGCGCGATCGCGTCAAAACAATGCCTTATCTATGAAAAAAGCCTCTGTTTTAACGCTTTAAGTTCGCGTGCCAGTGGCTCCCCCTATCCATCACTCAGATAACATGAACAAATACTTGGTGGAATTAGCATAAACCCTAGAAACTGTTACTAACTTCAGTCTAGAATAATAATTGGATATTTTCAGAGTAAGTTTGTTCGTTGTAGGTACTGAAGTCGGAATTTCAGTCCCCTGCCATTTAGAGACGATAACTGTGTTATCTTTTAGACATTGATTAATCACGAATATTTGGAATTCTTAATTACATTAGCGCGAATTGCTACGCATATTTTCATGGCAGGCTGGGCAGAAGAAGTAATAGGAATCTTGAAAGCAAAATTCACTAATAAAATTCTAAACAGTATTATTTAGTGCTAAACAGTAGTTAGTTGTAACTCGTCTATAGTTATTTTGTATTATGAATTAGTTATATCAGGATAATGATGACTTAACACCTACATAAGTATTTCAGCAAAAATGATAAATATTACCTGCCCATAGAAATGGGTAGGAAAACACAGTAAAAATTATCAGTACCTATATCAGTAGTATTATCAGTATTAATTCCTCCCATTAATATAATACCCAACACGGAAGGAATTATTAAACTCTACTACCAACACTTTTTAAGTTTTTTTCCATCGATTTCTGAACCAAGCTCTCTACATTGGTTGCCTAGCAACGGAATTATATAGCAGCATAATATTATCCCACTTATTAAAATCCTCTACTGCTGAGATCTGAAAGTGAAAATGCAATGCTGAAAATCTTTCGACGTTCATTTGCCATTATTATTTACGATCGTAATTCGGTACTTTTATTGTTTACAATATTCTTAAGTATTTACTTTTCCGATAATTTACCTATTTTTATATTAGGATTATTAGCTACTGAAAAAAAAACAAAAGAAAATACTGTAGGTACTTTAGATGGAACACTTAGCGGCCAGTAATTTGAAACGGCTGTCTATGCACAACCTATTTATGCACCTAATGTTTTTTCTTCCACTACCAAAAACAATATCCAAATATCATAAAGACTCAGACCAAGTAAAAAACCAAGGCAACGCTGTCAACAGTAACGTGAGGCCGGTTTCCTACACATTTGTGCACTTAGTTAGGTGTAGATTTGATTGCATAAGGTTGCAAATGTGTGCGTGTGAGCGTGTATGCACAGAGTGGAGGTGTAGTTTTGGTATGCTTCACTGTTTTGTTCGCAGCGCTATCTATTGTCTTGGTTTTTTATTTGGTCTCAGGATTAAGGCCCCTCGCCCACGGCGACTTTTTGTAGCGATGCAGTCGCGCGTTTTGTAAACACAACAACTTTCATTGCGTTATTTACATTCGTTTGTTCAACAACATATTACGTAAATGATGCAATGAAAGAAGCGCGGTAACAAAACGCGCGACAGTATTGCTACAAAAAGTCGCCGTGGGCGAGTGGCCTAAGATAAGCAAAACTTATCCGGTAATCGTGAAACAGCATCATACGCAGACTAGCAGTAAAAACTTTAGTCAAGTAGTCCCAGCAACACAATTTCGTACTTACAAACCAAAATTAACATTAAAAAATACCCCGCCTTTATTACCTCTTGAACGGCCGTCAACGTGCAGTTTAACGACGCAATTAATGTGGGTACAGTATAAACTTGTAAACTCTTCAGCAACGAACAAACGTATGCAAATTGTGCGATATCGTGAATTGTTGCGTGCGCAATCAAAACTTACCTATGTGATGAACTTCATGTAAAGTTCTATAGTAATATGGGGTAATTGTGTTCAGTAAGGAAAACAGATGTTACATTGGTTGACAGAGTATGAAAGGCCTTAGAACACAGTTTTATAAACTTTTAGTATTCTATTCGAAAGCAATAGTAGAAGAGTATTTTTTAAAGATACTAACTTTTACTGAAAATCACTACTAGAATAGTAATCAGAATCATTCTGCTTGTCAAAATCAATCTGCCTAGCCTTTTCCCAACTATGTCGGGATCGGCTTCCAGTCTAATCGGATGCAGCTGAATACCAGTATTTTACATGGAGCGACTGCCTATCTGACCTCCACAATCCGGTAACTGGGTAATACGATACGCCTTGGTAAGACTGGTTGTCAGACTTTAGGGCTTCTGACAAGGTTGCGGGAAAGTCCAAAAGGGATACCGGGACCTTGGCAACAGGCAAATGAAGGAACACGGGTGGGTTTTAGTCAGTAAAAGTCTGAGACGCCCTTCCGCACCGCCCAGAGCGGGAGAAGTCATTGGATGATTACCAACCCTCAAAAAAAAAAAAAAGGGCTTCTGACAACCCGTAACGACTGTCAAAGATCCACGAATGACAGCCGGGTCCAACGGCTTAACGTGCTTTCCGATGAACGGAGGAGTCTCAGTATGTAAAAATGGTCACCCATCCACGGACCAACCCCAGCAAGCGTAGCTTAACCTGATGGATCGACCCGTAACGGCTGTTATTAATTAGCCACGAGCTCCTCAGAATCATTCTGCTTGTAAATACACAAAAATGTACGGGCAGTTTGTCCGTAGACTGAGATGTAGTATGTCGATTGTTGATGTTTCCTGTAGCGATCGGAGGGAATCTACGTGCGATATTGTGTGCCTTTTCAATCTGACTAGGGCAATCCGCTTGTAGAAGACCAGCCAAACCGATTCGCTATCGTAAATAGAAACACTTCATACCTGTGAACATAGTATCCATTGTAAATATATCTACAGCCCCCAAAAATTATGTCTATAGTTCCAAATCAAAACGCGTATAAGCTCTAAACAACTAAATACTTATTTTTGTATACAAAAAATACTTGAAAAAAATACATAAAGTTAGTAGAGTATTAGAAATGTCTTCCAGGAAACCTGCGACAGGAGAAGCTAAATATTTATTTCTAGCCATCAAAACTAGAGTCTATATCAAACTAAGCCATTCAGGTAACGTTACCTGTCCGTACTTTTTTCTTTAGCCGTCAAATACCCGCTGTTTATTCTCTACGACGGATACTATGTGACGTGAACACATCAACCAGAACGCGGCGAGTGCTGACATGGTCCAACCACGTAGATTTCCATAACGTACGGTTCTGCGCGAGAAAATATTTTGTATTTTGTAGAGAAGTCGAGTCACACTATTTCTAAAATGTGGTTTTCTAACTGGTTAATTAGTTTAGCTGTTCTAAACTAATTGTAGAAAAAAATCACTACGGTGCTCTACAGTAGGTAGTATTTTCCAAAGTTTTCTACAATTAGTTTGTGATGTGGTTGTAGATAGTAGGTCTGGGGTGGCACATATTTCCATTGACAACTCATCGAAATTAAATGTTTCTTAAAACCTACTGATTTTCAATGTTCTTCCGTCTTTGTTGTAGCTTATTTAAAGAACTTGAACAAGTGGTAAATGGCTTGTATAAACTGGATTCTTAAATGTCCATAGAAATCTTCACGTAAATACTTGTGGCGGTACCTACATCGCCACATTCGAACTACGCATCAAAGACTTGACGTCACAAAAACCTGCATCGCGCAATTAGAGTTTACCGTGCAGTGAACATATATACAAAATCCAATATCAATCACTGGGCAGTTGCCCGCCAGACACAACACCTGTCTGGTCGGAGGATCCTCCCTTTTCTATGGTGGATGAGTGAACTTTACACCCTGTTCCTCATACCCCTAAAAACTCTACGATAGATTTCTTTTAGTAGATTACAACATAACATCACGCCTTGTTTCTCCAATGGGTTAGGCAGAGGTGTACCTATAGTACACCCACATTTCACCATGTTTAAGTCCCATGTAAAAGGGGGCGAGCCTATTGCCATCAACCGGGCACAAATCCAGACTCCGGGCTGCTACTGAGAAATTCCAGATAGAAAAACCCAACAACGCTTTGCCCGACCCGGGAATCGAACCCAGGACCTCATGCTCAGCAGTAGCGCAGTAGATTATAAGGCTGTTTGTATTGTATTAAGGGGCTTCTAAGATCTAACGCTTAACTTAAATAATCTTTAATCAGCGGCCCTTGTTACACAAGCCATAAACCTATAACCAACAAGGCTATAACCTTAGTTCTCGTACTAAATAATGGAACATATAACACACGTCTATGTAGATCGTCGCGGAGAGCGTCATCTCACATTTTATAGCCAATTAAACTGGTAGTTAACAAAGAGTCGTTTATCTTAATAAAGTCGGTAAAACGAGACCGCCGATAACCTTCAGTTAAACCATGTTTAACAATTGCCCGGTTATGTGTTAGTTGTTGGGTGGATTATTATCTCTGGATAGTTTCAAGGCCAGCTAGAACAACAAGTTATTAACAAGAATATTAAGCTGACCTAATGTGTCATTTATAGATCTCCGACAGTTATTACGGGTAGTCAGAAGCCAAAAAGTCTGACAACCAGACTTGTGGAGGTCAAATAGGCAGCCTTTCCATGTAAAATACAGGTATTCAGCTGCATCTCGATAGACTGGGAGCTGAACCTAAAATAGTTAGGAAAAAGCTAGGCAGATTGATTGTTAAGATGTAAGTAATACTTCCTTTTACTCTGTCTGTTATTTTTGTCAGGCTTAAATTGTTCATGCCCAGAGGAACAGACGCTTTTTCCTACTTTTTAAATTGAAATTGTTCTTGAATGAAGTAATGAATAGATTGTATTATATAAAATGTTGTCTATAACAAATCGGTCTTCAAATTATGACTGTTAATGCAACAATTTGTATTTGAAATCATCATGATTCGAAAAAAATGCTTCCAATACCCACACAGCAATGACTGTCAATCTTTACGTAATCATAAGAAAGACTCTCTCACCAAAGTCCGGCCGTCGAGAGAATGCTTTTTTGACACCTGCCAGTTTTTATACAAACGAGGAAATTTTCCAGCTGACAGGTATCAGAAACGACAGTAAAAACAGTAAGTAAATGTTACCATCATACATAGATTGCACTAACTTATTGCATCATAACTCAATAGCAACGATGCTCTATAGGCAATGAGATATTTAAAGTTACGCTAAAACAAACGATATAAAATCACAGAAAAAAACCTGTATTACCATTTAAATAAACAGCATTGGAAGTAACTCCTGTATGGTAATACCATCGGCACAAACGAGAAACGACATAAAAGGCAATTTTGTATGAAGGAGTGTGGTTGATAGATGCGGTACTTGTGATGATTTGAGACAAAATAGCTAGTCAATACGGTTCCGTACCCGGAGGGTGCCAAACGGAACCCTATTACTAAGCCTCCGCTGTCAGTTTGTCTGTCAGCGGGCTGTATCTCATGAACCTTAATAGATAGACAGTTGAAATTTTCACAGATTTATATTTCTATTGCCGCTACAACAACAAATAAAAATAAATAAATTTAATAACTGAAGGGAGTCCCACACAAGCAACGTATTTTTTTCAGCGTTTTGTGCTCAATCTTAATACGGTAAGAAACTTCTTGTGTGGAGTCCGACACGCACACAAAAAGGTTTTTGGAGTTGGCACCACACATAAGGTCGATTAGTTAGACCACACATAAGGTCGATCGAGTGAAGCTTTGATCGAAGGATGGCCAAGGTTGGCCAAAGAACCCAGGCCTGTTCAAAGAAACCAAGGCCGATCAAAGTACGTTGGGTTGATAATACCAGCCAAGTCGCGTGAAATAACTGGATGAGGAACGCATGAAACTGGCAAGTATGGCTGAAGAAAGAGCAAGAATACCCCAGAAGTGAGTGTATTCTGGCTAAACTGATCATGATTATGAATAATTTAATATCAATGGAAAACTATAAATAGATCTGATGTCAGACCTTTGTATGACCTATGTTCAGGGGTCAAGCTTCTTACATGAAGAACTGTCTTATAACGTAACATATTTGGCATTTCAAGAATCTGCACTATCTATTCAGAACGTAGTCTTTATACAGTAGGGCAATCCAGAAGCAAGGAGCAATTCAGAAGCAATGCGTTGTCACCACCAACCCAACTGTTGCACATACCACATCCTACTTTCCCAACTCCTACCACACCATAACTGCTCGACTTTTTGCCACATCTACACCAGCTGTCGCCATGTTTATGGTGGCCGATCCACGCACCGCGCTTCGTTGCTTTTTGCTAACGCACGGCACAATTGCAAGGACACTGGAACTAAGGACTTGGCTTACCAAATATGCATTGCCCGCATTAAGAAAGGTATAAATATCTAGGCCTGTTCTTGATCAGAACATGTACGTGAGTTTTTTTTTTTATTTGGCTATGTGGAGCGCTCATGTTGGCGCTAAATTGGTTGGGCTATGAAAATGCAAGATTTTGTTGAAGGTCATATATTTGATAGTTACATTATTAATTTGACAGTCTTATTTGACGCAACTAAATAAATTGAAGAAAACAAAAACATACATATAGGTATAGCTTATTAATTGTATCATAGACCCTATCCATACCACGCTCAGAGTTCAGAAACTGGTGGGAAATAGGGTCTCGGAAATCGGTTGATTCACTGCCCATGCTGTAATGACCCCTGAAACCGAACTTCACAGCCTGACATTCCGCAACCGCCAAAAATCAGAGACTACCAAAATTTTATCGGTGTCCCCACAATTAAATGTAAATCAATCCAAAACAAAAGCACATGAAAATAAGTAACAAAAAAAAAACACGAAAATAATAAAAAGAATATCTACCGCGCCGATTATTGTACCGAGTTAAATTTACGGACGCAGCGACGGGTTTTAATCGCATTCGAATTCGCTAAACGATCCCCATTTTTGTAATTGAATTTTGTTTTTTAGTATACCTCTGTTTGGTTTATGTTGTGTTAAATATTATTGTATTGTATTATTCAATGAAATATAACCAGAAAAAGTCCGTGACCCGTTTATAAATTCGGATAGGTACACTCTCTATTACATGGGACAATGGAATGTATTATATTCTGTATATTGGTGTTCTCTTCAATACTTAATTTTGGTTGTCTATTATCAGAGTTCTACATATAACTTTTCTTAGATATACTAAAGCCTCTCTATCTAGTAACTATGCGATGCGATAATTTTGTACTTGGAAAAGGACAAGGAGCTTTCATCTCAGATATTCCCAGTTATATTGCTCAGTTCTCTCAACTTTTATTCTTACGAAATAGTGAAAAACGTCTCCATTCGACCCAGACACCATCACAAACGTCTCACGACTCTCCAGACAGCTGTAACATTATATAATCGTGATTACAATAAACAAGTCCACTTTTATTACTGTTATTACGTTTCACATAGTATGGATGCACCCTTATGTGTTGGATGACATTGTAGGTCTTGGGGATCATTTTAATTTTCGATTTTTATAAGTAGACGTTTTTGTATTAACTATAGATATTGCAAAATTAGACCCTGAGATTTATCGTTCAGAAATTATAATGTAATCTATGTTTTCTGTCTTATATCTATTGCTTAAAGATTAATATAATGTTACGAATGTACATAAATGACGTTTCGTCAATTGTAATCACGGTTTTCCATAGAAAATTCCTTATAAAGGTTTTTGTTTTACATAATTGGTGCTAACCTGCTCGTGAAAACTGTACTGATAAAGTAATAAAAACTAAAACCCAACTACGACAAAAAAGTCAATCAACTAAAAAGGTATAGATAAACAAGACACCACATACGGACAAATTAAAAATCCGGAGTCACACGTGTAAGGGCAAAAATCGAATAGATTACGTGTGACTCCGGATTTTTAATTTAAGGGCGCCACTTTCATCTTATTATGACGTCACATAGCCTATAACTAACGGACAATCAAGACGCTTCCAACGATACCTCATTTGTTAAATTGTGATGAGTCGTTTAGAAGATATAAGGGAACAGATGAACATACATACATACATACCGGTCAAAATCATAACCCTCCTTTTTTCTTCACCATAGTCGTGTAAAAAGAAACAAAAGCCAACTCTACAGTGCACTGCACCTTAGCATGCTTCCTGAAAACTGACTTTCCCTCCTATTAACAATATAAACAGCGCATTCCCAGCTCGAATGGGCGCGCCACATACCTCGCAGTCCTTAAGACAGTGTCATTAAACAATTACCGTTAGTTTCGGTAACTGCCGGGTGGGGCGCCACTGTTTGTGGATGACCCTTTATTTACGATATTACTTGGTATGTGAATGAACAGTATTATTTCACTGGCTAAGTTTATTCGGCTGTTAAATGTGAGGCCCTCGTGATATTCCTTAGGGAGGAAGTTTCATGGCGTATTATTCACGCTTATTTCTGACGCCTCGTTAGTCGGTGGTGCATGTGGCCCTTCAGGAACTTGGGGCCTTTTCTTGGGAAAGTTTTATAGCAGTGTTTTTATGATTATGTCCTGGTTGAAGTCATTGATAGAGATAGAATTATGGTGAAATACGTTCAATTGTGGACTCATTTATAACAGGTATCTATCTACAACTTTATATGCAGTCAGTATCTATGTACCCGCATCATCTATTTAACATCAAATTGCAGAAAACACATATAACTACTCCATTCTTTTCGTGTGGTTTGTGACTATATAAACTGGTGTCAGAGTATTAAAGCCACCCAAGGCCGAATGCCGTAAAGAAATATCTCTCATGCCGGCTTCCCCACGATATTTTTCTTCGTTTTTAAAACAAATGATAATAACTCAATACGCACACGAATCCGAAAAGTCAGAGGTGCGTGCTTTGGGTTCGAATTCGAGACCTACACTATGACTTGGAAGTCCGACGGTCACACCACTAGGTTAAGGCGGTACTCTGAGCAAAACACCACTCTAGCCGCTTTTTTGGTAGTTTTTAGGGGCTATCTACTTGTTATTTAAAATGAAATATGAAATAATAAAAATACATTAAATTTCTACATAATCTTTCTTTTTTTTTTAATTTTGTTACTGACACTAATGGATAGACAATTTAATAATGAACATTTTGTAACATTTTTTTTTTTCAAAAGACCAATATTTGATTTTTTTTCCTAAAATTTGGGCGTATTCAGTACTGTAACTCACCGGGATTCAGTCTACAAAGAGGGAACGAATTTATTTTGCTCAGGGTAACGCCTTAACACATAGCTGCCCATTGACAGACACCATTAATTAAATACCTAGTTAGTAGTTTTCTAAGCAGGTTTGAATAAAAAGTCCTATGTTTGATAATTGATTAACACACATCCCAAACATAATTCAGTTCACTAAAACACTACCCAACACATCTTTTAACCTTCGCACCAACCTCGTAAACAAAATAAAAGTAACATACATAGACGTTATCGTCAGCATGGTGTCACGCGTTCGTCCATTGTCTACCAGTCTATTGTGCGGGCCAGGCGAGACGTGGTGTCTGCACTTGTATGCAGGTAGGAATGCAGCCAGAGCGTAAGCGCCCTTTATGAGTACGGAACGTGATTTGTAAAAATATAATCTTGGAATTAAGGTGGGATAATTTGTTGGGTAGTTTTTGAGGGATGGAAAATTCGATAAAATACAAGCTGTGTGCCCGATGAAATTTCCCATCGGCGAAAATGACGAACTTCTATACAACTTTCTTCCTCTATTTAACCCGCTATCGGATGAATTTTCCAAAACCATTCCTTAGTACTCGCCTGCGTTATACAAAGACCGCAAACTCTTGCGCAAAATTTCATGCTTCTAAATCCGGTGGTTTAGGCTTTGCAGTGTTTCTCAGAGAGTGAATGAATTCAAGATTTTTACGTCAGAATACTAATTGGAGAGATGTAACTATTCTTTTTGGCAATACCGTAGATTTCTGGAGTTACGGATTTTATCAGAAAGTGCAGGTTCTGTGTAGATAAGTTCAGCAATAATTAATTGGTTATTGAAGAATGGTAATATCATTATGAGTACATGAGCGATAAGAATAATGAGCTAACGAAGGCTCACAAAAATATAAAAAGTTAAGGAAGGATTTTTATAATGATGCAGGAAAATTGTAGGCACAGTAGGTATGGATACTGAGAGTCACAGCGAATCCCATTGTTCTGTTCAGGGAAAAAATGTGGAAAGTGGATATTGCATGCATTCATAATATCGAGTAAAACTCAGCACAAAAATTCCGAGTCTTTACAATTCTAGGAAATAAAATATTACTACTACTTGGAATGATTATACCTACAGCTATGAACAGTCGGGTAAAATCGAAGCGGTGTATCGTATAAAATTATGTAGTAATATTGAAATAAGAGTATTTCTTTTACAAAAGGATGCCACTCTTTATCACAATTCAGTTACATATTTATATATGAAAATGAAAAGAATTCCATTTCGTATCACAGAAATAATAAGTTTACAAGGATTCATTTTATTAATGTGAGGAATGCTCTTTAATTTGCTATATTTTAATTTAATCAGCGGCTTCCTTATATTCTGGAAGCCGACCTCAACGTAGCTGGGAAAAGGCTATTTAAATTATTATGATTGAGTTCATTTTTTAACCGACTTCAAAAAAAGGAGGAGGTTATCAATCCGTCAGTATTTTTTTTTTTTTACTATATTTGTTACCTCTGAACTTTCGACTGGGTGAACCAATTTTGATGATTCTTTTTTAATTTGAAAGCTGGTGCTTCCCGTGTGGTCCCAATTTTATTAACTTTGCTTGCTTAGTTTTTGAATTAGCTTCAATATTACATATTTTTTCCCACTTAGTTTATCTAGACGACATCTTAATTTACTCCTTCACTGTTATTTACATAGCAGGTAGTGGTATTCGAATTTGAGTGGGGTAGGTACTCGTACCATAACTAAAAACTGAAAAATAAAAACTTAAAAAAAAAAACAACCGCCTTCCAAAAAAAATACATAAAAAGTGAAAAATAACTTTTATTTCAGAAGTCAGTGTGTTTGCTTTTCAATTTTCGTTTTTTGCCACCGACTTCCGAAATAAAAGTTATTTTGTACTATTAAAAAGTTTTTATTAAGTACCGGTAAAATGCTACAACATTGCCGTCAATTTACAACATTGCCTAAATTTAGTTGGTGAGTAATTATCTTTCATTTACTAGTGTCTTATGTTGTATAATAAAGAAAACATGGTATTTTTTGTTTTTTAACTCGTTTTTCGGCTTTAAATCTTATTTTAAAGAGTCAAATTATGGAAGGCAAAGTTGTAGCAGGTACCTTAGGAGGCGACCCTACAGGCCTATTCACTGTTGTATGAGAGTTTTATAAAAACGTGTTCAACTTTGCCTACCCTCGTTAAAAAATATATAATATTGTTATTAAAGACTAGATAAAGTCTAACATAGAAAAGAAATTATAAGCAAAATAGGCGCCTAATCGTCCCCTTTGCACCCATAATAGTCAATGATATTTTTAGCTAGGCAATGTTGCAGTTTGCAACTTAACTTTGCCTACGTTTTTAATGCACTTTTTGGTGATCAATAAGAGTTTTTTTTACCTAATAAGAACTTTATCCCTATAGCTTAAAGTATAATGTTGAATTGTAATTGAAAACACATATGACTTTCTCTAAAATGAAGGATTTATTTAAAAAAAACGTCAAAATGTAGGCAATGTTGTAGCATTTTACGGTACCTAATCTGTTTTTAATCATTAAGATAATGTAAACAGTTAATGTTAAAAATAATCAGCCTATGATGTTCCCACTGCTGTGACAAAGACCTCCTGTCTGTGAGAGGGAGTGGACCATAATGCACCATACCGGCCCATTGCGGGTTGGTAGATGTCACATGTCTTCGAATTTTTAGTTCTATGACATACCGGGTTCCTCACGATGTTTTCCTTCACCGTTTTGAGAGCAGTGGTGATGAAATAATTTATACTAAGTAAAGCGCTTTGCGGGGTTCAAACCTACGACCCGACTCTTAAGTCACAGTGGTTACCACTGGGCCAACACAGCTCTCCCTGCTGCTTATTAATGAAATATCAAAATTCATCCAGTTTTTTTTTGCACTAACTATTTTGCACGTCACATCACTCAATTAATTCTGAGTCAAACTGCTCTGATTTGGAAAAGTATTTTTAGAGGACCTTTAAGAAATAATGGTACCTTAGATAAATAGACCGATGCACTTTTGTATTACTTCTTTTATCAAACTGACCAATCACGGTAGATCTCACAGTTACCAATCACATTGATGAATGATACGAGATAATCACTGATGGCTACACGGATGATATATAAGCAAGATAACGATCTGGCCGGCAATTTTCTACGTACCATTTGTATGTGTCCGAATTAGACGCATCACACCGTCGTGGAGATCAATAGAGATGTTTGTGCCTATGAAGAAGGCGGTTGAAGATTTGCATAAATATGTTAGCTATTTAGCCGAATATTTTTGATTATTTTGTAATTTATATTATTCTAGAAATTAACTATGGCGGTGTGTCATGTTATTCAGATCTTTGAATTAAAGTATCCAAGACGTTTCCGGGAATGGCCAAAACTATTCTGCTTTGGAAAATCATGCAAGGTATCAGAAAAGATTTTGCAAATCAGAAAGATAATTATCAATTTACTTGGATAACAAAAAATAGGCATTATAAAAAACTGATTTCTGTAGTAACTTTATCAAAATAGCTGAACATCACTGATGACCACGAAACCTGCCACTATCACAGTCTATGTCATGATAATTATCTTAACTATGAATGTTTTACTATCTAAAACGTGGAGCTCATCTCCAAAGGGCGCGGGTCGCACAGCTTCACGTTATCAAGTCTCTCGATAAGCAGGCGACAAGAACAACACATTTTATTAAAGTGAATTGTCACTTTCAAGATAAGATTATATTCACATTATATTTAACCCGTTGTATGCCGCGTGTGGGATCTTTTTACCGAGTTAAAGTAGTTCTGTATAATAAAATGATCAGTTGAAATGGTGGAGAGAATGCAACTAGTTAAATTTTAATTATCATAATGAATGATTATTTTTGAGTTTGAAAAGTACCACTGACAGCAATCAAATTAGATGTTGACACTTCACAGCTATCTATTTAATAATAGAAGCTTTTCTTATAACTGACAGTAACGCTTTTGAAGCAAATCTAAAGAAAAAGTTACTAGTGCCGTTTCTAGAAATCTGTTTGCAAAAATAGGTTATTATTTCAGATATCTGTCACCAACCCAAGCTGTACAAATGTACATGTGTAGAATAAACATAAGTTCTATTCACAGGTACTTATGTAACATGACAGTGATGTCACTGTAACAGGCGTGAGTCTGTACGTATTCCCCAGAAGGGGAGAGAGAGAGAGATAGAGGAGTAATTCATTCTTAATTAAGACTTCTCAGTCTAACATTACGTAAAATCACGTTTTGCTAGAAATGTTTAAGTTCAATGTAAAAGGGGGCAACCCTATTACTATTAACGGGTATAAAGACTTTGGGCTGATACTGAAAAAAAACCAGAACGTGAAAATCTTTTCTGTAACATTTGCCCGCACCTAGGGATCGTACCCAGTATATAAACCTATGATATGTCGCCAATGGATTGCTTAATCAGCTGTTTTACATAACCGCTAGCTGTTTTACAAAACAGCCCCGTTATGTAAAACGACGCCCACATGAATTACCATTGCGTTACGTTTAACAAAACTGCTACCCACTTTGAGACATAATGCAGAATGGCTTATCTGCAGTCACAATAAGCGTTCGATTTGGCTTCTAATCCGACTCGATCACAATAACTAAGCTAGGGCACTCTGACTTGGACTTCGTTTAGGTTAAGTTAGAACTATGACCAACCAATATACTTCCAAGTTGGTCGCAGTTACTTGGCTATTTAGTATTTTTATGACTGACTGTTCTTAAAATCACAATTATCGTTACTGTATAATATAGTTACTGTTGAGTTAGGGTCATTTTCACTCATATTACTCGTTTTATTTATTTCTGTTTTGACGGCCATCATTGTTGTTATGACACACAGAGTCACGAGCGACAAAATTTAGAATTAAATTCTGACGTTTCATTTCACGCTGTTTTACATAACCTCTAATCGATGACTCACTGCATTGATAAATGCAAAACGTTTATGCAATTATACATTCGTTTTTTAAGAGTATATATCTCTATTAGTCTATATATCTATCAATTCTGCATGTTAACATGTTCCGTTACTATGAAAAGTCACCAAACTTTGTTCAGCAATTTTACATAACAGAGCTGTTTTATTAAACAGCTAGCGGTTATCTAAAATAGTGGATTCGACAATCCATCTGCGACATATACCTACATACTATATAAAACAAAGTCGCTGATCGTGTCTGTCTGTGTGACCGCTTATTCTTCTAAACTGCACAATAGATTTTGGTATGGTTTCCCCATCATTTAGAGAAAATTCTCTAAATTATAAACCATCCAGAATATTTATTCGGGATGGTTTATATCTGTGGCTATTAAATTAATATTTATCTTAGACATAGCAGAGAAATTACGATGTTTTTATATGTCGCTACATCAATTGGTACATTGCGCACGTGTGAAGCAGGGTCGGGTCGCAAGTTTTAATACAATACGGAATGCCTGTATCCTACCCATGTTCAAGTGTCTATTAATGATATTCCTTTATTTCATTTCTATACCTACCTACGTATAAATGAATTATTTATATTATTATTATCAGTGAAGCACGATGGCATAACATCTTACAAGCTTCATCCTTATCTCGATTGGAAACATAATTATTTAAAATAGGAATTAATAGCAAATGGTCGTGTACTTTCGATTCTTTAACCGATTTTTCTTTGAACGATGGTTTCTAATATCTTTTTGCAAATTAGGTTCGTTATACCTACACATAACGCACATTTTCCAGTTTGTATTCGATTTTTCCGTATAGTTACTAAAATATAGAGCATGTGTAGAAAGATGATGGAGTGTCACATTTGCCTTCAGTTAGTTTTCTTCTTAGGAAGCTACGAGTAAGCTTTCGTTTAAAACTTAGTTCAGTTGCTGCGCGTTGTGTAAACAACCCAAGCTTATAATTACACCAAAGCTTGCATACTCACAGATGACAGAATAAAAACAAACCTCTAATGATTCAACATGGCGTATAATTTAATCCACACGACACTTAACGCCTCGACTCATTACATGCAACATTCAACTTTCTTTGACTCCTTATTACAAAACGAATATATTTCTAAACAACCACACAACTTAAGGCCTTAAAAACAAGGTTTAGAATTCAAAATTGTGGAGAAAAAATGCGAGAGATACGTTGTTTCGATTTTGATATAAACAGTAGCGTCATCTGTCGAGATCAATAAACGTTTCAATTTCAATGTTCATTTTATAAATTTAGATGACGATGGAGTTATGTGAAGTGCGCGCGCGACGCTCACTCAAAAACTTGTTTGGAGTCTGTAAGCTGAAGAAAAATTACATTTGTTTTTATTGTTTCTTTTTTTGGATTTCGTTAGCATTTTTTATTTAAATGGCCCATGCAAATACAAACCAAAGATGTTTTTTTTTGTAGCAATTAGATTATCAAACCCTCTGGGGAAAACAGGAGTAATTTTAAGTTATTTTATGTAAAATACTCACAGGTATTACAAATAAACTGAAAGCTCACAGTGAGCCGCAAACTCTTCGCCTACCGAAGCACATCCTAACAGGGCTCTATAACAAAATTATCACTTTAGTTTCAGGACTCGGTAACGTGTAGCACGCCAAGTAAGAATCGTGATAAAGCCTTTAATGTTGCTAACCTCATTTTCTTGGCCGTCAAGTGCCATTAAAAGTTTAAGCTTCAGCCTAGGATAGTCTGGAGACCTTACTCGCCTTTATGACTGGATTTAGTGTGCTAATAAATAAGTGTGGCCATATTACAGATAGTGTTTGCGAAACAAACTTTCTATATTGTTTGGTAGTTGCTCAGACCAAATAAAAAACCAAGACAGCGCTGTCAACAGTGACGTGAGGTCGGTTTCGTAAACATGTGTGCACTTAGTGAGGTGTATTTTGATTGTAAATAGTCCTAAATGTGCATGTGCGTGTGAGCGTGTATGCACAGAGCGGAGGTGTAGTGTTGGCATGCTTCACTGTACCTATTGTTTGCAGAACCATACCTTGGTTTTTTATTTTATATTTTAGTATTGAAGATTATAAGGATGGACAGGTTATGGGTTGAAGGTTTTAAACTGGTGACATGTCTAGTCTATGCGTGTGTACACTGACATAGACAGTTGTCAGTTTGCTTAGAAAATGTTCTAGTACAAACGTAGTGCAAACTGTATTCGCTGTGAATATAGCTTTCGTCATCTACTTAATGATTTCATTTCCTCCAAATAAACCATTATTATGTTCTATACGTAGTTAACATTGTCTGTAAGCTTCGTATTTTTGAGCTGATTATATGGATGATGGCAAAGATATTTGTTAGTGTCTTTGTAGTAAAAAAATAACTAACATGCTGTTAGTCTGGTAAGCACAAGCCAAACCTATATTAGCTTTCAAGTAATAATGTACAGTCTCCAAAGCACGTCACTCGTATCACACGTATCACTCTACGTAACTACAAAAACGAATCATTAATTCTTCAAGGACATTCTAATTAACTACAATGGTTTTTGGTACGCGGGTGTACCGCGCGCGGTCAAATGGTTTTTGGTACGCGGGTGTAACGCGCGCGGTCATACAGGTTAAGAACGAAAGTGCACTAAAACATATGTAAAGGCAACTCATGACGGAGAAAGCACAGAATACATATTACGTTAATATGATATCAGACCATTATTGCTTTTTCTTTCTTTGTTTGTTTTTTATATTGTGTGTATTTGTGACATGTGCCACGTAAACATAATTATTTTCTTTCGTTTTCGATCTTTTTTAATTTAATTATTGCAATGAATACACTATTCAATAAGACCTATAGGTAGGTAGGTACAGATTCATTCTAAAGTCAAAATGAACACTTTAATGCAATCCAAAAAAGTCCCTCAAAAGGCAACTCAGCAAGTTGTCCAACGCATGACTGCAGCATTATTTCTTCCAAAATCCTCAGTCGGCCAAACAAATAACCAAATCGGCTCCAAGTGCGATAGTTCAATGCGGAACGTTTTATCACGCGGTGGGTAGTACGAAACAAATTGAGATCTCCTGATATGTGTGCGTTACATAAATCTTCGCTGTTCGCGGGAATCCTTCGAATTATCTTGTTTTTGTTTTATTTACGGTATTGCGTAAATATGTGTTCTTTTGGTAGTCTTACTAATTTTTTTAAAGGATGACTTACTTTTTATAACAGTTTTCATTGGCTTGAACATTAAAATAAAAAGAATTAATAAAAATCTGGGGGCACGGCAGGGCCAAGACAAGCCAAAAACAAAAAGCACGGCACTACCTATCTTTTGTCGAAGCCTTTCGTCGTGTTTTCAAACCCTCATAACGTCTTCCTGGATAATGCTAGAAAGCTCAAATTCTCAGTATAAGATGTAGTTAGCAAACTTATAAAACACACTAAGTTTCATTTATCCAATTTTTCTACTTTGGATTTTATTAATACGTCAATTTCGTCACTGATTCACTCACTCACTCACTCATCAAAACCTCTACCACTTCACTTCTAGCCACTTTCTAGGGGCTTGGGCCTAATCAGATAACTTTTTAATAGTTATAGCGTTATGTGTGTTTTGGCACCCTACTTTACATGAAAAGTTTTTAGTGGGTCATTTTTACCCGGTTCCATAACTAAAAAGAAAGAAAGGATTTTTTGTGAAAATTAACGCAGCACCTCGAAATGTTTACAAAAACAGACTATGAACCATTGTTAAATTATCAAAATAGTCTTGTACAGTTACGAGCACTTAAGTAAACATTAAAAACATTAGTGCATACTAGCGCCACGCAAAAACGGCGTAGTGCTGAAACAAAAGTTTGTTTTACGCCACTCGCCGATAGATGTCACTACGTATCGGTTGCTACGATTGCTCTTGGCCGGGAAAACAGATGAAAGAAAATGTTTATGTTAACAGAGCTGCATTAATTCATAAAATATTTTATTTAATCTATTCCTTATCTTGGAAGGATATCCATTCTTAAATTGATCCATAACACATAGTATTACTGTTAGTTTAATCAGTTATCAGCTTATCAGATTAGAAGCTGCAACCATAAAAGGCCGAAAACACAGGTATTATCAAGAAACGCTACTCAAACTGCTAGTTAAGGTGACACTCTAAACTGAAGTTAAAAGGAGTCGTTAGTAGATACTCTAACTGCACTTGAACAGCTTAAAACTTTAAGATAAGAGTAATTAACTAAAGATTTGGTAACTCTTTAAAACCTCAAGTTTTTCAAGACTTATCTGATGGTTTTTCACAAGTTTTAACTGAAGTTTAAATCAACTAATGAATATCCAATTTTAATTACAGTCAATTGATGTAAAACGCGTTTTCCTAAGAGCAGTGGTGGCCCAGTGGTAACGGCCGCGACTTTCGAGTTGTAGGTCGGTCGTAGGTTCGAACCCTGACAGGCGCTTCACTTTGTGTAAATTATTTCATCACCACTGTTCCCAAAACGATGAAGGAAAACATCGTGAAGAAACCGGCATGTCCTAGAGCCAAAAATTCGAAGATATGTGACATCTACCAACCCGCTCTGGGCCCACGTGGTGGATTACGGCCCACTCCCTCTCACAGAGAGGAGGCCTGTGTCCCAGCAGTGGGAACATTATAGGCTGATTATACCTTTTTTAAATTAAAGGCCTTATCCTTTAATGCATTAAGATTGATTGACTGTTAAATCATCTAGGCACTGACTTATTAGTATTACTTGTAATAATGTTAGGAATATTGTAATATCGTATACTTTTACAATGCAATACAATTTAATTTTTAACAGCTGCATCGGGTCGATCCATCAGGATAAGCTACGCTTGCCGGGGCTGGTCGGTGGATGGGTGACCATCTTTACATACCGAGACTCCTCCGTGCCTCGGAAAGCACGTTAAGCCGTTGGTCTCGGCTGTCATTCGTGGATCTTTGACAGTCGTTACGGGTCGTCAGAAGCCCGAAAGTCTGACAACCAGTCTTACCAAGGAGTATCGTGTTACCCTGTTACTGGGTTGTGGAGGTCAGATAGGCAGTCGCTCCATGTAAAATACTGGTATTCAGCTGCATCCGGTTAGACTGGAAGCCGACCCCAACATAGTTGGGAAAAAGCTAGGCAGATTGCTTGTATACTTTTACAATGTTTGTAAATATGTGACCACAATGTACCTATCACATAACTAATTTTTGTTCCATTTATAATTATTTTTACCTTTTGTGGTACAGTAATCTTATTTTAGGTGCATCTTCTTTACATATAATTATATAATTCATGTAACATACAAAATATTGTAAAACATTTTTAAAAGAGTAACGGTGTAGTTTCTTGCCCATTCTTCACCATACGAAAACTACCCTTTGGAAGGGGCAACTAGAATCAATTCTATTTCTTTGTTTGTCATTGACGTTCAAAAGTGCCTATTTAAAATAAATTATTTGGCTTTGACTTTGACTTAGGGAATATAAGTTGAAAATGGTAGGTTTTGTCACACTTTTCCCAGTCTACTGCGATTGCGGGCCAATCCTTTAAGGAGTCCAGCTTATTCCGCCATCTCTTTCTGAGTCTGTTGCGTAGACCTAAGGATTACGAATTTTCTACATCCCACATTAATCATCGCCCATGGTCAGTAATTAATCATTGTCCAATAAGCCAAATACATCTCTCACAGTCTTACCTGAAATGCTTAACAATTTATTTTAAAATAAGGGTTAGTTCCCAGGCTATGGTCAGTTCGGAAGATTATTATTGTAGGCCCAATTAATCAAAATCTTAAATGGCAATTATATGTTATTTCAACGTCGAAATATTTGTTAGCGTAGCGAAATAGGGCACTCATCGCTTACGTTGCACTTAGGGCTGGCCACAAGTCATCAGCGGAGCCGTTTTTCGTTGGGAAACGAGAAACTGTTACAATGATGTTATTGAGAAAAACCAGCCAAGTGTGTCGGACCACACACGCTTATGTATGCAGCGGCGCAAAGAATACACCTTCTTTCCAATTTTCATTGATATCTGACATCTGGACGGATAGACAGACGGCCTCACGGACAGACGGACAAATGACATCCGACATGACGAAATTATAAGGGTTCCGTTTTAGTAATTTGGCTACGGAACCCTAAAAAACAAGAGTGGTACAATCACGCTTGATTGTTCCACTTTGTGCCCTAAAACGCTAGGTTTTCCACTGCTAACATTTTCTGCATATAACTAGTGTGAATTTTAGGAATTAAAAACTACTCCATGATCAAGAGATCAGTAACTAATTAAGACCATTTTCACAACGCGTTTGTGATTAGTTGCGTTGTAGTGTAGGTACCTACTTACCGCCATAAAAATACTAGTGCTTTGACATTATGTTTTGTTAAGTCCAAAAAACCGTGCGAAACAGGAGCGGGTTGCTACTATTAGTGATATAATAATCGTCTTTCAGCGGAGTATTATAAGTTATAACACAATATGGATGCTTCACGACCTTCAAAATCACTTAGGAGCGACACCCACCGCTTGTCGCTCGTAACTTAATCCTGGACCCCAAAAACCTGATTCTGGCCGTGTGCCACGAAGGCAGGTTATTAACACTACGTGAACACTTGGCACATGCCGGGTGACAAATGAAGCCGACATTATGAACGAACCGCTCATATTTTCAACTAATATTGTGCACCCGCGATGGCGGTCGGACGAAAAATTTGATAATATTTTGCGGTATTTTGAGTCGGTTTTAATTAAAAAACTTGGAAAAGCAAAAATATTATTTGTAAAAAATAAAAAGATATGCTAGACCGACCGGTGTGCAAAAGAAGTTCACTTCGAAACTCAAGTGACCTTACACTATTTTGAAAGCGCCACACTTCGGCACCGTTCGTATTTTGAAATGGTATTACACTTCAAGTCAGATTTCTCTGACTTGAAGTGTTTAACTGGCCTGCTTTTGCAGGCCAGTTAAACTCTTTCCTCATGTGTCTTAAAACTTATAGAATTTATAGATTAGATCAATAAAATAAACATGACCTCAATGTTTCAATGGTTGCCAATTTTTCACCGACATCTCCTTAGTTTAGGGATCCCTTATGCATGGTTAGGGGCTGGTAGAAGGTGGCAGGTGGCTTAACAACAGTAAGGGTAACAGTGGTGAAACTGAAAACCTTCTGAAACAGAACCAACCATGCTTAGGGGATCCCTCTAGTCAAATAGGAATTATGCACGAATAACGCAACCGTACTACTTAGGATACTTATTCAGAATGAGGAGACACGTTGCCGGCTTATAGTTTCGTATGCTTTTCACATGCCCATAGCTTAATCAGCCTACAAACGTTCCCACTGCTGGGACCCAGGCCTCCTCTCTATGAGAAGGAGTGGGCCATGATCCACAACGTGGGCCCAGTTTTTATACGTTTATTTTATTGAGTTATGGGCCAGCTCTTTACCACGATCTCGGCTGATGGAAAGTGATGGAGTTCACTCTTGCTTGAAAGGCTGGCTGGCGGGTTATACGTGGTTATACACAGACGCTAGCAGAGGGTTCCCGTGCAGGTTGGCGGACGTCACATCACATGTATTTGAATTTTTGGTTACAAGACAAATAATACAATTAAATTGCCTGCCTAGGTTCCACCTACGATCTATGAGAAGGAAGTCAGAGCCATTATAACCGGGCTATCACTGCACTCAATTCCCATAGAAATTAAAATTTAGGAAAAAAGATTTTCTAGCTTTATTTTTCTTTGCAAACCACACATTATGCTAGCTTGACAAACAAAAATACTCAGGTAAACACTACCAAATTGCAATACCAATACACCTACATCAAAACAGTCATAATTTGGCGTCCGAACACATTACCCATCTTAACTGCCGCGCCGCCGGTCCCGGGATTAGAGCCGGGATCAACGAGTGCAATTCCCGGGACTCGCTCGCGCCAGCCATAGGATCCCGTTTATTGACCATTAGTAAGGTCCGCTATGGTGTTTTCTGCTTACGCTTTGCTATATGGTAGTGACATAATAATGGGACTATTTTCAAATTATGGTGACTTAGTGATAATCGCTGGTGGTGGATTAGCTTCACCGGTTATTAGGAGAGGAAGGCTGGCCATAGATATAGATGTTGTTTTGACAACATACAAACTTAGGCTGACACTGAACATTAAGAATATAATGGATTACAATAAATTATTTTAAATGAATATTAATTTATTATGGTTTTTATAATTGAAAATGAATAAAATTTAATTTAATAAAAAATATTAAAAAATAAAATAATGATGTACATATTGCCCGTCACTTTAATTTAAATAATAAGTTAAAATAAGTCGTAACAATATTGTTTATATACCAAATTATTACTTACGCGGTGACAAATGAAAAAATATTTTGATTTATGATTTTGAGTCAGAAATCTAGTAAAAGTTTGCATGTGTGGTGGCATCTATATCGTCATATGCGAACTACGCATCAAAGACCTGACGTCACATAAATCCTGCATCGCGCAATTAGAGTTTACCGCGCGATGGACATATATACAAGATTCCAACTTCAATCATTGGGCAGTTGCCCGCCAGACACAACACCCGTCTGGTCGGAGGATCCTCCTTTTTTTATAGAGGATGAGTGAACTTTACACTCTGTTCATCATACCTCTAAAGAATACCTCATACATCATACCTCTATACTTGTTTTTAAATGCAAAAATATGTATAGTAGACCACAAAATATAACATAAAATTACGCCTGTATTTTCAGAGAGGCGAGGCTTTCTCCAGTTAAGTAAATAAAAAATACTTAAACTTTCAACAAATTAATCTTGTAATAATTCAAACAACTACGGAAAATTACAAGAAATATTAAACCAGCCTAGAATTATAACTTTACATTAATCAGACCTCGAATGAAAGCTCTCATAGCAGTTATGAAACTTCAGAAACTATGTTTCATAGTTGGGCACTATTAAAATGGATATAAACCCACTGTTTTCTACACCGGCTTTGCTCGAAGGCCGGACAAGTAATCAAAGAGGCGTAAAATTTGTTAGATATCCGACCAAAACTAACTTTATGGAGTTAGACGATGATTTAGAGAAACTAGATGTGATACGTAAGAAATATTTTGGACAAACAAACAACTAACGGTTGATCAAATGGTCAATCAATTCCCGTATTATTTTGAACGTTTTTAAATACGGGAATACGTTACGTACGCACGGCTACACATCAAGCTATACATTTCCAGTATAAGCTGAACTCGCATTGTACGGAAATCCTATACAATGTGAGATCAGCATAAACTGGAAATGTATAACATGATGTGTAGCCGTGTGCACGTATATGTTTTGAAATAAAAAGTAGAACGATCGTTATTTCTTATAATATTTTTTTTCATCTTTTCTTATAAGAAGTTTTAATACAGTGTGACTATAATTTCATCACCATAAAAAGTCATTTCAGATTTAATACAAATGCAAGCTAATAAATATTTAAGTCCTTATGTTGCACTTAGGCCTTCGGGCACGAAACCAGCGGCTAAGGGCGGTGGTCGAGCGCGGACGATTCGATTTTTAAACCATTTTTCTATTTTGTTAAAGACCTGGTACTTGTTGACAGGCCTACACGGTCCACACACCTTTTAACACTGTAATTTGGAAATATTGTAAAAGCCACGTTTCATAAGTGTCCATGTAGGTTTATGTGAAATAAAAATGTTGGTTTTGGCGACAGCAATGGAATAAAAGTTACAAATGGTTCCTCCCCCAGGGCGGCCACTGGTACCTCTCGCGTCCGGCCCTGGTTCAGGCCATGGTACGGAGCGAGAGGGCATGGGAAGCCGTCACCTCCTTCTGCGAAGCAGTAATGCTCGCGAAGGAGGAGGCGGAACGCGTGAGGGAAAGGCAAAGTTTGCGCCCTCACGCCCCTAACCGCCGCCGTTGGAGACGCCCTGGGCGTCGGGAATCCCAGGCGGATTTCCGGCCACCATAGGCGCGGGCTTGCGGACGGCGAGCAACGGGCAGCTCGCCGTCCGATAAGGACCAGGCCCGGGTCGATGGCGCGTCGTGTTCCACGCGCGCCTCAAAGAGATGTCAGCAAAAATGACGGGGTCCAATAGGACCGATGCCTGCCAGGGTTGCGGGAAAGTCCGAAAGGGATACCGGGACCTTGGCAACAGGCAAATGAAGGAACACGGGTGGGTTTTAGTCAGTAAAAGTCTGACACGCCCTTCCGCTCCGCCCAGAGCGGGAGAAGTCATTGGATGATTTCCCACCCTCAAAAAAAAAAAAAAAAAAGGGCGGCCACTGGTCCTCGCCACTGGTTTCGTGCTCGCAACCTGACAGATTTGGTTTCAACTAACTACTCTTTGCAAAATCGCACTACATTTGTTCTGACTTGAAACTGATATTTTAAACAGAAGTTGCATCCACATCAGACCACGCCTACAACCGCATCCAGTCACATCCAATTATAATCCCATACATACAAGTAAAGCAAGATTATTGCAGAACTTGGTTTCTTCCCACTCTATTTGCGGCAATGTTTATGGGCCATTACGTCGGAAAACCAGTCGTTATAGTAATGAAAACAGAGTGGCCGGTCGTCTCATTATCATTGGATAATCTGAGACCAAGGGGATGGAACTTTCATACTTAGTAGTTTAAGATATTAAAGTGTACTGTGCTGTGGATTAGATGCGTGATTAGTTCCTTTTGTTTTGGTGGGTCGGTGTTTTCGGGCTTATGTGACGTGTGTTTCAGAGTGAATGTAATTAAAGGGCTTCTATTTTCTCAGCATATTCATAATTATTGTTTCTGATTTCGTGTAACTTACCGAGTTTTAATGTCTTGGAGCTTTTCGGTTCCTCTTCTGCTTTTCGTGTGGTTACTGACTGACTTGGTGTCAGAGTTTTAAATTCGACCAAGGCTGACTTGGCTTCACATGTCGTCGAAAAATATCTCTCTGGTTTTGGGTTTTGTTGTCACTGTAGGTTTTGGCTTACTGAAATTCCCGTTGTTTTGTAAAAGTTTGACGGGTTAAGTTCCGAAAACAACTTTTATACATCATCGAATTACATCTAAAACAAATTAGTTGTCTTTTGATGAACAAAAGCTCTACGTCACCATTGCAAAGAAACAATATAAAGTCGTCCGTCATAAGTAAAGCCATCAAGTAATTTTGCGAAATGTCCATTAAACAGGTAGTGGTCCCATTATACTAGCAGCTTTTTACTCCAGCCCCGGTTACCTTAGCAAACTTCCTGTCTGCAAAAACAAATCCATCTCTTTCAAACCTTTCTCCTTTTCAAACACTTAAAAAGCTCAACGACCAACGCAAACTTTCCCGTTTTAAGAAATTATACGTAGTCCAATTACATTAAACTAAAATAAATGGTGAAATAAAACAGTGGAATCCTTATTAAGACCCCCACTTAGGCAACATCTTATCTGCGGTAATCCTAGAAGCGACTAAAACGCTAGGTCTAAAACGCAGTGATATATAGCAAGTGGTCTGGGCTTAAACTCAGATTAACTTAGATTCAGTCGGTAGAGTTAATTTGTTTTTAGCTGTATCATAGTTTTGCTGTGAAATATTTGATTTAGATAAGTAGTTTTTAACTATTGAAATAGAATGAGGAGAAACGGGAGGTTTAAAAAAATTTTTTCAGTTTTTTTTTTTTTTACGTTTTGCCTATCCTGAATGGGCAGTTTATCTGTTCTTTTGTTATGTCAAGTTGACCTAATAATACAATGTTTATGTTAAATTAGTTATGTGTTAGTGGTTTTGACAGACCATAAATACTTGATTTCACGAAGAAATGCAGCAAATTAACAAATAAATTAATGTTGTGCACTTAAATTCCGACATTGATCCGCAGTTGAATTTCGATTGGCACTAATAAAAATTTCAAGAGTTTTGGTTCGGGAATGCTTTAACTGCAGGATTTTATGCCCGTAATAAAACAGGATGAGAGCAGACTAGTAGAAAATGTAACGGGGAAAATGGGGAAATTCGCGGTAGGTATCGCTGGCCTGCAGCGATGCGGGGCGACAGCGTTTCCGCTCCGCTTGCAGTGTGGCGTATGCTTCATCATCTGCCTAGCCTTTTCCCAACTATGTTGTGGTCGGCTTCCAGTCTAACCGGATGCAGCTGAATACCAGTATTTTACATGGAGCGACTGCCTATCTGACCTCCACAACCCAGTAACTGGGTAATACGATACCCCTTGGTAAGACTGGTTGTCAGACTTTCGGGCTTCTGACGACCCGTAACGACTGTCAAAGATCCAAAAATGACAGCCGGGACGTTGGTCCCGGCTGTCATTTTTAAAGCACGTTAAGCCGTTGGGCTTAACTTGCTTTCCGAGGCACGGAGGAGTTTCGATATGTAAAGATGGTCACCCATCCACGAACAAACCCCGGCAAGCGTAGCTTAACCTCATGGATCGACCCGTGTGGCTGTTATTACGTAGCCACAAGCTCCTTCGTGTGGCGTATGCTTGAAACAGGTTAATTAAGATAAACAGTTAACCACACGCTCAATAATCGCAATTATCGACTGAACCGTAGCATGGCACTGATTGATGATGACCCATTAGTAGGTGCCTATTTACAAATCTGTCTACTGTACTTATACAAACATGGCCGTTAATGTATAGTTATGCTGATTACTGCAGCCTCCCAATCCGGCTTCATGAAATATTCTCATATAGAAAAAAAAAATACGTTAGGAACGTAATTTTGAACAAATTTTTTTGAGTATTAGAAAATCTTCTATGAAAAATATGGAAAAGTATGGAGATGTTTATTTTCAAAAAAAAAAATATTTTCTTCAAGAATGATCATCACAAGCATTTCTTAGTATAAACACTACAATACTCACTATATAAAATAACTTAGTCAGAACCCACAAACGAACCAATTTGTATGATTCAAGATCTCAACAATTCATTCCACAGTACTTATGCCAGAAAATCAGCTGACACAGAAAGTAATTGCATTAATAAAACGAAACTTCCTCACTGCAGAATCGCCTTCGCAGTAAAATCGACGGTAATTTAATTATTATCTTACTATCTCACCCGCTGGATAGTATTACTAATTTAATTGCTCCACTTGGCCGCCACAGTTTAAGTAACTTACTTAAACAAGACTTCTTTTATACGGACGGACTTTAGTGAGGTTTGCTAAGGTATTCCTTCTTTTGGTTTAGGAGGTACTGTAGTGGTATTCTGTAAAAATCCTATGGTGAAAACTTAGGTGAAGTGAGCTGTCACTCCACCTGACGCTAGGGATTGACAGCTCACTTCACCTAAGTTTTCACGGTGAGGTGTTTACAGAATAGCCGGCTGTTTTGCTTTATTGTGATTAGTTTTGAAAAGCATCTTTCCAACAATTCTTTTTAAAGCGCTTTTTTCTTTTCTCCTTTCTTCGTGAGTGACTCATGCCGTAGTTACACCAGGAGGCCAACCACCACCTCTTTAGCAGTATTATTTTAATACTACTTCACATAGTTAATTGATTCAGGCGTGACTTTTCGGAAATCCATTATGAAATACAATAGACGTAGATATCTTTAGTAACCTATTCCACTTAACTATTCTTCAAGAGTCATAAAAAACCCTGTAAGAAATCGAAACCGACGTGTTTCACCTCTCAACGAGGCATTCTCAGGATGACGATTGACCAATTGCAAACCAGAACACGACGTCCAGCGCTTGATGTGGCAACACGTCGTATTCTGGTTTGCAATTGGTCAATCGTGATAAAGAGATGAAGCTATACGTCCTACATAGCTCCATCACTTTCCCTCTGTGAAATAGTATTAAAATAATACTGCTAAAGAGGTGGTGGTTAGCCCGCAGTAGACATTAGTCGATCATCGAGAACAGCATCGGAAGGAACTGTCTAGAGAGAGAAGGGTAACTCACCATTAGCTCACTTCTAAAAATGAAAGACTTGTGCCTAACGTACTATAGGCCGACCTGAGGTAGCAGCGCGATGCGGGACCCGGGGTGTGGTGTCGTGATGCAAGAGCTCAATGATTCGTCAACTGGTGACAACTGTCACCCCTCTACACGCAGCCACTTCAGGAACGGACTCATGGGGGGTGCGCTAAGGTAGCCCGCGAAATTTTAATTTTCTTACGTTTTTTACAATTTGCAAGTCAGTGTCAGGTTGTATGTTGATTAATATGATTCGCGACCATAACATATATGTCTTTACAGAATTATAATGCAATACAACTCACTTCAGTTAGAATAAATGCCTAATGTCATGATTTCATGAAATAGTCATTCAATAAACTTATATGAATTTAGAGAGTTGTTTGTATTGCTGATTCTAATGATTATAATTCTGTAAATACATATTTTTTATGGTCGCGAATCATATTTTAATCGACATACAACCTGACATTGACCTCCAAATTGCAAAAAACGTAAGAAAATTTGAATTTCGCGGACTACCCTGAAGTTTTCGCCTACAGCGGTCGAGCTGTAATCAATATTGGAATAAGTAAGTTGAAAATTGCATCATATTTTTTTTTATTAATAGCATTTTCCTGATAATTTCCCTCTGTTTCCCTATTATCACACAAGTACTATTTCTCCTTACCAGTAGATATCAGTTTTGCTCACAGACACCGGTGTGTTCATTAGCATGCAGGTAGTTTCAGGTTCAACATGTAGTTACTACCGTCTGACCTGCACAGCCCTTGGGAAACGACTTTCCATGGGAGATATGCTATTTTTAGTGTGTGGAGAATGTTAGAGTTCATTAACCTTAGCGTCTCTTAGGAATGAAGGCCTGAACTTATTTGATTTAATTTCATAATATAAAACATAACATTATGTGTTAAATGTAGGAATTAATCTGACGTTTCGAATTATAAGCTGTGCTTTGAAGACGTTTTTATTATAATTCACCAGTTTTCTGAAAATACTTTTTATTTATTTAGATTTAAGTACCAATGTTCGTATAAACTACAGAAATTACAGGTAGCAACAGAAAATAAAGAACTAAAAATGTAACAAACAAGTATAGGGTAAATACTCAGACCAAATAAAAAAGAACTGAAAAGCGAAAAATAAATAACTTTAATTTCGGAAGTCGGTGTCTTCGCTTTTCAATTTTCGTTGTTTGCCACCGACTTCCGAAATTAAAGTTATTTATTTTTCGCTTTTCAGTTCTTTTTTCATCGGTTTGTAAAAAAATTCATTTTTTGTAAAAAAGTTTTTTATTTTTCGCTTTTGAGTTACCATCCACTCTAGGGTACTCCAGGGGGTTACTCCAGGTTATAGACCTGGAGTTGATGATGAGTGGTTGTGTCATCAGAACTATGTATGTGTGCGAAATTTCAACAGAATCGGTTCACAGTTGAAAATTCAGTTGGTGAAAAATCAATCAACCCACAACCCATTTTTCCTACCTTTACACGGGTGGATTATACTTTCCAATTTTAAATGGGACCAACGTCGAGGTATACCCTTCCCAATAAAAAAAGAAATTTTCAAATCGGACGACTCACTAAAAAGTTATGCGTCATACATTAAAGAAAAATATACGTGTCGACTTGAGAACCAAGACAGAGCGCTCTCAACAGTGACGTGAAGCCGGTTTGGTAAACATGTGTGCACTTAGTTTGCTGTAGTTTGATTGTAGTGTCATTGTAAATAGTTGTAAATGTATGTGTGTGAGCGTGTAAGTACAGAGCGTTGGTGTAGTTTTAGAATGCTTCACTGTATTGTTCGCAGCGCTACGTCTTGGTTTTTTATTTAGTGTGAGGGTAAATACATAATTTTCTTATTATCACCTATTAGGTAAACAATCTTAAGATGAAGCAATTACGTATTATTAACAGTACTTATAAATAAAACATAGATAAATACAGCTGTCTCATATCTTATTAAATAACACAAAACAGAAAAAAGTGAGGAGCTCGTGGCTAAGTAATAACAGCCGCACGGGTCGATCCATCAGGTTAAGCTACGCTTGCCGGGGTTGGTGCGTGGATGGGTAACCATCTTTACATACCGAGACTCCTCCGTGCCTCGGAAAGGACGTTTAGCGGTTGGTCCCGGCTGTCATTCGTAGATCTTTGACAGTCGTTACGGGTCGTCAGAAGCCCTAAACTGTGACAACCAGTTTTACCAAGGGGTATCGTATTGCCCAGTTGCTGGGTTGTGGAGGTCAGATAGGCAGTCGCTTCATGAAAAATACAGGGTATTCAGCTGCATCCAGTTAGACTGGAGGCCGACCGCAACATAGTTGGGAAAAGGCTAGGCAAATTGATTGACAAAACAAAAAAATAGAGAGAGGAAAATAATAATGAGCGCACTGATATTATTATTAAAGCCTGCGACACAAATAATGAAGAAGTTTAGATCGGACTATAAATAAGTAGTCATGAAATATGCCGAAATTATGGGTTTTAATATTAGTTTGTCATAACATGAACATGTTCTACTACTGACATTAAACATTAAATGGAAATGTATTCCTTTTGTCTCTTAGTCCAACGAGCTTTGGAAACTGTAGATGAGCTTCAAAATTAAACTCCAGTCGAATTCTCTTGATAGAATGTTTGGATTGCAGTCCCAGTTTGACGTCCATATCACAAAGCATACATGACTAATTTTCACAGTGAATCGGCCGAGATATTTCAATGCAGCCTTATTGTTGAGATGCGGATGGCATTCACTATCGCAATGGGATGGTTTGACGCATTTAAGCTTCGGAAACCATCAATGAGCGTCAAAATTAAACTTTAGTCGAATTCTGTAGGTACTTAAATAAAATGTATAGAAATACACTCATACACCTAAAACCTAATGATATTCAACAACCCTCACTGAGAAGCACTTTCAAAGATAATTATGTAGATATGTCGTAGTAAGATGGTTGAAGCCGTGATATAGTTATATCGCTAGGGATACAGCTCTATACCGTAATATAGTTATATGAAAGCGGTTCATAACTGTCGGAGTGCCCTAATATTGTTACTGCGACCAAACTGGACGTAGCGCTCGAAGGGCGGCTGTCGCAGCACCACTCGCTTCGCTCGCTCGGCTCGCGCGTATTTGGTCACAGTAGTCGGAGTGCCCTAACAGATATATTACTAGATCGTGCTCGTATCATAGTTATATTCCTAGTAAGACAGTTATGAACCGCTTTTATTAAACTATTTTACGGTATATAGCCATATCCCTGGATCCCCAGAGATACAACTATATCACGGCTTCAACCATCTTACTGTGACAGATACACATAGAGCACGAAGGCACCTTAGCGGCCGCTGCTGGAGTCAACACTTACATACAAACCAAGAGTGTCAGTGGTCGTCACCGTTTACTCGCAGAGCTTGTGACAACCGAACTTGCGCTCAGCGCTAATTGTGAATATTATTAGTACCTATAGTATGTACGTATGTTGAATATCCTAAAAATAATAATAATTTATCTGAACTAACATATTATATTTGATTATTCCAATTTTCTATTAGATACTAAACGAATTGATATTTTTATCTTTTACTTAATCTATTTTCTGTAATAATTCAAAGTTAATAATAATAATCAAACAATCTTGCCAAGGGATATCGTATTACCCAGTTACTGGGTTGTGGAGGTCAGATAGGCAGTCGCTCCGTGTAAAATACTGGTGTACAGCTGCATCCGGTTAGAGTGGAAGCCGACCCCAACATAGCTGGGATAAGGCTAGGCAGATGATGATCTTTAGTCACTGCTAGCGCGGTGATTCCGTGCTCTGTGTAGGTGGATACTACATAACTATTGTCTAGTTATAATAAAACATTGATTACATCAATTATCCTGAAGGCTGTGGCGGCAGATAATTCCTTCCGCCATAATAAGGCAATTTATGAGAAGACTTATACCCTAGCTTCCACTTCTCGGTGTCTAGTGATGGTTGGTCTCCTCACAAATTCGTCTTTAGTTTAAGTTACTAACAATAGTGTTTTAAGTGCCTGTTACTAACAATTTATGGATCTCTTAGTTGTCCGAATTAAAATGTATTTATTATTTATTTTAATTTTAATTATCAGTCTGTTACTTGGTCTCTCAGAAATTGTTCGTGCGTCTATTTCTTTCACAGTTCGAAGAACCACTTTGATTTGAACTCCACCGAAAGTAACCATTGCCAATCCCAGCCAATATTTATCTTCTCATCCGTTATACAGTTTCAAAAATATCTAGAGTTCTGGACATTAGCTATTCCGAACATCGAGATAAGTTCTACGGTCCAAAAATTTCACATTCAGTTTATTCAAAGTTTATAGGGGGGAAATTTAATAATCTCAACAACACTGAAGCCAACTTCGCGTGTTTGTCTTTCTTCGCTCCGTTCCCTTGGGGCCCGTTTAATTCGCCACCCGGACCATCTGTCGCTCTGCACTCCCTAACTTAGACCTGCCGACTTTATAATTTTACACGCCACGATAGAAGCTGTTTCGTTTTTCGGGCCTTGGACCTATTTGAATTTTACATTGTTTAGTCTTTGGAAGGAGTTTTAGATTGTCTGGTTCCGTTGTCGAGTTCTGAAGAGACGGCTATGAAGAGTACAAGCTTAAAGAAATAAATTCAGTTGTTCTCAGATTATATACAAAAAAAAAGGTAATTTAAGGTTTTGAATACGAGGCTTTTGGTTATTTTATATTATTGTGTATTTTGTCTATTTTTTTTATGTGGGTCTTGTTTTTGCACAATTAACAATTTTTCTTTATTTTTTTTTAAATTTAAATGTTTATTACAATGTTTTATCATAATATTTCATATCTAGTTTTTTTACTTGAGTTGTAAGTGACTGTACTGTCGGTGCGCTTATTATTAATAAATAATGAGTCCTCATCCTTCATCCGAAAACCTTTGTTTTTGGAGGCACGTAATGTTAATGTACTTGTTAATTTTAATTCACCATTGTTAATGTCCTGCGATTTCGACAACATTTAACAATACTAGTGTAGAGTTTAATTACGTTACATTAGAAGATTTATAACGGGTTATTCGCTTAAAACTTTGGATCCTACAGATAATACGGTCCATCTACCAGTAAATCCACCATATTGTTAAATCAATACAGGATTTACCAGCTGAAATATTTCATCCAAGTAGAACAATCTGAGGTTTTCACTCAATAAACTCATACTTATTAACTTCAAAGCGGAATGGTAAAGTTAAAGAACTATCTACCAGTGTATTTAGAACTCTTCAAAGCATGAATACTGGTTGTATGGAGGGTCAGGTTACATTGGCTATGTATTGCGTTTTGAGAGAACACGGGGTTGGTTGTAGTTGAGGTAGCAACACTAATTACGTTAAAAAACAACACTTTTAGTTGTGAAAGCAGACTTGTGGTGGCTCTTGACCCACATTCTAGCCATCCAGTGTAGTTCCGTTGCCTAATTAGATTTGTTTTTTTTATTTTGTTCAACTAACTGGTCGTAATTTTATTGTGACTCTCTTGGTCTTTATTCGTCTGAATATATTCGGTTGGAATAATGTAGTTAGAGAACTTAATTTTATTTATTTTCTTGCTAACAGGTAACTGTATTGTAACTAGTTTTTTTTTCTTTTACTGGATAGCTCACTCATGCCGTAATGCAAAATTATAAGGAGTTCTGTTAGGTTTGAACGTCGAGGATATAAGAATTCGCTCATCTTGGAGACTCTTGCATGCTAACAGATTATTATATAATCAGCTTACTCCTAAACGTCAATTCCTAAACAATTGAACATGGGTCTGGTCCAACAAAATGTAAACTACGGAAGTTCAATAAAAATATATATACAGGCAGTAATTAATATGGTGTTTATTAACTAACATGCGCTGATACGTCTAATTAGATTAATATCATAAAAAATCGAAAAATACCTGCCTAGGTCAATTCCTGCAGCTGAACGCTGTTTCCCAAAATACAAGCTCAAGCTTAGTTTGGGAATCAGTAGAAATACCTTTGTGCAATACATTAATACGATGCATTATGTTTGATTACTCTAAGATAAAATGAATGTACTAACTGCCGACAATAAACAAATTTTATTTATTTTTATTTTATTTTTGAGGAAAAATCGAGTTAAAGAACTAGGTATTTTAATTAAGTTACAAATAGGTTTTAGGAACAAGGAATTTAAAAACAGTAGGGTATCGCAAACTCATGCCATACATGGAAAATAAACTTAGTCATCTTAACATTGATCAAGCTTTAAGGTGATATTATAGAGTCTTTTCGTGATGGGAAACGACTTTTCAGATGTAATCTCTCCGCTTTCACACATGTGACTTCGAAACAGAAATTTAACTGACACGGCTACAACCAAAAAAGTATACCATCCACAAGGACATTTTAAACCCGAAGACAGAATGCAAAGTCTACGTCCCGGCATTTTCTTTTTAATCAATCGTAAACGTCAAAGACACGGCGCTTTCCGGCCTGGGGCGCAATTAAAAATTGCTTTGTAAGCGGTGTGCGCGTGTGTCCCCGCCTTTACGAGATTAACGCGCGCAACCGACTGTAGGAGCCGCGCCTTAATTAAATTTTAAATTTTCGAACGTTCACGTTGGCGAAAGGATTGTCGCGAGCGGGTACGCGAGTTTTTTTAGTTCTTTTTTTAATTTATTTAGTTTCTATTTTGATTAATTATTTTTTTGCTGTGTCAACTTCAATTGGCCCAGCTATACCGTGTGGGTACAACGCATAGCACGATAACGGACGGACGTAGGTACCTACGTAATGTTGCCGAGAAGTGTTACTAAGCTGGCCTTACTAAGCACCGATGCTATGACGTGAAGTAAAATAGAGGCACTCTCAATATTATACTTGATTATAGTTATCAAGCAGGCAACATTTTGATATCGATGGTTATTTAGTTTTTCTCAAACATGCTTGGAAATTCGAGCATTATTTTGACAACCTTCTTCGAGATAAATCGAAATTACTGTACTGGTAAAAAACAAGTGACGATGCGGCCAGCAAAGTTACTATGAAAATCCATATCTGGCGTGTTTAGCGGCCAAATAAATTACTATGAAAACTCATATCTGTCGTGTTATTTAAAAATGGAACCAACTTTTTACTTCAACACACGGCAACTAAGGAGGTAACTTATCTAAGATTTTATTTAAATTTCGAATTGGCTTGCAAATAGAACAAAGAAGAAACAAATGAACATATTGGCGCATGAAAAATGATAGTTGTTCGTCATTGATTCTGGAATTTCTGTTTAATTTACTCAGTTTGAATTTCCGCGCGTTGTTTGAGAAAAGTACTATACAAGCCTTGGCCGCAATCAGGAATTGATGGACTCACGCATGTGTGCCTCGGCTTCGCCTCCGCCCACATTTTCGCGATCGTCCATCAATCCCCTTATTGCTGGCCGCGACAGTAATATACTATTTCACAAATAAAATTGGTAGTAATAAGTAACTAACAATTTCCATTTTTTTATGGTGACACCTTTCCGAAAGCTATATGTAATACCTACTATGATAAATGCTCCTATACCACTTCTACTTATCACTGTCACCATATTACGTATGTAGTAAACGTATCGTTCGTTCATTCAAATCCTGATTGTTTCAGATGACGTCACGAGTCTGCAATGTCACCGCCGCCGCCGCTGAGAATATCCGAGACGCGTCTGAGTGCCGAGTAAGGATTCAAACAAATGTATCCGTTATCCAGACAAAGAATGCATTTTGTTGGAACTTTCAACAGTTTGCAAGCTTTTTTCAGCCAAGAGTAGGTTACATAAAGATTCTTAACAGAGCCATTTAAAAAGAAAGTTAAAAACTTAAACCGAACTACAACCAAAAAAGCCAACTAAACGTACACAGTCGGCTACACATCAAGCTATACATTTCCAGTTTATGCTGATCTCGCATTGTGTACGATTTCCCTACAATGCGAGGTCAGCATATACTGGAAATGTATAGTTTAATGTGTAGCCGTGTGTGCAAGTCCGTGGCCGACTGCAAACAGCAGCACCAGGCGACGTGACGTCGCGGCACTACTGGTATCTATATATTTCAATGAAATACCTTCTTTAGCTAGCGACACGGTATTTCATAGAAATACTCCGCACCGTAAATGCTGCTGCCACCTGCAGTCAGCAACGGACTTGCAAGTACCTATCTTAAAGAGGTCATGAAAAGTTATTTTCCAATATTGTTGAATCTTCAAACGGGTGATCGGCTACCAAAGATACCTACCAATTACCGGCTCTACAGAAATGATGTTTACATAATAAAATTATTGTTATTAGGAAAACGCACGATCTTTGGCAAAAATGGAGGAAAAAAAATGCTTTAGCCAAAGTATTGTATTGGCCAAGTTTCTCAAGGAAGCACAATGATTTACCACTATGAGTTATAGTACAAAGTATTAGGTGCATATCTGTCTCGTTTGAGTACGACACTGAGGCACGTTTGAAGTCGTCATCGCTACGAAGACGCTTCAAGAGCGAAAAAGTCGATTCAGTCGATTCATTTGAAAAGGAGAAACGCATCCATTCGTCTTTGTGCCTGATGATGTTCTAATAAGGTTCCTCTGAGAGGATTTGTTAGATCCCGGTTTGAAAGAAAGTATAAAAGACAAAATACTTAAGTGCAGAGTAATATGTTCTTGTTTCATTTTAGTACCCCTATTTCCCACATCGTAAACGTTCTTACAGTGTGAAAAATTGCACTAAGCTTAAAAATAAGTAAGTGGCAACAAACCCTATCCAACTCCTCTCTTAAAAGTTTGCGTTAAAACTTACGCAGACTTACTACCGTATTTTTTGTGAAATAAAAAGAAAAATTTCACACTGCCTTCTTCTACGCCCTTAACTACCGACTTCGTTAAAAAAACAAAAGTAAATCATGACAACATGCTTCGCGCGAAAAAGGAACGCGTTCCAGAATTCCGCATTTGAATAGTCGAAAAATTTAAAAAACGAACTTGCAACCTAGCGCTAACGTTGGCAGCACTGAATAGATACTCGTGTGCTTACGGCTCTAAAGGCTGGGCTGAAAGGCCTGAGACCCGAGCACGCATAAAAAATGCTGCATTTTTTGTGTGTAACGAACACTAGACTTTTTATATTTTTACTCTAAACCGTCTGTATGGATTAGAATTCGTGAAAATGGAAAAGGTTTGCTTTAGTTACGTACGCTAGATAGAATACTAAAAATAGAAATACTATAAAAGTCAGGGCAGGTTATTATTTCGTGGGTCTTTTAAGACCATCAACAAAAAAGAAATATCCAAAAATTTATAAATAAAAATATATTTTGATGTTTGCCACAACTTTACTGTATTTCTATGTATTTTTTAAAGTCATGAAAAACATGTCAACTTTTTTAGCCTTTAGCACCACCATACTTCTTGGGCGGAGCACCGCCGTGTCCTCGCGGAAGCGATTGGCGGCAATGACCTCTCGCGTCCGGCCCTGGTCCAGGCCATGGTACGGAGCGAGAGGGCATGGGAAGCCGTCACCTCCTTCTGCGAAGCAGTAATGCTCGCGAAGGAGGAGGCGGAACGCGTGAGGGAAAGGCAAAGTTTGCGCCCTCACGCCCCTAACCGCCGCCGTTGGAGACGCCCTGGGCGTCGGGAATCCCAGGCGGATTCCCGGCCACCATAGGCGCGGGCTTGCGGACGGCGAGCAACGGGCAGCTCGCCGCCCGATAAGGACCAGGCCCGGGTCGATGGCGCGTCGTGTTCCACGCGCGCCTCAAAGAGATGTCAGCACAATTAGCGGGGTCCGCTAGGACCGATGCCTGCCAGGGTTGCGGGAAAGTCCGAAAGGGATACCGGGACCTTGGCAACAGGCAAATGAAGGAACACGGGTGGGTTTTAGTCAGTAAAAGTCTGACACGCCCTTCCGCTCCGCCCAGAGCGGGAGAAGTCATTGGATGATTTCCCACACTCAAAAAAAAAAAAAAAAGCACCACCGTACTTAAATAATATTTTCGTAAATAAGAAGTGACAGACATTTTTGATCGACAACATTTAGGTATCCAACATATACGTGCTATAAATCTATTAAAATATATATTATATTTCCAAATAAACATAATTTACTCTTTATTACTTATTTTTTAAAGATAAGGAAACTTTGAATCTTTTCCTTTTCATAAATCAAAATTCTTGACACATTTCAGCTTTATATTTGGGACAGCAATTCATCTACGATGGCATCACAAATATTTACCACAGACGATCAGTTGGAGGGCCTTCTTGTTTGCCGCCCAGTAACAAAAAAATAAACACCATAACAAAAATAAGACCTATACTCGTGTTAACACTCTAACCGCCACGATTCGGTCTTTTCGACCTCTCACGCCTAGCTGTCAACAGCACATGTCTTCATAACCCGTTCACAGCTTAGCAACACACTCACGTACATAGTAATTCGACGTCGAAAGAATGGACGAACAAATTGCTCGCACGATTGTCTGCGAGTACATACGAAATGAGCCAATGATATGAATTGTTGCTGTTGGACTTATGGACCACCGTGCTCGTGATTGTCGCTTTTAGGGTTCTGTAGTGTAGAAAAGCTTGCCAAATTCGTTTAGATTCTTATAGCATCATCAGCCATTATCAGACAGTTTTTCACTGGATTCTTCCAAAAAGAGGAGAACGTAGTGCTCAAACTAAATAAAAAGTTTCCTGCCCGCCATAATTTCAAGGATAATAATCAATTATACATATACTTAAAACACAAATACGTCTCTCGTAGAGGAAATAAAAATAAGGATTAAGTATGTCTTATCAAAAACTAGCTTTTGCCCGCGTCTTCGCGTACTACCTGGATTAAAAATTACCCTATGTGTTAATCCAGGTTATAAACTATCTGCCGTTCAGCCGTTTTTGCGCGAATCCGGAACATGCAATCGGACACACATTCTAAAAACTAAGTATATTTTTGGAATCAGACTTGTTCCCACACCTCATAGCAATTACTTTTTTTTTTTAATTCGGTGTGGATTTTTGTTTTCGATACTATTTTATTATTATTTATTCATAATAATAAATACTCATATATTAGGCTAAACGATATCACCTAGGTGTCTATCCTAGACACATGAAACTACTACTCACATAGTTACATTCTAAAACTTATGATTCTGTTCCTCTCAAAGTGTTTAAGTTGTTCAAATTAACTTAAGCGTATCAAATAAATTCTCGATAAAGGGGATGAAGTCTGGAGCCCATAACTTAGACTTTTATAAGATTTAAACAGAAACTATGAAAGCTTACAGATTTGTTTTATTAGTCTGACGCGGTACTGAAACTATGAAAGTGTTGATGCTTTTGTGATCTCTTAAGATAAGCAGTTTTTTAATTAGAAGAATAATATTATCAATTAGCTGATACCCGCGACTTCGCCCGCGTGGATGTTGGTTATTATATACTTACCTTACTCGAGAACCACACTATCCATTTGTTAAAACAGCATGAAAATCGGTGCATTTGTTTTTGAGTTCGCGTACAGGACGACAAATAGACGCGGCGGAGGACTTTGTTTTATAATATGTAAGGATTTGTCGAAAACTTCGATTGCAAACAAGTAGTTAGTTAATGACACAACATTTATGTACTCTATTCATCTGCCTAGCCTTTTCCCAAATATGTTGGGGTCGGCTTCCAGTCTAACCGGATGTAGCTGAATACCAGTATTTTACACGAAGCGACTGCCTATTTGACCTCCACAACCCAGTTAATGGATAACACGATACCCCTTGGTAAAATTGGTTGTCCAGACTTTCGGGCTTCTGTCTGACGACCCGTAACAACCGTCAAAGATTACAAATGACAGCCGGGACCGACGGCATTACGTGCGTTCCGGGGCACGGAGAGGTCTTAGAATGTAAAGATGGTCACCCATCCATGGACCATTTTCATTATCAATTTGACGAAAACTTCGATTGTTATTAAGCAGTTAGTGAATGACAATATATAGGTTCTCTATTGTACAATTAATTTTCCTTACCCTGTGGCAAAGCATGTGTAAAGTGGTTCAAAAAGGCTGAGAATCAGCACTTTCCGAATAAAATTACATTATGACAGTCCCCCAAAACGCTCGCCCTTCACCACCCTTCTTCGAGTCGTATCTATAGAGTTAAAATATCGGTTGATTTGCCATCATTGATGTACTGAGGCATAGGTACTTACGAAATAACGACTTACAATATTATGTACATAACATAATATCATCACGCCTTATTTCCCGAAGGGTTGAGCAGAGGTGTACCTTTAGTATACACGGCTACACATCAAGGTACCTATACAATTCCAGTTTATGCTGATCTCGCATTGTATACGATTTCCGTACAATGTATTCGAAAATATTGTAAAAGCCAATTATCTTTTAAAAGAGTAACCATGGAGTTTCTTGCCGGCTCTTCTCCATAGGAAACGACCAATTGGAACCGTGCACCTAGCTTCTGACGTTTCATAAGTGCCCATGTAGGCTTATGTGAAATAAAATATTTTGATTTTGATTTTTTTGAATGCAAGGTCAGCTTATACTAGAAATGTATAGCTTGATGTGTAGCCGTGTGTACACCTAAATTTTGCCAGTAATGTTTAATTTCCATTTATAGGGGGTAAGCGTATGCCATCAGACGAGCAAAACTCTAAACTCCGGGCAGCTACTGAAAAATGGCAGACCCAAAAACCTAATAACACTGAGAATCGAACCCAGGACCTCATGGTCAGCAGTAGTGCTTATGACCACTAGACCAACACGGCAGTTAGAATATTAAGTATCTTTTGTAATATACGGAACCATGTTATTAAATATTAAACACTCTTGTGCAGTCTACGTTGTATTGTTTCGCATGCACTATTATTATTGAAGCCTTTGATTTGTTGTTGTTTTCGTACCAAGCGCTTGATAAATGCACAATAATAATGCATGAATAAATCTCTCAATGCAATGCTGAATCACTTGAGTGAATTAAATTTCCGTGTTTCGCTGTCGTTGTTAACACCTGGCTAAACGTACACTGAAAATGAGAAGACCGATCCCGGAAATTCTACTCATTAAAAGTGTTGTGCCATATTCAAACCTGTGTAAGTATTATGCTAACTATCCTATCCTAACTAATCTAATCTAAATATATATAACTCAAAGGTGACTGACTGACTGACATAGTGATCTATCAACGCACAGCCCAAACCACTGGACGGATCGGGCTGAAATTTGGCATGTAGGTAGATGTTATGACATAGGCATCCGCTAAGAAAGGATTTTGATTAATTCTACCCCCAAGGGGATAAAATAGGGGATGAAAGTTTGTATGAAACTTTCAATTTTAAACTGAACTGACTGACATAGTGATCTATCAACGCACAGCCAAAAAATTATAGTACATTACTCTCGCGGCCTGCAATAAGGGAATTGATGGACGATCGTGAAAATGAGGGCCGAGGCGAAGCCGAGGCACTCATGCGTGAGTCCATCAATTCCTGATTGCGGCCAAGGCTTGTATAGTACTTTTCTCAAACAACGCGCGGAAATTCAAACTGAGTAAATTAAATAGAAATTCCAGAATCAATGACGAATAACTATCATTTTTCATGCGCCAATATGTTCATTTGTTTCTTCTTTGTTCTATTTGCAAACCAATTCGAAATTTAAATAAAATCTTTTATAAGTTACCTCCTTGGTTGCCGTGTGTTGAAGTAAAAAGTTCGTTCCATTTTTAAATAACACGACAGATATGAGTTTTCATAGTAATTTATTTGGCCGCTAAACACGCCAGATATGAATTTTCATAGTAACTTTGCTGGCCGCATCGTCACTTGTTTTTTACCAGTACAGCAATTTTGATTTATCTCGAAGAAGGTTGTCAAAATAATGCTCGAATTTCCAAGCATGTTTGAGAAAAAAAATTAATCCAAATTTTTTACACACGCTTATAATAATAATTCTTAACGCGAGCGAAGCCGCGGGCAAAAGCTAGTTAATATTATAAATGCGAAAGTGAGTTTGTTTGTTATGCTTTCACGCTAAAACGGCTGAACAGATTTAGATGAAATTTTGAAGAATTTTTTTTTATTTTTTCATCTAGGAATTTCACCTGGAATAGGACATAGGATTTATTATACCGATATTCCCACGGGATCATACTTACGCATATATAAACAATTAATTTCCCAAATCGGACCAAACATTGCATCATTACGAACCCCTTAAAGAATGATCCCATTCAATCACTCCAAACGGAACAAAATATTTATTAAACATTAAACTCTAACTAACTAATCGAAAACGCGCCGCACCGTCTAACCCGTAAATTTCGCGTTCGGTCCCAAAGGCCGGAACTCTTAAAACTCCTTGGAAAACTTTCAACTCACTGAATATATTTTCTTCCACGCCTTATTAATAAAGACCGGGTGATTAGTAACTTTTGATTCCGACTTTCCGGAGCTGCGATGAGGAGCAATTATTCGACATATTGATTTATTGTTCTACCCTCGTAAAGTTTGAGACGAATCGTCCTTAGGTTGGAAACACACGGTGGAACGTTATTAGCGGTTCGGTCGTCATCCTATTGACTGGTTATTAGAACTAATTTATACTTTTAAGGAAAGCACGAGTAGTTAAATGGGCTTGTTTCCTCAACTCCGCGTCCAATCGTACGAGTGGGAAAATTAATCATTCGATCCACCCCAGCTTCTCAAGGAAGGCCAGCAACGCCTTTTTTTTTTTGAGGTTGGGAATTCATCCAATGACTTCTCCCGCTCTGGGCGGAGCGGAAGGGCGTGTCAGACTTTTACTGACTAAAACCCACCCGTGTTCCTTCAGTTGCCTGTTGCCAAGGTCCCGGTATCCCTTTCGTACTTTCCCGCAACCCTGGCAGGCATCGGTCCTACCGGACCCCGCCAATTGTGCTGACATCTCTTTGAGGCGCGCGTGGAACACGACGCGCCATCGACCCAGGCCTGGTCCTTATCGGACGGTGAGCTACCCATTGCTCGCCAGAGCAGGCCCGCGCCTTTGGTGGCCGGAAATCTGCCTGGAATTCCCGACCCCCAGGGCGTCTCCAGCGGCAGCGGTTAGTGATGTGAGGGCGCAAACTTTGCCTCTCCCTGACGCGTTCCGCCTGGCGTTACTGACAATCTCACGGAGGTACCACACATTTCACAAGTAATAATGACAGTATTCATGAAATACACAATTACACGAGTTTTCAGTGTCAAGAATACAAGAAGAATTAATTCGCTTTCGAACATCTTCATCGTACATCTGGTAACATTTTACAAACTTAATCCATCTTTAGGGTTCCGTACGTCCGAATGAAAAAACGGAACCCTTATAGGATCACTCGTGTGTCTGGCTGGCTGTCTGTCCATCTGTCACAGACAATTTGGTCCGAATCTACTGGACCAATTTAGTTGAAATTTGGTAGGTAGGTACACGTCATATTAATTTCTGAGACAAACACAGACGTGTTTCGTAAGTAAATAAATGAATTTTGATTATGGGGGTCACTTTTCGGTTTAAGTACCTATAATGTTAAAATAGTTCTTGGGATAAATTCATCCCAACTACGGAGCATTGTCCATGGTCCGACACGCACTTGGCCAGTTTTTTCTTAGTAAAACATTTCATGATCAGCTAATCTACCGTTTCTTGAACGCAGATTAATTTGCTCTTACAATAACGCTGCGTTCCTACCACCTACTCTGCCCCCGTAAGTTTTATTACTTAGAAAGTTTCCCATCGACCCTTAGAGACGGTGATTTCGCTCGTATAAAATATTGGAAGACGCTTTAATAACTTTCCTTGCTGATATGGAGTTTGCTATCAGTTTCCGTGATATGGCACGTTCTGCCCGCGGCTCCAGATACTCTTTTGAGTGTTTCAATATTTTGTCACACTTACATATTATCGTTACATTTGTTTTGGCGGGGGAGAACCGAAGTTTAAGCGATATCTTGATATCTCTTGGAACCAAGTATAGCACAAGCACAATACATTACAAAATTACATTGAACACCTATTTAATGGATAAAGGCTGTCTTTTGTAGGTAATGGAAAATACTTGCGAGTTTATCTAAATAGACCTCGTTAAGGACGACCCATCCTAACTAAACCCTCAAACATATCGTTATTAAAATCAACCTTTACACTCTTTACAAAAAAGCAAACAATAGGTGCCCAAACCCCGGTGCCCTGAGACGCATGGTCTTGTGAAGAACAATGCAACATTCATATTATCTATTCAAGACATCACAGGTCAAGTCGACCCACAAAAAGGAGCAAGGAGGTACAAAATATTAATATTTTCCAACTGGGCAACAATGGAAGCCGTGAAATACTAGCGACTCGAGTACAAAATAGAATTTTTTGCTCGTTTAGTGGTAAGTTGCATTTAATTTTCTGGTTAATGTTATGAATTTGAAATTTTGCAACTATTTATAACGAACATTTTATTTTTAAACTTGTATTAGTGCATACTAGAGTGCTCGCAAGATAAATCTGAGCGCGGCTCAAAACGGAACTAATCATTATGACGCCGTCTTGTCGTTCATGTAAGTTCAAATTAAGTATAGAATTATTTAATTAATTCATATTGTTATAAGATTAATAATATTAAGATTAATTATTCGATTTTTTTTTTTAATATTACAGTATGATGTTCAAATAAAAGGTGCGCGCACGATAAGTCTGCGCTTACTCTTTATTATGCATTTCACAAAGATTGCTCTTTTATTTAAATGCCTAAGACTACCGATATTTCAAGGCAAACAATACAGACTTTACGGCAAAAAAAAAAATAAGTTCCATGAAAACTGTAGCTTAACTACAATAACATATTTTATCAATGGCGGTTATGAAGGGTGATAAGCCATCTTCTCAGACCCCAAAAAAAAATCTTGGCCCCACGGGATCTTTTTAAAACCAGATTAGGAAAAACGTTAGATGTTACTTGCAAGTAATTTAGATTTTGATAGAATCGTACAAAATGACGCATTACATTATTAAAAAAAATTGGAAGCTATACCAATACAATTTTTTTTTTAGTTAAGTTCAATGGCTGGCTTTGGGGATTTTTCAAAAATAATAATAAAAAATCCCATGGGGCCAACAATTTTTTTGGGGCCCGAGGAGATAACCCATTACCCCTCCGATCCACCATTTTCATTTGGCAAACGATGCACCAAACACCCTGTAGACGCGGAAATGAAAAATAAAGTCGAATATGTTGCCTCCATCGACGCAAGGTGCAAATGTCAGGTGAAGGAAGTGTTACTAAATGCTTATCGGGGACTGAACTAACCTGTCACGGCTGGGGGGCGTTTGCAATCTTGCTAGAGGGGCGATTAAGTACATATTTTATTTTTTCAAATAGAAAAAACAGGTTCTTTTTATATACAATTTTTCACGTCATTCTGTAAGCGATAGGATAAAGATTTCAATATACTAATGGCACTCGTTGTACTTTCGTTTCACTTAAACTTATGTTTATTTTCAACATAACATTTGCTTTCAGATTTCCATTTTATGCCCACAATAGCCCTTTTCCTTATATTTTCCAAATATAAGCACAAAATACACAATATTTATTATAATTTAACCTCACAATACGGCTATATTTGGTATAAAAATATTAATCTCCGCGTCCCGCTGGTGGCGACAACTAAAATATGATTTGAGTCCAAAGCGAATACAAAATGAGAGACAAAATTGGAGTTTTCTCTTCTCGGCTAAGAATGGAATAAAAACGTGCAATAGCAGTTTTACTTTAATATTTCTTCTTGGGTCTGTAAAACGCTTTTTTAGCTTTAAAAGTGTTTTTATTTGAGACTAGATATATTTCTATTTTTAAATGGAAACTGTGCTAGTTATTTTCAAAACGGAATGCGTATTTATAAAACATAGGACTTCGTGATGACTATACCGTACCGTGTGTCCGGACCTGGACTAGCTATATTCTAAATACTTAAATATAAACTATTTTAAAGTACAATTTTAATGATATTTTCTTTTAATGATTTCCGGCTTCCCTTAACAGGAAACCATAAAAAAATAGGTAGTACCTTAATATATCCAAGAGTGAAAACAAAGTCTGACTAATAAACTACTTCTGAATGTCAAATCATAATTATAATCAAAAACACAATTGATAACTGCATAACACGTAACTCTCAATATAAACACAAAAATAATAGACAAACCAAAATAACAACGGCGGAATAACAACAAAAAAGCAACCCACATGTACGTATATAGTCGTGACAAATTGTCGCAACCAGTTCACTAATTACCTGTGTCGTTTCGACCCGCCCCGCCAGTTGAAGGGTTAAGCCTACCTATTTTTTATACGGCTTTTTTACCCATACTCTTTGATTTTTATTCGGATCGCGATTAAATTTTGAAATCGCACATTTTTTATGCATATAACGGAATGGTACATTTTGTATTGCTTTAAACATAGCTGCATGATTTTGATGTTGGTTCATGTCCTATTGTGAACAGAGGAGTTTATAATCTAATTAGTTTTCTATCCAGCTGATTTAAACGAAGAATTTAAAAAAGTAATTAAAAATCAAATTACCTAACACGAACTTCATCCATGAAAATAAAATCCCTACAGAGCAGTCAGCTTCTTATTACTTACACAAACAGCACATCTAATTTATTATAATAATTATTCCATCTAATTTTGATTTACAAACAAAAACTCCAAGCATCACTGAACTGACGTTAAACATCATAACTGTCATCCGAAACTAATAATTTAATCTTTTTTAACGCGGCGCAGGAGCATTAATTTCCACTCTATAGACATCCGACTGCGTTGACAGTAAATTTAAATTTCGAAAATAATCAACACGGAAATAACGTGATTTGTTATGACCGCCTCATTATAAATGTGTGGCAGGTTATAATAACTTCAGAGAATGAAGATAAAAATTATGAAATGAGAACATATTCACGATTCTTTGCATTCTGTTAGTCACTTATTGCCAGGCAAAAATTTTGATTGAAAATCTTATAAATTCAAACAGAGAAATAAATTCCCGTAGCTATTGGAACTCAAAGTCATGCCCAGGGGCATGTTATTACGAAACCAAAGCAACTGTCATCATTGTGTTTTTTTTTTAAATCCACAACGGGGAAATTCCTGTACTGCACCTGATGGTAAGTGATGATCAGGCTGAAGTTAGAAGCGAGCTTCACCCGGAATCCTCAACCACAGAGGAACTAGCTATCTTACCTCTTACTGCCGAAACACAACAATGCTGTTATCATTGTTGTCATGGCGACAGACTTAGATAAGATGGTGACTAGTCAAGCGGACTTAGATCCTACCATCAACCAAACTGAGCAGAAAATTTCGCCCTCACTGGGATCGAACCCGGAACCTCTGGGTCTCAGAAAGGTGGTCTAAAGACAAAAAAAAAAATCGGAGACAGTTCACAGCAGATGTATCAGAAATCAGTATGGATTACTAAAGATTTTATCAATTAAACTTTAGGGGTATGAGGAACAGGGTGTAAAGTTCACTCATCGACCTGGTGATGTATCTGGCGACAACTGCCCAACGATTGATGTCGGTTTCTTGTATATATGTCTATTGCACGGTAAACTTTAATTGCGCGATGCAGGATTTATGTGACGTCAGGTCTTTTTGATGCGTAGTTTGCATGTGGCAATGTAGATACCGCCACAAATCTATACAGGATGCTGCATTACAATAGCCTAAAATAATTTACACGTTGATAGAAACTAAAAAGCTCATAAAAGCTATCCATGTACACAATTATGTGAACAAAAAAGAAAAAAGTATCAACAGTGAAGAGCGTTTTAAAATAGATGAAAAAACTAATGGGTGGTGCTGACGGTCGCGGCGCGCGGCGGGGCGATCCGTTGAATTATGTCCCATAACTGATGGGTAATAACTTGTTTGTACTCGTACCATCTTTGTGATAATCTATATTGTGTGGTATATTGTTATGTGGGATGCAAGGCTCATGTATCCATGTATTAATAGTGTGCGTTAGTGGGAGTTGTTTAGGAAATTAACGTTTTGAGTTAATGCTTTGCTTGGGGTTTGACGATGGGCAATTGTTTGTTTTACTTATGACTAGCGACCCGCTCCTGCTTCGCACGGTTTTACGACTTGAAAAAACATTGAGATTTCTTAGTTATAAGTAAGTATCTAACTTATATTATACACATAAACCTTCCGGAATAAATTATCTAAACGGTATGGTGAAAACCTCACTAAAATCTATTCCAATGTTTACAATTTACGACTTAAATTTATAATATGTATAGACTATGATATAATTTTGTACGTACTCTTAATATTTGGCGTAAAATCAGGACTGAATTTGGATCAATGAAGACTTCAACATAACAATTTAAAATTAGAACAATATTCATGTCATCGCTTAGCAACAGATTACAGATCCATCCATGCCTCTTCTCCTTTTGCTTCGGCAAGAGATATTTGAGAAAAAGATCAGGCAGCAAACTGTTCTAAAAAAAATAGCTAGTCAGTAAGGTTTTTAGCGGGGCAGATGGTCTAGAGTGCTCATTTAATAAATAGATACCACTTTATATTTTTAAAGCTGAGAGTTACAAACTTCTTTAAAAAAAAAACACGCACCTATCCAAACAAAATGAAAAATTTCAACATCAAACAGGCAAACTAGCTATAAAGAAACTTGTGGCTACAACGCCCCAGTTACAAATGTTATACAAAATGTCCCGGGGCGAGCAACTATTGTGTGCCCTGCCTTACAATATTGAATAACTATATTGTTCGTGTTACCAGTGTTGCATTGTTTGAATAGCCAAACATTGTATTAATGTGTACAAGAAATGAAAACTTGCCAAATTAAAATTTCGTTTAGGCAAAAATGAAAATTAGCAGCAGTAAGTACAAGAGTACTTGCTTCTAAAGGCAAATCAAAAATGAAAAGTAATAAAAATCAATCTGCCTAGCCTTTTCCCAACTATGTTGGGGTCGGCTTCCAGTCTAATCGGATGCAGCTGAATACCAGTATTTTACATGGAGCGACTGCCTATCTGACCTCCACAGCCCCTTCCTTCTTTCTTCTTCTTTAACTGGGTAATACGATACCCCTTGGTAAGACTGGTTGTCAGACTTTGAGGCTTCTGACGATCCGAAACGACTGACAAAGATTCACGAATGACAGCCGGGACCAACGGCTTAACGAGCTTTAATGGATCGACCCGCGCAGCCACTTACTTAGCCACGAGCTCCTTTAAGTTTAAATAGTAATAACGAACACGGAATTTCGAGATCAAAAGAATTTTGATGAATTACTCAATCTGCCTAAGCTTTTCCCAGCTATTTTAGGGTCGGCTTTTAGACTAACCGGCACGCTAGCGTAACACACGATCAATCTCAATCTGTTTCATGTTGACATTTCAACAACATTCATTGTGTTATTTACGTTGTCGAGCAGACAATTTTTTCGAACATATGAAGCAATGGACTAGCCATATCCTTCAAAATGATTCAAATTGTGATTGGTCGTGTTGTAACGCAATGCGGATACGGTCTAGTTGCAGATGCAGCCACTTAGATACCAGTATTTTACATTTTAATGAATTACTGGGATATCATTCTCAAAACTCAAACTCAAACTCAAAGCATTTATTTCAATTAAACCATTTACAGGCACTTTTGAATTGTCAAAGAGTCGGTCAGTTAGTCAAAAAGTTGAAGCTAGTTGCCCATGCATTATGATACTTACTGTTGCTGTTCATAGAAACCGATTTCTACGGTGTGTTAAACGTTTTACTGAGCTACGTTAAGCTTCGCTGAAAAAGAAGATCCTCGATAATTTAATTTCTAAAAACGTATTTAAGGAATTTCCTACACTTTCAATTAAAATGAACTAAACGTTGTAAAATTAAACCAATATCAACTAACATAAAGTACGTGTCAAATAAAGTTCTGCTCACACAGAGAGACAAAATGGCGTGAAATTATACTCTACAAAAACAGAATGTGGCCATAATTTACGGTGACACGTCAAACTGTAGCGTGTAAACAAATTAACACATAATTTTAGCTGCACCGTTCACGCCTGGCGACACATTAAAATATGAAGTCCAGTGAAAAAAGTTAGCAGTATAAATACATATAAAGTGGTCATAGTCGCTGTCATGGTGGTTAAAGCGATAGCCTCTTGTGGTTATGTGACAAATACTATGGATTGCAAATCTACTTAACTATATTTGCATTGTATAAATTCAATCTCTTAGTATTGTATAATTGCATAGAACAATGTATGTATAATTTCATGATAAATAATGTAACCAATATTTTAAAAGAGTGCCCGTGCCCATTCTTCTTCTTAGGAACATTAGGAACCCTTTACGCTTTGGAATGGGCAACTACCTTCATCTTTCTGACTAACCGACCAAACGCCCGCAATTGGTTTATTTGAAATTAATGTTTTGAGTTTGGGTTTGAGTTTGAGATTTTTTCCGGTCGCTCGTATTAATATGGCGTCGTCATATTTCACTCAGTCTTACAAGAAACTTACTCTTTTAATTTAAATCATTAAACCATTCCCATTTAATTTTAAAATTCGCATGAATTCTTTAACATCACAACGTTTCTTAGTTAATGCTTAAAAACAGTTCTTAGCCTAATCGATTAAACTTTTTTGATAACTTACACCGCCTTGGGTCCAAAAATTAACATAATTTGTACCCTCGAGTCCTGGAACCCGTCATTATTATTGATCTGCTATAATTCTGTATCAAATAACGATTATTTTTATGATCATAGCGATTATGTATTTAAATTATATTGAATTAGTGCCTTTATATTGGAAATGTTGGCCAATTTTATTGATAGAGTGCAATTTTCAAAACATGGTTATCGTATTTTTCCCGACTACGGCGAAGCATCAAAGTGGGTTATGATTTTTACTGGTATGTATATATGTATGTATGTATTCTAATAAAAAATAATTTGACAAAATAAATGAGGTAAAGTTGGAAGCGTCTTGATCGTCCGCTGGTTATTGGTCATGTGATAGTGCCCTCTAGAGGACAAAAAGTCATGCACAATTTTTTTTTGTTTTATTTATGCTGGCTGTTGGGTATCAAATGAAAAGACTTGATTAGCACATTTCAAAAATGTATATAAAACCCCAAAAAAAATTAAATGAAAATAAAATTTATAAAACTAAAACCCAACTAAGTACGACACAAAAGTCAACTAAAAAGATGTAAACAAGACATCACAGACAGACAAAAAAAAATTTGTAGTAATCTGTTTAATGTATGCCTAACACATGTGATTCCGGATTTTTGACGTCTGTCTGTGATGTCTTGTTTACATCTTTTTAGTTGACTTTTGTGTCGTAGTTGGGTTTCAGTTTTATAACTTTTACGCTTTAAATTAATGTTATTGTAATCGGACGGTGTAGTTTTAGCTCATAATTTTAAAGTTCAATCTGCCTAGCCTTTTCAACTATGTTGGGGTCGTCGGCTTCTAGTCTGACCGCAGCTAAATACCTACCTGTATTTACACAACCCAGTTACTGGGTAATACGATACCCTGTGGTAAGACCGGTTCTCAGACTTTTGGGCTTCTGACTACCCGTAACGACTCAGAGATCTACAAATGACAGCCGGGGACCAACGGCTTAACGTGCTTCCTGAAGCACGGAGAGGTCTCGATATATAATGGATGGTCACCCATCCACGAAATGACCGCGGCAAGTGTAGCTTAACCTTCGATCGACTCGTACGGTTGTTATCATTTAACCACTCACCATTTTAAAGTTATGAGCAAAAATTATTTTAAAAGGTGTCTCACTCACTTGATCTGCTTTTATTAACTGTATGAGTATATTGCATAATTTCACTTATTTCCGACTTACATAGTCTGACTGATTCTGACCTTTGATTTGCGTGCAGTCTTTATCACCCTCCCATAACAAACATCGACAACTATATCTCATAACAAACAACGAATATCAATCAGATACTATATTTCAGACATACGTCGCTGGCTCACTTTGCGCTCGTCAGCTTTTAACGTCAAATGTACGGGCAATACGCATCATGTCGCTCGTAAATCTCACCGCGACTCGACGAAGATCGATTGTGACAGGCCAGCGTTGCAACAGGCGCATTTTGGATGCTACTGGCGATTCTCGACAGTGAACTCGCATGAATTAATTAATGTGGAAGTAAAGATTTTAGTTCATTAATGTGGTTGTTAAATGTTTTTAATGAAGGATGTTTAATTTTATTACCATTACGAGTTAATTCAAATAAGTTGATTCTATGTGGCCTATTCAAGGGTGTAAAAAACTTAGGTCTACTTTTTTAAATTGGTGCCAATTTTTAATGGTGACAGTTTGTTTCACGAAATAGTCTATATTAAAAAAACTATGAGTAAGTAGAAGAGTTTTTAAAGTTATTTCTTTAGTTTCCTGAAAAATTAACCCCTTTATGTCAGCAGCCATATTGATTTCACATCTCCATGTCATAGCCAGAGTACGGAAACTAACTAACGATACTTCAAAACTACAAGCTCAACGTTTTACCCCTTTCGGCGTGCTCAATTTTAAACGTAAGATGCATATCATACAACGCCAATGCCATACAAAATATTCTATTTACAATACATACGTTTCGTTCACGGGAATATTTTTAAAATTTCACGCGCGGCGACAATTTGAGAGAGAATCTTGAATCTCGAATTTTGCAGGTCGACCGGTAAATCAGAAATTTATATTCGAATATCAGAATAGTATTTTTTGCCCACTGTAAGAGAAATCGTGACAATCGGTTTTTGGTGTGCGGAATTTTTAAACTTAAATCCTTTTGTGTTCTGTTCAATAAGAGATCGGTACATGACCAGGATGGGAATTAATGTGACTTGTGTTTCTTTAAATATGAATGTGGATTCTCAGAAATATTAGGCATTTCGTCTGTGACCTTCTTTTCGTTTCCTCCATCTAAGTGCATGCACAAGTTTTGATTAACGTATCCTTACATATTATAAAACAAAGTCCTCCGCCGCGTCTATCTGTCTGTCGTCCTGTACGCGATAAACTCAAAAACTACTGCACCGATTTTCATGCTGTTTTTACTAATGGATAGAGTGGTTCTCGAGTAAGGTTTTAGTATATAATAACCGACATCCACGCGGGTGAAGCTTCGGGCATCAGCTAGTTATAAAACAAAGTCCTCTACTGCGGCTATCTGTCTGTCGTCTTGTACGCGATAAACTCAAAAACTACTGAACCGATTTCCATGCTGTTTTCACCAATGGATAGAGTGGTTCTCGAGTAAAGTTTTAGTATATAATAACCGACATCCACGTGGGTGAAGCCACGGGCATCAGCTAGTTTATAATAAAGACCGAAGACGTCTCAGATTGGGTACCTTAGCCAATGAGGGCCATCCGCTCTTAGACATTACCGACACTAGTTACAGAAATCTATTCTTATATGACTTTCCAAAGGACCACAAAGTGATCCATTTGGTGCTGACGTACCTAAAAACGAAGTATGCAAAATACAAGCTTAATGAAACCAACCATAGCATTCAATAAACATAATACCTTAGAAAAAAAGATAAATTACTAACATTTATTTCCATTCTTTGAACCCAAAAACTGTTTTAGAATATTAATTTAATACTATTTCTTAGGTTTCATTTATCGTACACACATAAACTTTATTGCTCAAATGAAACCCTTTTTAAGACTGCTTAACTATGGAATGATAAGAAAGAATTCAATAATAAATTAAGAACTTAGACCGTATGACCTTGACTTTGGAGGCTGTAAATATGTGACCTTGGGGATTAAAACGGTCCCAATTCTTAAGGCGGAGACTGACTCGCAAAGTTTGTTTGTAATGTATCATTCGAGGCAAGCTTGGTTACAATACGGTGATAAAAAAGACGGGGCAAACGCTCGCTTCGAGCACATGAAATGTTCGTTTCTCATATTTCCGTTTCAAAGGAATTCACGAAACAGCCGACATTCGAGTGGAATATCCCGACTCACATCGAGCGGCTCGTCTCGCTGCACTGACTACTGTAACGTGTTACAAAAACTCGATACATTACAAACAAACGTTTCAAGTCAGTCTCCGCCTTTAGACTGAGTATTTGTCATTATGTTTAGTAATACATTTAATTATGAATGGAAATTTTGATTTTGGTACATTCGATATGCGTATAAGTAGAAAGTTTTGTGATAGCACAAAAATAAAATGTTATTCGCTCGTTTCTTAAAGAATTTGAAAGAAACAAAAAAAAAGATAATAAGATAGCAAACCGTTTTCTTGAATACTCCTTTTGGGACTAGATTCAATAACCTACATTTGCACGATACAAGGTTCTTGCTTGTGGAAATTTATTCCATGTTCATGTTAAAACATGCTTCTAAGCATGCTTCTTGCTTATACTCTTGGCATGTCACTGGCAATTAAGTCGCACTTCAGGCTTTATAAGCAAAACAGGTCGTGGCTAATAATAAGAAGTCTTGTCTTCTTATAGTTTTCTTCCTTTCTTTCTTTTAAACTTCTTCTGCTTTCAAAGTATTTCTACGACTACCATTTAGTTTGAATCTTTTTTATTTCGAAACCCTCAATAATATTACATAGAGGGTGACAATACCTAGAAGTCAGGTTGCACTCTGGCACTAAAGTGTTAGTAGTCGCGTGGGTCGAGCCTACGGCAAATTGAAACTGCCCTCCGGTATGATTCGCACACCGGTCACGGCCGGACACCGGTACGTACGGTCTGCACAAAATGAGATGCTAGATGGAGAAGTTATGAAAATAAGCCATTAGAGATTTTACATGTCTATTTTAAAATTTCAGTATAAAAAAGGTTTTCATTCACAAAGTTTGAAAATAAAAAAAGGAAGACAATGCACGGTGACTGATTTTAGAATGAGTATACCTTGGCCTATACCGAACATTATAACCCAAAGGATTCAATCAATTGATTCAAATTTGGCGGCATCTACATCGCCACATGCGAACTACGCATCAAAGACCTGACGTCGCACAAAAATCCTGACGTCACATAAATCTTGCATCGCGCAATTAGAGTTTACCGCGCGATGGACATAAATACAAGATTCCGACATCAATCGTTGGGCAGTTGCCCGCCAGACACAACACCCGTCTGGTCGGAGAATCCTCCCATTTCTATAGAGGGATGAGTGAACTTTACACCCTGTTCCTTATACATCTAAACAAGCAATTACAGCAATAGCCTTGCTATATTATTGTAAAAAGGCATTCGTTCAGTTTAAATATTTCAGGATGAGATGAGATTGAGAATAAGTATTTTTCAAAGTGCAGGTTTTTATGAATAAGATAGCCAGTACGTTAGAATATCAATTACCTACTTTTATAATTAAGCTTTGACAAATAACTTGCAACAAAAAAACCCAAAAACTCCTAAAAATCCTACTCTACCATATTAATCTGCTATCGGTACATCGATGTCGGACGGTGTCCGGCGCGGACGAATTGGCATGCATTGCGCCCTGCCTTTTTACATGCCTATTCCGATACCGGCCGGGCTGCAACTGTTGAGCTGAGGCGGGTATTAGAAGGTCAATATCTACTTATATTTGCAATCATACAGAATGGCAACGTTCTAGGAGTAGATAAGTTTAAAAGCATTTTCCACAGAATTCATTCAAGCATTCAACAAAATCCTAATTTCATACGACAGGGAATCGTAGCAATAACACACACATAACACAATACTAGAGAATATTTTATTATCCATGAGTTTTTTTGATAACCAATATTCAAGCTACCAAATACGACCTCTTTTGCCAAAAACTAGTATTTTTTACGACTATTCCTAGAATTTATACTATTTTCTTTGCTTTTAGTTTTTCTAAACAAACAATTACCTCTGTAGATTTTTTGCTAAATAATTCTAATTAATAATTTTGAAATTATTCAATTTAGGTTCGTTTTTTCCGCTACATCCTACATTTTGCGAGGCACCATAAGAAAACGGCCAATAACGTAATAGCCACGTTCGCCAATAACGTTATCTCGTCTATTTGTTTATTATATTATTTGATATTGCCCCCCAGAGTATTATTAGCGTTATTTATTTAAATACTACTTACAATAAGTATCGGTTCAATGCGGTGAAGAATTTACTGTGAAATGTTAGTTTTTATATAATATTTTGTTGGAGTTGGCTTTTATAACAAGTTTGGCGACCTCAAATTAATATGGCCTAATATTAATTTGAGGCCGCCGCCAAACTTTTTGCAAGGGGAATGCTATAATGAAGAACGTCAGACTGAAGTGTTTTGGAATAGCATGGTTTTTAATAGGTAGGTACATAGCTCATTGTGTATAATGTGCCCTCCGTAGCAGGCAGAATAATGATCACCCATCTAAAGAGATTTGTTTTAGTTATTGCGTATTACATCCTAACTAATGTCATAAATTCGAAATGAAATTGTTTGTTTGTTACGCTTTCTCGCTAAAACGGCTCAACGGATTTCGATGAAATTTCGCACATAGGTAGACCATGATCTGGAGAAGGACATAGGCTACTTTTCATCCCAGATCACAGACGAAATCGCGGGCAACAGCTAGTAATTTATAACTGTACCCGCCCTTTCTTTTGTTTGCTTATTGAACTAAAAAATCTGAAAATTACCTATACATCATTTATAGCGAATATTGCCTCTTAGCTTTTTCTTCATTTATCCGGTAACTCATTATTTTAAACCATGTCCTACCCTAACTAACCTGCACATTTAGCATCAAATTAATCGTACATTGATTAAATGTTTATGGGTATTAGCTGGTGTACACACCATCGTTATTTATGCATAGCACGACAGCAGACGGACATTACGTGACGTGTCCCCGTGGACTTAATCTCATGCTTATGTATAGCTAGCCTATTTGGAGCCATTTATCTAGTTAGGGAAATGGGGATAGACAGCTGGGTGTGGATAGGGTTATAGTTTTATACCTAAACCTTGCCTGGATATTGTATTATTTAGGAAAATGTTGGTAGTTTGAGAGCCTTTGTAAGCAGATTTCTCTCCTTGATTTTGATCCTGCGCCTGATGCCTCTCCGGGCGTGTCGGGTTGCCGTCCTATTGGACTATGAGAGTGAGGGAAGAGAGAGTGCACCTGTGTCTGCGCACACCCTTGTATACTATAATATCTCCCGCGCCGAAGGCTAGTCTCCGTTGAGATTGGCCTGGAGGACTATATAAGCAGATTTAGAATAGAAAATATTAATCTTTTTTCTCTTGTTAGTTACAAGCTTCTATTTTCTACAGTCTAACCGAGTCCGTCTACATATTGTGCAACAAAGGAATAAATTAAAATTAGATTATTTTCTCTTTTTTCTCCCGGACCAGCAGAATTGGGGGCATAGTCAAATCTTAGTTAAAATCTTTCAGATGACGTCACTTTTTCAAACGAAAAATAATTCAACAATTCCATAATTATCACCATTCTCACTTCCAACATTCCTTGGCCCATCTTACACCAAACGGAGCAACTTTATCTTCTACTATGCTAGTACATATCCACATGTATTGCCCAATAACCTACGATAGTACAGGACAAAGCCCCATTTAGAGCAATCAGGGGATTAATTGCTCAGATTAGACGACGTCACTTGACCGCCCAGAACGTTTGGACTAGTATGGACGAGAGGACGATGCAGTTGACGTTGTTATTAAATTGTGTGGTGGCTGATAGTTTGAGCCATTTTATTTATTGAAAATCTTTACCTTCTTTTCCTTCGTTTTTAAAATATGGTTTTTTTTTGGTAGTTCGTGGGATGCCTACAGTTGACAGTCGTTACGGGTCGTCAGAAGCCCGAAAGTCTGACAACCAGTCTTACCAAGGGGTATCGTATTACCCAGTTACTGGGTTGTGGAGGTCAGATACGCAGTCGTTCCATGTAAAATACTGGTATTCAGCTGCATCCGGTTAGACTGGAAGCCGACCCCAACAATGTTGGGAAAAGGCTAGGCAAATGATGAGTTCATGGGATGCCTAATGATATGTGTTTGAAATAAGAACGTTAAAAGAGAAAATAAATCATAAAGTGTGGAAGGAAAATTAGTGAGTGCAGTTTGATGGTTGGAGAAGTAGATTGCTGGTGATTACCATATAAAAGTGGGTTTAGACCAAACGAACATTGAACCAGAAAAAGAGCTAGAGCATTTTTTGTTGATATTTTTGTAGGGAGAGACTAACAAAAGAATGTTCTGTCCTTTTTTACACGAAAATTATTTGGATGAATGTGCATTTCTTGTTTCTTCTAGTCTTACTCGTTTGGTCTAAATTGATCTTAATAATAATACCTACTTAACTTCTTTTAAAATCTTTGTGAAAAGTGAAGGCAGTTTTTCGTCAAGAATCTCAAGAGCAGATTATAGAGTAGTGATACCACGGTAAAAACAAAACTTTTTCGCGGCGGCAGCAAAATTAGAGAAAAAAATTGGTTTATCTTTTTTATTCGCTTTAAAAAACCTAACAGATGACTAAGGGATTGTTAGACTAGTCAATAGATACAACACAATAGATATAATAGGTACACTATTAACAGCACAATGGGCTTGTTTATCGTAACAAGCAATTTCTGTAAAGATATGCTTAGGATGGATTATTTGATGAAAATGTCTAGGTTTGAGGCTTATCCTAAGTGATACCTACGTCTTATTTCTTGCAATACCCAGAGTGTCTCCACTGTATCGTGACAACAGAAGGCCAATTCCCGTTTAAAATGTAGTCGCAATCTCATCACAGCGACAAGGAATGACCCTATACAATTTTTGGGAAATAGAAACTGAGATTAGAACGAACATTCTAAAAAATACGACAACTGTCACACAGATAGTCGCCTGAGTTCACTTTATCAGTTCACATTTCACGACTCACTGTCACCCGCGATGAGAGTTCAGACAAAATCATTATTTTTGCCACAGTGACCCATGGGTTTAACTAAAAATAAAAAACAAATGAATGTCGACGCATCCACCAGTCATCTTCTTTTCCAATGAAGACATTTTGTCATTTTCTTCAGTAAGGCTCAACAGGACAAAACTGTTAGACTTATTTACGTGAAGGAATTGGTCTAGACAAGTCTGGTGAATGCACCGACTATTGTTATCTATCGGATTGGTCTTTGTTTAGATTCGGTCTAGGACTGAAAATATTGTGAAACGTTGACGCATGTATTTTTTAGGGTTTTGCAAAGTAAATATACTTAGAAGGGGGTGCAGCTAGTGTTTGTTTTAGCGTGAAAGTATTCAATTTCGACGTAGCGATTGAAATCTTTTGGCACTACAGTTTTGAGTTTTATGGTGAATTTTGCAAGATACGTTCTACTCAATAATCGTTGTATTTTAGGTATTGTTTGTGTCAAACTAAGGTCATTTAAAATTAGAATTTCGGGTAGGTATTCAGAATAATCAAATAAAAACACTCAATTAGAAAGTGACATTACAAAAAAAATATGAGTGCATTGTGGCCCAGTGGTAACTGCCGCGACTTTAACCCTGACAGGCGCTTTACTTTGTGTAAATTATTTTATCACCTCTCAAAACGGTGAAGGAAATCTTCGTGAGGAAACCGGCATGTCATAAAACTATAAAATCGAAGACATGTGACATCCAACCTGCACTCGGTCCGCGTGGTGGATGCGACCCACTCCCTCTCACATAGAGGAGGCCTGTATCCCAGCAGTGGGAACGTTATAGGCTGACTATGCTATTATGCTGGGTAGGTACATTGAATTTAATATTGATTTACCAATTATAACAATTCTTCATCAGTCTATTCTAAACAAGGTTTTAATTTAACCAAACCGCAGACCAATTAATAAAGTCAACAACGGATTATCGAATTTTCTCAAGTAATAAACCTTTCTTTGTGCTCTAAAAAAAGATAACTAAAGCGAAAAACTCCCTTAAAAAAATGTTGAACATTTAATTGAAAGAGAGTTTGAACCCGCTTCTCAAATTAACGTTGATTGTGATAGATTGCTGACTAATTACCGTCTCATTTTTCAGTCATTTATCACTTTAGTTCCTGAAACTTGAAACACTTTTAAGAGATTTTTGTAAAGTTTCAGAATAGGTTATTTACTTTTTAGGGTTCCGTACCCAAAGGGTAAAACGGGACCCTATTACTAAGACTCCGCTGTCCGTCCGTCTGTCTGTCTGTCTGTCTGTCCGTCTGTCACCAGGCTGTATCTCATGAACCGTGATTGTTAGACAGTTGAAATTTTCACAGATGTATTTCTGTAATAACAACAAATACTAAAAAACAGAATACAATAAATATTTAAGGGGGCTCCCTTACAACGTCATTTTTTTGCCCTTTTTATACGGAACCCTTCGTGCGAGAGTCCGACTCGCACTTGGCCGGTTTTTTTTATTACCACATGGCACTGGTCGATCTTAAGGAAACCGGAATATCTTAGAATCAAAAAATAGTACTCACGTGACATCCACCAACCCACACTGGGCCAGCGAGATGGATTATTGGACACTGATCCTCCAGAGTGGAGGCCTAAGTCCCAGCAGTGGGACCATTTTAGGTTGATTCTGTAAGTGAATTTAGTTCATTTCTCTACTATCTCTATGATTATGTCATATTAGAAAGGAGTTATCTTTATTTTATCGTTAATTAAATCCTTACTAATATTATAAATGCGAATGTAACTCTGTCTGTCTGTCGCGCTTTCACGCCAAAACCACTCAACCGATTTAAATGAAATTTGGTACACAAATAGTCTAGAGCCTGAGAAAGGACACAGGCTACTTTTTATCGACATACCACACGGGCGAAGCCGCGGGCGAAAGCTAGTCAGATATATGATAATGATAAATGATTTTATTTCTGTAAGTAGGTAGCAGTGGTAACGGCCCAACCACTGCTCTCAAAATGGTGAAGGCAAAACATCGTGAGGATACCGGCATGTCCTAGAACCAAAAATTCGAAGACATGTGACATCCACCAACCCGCACTGGGCTCACGTAGCGGATTATCGGCCATTATTTCTCAAAGAAAGGCCTGTGTCCCAGCAGTGCAATGGGAATATTATAAGCTGATTATGCAAGTAGGTTTGTACAAACACTTTTACACCTCAATTGATAGACGGATACTGTAGCAATGACGTGGGCATATAGAAAACTAGCTGCGCCCCGCGATTTCACCCGCGTAAGTCTCGATCCCGTGGGAATATTGGGATAAAAAGTCCTATGTCCTATTCTAGGTCATGGTCTACCCCTGTGCTAAATTTCATCCAAATCCGTTCAGCCGTTTTAGCGTGACAAACAAACAAACAAACTCACTTTCGCATTTATAATAATATATAAGTTAGGATACACGTTTCGAAAAACAAAACTATCCCTCTATCCCACACCATGTACTCATATAAATCTTTCTACACGTGCCTGCACCTCATCATCATCTGCCTAGCCTTTTCCCAACTATGTTCGGGTCGGCTTCCAGTCCAACCGGATGCAGCTGAATATCAGTATTTTACATGGAGCGACTGCCTATCTGACCTCCACAACCCAGTAACTGGGTAATACGATAGCCCTTGGCAAGACTGGTTGTCAGACTTTCGGGCTTCTGACGACCCGTAACGACTGCCAAAGATCCACAAATGACAGCCGGGACCAACGGTTTAACGTGCTTTCCGAGGCACGGAGGAGTCTCGATATGTAAAGATGGTCACCCATCCACTGACTAACCCCGGCAAGCGTAGCTTAACCTGTTGAATCGACCCATGCGGCTGTTATTACTTAGCCACGAGCTCCTCCACGTGCCTACACCTACATAAGTATATCTATATTTAACTAAACAAGACTAAGAACTTACAGAACTCACATAAAAATAAACGTGTAACAATCAGATTTCATATGATAATTGTGTGAGACAAACTGAAACGTCACAGACGTTTAAACGCTCCGAAGAAAATTTAGAAATGTAAGCTTAATTAAAATTTCTTCTTAACAATCATGTCTAAGCGAAATACCGAATAACTGAGGGGGGAATATGCCTGTATTTGTGACAAGTCATGAGATTTTAGCGAGTTGTAAATACTTCAGTCATATAGTAAAAGTTGTGTTAGATTTAATGATTCAAACAGTCCAAATAGTTTATATGACAGCTGCGCGAACAGATTGCAATATGCCTGTGGCGCGTGAGTCGCTGACGAAACGGAATGTTGTCATTATAAATATTATATTTTTGTAAACACGTAGTGTATTTATTTTATTTCTTACTTTTTTTATCGATAATTCATTATGTGATGCACCGATTGACGTCATGACGTCAACGCCGGCTGTCATTGAAAACCAGCGCTGGGGCTCTAACTCGCATAGGGTCGCAGCATTATGCTGAGCGATAGCCGTTTTGCGTGAATGTGACGCATATTTTCCTGCAACTTGTTATTTTCGTATATTTGTCCTTTGTTAGCGTCATGTTTGCCGCAAATAAACGTATTTTCTTTCTTTCTTTAATGGAACTTTTGATTGAATCATGGAATTAAGTACTTAATGTTAACATTAGTGAATATTTATTTTATACGTATATTACTACGTTATAATTATACAGCATAATATTATGCCCGGCGCAGAATTTATGCGATATTTGATATCGAATGTAAAAAAAAAGTGATGAGTGAGTGAGTGTGGTGAGTGAGTAGATGTGCCATCATAATCATCTTCATTTCAGACGTAATCGTTTTTATTATTATTATTGCCATTTTTATACAGCCGAATGACATCCACTGCTGAACATAGGCCTCCTCCAAGCGTCGCCACATCAACCGGTTTTGTTCTGCAGATGTTACATTTAGAAAAGATTTAGGTCATATGAGTTACACTTCATTTTATACTATACTGTAAAGGCAAACTACCTTCTCATGTTACAAGCTTTTTTTAGTTGCCTGGAGTGAGAATGATGCATAGGTACCAGAGGAGATGAAAATTTTGAGCAAAAGCTCACTCACTCGATTAAATACTACCGTCTCTTATCTCTAGAGCAGTTTCAAATTCTAACCGATAAAAAATGTAATCCTGAATCTTTTAACGTGGACCACATCCCCGAAATTTCGAAGTTTCAGCGAAGCAAACAGTAAATTTTGATGATAAGTCGTTTTAAGAATCGAAATAACTGCAACACTCAGTGGGGAGAAGTGCAAAAGTTGCTAAGATACTTCGCATCAAATTAATTGATTCATTGAAAATTAAAATCTTGAAAACCCTCTTTTTAAATTGCAGTCTCTGTTTTTAATTAAGATGTGTATTGTAAATGGATTCATTAATCGTTGTTTAATGTTCAGTCATTCAGTCCAAAGATTTTAATCATAAATTGATGAACGGGTTGTAAGTAGCTAGCCGATTATTACATTATTTTTAATTTTGCGTAGTTTCATAATTGATCACTGACTCACCAAATATTGACCAAAGATGGTCCTTTTAACTACCCATGACTTCATCGACTTGAAAGCTTGTGAAAAACAATCATTCAAAAAGATTACAAGTTTATTTAGAGAACAGCAATAGTTTACTATTAATAACCAAGTCAAACATCCAGATAACTTAAGGTGATAACCTTAACTTCATCGTTATAGGTACGCTAGTTACAACTCCTATTAATTCTGATGTGTTCAGCTAATTAGACAGACCACCACTTCAAATGATCGTGAATACTGAGCACGACACAGGTGCACCGGCACTCATTTATTTAGGTCATATACGAGTATGTACGGAGTCTAGTCCTGAGTTTCCCAACATATTGTTCACAGACCCCTGGGGGTCCAAGGAGGTAACTTATCAAAGATTTTATTTAAATTTCGTATTGGTTTCCAAATAAACAAAGAAGAAACAAATTAACATATTGGCGCATGAAAAATGATAGTTATTCGTCATTGATTCTGGAATTTTTATTTAATTTACTCAGTTTGAATTTCCGCGCGTTGTTTGAGAAAAGTACTATACAAGCCTTGGCCGCTATCAGGAATTGATGGACTCACGCATGAGTGCCTCGGCTTCGCCTCGGCCCTCATTTTCACGATCGTCCATCAATTCCCTTATTGCAGGCCGCGACAGTAATGTACTAATGATGACTCTAAATTACTGTTTCAATTTTTCATTGATTATCAATCTGCATAGCTTTTTCCCAACTACATTGGGATCAGCTTCCACTCTCACCAGATACAGCTGAATATCAGTATTTTATATGGAGCGACTGCCTATCTGCCCTCCACAACCCAGTAACTAGGTAAATATTGGTTAGGCTGGTAGTCAGACTTTCAGGCTTCTGACGAACCGTAACGACTGTCAAAGATCCACGAATGACAGCCGGGACCAACAGCTTAGCATGATATCCGAAACACGGAGGAGTCTCGGTATTTAAAGATGTTCACCCATTGACGGACCAACCCCTTTAAGCGTAGCTTAACCTGATGGATCGACCCGTGCGGCTATTATAAGATTTGATTTCTCATGGGTTCATCACAAAAAGAGTTGGGAAAGTTTGGTCGAGACGAAACATAGGTTATGTTTGAGTTATATTAGTTTCGACTGAACTCAGTCGTAAAAAAGACATTACTTACTGGTGCAATATGCATGTGTTGTGTTAAGACGCTGACAGCAGATAAACCGCGGTGACTGTCAGATTGCATAGAAAAGAAAGAGGAGGGCGATGACATAACGCTTGTAATTTATTTAAAAATAATAATATTTTTTTTTAATAATGAATTTATTAAAAAAAAAATACGATTTATAAATAAAAAAATACGATTAAGATTTATAAAAAAAATGAGTTGAATAATCGAAAACAAAAACAACCAAGTTCAACCGGGATTCTTGTTATTAATTCAAATACCAACGTACGTTGATATTTAATACAGATATTTAAATTAGAACTCAAGGTAAAAGGTTAGTTTACCGTTAATTCGTATAGACTTTTTTTTTGTAAGCATGTTTTGATAACCACCAACTTCTGAGAAATGTATTCAAGATTAACATAATATATTTTTTCTGCTACCACAAACTATAATATAGATTTCACAATTGTTTTATTTAAGTCAAGCCTACTTTTACCGTTTGCCTGTTGTCAGCGCCTTAAATGTAAGTCGTCAACTTGAGAAATTATTATTCCTGTATATAGTTAATTAAACCATACCTAACTAGGAATAAAGTTTGTAATTATGCAGATTGGTGATATATCAGTTTTTTATAAGCTAAATAAATTGCAGTTCAAAAGATCGAAATAGAGCCTTTTAGCAACATTGTATTTATAAAACACAAAATATAAAGTGAGAACTCGCTCCTTTGTCAAGAACAATAAACGGTCTATCTAGATATTTAGATATTTTACAAAATTAACGCTACAAGATGAGACTAAACATTAATTCAGAAATAATTAAAGAAACGATTAGAGCACTTCAGCCCCTTGTAGAGGAGAGGCCAAAATTGTTAGCGCGAAACAGGGCTGTCTCTAGCAATAAACTTTGCTCAGGAATTTCATTAGTTTCGTTCAATAAATTAAGAGGTTATGCTCGCGTGTGTCGGCCCTGCAATTACCTCGTCTGCGCGGAGGTGTAATGAAGAACCTCTCGGTAAGAGGATGTAGGTACTATGAAAGTAATTTGGATATGACGTTGTTTTACTTGTTAGGGAAAATACAACGCAGATATATATATACAACTATTGTAACCTTTCGTTATGTTGGTAATAAAAAACTTTTTGAAGTGGCGTCTCGCCAACAACTTTAAAATATTACTTACTTGAATTGGAGAAAAAAAAGGTTTGTTCTAATGCTTTTAGGCCTTTTTTTTTTCAGGGTGAAAGTCATGAAGTGACGGGCGTGTCAGACTTTTACTGACTAAAACCCACCCGTGTTCCTTCAGTTGTGTGTTGCCAAGGGTCCCGGTATCCCTTTCGGACTTTTCCGCAACCCTGGCAGGCATGCTTTTGGGCCTGTGACTGACCGTAACAGTAATCCCAGCTCTTCGTCAATCTACCTAGCCTTTTCCCAACTCTGTTGGGGTCGGCTTCCAGTCTAACCGGATGCAGCTGAATACCAGTATTTACATGGAGCGACTGCCTATCTGACCTCCACAACCCAGTTACTGGGTAATACGATACCCCTTGGTAAGACTGGTTGTCAGACTTTCCGGCTTCTGACGACCCGTAACGACTGTCAAAGATCTACGAATGACAGCCGGGACCAACGGCTTAACATGCTTTCCGAGGCACGGAGGAGTCTCGGTATGTAAAGATGGTCACCCATCCACGGACCAACCCCGGCAAGCGTAGCTTAACCTGATGGATCGACTCGTGCGGCAGTCATTAATTAGCCACGAGCTCCGCGCGCCTCGAGTCACAGCTCTTCGTTTGGTAACATAAACGTACGTATGAGGCATACATATAGAGGTAGTTGATGCTTACGAGTATGTATATCACAGTTACTTCGTTGTAGCCTCCACTTATTACACTCTTGTAACAGGTTCATTCAAATACCTAGGTACCTAACTTTATACCATATCCATAATATAAAACACATATTTTCTCCTCTCCACGCAACAAAGTTTCTCATAATAGTTGGCTTGTCGTCTTATTACACGACCGGTTTCGATGAACCGCTCATGTTCTCGTAACATTTTTATAACTAACTACCTTCTTCATTTTGTCGTGTGGCCGCTGTTCTTAACGTAAGGTGTGAATAACGGTTTACTTTAAGGATTGAAATTGTGAATCTTCGCTTATGAAATCTGTCAAAAATGATATATGACTTGCTGTGCCCGAAAGTCCGGTCCGCCCGAGATTTTAGATTTTAATTTCTTGAGATGATGATGATAATAAAACTTCAGCTAAGGATTTTAGTTCTATTATTTTAATTAATTGATCTTATAAAGTGTGGAAGCTAACCAAAGATACTTATCCTAAACACATCCCACCAAGTATTGAAATAATTACATGTATATATCTACATAACCACGGAACTAACACACACATGACCAAAACATAACGACAGCAAGTCCACACTTCGACACGAGATAAATGTACCATAATTCAGTAATACGATTAATTCGAACATCAATATTGTATGACAATCAATTCAATGATAATTACCTTTACTAATGACGTTAATTTCGTGATAATAACTGGGAAGAGGATCTGCTGTTTATATCTGATTTACATCTAACAGTTAATTAATGAGAGGATGTTATTAATATACTTAATATTGGGACCCTTTGACACAAATAATATGTAATATCATGCTATAATAAATTCTCATACGGAAAAGGAATTGGAATTGGAGACCATTTACTATCAGTCCCTAGTAATAGAAAAAGGTCAGTTAAAAGTCAGTTACATTAGCATCTTGGTAATTATAAGATTAAAGAAAAAATATTGTGATGTAGAAAACATTGTTTTGATACACATACATAAGAAGAGCTCGAGGCTACGTAATAACAGCCGCACAGGTTGATCCGCTACGCTTGCCGGGGTTGGTCCGTGAATATGTGACCATCTTTACATACCGAGACTCCTCCGTGCCTCAGATAGCACGTTAAGCCGTTGGTCCCGGCTGTCATTTGTGGATCTTCGACAGTCGTTACGGTTCGTCAGAAGCCCGACAGTCTTGACAACCAGTCTTACCAAGGGGTATCTTATTACCCAGATACTGGGTTGTGGAGGTCAGATAGGCAGTCGCTCCATGTAAAATACTGGTATTCAGCTGCATCCGGTTAGACTGGTAGCCGACCCCAACATAGTTGAGAAAAGGCTAGGCAGATGATGACACATACATACATAAACTCTTAACACCTGTTTTCCATGGGGGGTAGGCAGAAACTACAGAACTCCACGTGCTAAGATACTCCAGCCATAAATACTCTTTTGCTTCAATTTTTTTTTTTTTAATATTTTGTTTAATTAAGGAACAAAACAAAATATAAACAGAAACATCACACAAGAAAAAGAAGAACACACAAGAAAATAAACTTACGTACGTGATTTTGATCTTAGCATTAAAAACGCCGCGTTTTACTTTTTACTCTGCCCTTCTTATACTTCTAACTTTAGATAGTTAATTGTTTCAGGCGTGACTTTGCGGAAATCCATTATAAAATACAATAGACGTAGATATATTTAGTAACCTATTCCGCTTAACTATTCTTCAAGAGTCATAAAAAACCCTGTAAGAAACCGACACGTGTTTCACCTCTCAACGAGGCATCCTCAGCGGAATAGGTTACTAAATATATCTACGTCTATTGTATTATACTTCTAACTTTGTTAATTCTTCCTTTCGTATGCAGTCCATTCTTCTCTGGAATGTGCTTCCTCTTTTCACCATAACAACTACCAGTCGGCACGTATATAAGCGGAAACCGCAGTTTAAAAAAAAAAAAATTGCGTAGTGTCATCTCAATTACCTCTTTTCCTTGTAAATACATATAATATACTAGCTGATGCCCGCGACTTCGCCCGCGTGGATGTTGGTTATTATATACTAAAACCTTACTCGAGAACCACTCTATCCATTGGTGAAAACAGCATGAAAATCGGTGCAGTAGTTTTTGAGTTTATCTTTGTACCTTACTGTGTGCGAGAAGTTTAAATAAATAAATAAAACAAATAAGTGATCATTTTATACAATAATTAGAAGGTGAGACAAGGACATAGGAATTTCAGGACATCACCAACAATTACCATCAATCTAAAAAAAATGCGCTATGACACGCTATCTGAGGCATAAATAAATAAAAAAAAATGCTACGGTTATATTTCTTATTATCTTGAGTTATATGATAATTCTTGTCTCTTGGCCGTGATTTAGTACGGGGTCGCAGTTAGGGGGCGCTGTTGAACTAAAAAAATACAGACGTCATTATGATAAATTACCCCCGGTTATCTTGGTTGTTGTAATTTTACACCCTGTATTATCAACTGGCTGGCTATCTGTGAGATACTGTAGCTTTATATGGTAGGGTAGGTAGAACTAACAATAGAAAATTGTTGTATTTTTATGAAATAGGTACCATTAACAGATGCCTATCAGTTTTGAGAATATTTTCACGAATTCTTTGAAAAAGTCAATTAAAACGGATGCTATCTTATAATTATTTATTAAATTAGATAGTTGTTGCAAATTGACACTTTTTTAAGTTCTTTTTTTTTAACAAGCTTGTCATGCGATCAAGAGCCAACTCCTGTAACCGATAACGATTCAAACATCTTTATGAATAAAATTAATTTTCAATCTAATGTGTGAACACGACAGTTATAAGGAGTAGGTACCTATCTATAGTAGGAACCTACTTATCCCAAATCAGTCCAAAAACCGATTTTATTGATACAACAATCTAAAATTCTCTCCAATATAACAACAACAAACTAAACCGTATAGTGTCGATATAAATTTAATAAAACATCGTAATAAACAAGGGTTTTATGTGACGTACGCAACGTGTCCATGTTGAAAGTTCGATGGGGAGCGACGTCGAAATATTGTGTCGGGATTTATAGCTGTGCGGTCAGCCCAGGAGACGGCGGGGCGGGGTTAGTGTTGAAGCGATAGGAAAGTATTAGACGGATATACAGGGTCATATTAAATTAGCTAGTGAAACTCTCACAGTTGTGATGGGTATCGATAAAAAAAAATGACAAAACAAAAAAAAATTGGTTTAAATATCGATTTCAATCATAATCGCTTTAATTTGGCATTGTTGTAACACAGATAAAGATAAATAAATGTTTATTTGTGGTCTAATAAAAAACATAAAGTTGAGTTTTTTTTCGAAAATATTAGTTCTTTACTTTTCCAAAAAGTTGTGAAGATTTTTTTTTTAAATGATGGTATCTACCTCCCTATCACAATAATCAAATATGAGTAATTTCGATATAAAATGACTCTAAACCCTGAACAGCCGAAGGTACTGCAATATTGTAAAACAAGTTTCAGCGAGTCACGTATCTACGTGTGGAAATGAAGTATCCGCTTACCGCTCGCACTGGCACCCATCTTGCACAGTTTGACATAACATGAGATTATTGGAACGAGTTGTAAACAACTGGAATAGTGGAATAAATAAATAATACATTTGTGTACGTAATACATTAACATAAGGTTATTGATATTAGGTAAGTTCGTGTCTTTGTCCAACTTTCACGCTTAACCTGTCGCGGCGACGACGTTTCATTTCACTCACGGATTTTATTATTATAACTGAAACTGTAACTGGTAATAAATACAAGGCTGACGGTAGTCTAGTAATTGCAGACCTGATGTCTGAGAGTGGGGTCCTGCTTTCGGTTTCCCAGGCAAGAAGCAACTTCTGCAGACGTATAGTTTATGTATAGTATATTCGTCACTTGTGTATTCTATTGGGTAATAATAATGGTTCACCCGTGCCGCACCGGTCGACGTCATTACGTCAGCGCCGGCTGTCGCTGAAAACCAGCGCTGGGGCTCTGTCCTGCATAGGGTCGCAGCATAATGCTGAGCGATAGCCGTTTTGCGTGAATGTGACGCATGTATCCCCCAACCTTTTGTATTTTTTTTTTGTGTTTATTTTCTTTTTTTTTGCGTCATGTTTACCGCAAATAAACGTATTTTCTTTCTTTCTTTCTTTCTTCAGACATAATTGGCGAAATGTAGGTGAAATGTAACTCTACTTAGTCCGAGCTACTCCGTGTTCCGAGCTGAATCTATCCTGTAAAAATCGAACTATGAATGATGAAATGAAATGAGCTTGCTAGTAGTGACAATCAAGTGGAATGACAGCTCACTTCAAGCTCACTTCATCTCAGTTTTCACGGTGAGATTTATATAGAATACACGGACTGTATGTGTGATGCTGTGTTACAGAACAACCAGAAAATAGATAAACTCCATTTGAAATAAGATTAGACATTTAAATAAACGTTTTTTACAGTCCGTTCAACCGATTTTGACTTCTATTGGGTTGGTGGCATGACAAATGGCAGCTGCAGTAGACAGTGTGTAAACCTTTTTTGCTTTTAATGCCATCCTTATGCCTTGAGTATAGAGGTCAAAATCGGTTGAACGGACTGTATAAAGGTTTGTTTAAATGTCTAATCTTATTTCAAATGGAGCTTAGGTACCTATGTACTTCTATGGTTGTTCGTATTGCCGAAGATAGACGATGATTCCCGAAGCGTATACTTATTTCGAGATATAACATTGCCACCGAATCATAACATCCCGAAAATCTGACATCCGCTCCCCGCTCGAACAGGCGCCCCCCCAGATTGGCAAAGCACTGGATTGGCGGAACAAGTTGTCTACGAAACTCGTCTATAACTGCGGCTGATAATTAAACAGCTGTGTCGGAACACCGACATTTTGAAGCGACTATGTCAATACAGATATTAAGTACGTTAGTGTTTGTACGCTTTACATTGCTTAATTAAATCGTTATGTACAAGCTGTGTCCCCGGGGGAGAGGTGATGGATATGTGATGCTATTTGTTTACATGTTTATCGCTTATATCCCCATCCCACAAAAAGTATCTTGAAAGGAGATAAGTCTTAAAGAAGACTACATCTTGGTTTTAAGGGCAAATTTCACCAATAAAACTGAACGCAATCAGCACATAAACTAGTTTTAAGACCTGCCAGTGTCATTATTTTCTTTGGAATATTGGTACTGACAGCTCTTGAACTCGGTTTAGATGTGCTGATCGCGTTCAGTTTCATAATACATTTATGACTAGCACGGTTTAAAACATAAGTACTTGTAATAAGACGTTATGGCCAAAGTGTCAAGACAATAAAGGTAAGTTGTGCAGCTTTAAGGTACCTACAAATAACATTAGTACATTTCATATAAATAGTTTATATGCTACATATTTTATCCTCTACACCGCCCAATCACACCGCGCACCTGCAGCCTAATTCTTAGCAAACCGAAACCTTGAAAGGCCACATTGTCTGAAACATTCGTACCCAATTCTGGCCACAATTGTGCGCACGTGCGTCTTAGCAGAATTTACTATGTCTAATACAATAAGTTGGCACCCCACCGTGGGGCGGGGGCCTAAATTATGTATTTTATTGTCACTGGATCCAATTTCATAACCCGAAGAACGGTCGGGATGAGTCCGCAGTGTTATAAGCTATTCTATTGAATTTTGCAATACATACAAATGCGTCGGTAGTGTTTTGTGGGTAATGTTCGAACGTGTTGGATTATCGCGAGCCGATATTTATTTTTGTGAAATATTTTGACGGTTCTTGTAGCTTTGTAGGTTCGTGACTGTCGTGTTTTATTTTTGGAGAGTTTAGGGTTTTTAGTCCAGAAATAGCAAAAAAAATGTAGAATTATTATTTCTTAGTCGGCGGTAGGTATAACATTCTCATATTGAAAATCCGCACGTAACAAAAAGCATTTCAAAGAAGCTCTGATATAACAGTGAGAATCCAGTCCTAAGGAACCTCTTAGTTATAAAAATAGAATAAAATACTTTTTCTGGAAAAAAGACGACGGATAAAAAAGTTATAGCTGGCCTACATTATTGAATGAACAGTATTATCCTCGTCACCGCACCTCTCTTTTACCTTCACTCCGCTATCCTTAATTTCATTGTCAACTTAAACCTTTTTCGTAGGTACGGAACTTTTTAAAGTGCAATATTTTAAAATAGCAGGAGCTTATCAAGTGTAAAATTAATTTCACGGCAGCCATTCTTCGAGATAGTTCATCAAACTTTCAAGATTCAGATGAGCATAAAATAGGCGGAGAGCGCCTTCGGAAAAGTTTCTGTGTAACGGAAATTAGTTCTAACATTTTAGTAGTTTTTTTAAATACTTCAACGGAAGCAAGGAAGCCGACGGAAAATGGAGAAAGAGAACGAAACGATTATATTTGAAGTCTGGTACGGATAAAGATGTATTTTTTATAAAAGGTTCCAAATATTATTATTGTTTCTCTTCTATACAATGTATTGTTAGAATGTAGTATTGTTAATCTTCTATACAATGACATATTATAAAGTCGCTTTTCGTGTTTGTCTGTATGTCCACGTTGTTCTTTTAAACCACGCAAGTGATTTTGATGAGGTTTACACCATCGTTTAGAGAATTTATTCCGGAAGGTTTATGCGTATAAAGTTACTTAAGATATAAAATAAATCTCGATGTTTTGTCAAGTCTTAAAAACCGTGCGAAGCAGGAGCGGATCTCTAGTACACACGGCTACACATCAAGCTATACATTTCCAGTATAAGTTGACGTCTCAGTGTACGGAAATTGTATACAATGCGAGATCAGCATAAACTGGAAATGTATAGCTTGATGTGTAGCCGTGTGTACCTACGATCATATTATATAAGATTTTTTTCTCTAGAGCTCATTAGGGAATTACATCTAATTCCGGTTGCGAATCCAGGGATTTTTCCGAAATCATTAAGCATTCGTAACAGATACAATAAACCTAAATTATTTACATTTTTTCAGATATTATAAAACTACTTCGTCATATATTTTCTTTTTTTTAAACTGCGTAGTGCTTATTGTACCTTAAATATATACATATATGTATATGTACCTATTATATTCTTTTCTATAGTGCTTATTAGTGATCCTAAGATTTCTACTACTTTTTCAATTTCTACCCGTGAGAACCTGTAATTGGCGGTATGTTTCTTATATAATTGTTATCCATCTATCATAACCGTTGGTTCTCCTATAAATAAATATATAATAATAATAAATTATACGACACCAATAAAAGAAAAAGGAATTACCTACTAGAAAAGATTATTACGACAAAGTGGTAGTTTTACAAATTTTACATGGTAAAGTAAATTCAAGCGACGGATATTTTTGTATGGTGTGAATTTGAAAATATAATTTTTCAGGTATTTTTATTGTATCAAAAGTGATCTTAATTGAGGCTGGCACAGGAGCGTGGGGATTGGGACAAGAAAAGAGAGGCCTATACGCAGCAGTGACGTGTGGATTATGATTAGGATAATATTAAAATTGCAACTGATAATTGCATTCTTTTTATGGAGTTAAGTCTTCTGAACGTCAATTAAAAACTTGCGATTCATCAGTTCCTATTTCCACCCCACTAACGACCTCTTGCCAAACATGTCATAAAACCAACGAGACTTTCTCATCACTATCAGAAAATATAAAACTTGCCAAAGTAGCGCTTTCAGCACTATTAATCCAGTGAACTGTTATTTGATAGCAATAAGCCGAAATTGGCCAGCGCTTTAAGAACCTGTTCCAATGAAACGTGAGCATGTGAGGTCTGAAATTCACCGTTGTTCTGGTAAATAAAAGATCTGCTTGTATTTTTCAGCTTCATATCCTTTCACGGAAATATTTTTAGCCATATAGGTACTGTGGAAAAATTATCTTTTTTCCTTAACTATTCCATTCGATTTGTGCCTGTTTATTTTAGTTTTTTGGAAATTTTATTGACAAGTAGATAAGTAATTATTATTATTTTATGGAAAAAAATATTACTACTGTATTAGAGAAATTATCGCCTTGCTTCTGAACACTTATGTTAGCAGCGTGGTACCGATTCCGGAATCCTGAATCTGGAGTAACAAACTAACTGCTTAATTTGGTCAATTACACAGGGTTTATGAATACATAAATGAATGAATTAATGAATGGTTATTGGTATACATTTTATAGTTTAAAATGAATGAAATAATAGCACATTGTGATACAAGTGTGCTCTATTGGATATTACAATCGAGGCGGTATTATTAGCGCGAGCCGCAAGTAAGCGGAATAAGGTAGCCGAGAGTTTTTCAACAAACTTCACTTCGATAGTGTTTTGAATAAGCAAATTAAATAAAGATTTTACTACAAAAAAAAAAAAAATATTATAAAACGTTCCTGGTTTGCCTATGGTAATTTTTTAGGTACGTAAATTATATTGAAATAGGCATTATGATACAAGAGTGCTGTGTTGGTCACACACTCGGCTCCCTTATCCCGCGAGCCAGTTTCATACGACGCTTTTCAACACACGAGCAAAAAAACAAACTTATAATAATGTTATTATGTTTTAATTATTTAAACAATTAGTAAAAGTACAATTCTCAAAATTATACCGAACAGTTTTTGTTGGAATTTTGGTATGAAGTCTCTTTGATGAGATTTAATTAAAATAGTGCAACTCTGCTCTTGTGATATTTAAGAATGCTTATTTAATATTATAGGATAGTTCATACTAATTCCATGTAATTATAATATCCCAATGACCTGCCCATGGAATTTTTTTTTCTTAACTAATCGTCCACGATTTTTCTATGGTATTAAAAAGTTTCACCAAAGTCAATTTCTTTATATGTATGGTAGATATGGAATTAATAAATACTATAATGGTAACATGGTATTTGATGTTGCCATGATAGTACTTACTAATTCCATACCTACTGCCATGTCCTTACTCCGACTAGTAAATAGTTATCTGTGGCGCACATTACCGCACTAGTGTGGTAATGTAAAGTAAAAAGCACGCTTCCATAATACACTGCATTATGAACCTAAAAGCGGTTCAATAAGAGCCACTTCACGAGCAAGTGTGTTGATAAAATACTTAAGTATAAAATGTCAAATTACTCGTAAATGGTTGACACTTGCATGGGGTTATATGCGGTCGTCTGGTTGTAAATCACCTCTCCTACATCCCCCTAAGGTATTGCCGACATATTACCAATAACCCTGTACATGTAATTACCCGTTTGGAGTAGGTTATGCGCAGTATCTGATAACCTAGTGACTAGAAAACTTTAAAAGGAGCAAAAAGTTTTTAAACAAATTGTTTAAAAACTTTTTCAACCAATTTCAACTCCTTTTAATTTCAACCCTAAAGTCGCGTCTCCTCAACTACAACGATTATTGCAGATGCACTTTAGATACAGGAGTGAAAGCGCTCGCAAGCGCTGCATCGTCGGCAGCCCTAATTAATATTTTCTCTACGGACTGCAGTATAAACCAATTACGAAGCTAGACCAAAACTGTGGTGTTTTTCGGCGCGCGCCAAATTGCTTTACACGCGAGCTTTGAAGTGTTAAGCGTTTATTAAATTTGGAATCAAAAGCGCAACATTGCTGAATGTAGCTATGCATGTGCCATCACTCGGTTTCATGTTTAATGAGCGTTGAGCATTCACCTCTAAAATTGGGGAAAGTGAAAATTAAACGGCTCGGATTGGCACCTTAATATTGCTTCATTTATTATTTTATATTGTTGTGTTTGTGGTAAAAAATAATAATATTCAAAAGTATTTTACTTGAGCTAGTTACGTAATCTGTGTAAATGAGCTCGGAAATTGTTTCAATTAATTTAAATCTTCACTATCCTAATCAATATTATAAATGTGAAAGGCAATTCGTTTGTTTGTTACGTTTTCACGCTAAAACGGCTGAAGCACATGGGTAGACCATGACCTGGAATAGGACTTAAGATACTTTTATCCCGATACTCCAACGGGATCAAGACTTACGCGGGTGAAACCGCGGGGCGCAGCTAGTTTTCTCATAAAAATAAATAGCTCACTATTAGGTTATGCACCCACAAGTAACACATCTCCTTTGTAAACTCGCTACCCCAAACACTTCACAAGCATAATAACCACCTGATAAATGTTTAATTAATTCCCAAAATAATATCAAGGTACCGGCCCCAGCTCTTATCTAGGCACCAAGATTTCCCAATTTGAACGCAACGACTTCGCACACAAAATAGAACAAGATTTATTCCCTAATCAGAGTTTAATCAAGGCGTGGGAGTATCAACGAATTAATTCGAAATTAACGTCGTTAAGGGCCGTAGAACGAGTCGTCGAACAATAAACCAGTGAGAAATTGGGCCCTTAGAAAATTATTTAAGTGGGCGGAACGCCGATAAATTCTCACTCCGGTGTACTGCGAAAATTTCTTTAGCGAGATTATTGAATGCAAAATTATATTTGTGAGAGAATTGCTGGCTGATTAAAGAGTGCCTAGTGCGAAGTTCAAGATTTCCCTCCCTTGTGTGAAGGGAACCGCGACGAGGGACATCGATGTGAGATGTCTTTACCGTTATAGTAAGGAATAGCAGATATAGTACCTACCTACCTATTACACATGGGAGTTAGACAAATGACAAAACAACTTAAAAATAATAACATAACATCGGAAATGAACTGAAACAATTTAGTATAATAAGTAACTTAATGTATAAATTTTACCAAATAAAAAAATTTATGAAAAGAGGACCCATTTCATTTCATTTCCTACATAATAAACATGGGACTTAGACAAACAACAACATGTAAATAATAACACAACACCGATTTGCCCGACCCGGGAAACGAACCCAGGACCTCATGCTCAGCAGTAGCGCTTGCGACCAATAGACCAACAAAGCAGTCCATGAAAATAATCTTTGCCTGTATAAACAGTTTCCTAACAATACTGCAAAAAAATAATGAACACTGACCTTATTTTATGGAGACAGGATCAACTGCAATGACCTGCAAAAAAGAACCCTGTGGTTAGAAAACATTAGTAAAATTGTATGTTTCGGTTAATTTAAAACACTGCTGTGCTTTGCACGAATTGTGCAGCAGTATTTTTGAACTTGAACAGAATTAAATTCAAGGAAACAGTATGCGGACTTCCAAAGTCAGTACTATCGAAACTTTAGAAGTTCTGCTCTACTTCTAACTTCATTAGAAGATACGAGCGTAAAGATAACTAACTTTACCATTAATTCGACTTCAATAAAATAGGTACCTACCTTCATTAACGAAATTTAAAAAAAAATTAGGAGTCTACGTTAAACGTCAGGTTTATACGAAAGAATCCGAAGTCGGTCTCATTCCGCGCCGCTCCATTCATCGTTCAACTCAGCCCATTCACTTATGCGAGTCTCACTCATTCCGACTGTACGCCGATTCATTCCGTCTCAGACCTACGTTATTTAAAAAGAAATTTCTAGAAAATGTCGAGACGTATGCTTTGAGTGTGAGCTCATTATGGTTTTCTTTGAATACAGGTGTTCATTAACGGGAATAGTGCTGCAGCAAAGGAATTTTTCATTTGCGAGTCATATTGAGTTCGTATTCGGTATTGAAACTTGAATGTGGACTCAATTATACGTGTTCAAGAAATTTATTTTATTAATAAAGTCCGATCATTTTTAACAAGCGAAGCGCATTAGGTTTTCATTTACTTTCAGCTGAAATATTTAAAAAACTGCAGTTGCAGAGGTAAGTTTTGTATTTTATTTAATAAAGTACCTATTTAACCTGTATGACCGCGGCCGGGCCACACGCGGACCAAAAGTTTAATTAGAAAGTCCTTGAAGAATTAAAAGATTTCTTGAATTCTGAAGGTAACACGGCGACGAGACGAGACGATATGGAACTATCAAACCCGACCTTTACAGCATCATCGCTTACATCGACATAATTATTACAGTCAGTCTCCTACGGCAGCTTATCTCTGGCATGTGCCAGTCAAATCTATGATCTATGTCAATATATTTTTTTAGAAAGGAAACCTACACAACGTATAAACTAAAAGCTACCGATTTTAGTGATCAAACAGCCAATGAATGAAATACGTTTTCGTTCACAGTAAGCAACGTACATGTAAAGAAAACAAACGCTAACCACACTACATGGGAAAGACATACATATTGTGGCATAGTACTTACACGAAAAAAGCCAGTGGTTCGATTTGCGATTTCCCACCACCGATATAAACCAACAACCTTAATTCCCACAGCTGCTTTTAAAAAACGTGCATACGTAAATCTAAAAGCGGATATCAGTTAAGAAAACTAAATAAGAAAGGACTTTGAAAGCGCTTCCGCGGCGTCTAGCTCACGAACCACCTCTAAACATTGTTACCTTTGCTAGACACAACTTTTTTTCCGTCGCCGCCTGCCTTCGATCCACTTACACTGTGGTCTAAAACGTGAGAGTCCGTGGAGTTTCTTGCCCGTTCTTCTCCATAGGTAAGTACCTACTACGCTTTGGAATGGGCAACTAGCTTCATCTTTCTGAGTGACCGAACCCTTGAAAATTAAAAATAAAGTGCCTCTAATTGGTTTATTTGAAATAAATGGTTTGAGTTTAAGAGATTTTCGAGTTTATTCTAACGATTAAAAATACATTCCGAAAAAAAAATTGAATCATGCGCAACAGTCATGTTCTAAAAATCTGGGGATATTTGAAATAGTAAGAAGTTAGAACTAGCTTCAGAAATATAACTATTCTTTAATTTTATTATTTCTATAAAATAAAATACGTACAGACACTGTTCGAGTTGCTTAAAATTTCGTATCTCCATAATAGTTATTTCTTATCGAATTATGTAGGACTTATCGAATTATGTAGAATTATGTAGGAAGGTGAGTCTCTTATGGAAAAAACATGATGAAAATAGATCAACAATAACTAAATTTTTAAACAAATTCCTCAAATCTGCCGATATTGAAAGGACCTACATTTTTGAAAGAACCGCAGTCGGTTTTTTACCCCTAAATAAAATTCTACAAAGACCGTAGAATTTAATTCAGGGGTAAAAAGCCAAGTCAGGTAAACAAAGTTTTGAAGCATATTGGTTTTTTGGTGACTGGGTAAGTAATTTATAATTCTATTATCTTCATTTATTTAGTTAATCTGTGTCAACCTAAATAATGTTCAAATTCTGAATATAAAAAAAAAAACTAAATTAGCTTCGTCTTGCTTCCTCTTATCAATTGTACCACGCAAGTCGGCTGCGAACGTGATCTCTGAATACTGAGATCTCTTTGAATACTCACCCGGGTGCAATTGACGATGGAATCGCTAAAGCAATACGAGTACGTTTTATGTAAAAAATTTAAACTTAGTTCCATCGAGACCCTTTATAAGATATTTTTTTGTTAGATTTTGTAGTTTTTTTTTTTGTGAGAGAATATCAAAGTTAGTTAAGAGTCGTTGTACCAAATCAGTTTTTTAACTGCACGTTCAGTAGTTACTAGGGGCAGAAAAGTTTCCACAGGAAAGTCGTGAAAATGACTCCCACGCATACATAATCATCAGCCTAGCCTTTTCCCAACTATATAGGGGTCGGCTTCCAGTGCAGCATACATGACATGAATTTAGTGTAAGCTGAGGTTGATATCATGCAGATTTATAATCTGGTGTAGGTACAATAAAGTATGTATATAAGGTGTATCTTTTCATACACGAAATCTCTTAAGGGGTCATTGTACTCATCATTATGAACAACTTTCACTATGGCACCAACCGCGAAATCGCGAAAAAAGAATCTGCTGTTCCCTACATTTTGACGAGCTATCGAAACATAAGGGAACAGCTGATTTTTTAAGTAAGAACACAAATTGATAATAATTTTGAATGTGTGCAGTCCTCATTCTCCGCAAACTTACATAAGTACAGTAAAGAAACCATTGCTCCATACGACGCGCTTTGCCACTACGCACACAACAGTCTAGTTTTCACAATTCCAGAATCATGTTTCGTTTCTCAAACCTGCGTATAAATCATGGTTTTCCTATAATTAACAACTACGCAACACACTCAAAATCGTGTAACAAAAAGTTCCCACCAATTTCTCGGACCATAAATTTCCGCTATTTGTGAGTTAAACGGGAAACATTTACGAATAAAATTGCACATTTCGACTTTATTTTTTCACCGAAAAAAAGTAGAGCGTGCAATTTCAGTTTTTTGATTTATGACAGCCTAACGTACTGCATTAATTGACTCAATACACAAACGAAACCATATTTATTTTTTTGTGGCCACTTTGATATTTATTTTTGGTTAAAAGTCCGGTAGGAATGTCGAAAAAAGTAAAGAAAATATTTGTTTCGGTGAAAAATACTGAAAGTTTTAGCTGAAGCCAGCGGATATTTTCGTTTTTATGACGTCATGCGTTTGTTGTGGTTTTTTGTCCTCAAATATTGGTTTGCTCTTTTTAAAGTGACAGCCTAGTGTCCTAACGAAAAACTCATCCATGACTTATTTTAACGTCATTCGTAATTTATTGAAATCAAAGTTTAACTAATCAATTCTCAGTCTGGATCCTACTCTTTTTAACACCTTCTAAGTTCCTGAGGAAATAATATTTATGGAGAATCAACAAGAATAAATCAAAACATCATTCAGCTGACCTCTTCCACAATTTTAATCACCTCCATAACTCTGCACCGGACATCATTAGGGGCGTAATGGCTCGAAACGACGACGTAACTCAACTGACGACACATCGTATTAATCAACAGTGTACCACCTGAAAGATCACGTGTCGGTAGCGGCCGGACCGACAGTTAGTCGCTGGTAAGTAGTTCGTGAGGTCGCAGTGAGAGCGAGAAGCGAATAGCGATATGAACCCACTTCCTCTATGACCTTCACGGTACAGTATTTTAAGCACAATATAGCACTTGAATGATCACGTGATGGTAGCAGCCGGACTGACAGTTAGTCGCTGGTAAGTAGCTCGTGACGTCACAGTGAGAGCGGGAAGCAAATAGCGATATTTGAGATGGAAGATGGTGACTTTTGTTATAAACAAACTATAGCACTTGAAATATCAAGTCTCGGTAACAGCCGGACCGACAGTTGATCGCTGTTAAGTAGTTCGTAAGATCGCAGTGAGAGCGGAGAGCGATTCTCTTCAGCGTGTCGATGGCATCATGATTATCCCAATACTTTACCATTTCCACGACGTCATCTCTGGCAGCACAGAGAACGCTTTAGTTCCTGGTAAGAGCAATTAGTGACATATTATGACAGTGAATAGCAATATACTCGTAATATGAGGTTCAATATTGCGACAAATGGGCCTAAAATAAGAACATTGAAACATCACCTGAAAGATCACGTCGATAGAGGCCGGTTTGACAGTCTGTTATACATAACAGACTGTCAGACCGGCAAAAGTACACCTTGTAATGTCACAATGAGAGTGAGAAGCAAGCAACGATATCTTTACGGATAATAGCAGCATATTTTATTATGTGGTTCTCATACAAAACTTGTCCGCTATCCGCTATCAAAGAGGCTTCACGTACCGCTCGCCCGCTCCAGCAACGCATGTTAATCAGACAGATCACGGCTAATTGCCGACTCGAGTGTGAAATGCGGGCTTAGTGATGAAATTATCTGCAGTTTAGCGTTGATATACGCCTGATTTAAATGCTACTACTTATCGGGAGCCTGGTGTGAGCAGTGACTTGTAATCGAGTCGCGATACGATTTGATTAGATGTTTAGTTAGAGGCGTTGGTTTACATTAAAGCGTGACAATTAGGACAATCGGTAACGATATGAGTCACTGGAATCGTGAAGGTGGATTTGGCTGGTATAATTCAAAGCTCATGGTATTTTGTAGTCTATGTGCTTTAGCATAAAGTTTAAAATCAATAAGTATATTTTACTAACTAAAAAAAACTATTTCATTCCAGCTAGTCAGGCATTATAATGTTGTCACTGGGTAATTAATATTGTTTTCCCAAATAAGAAGCTGTACAATTACACCAAACTATCCGAGGGAGTTTTACTCAAGATAAAAATATGCAGCTGAGATTTTGTGGACCAATATTTCCGATACAAGAATATTTTTTTTATTTTATTTTACAAAATTCACGATTTCAATATGCTTCCGAAACACGCGTGAAAATTTGCAATATGTCAAACGGCAGTTTTCATTTACAAGTAAAGCGCGGTGCACACTGACGCTTCATTCAACATACAGTAGCACATATTACGGCTGGTGTGCACCTGCGACTCATTGCGTCGATGTCGTCACGACCTGACTCGGCAAGTTGGGACGTTTCAGTCTATGTACACCTTTAGGTAGTGGTTGCAGAACAAATATTAACCATGAAAAGTAGTGAATATGAATTTTGGGGCTTACCTGAGATAAGCTCTACATCATTTACTATCCATACTATTATTATGAATTCGAAAGTAACTCTATCAGTCTATCTGTCTGTATGTTACCCTAAACCACTGAACGGATATCGACAAAATTTGACAAGGAGATAGATGGCATCCTGGGGAAGGACATAGGCTACTTTTTGTTTAAAAAATAATCCTATAGGGGGTGATATAGGGGATGAAAATTTGTATAGGAAACCCAGCATTTCTTACGTATCCCAGTAGCACATTCCCTCGGGACGATATCTGACATCCACGCGGGCGAAGCCGCGGAAAAAAGCTAGTTAGGACTATATATGAATAAATGCTACGTAAAGATCACTTAATTAAAGTTAATAAAGCTTAGCTGCACTTACTTAACCACAATTTTTACTAGTTTCACAATTTCACAGACAGTCTGTTGTTTAAGTGATGAATTTTTCAAACTCACTATCGAAACTCAGCTCATTCCTATTTAGGTATCGATAGAATACTGTTCGTGATTCCTGAAACCTTTCGAATAGAAAAGAAATGATCTAGAAGAGGACCAGCAGATTCACCTTCTTTAAACAATACAAAGAACAACTAGATCTCAGTCTCAGACAGTGATTTTTTCAAGATTTCTTCAAATAAAAATAAATCCTTCTTTACAAAATCCTCGTGCGATTTCTCTGCTATCGGTGTCAGCACGTCGCAGGCGCGGCATTGTCTCGGCCACGACGAGTACCGACTCTAATTGATTCCGGGACCAATGAGGGTGATTGGACCACCTGCTGTAGATGTGCTCCAATTATTACTAAGACTTTCTCTAGCTACCAATATTTTTATATATTGATTTATGTTGATTTCTGTAGAGGTGGGTAGCAATTGTTTTGTTGAGAGGTGATTTGGTTCTTTATTTTTTTGGGATGTGTTGCTTTAGGTATTTTTACAAAAGGAAACCTGTTTTAACCAGCTTTAAAAAAAGGAGGAGGTTGTCAAATCGACTGTATTCCGTTCATACAAACTTGACACGCCTTCGTCTCTCTTAGTACGCCTTCTCCAAATTCTAAGTTCGAATTTGAAAACAAAACAAAATATCACAAGTGTACTTATTATGTGACAATATTTTATAAATAGTTATAAGAACTGTGCTAGTCGTTACATAGAGAACAATGTAATATTATTAACGTTACCAATGATAAACGGCGGAAAAAATCTGCTCCCACATAGTCTGCTATTACATAATGCCATGCTCGTACACAAATATTCTACGCTGCACAAGCTTTTTTCCTACATTCAGAGAAAAATTGCGAGATCAGATCAAACACGTAGTAGAAGTATTCGATTGAAATCGAGACGGAAGACCGTTACATATGAAGAACCCTGAACTTCAGCCGCCTCTTGAGATTATCTACAAGTGACTCTACTGCAACATTAATTACAAATTATTTTAATTTGTGCCCGGTTGATGGCAATAGGCTTGCCCATGGAACTTAAACGTAACTAGCGAAATTTGGGTGTACCTAAAGTCTGTTTTCTAATCTCGTAGGCTAATTTGACAGGTGCAAATTTCAAACTCCAAAATGAAACAACAAACAACAATCACTTGAAGTATCAAATTAGTCTACGAGATTAAAAAACACAGTTTTACTATAAGGTATTCCACTGCCGCAGAATAAACATTTTTTCTTTCTTTCTTTAACCTTTTGTGAGTTACAGGCGTGTTGTTATGTTTTGTAACTGTAACTACCTATGCATTGCTTTTTTTTAATAAAAGGCCCGTTCATAAAAATCATCTGAGGAGACGGGTCGCTTTTGAATTGCTTGCCCAGAACTTGTCTTATTCTGACACAATTTAATTCGTTCATTATATTTTACGAAGATTAGGTACCCCTCGTAGAAAAGTAAGATCCTTCATACAACTTCAAGTCCACAGAAATAAAGAAAAGACAAAGCCATTCTAATAACCACAGTCACAAGCCAATCTTACTAAATTAAAATAGAAGAAGAACTCTCCACTGTAGAATAAAGGCGAGCATTCTTCAAGGCGTCTCATTCCCTGAGGAGCCGATCTTCCATTGCGCGAAGTAATCGTGGCTATTTGAACAGTACACACTTGCCGTCTCGCTCTCTCTCCGTCTACGTCATAAGTCATTAAACCTATTGCGCGGATAATATCGGCAGTATTTTACGAGTGTTTGTATAAGGATCCTACCTTTGGCTGGAGATGACTCGAATGGAGTTGTCGCAAGAAGTTATGTTTAGTAATAAAAGTAGTAGGTAATCCTACTAATATTATAAATGCGAAAGTCAGTCTGTCTGTCTGTCGCGCTTTCACGCCAAAACTACTAAACCGATTTTAATGAAATTTGGTACACAGATAGTCTAGGGCCTGAGAAAGGACATAGGTTACTTTTTATCGACATACCACGCGGGCGGCAGCTAGTTATCTATATTATGGAACAAGCTTAATCTGTTTCAAAGGTTGGCATTTTGTAGTAGCATCCTAAACATAATCAGCCTATAATGTTCCCACTGCTGGGACACAGGCCTCCTCTCCTTCTCTCTTTAAGAGGGAGAGGGTTGTAATTCTACCATGCGGACTCAGTGCGGGTTGGTAGAAGCACATGTCTTCGAATATTTGTTTCTAGAACATGCCGGTTTCCTCACGATGTTTTCTTATACCGTTTTGAGAGCAGTGTGTGATGAAATTAGCTTGGTTGTGTTCGAACCCACGACAACTTGTATTGTTTTTTTTTAGGGCTTCTTGCAATTTGTTTGTTTTGATTTGATTTAATTATATTAAATACCTAAATCAAAAATTCTGATTTTAAATCACCTTAAATATACAGCTTAAAACTGTTTTTGATTTGATAATTGAGGTTTATTTTATAACCTCAACTTTCGTTTATTATAATTATTTATTAGGTATGTTGAAACTGTATGTACTTCCCGTCACTTGTCCTTATGGGTTCATTCGAAAACCAGCGTCAGACAGTATCTGTCTGGCATTAATGCTGAAATGAACCTTTTTGGCGCAGCCGTGAGGCACAAACTATTGTTTTAAAAACAATATAATACTATTTTTTGTTATTTGTATTTTGTTTTTCATGAACTGTGTCCAAACAAACTTTATTCTTTCTTTCTTTTTCTTTCTTTCTTTCGTAAATGATTTTTTAATTACATATTAATAATATTATTCAAACAATAATTGTTATGACATGTTACTAATTCCCTGTAGTAAGTGATTGCGCATGAATTTACCCTGAACAGGGCTTGTTTACAATTTCATCAAATACTTTTGACACAGACCATAAGTACTCATGCTGCTAACATTTTTTTCGTCGTGAAAGGCAGAAGATATGTTACAGTTTCCTGCAGTAGACTATGTGAAACCTAATTATAATTCAACTAGACACTGTTCGTCATAACAAACAATGGCATGTAACCTCTCCACCACCCTTGGTTAACTGGTAAAGAATATCTATGACATAAAGTCCGCCTTATTTCCCTTCATGTTACACAAAGTAAATAAATGGCAGGTACATGGAAGAAATGGAGTCCTAGCGAGCAAAAAATTAAATCGATCACTAAAAAGCAAGAAAAGAACCATGGTAAGTAATAATCGTGAGTCCGTGGTACGACTTTCAATTCGAAATCCATCTTTCCACTTTATAACTCGCATAGAATTGAATTGTTGATTTTTGGCGAATTTTAAGTAAGCAATAAAACGTTTTATCTGTTCACTGTCTTATGTGTTTTTGCAGGTTCGTTCGTATTATAGTTACCTACTTATAATAAAGGATATATAGTATAAAAAAGCTTACCAAAATTATGATTGGCAAAGAAGCAGATACCTTTAAATGAAACGAGCAATGAGATATCGGTTTACAATATTTAATAAAAACCTTTTTTTTTAAAGATGTAAATTCTTTGCCCGTTTATCTTCAAAGAATAGTTTTCTTTGAAGATAAACGGGTAAAGAATTGGGTAATAAGGCTGCCATCAGATGGACTGCATTTCAACTGCACTCCAACTGCAAATCTGCAGTTTGAATGCAGTTACAGTACATTACGAGTATTGCAGTCGTACTAAACTGCATTCAAACAGCAAGAAAGCAGTCCGTCTGATGGCAGCCTTATTTGGAAAGGTCAAACTCTTGAATTGACTTGAATATGGCTTTAATCGACACAATCGGTCAATGTCCTAATATACAAAAGACAATACAGATTCAGTATGACCATTATATGGGCTCGTAATCAGCTGAGGTGGTCCACAACAATGGCGCGAGGTACACTACCCCCAACATTTTTAAGTACAATCTACACCATGCTTTAAAAGTACGTGCAACGTCCTGCGACAACCAAAGCAAAAGGCGGTTAGTTCATAATTTACCGGAGGGCTGGCCCGTTCGATACGCGGCTTACTTTGACATCTGACAGATTTATGAGGTCTCAAACAAAATTCGCTCGGCCGCGCACCCAGTTAAAACCAGCACCGTTTGATATGTATTGTATATGGGTTCTCTATAGCTTCTAGGTGTTTGGGTTTTAAATTCAGCTCACCAAATTGTCGTAATTTTTTGCAGGCTATTGTAAAGTTACGACCTCTGTATATTGCGTGAATGAGTCTGCCAGAGTTTTTGAATGATATCGTAATCTCGTCTCGTAAAAGTTCAATGGCTACTAAAGTAGGTAGTATTTTCCTTAAGTTTTATTGTGGAAAGCTGTAGTAGCTTTTGAAATGAATAAAGGCAGATCTGAATGAACAAAAGTCTCATCTGTAAGTGTCATATTTATGATGGACAGGACTAATGTAAGAACTAGCCAAATTCATAACCTCTTTTTGAATTAGGTAAGAAAAGGTTTACTAACTCAGAAATTCGCCTTAGCACTTCCACCTCAACCGACGATTTAAGCAAGAGCCCAACCCACTAAAACAGAGAACCCATCAGGCAGTCAGCCATTACCCGACTTTGGACATAACACATCGCGACCCCCAGTTCACCACACAAGCGGTCACGTGGTACCTACGTGCCCACAATTAATGAGACGCAGGTTAGAAATTACGAGGTATATTGAGCATAGATTAGTGGGATATATGCAGATGTGCTAGACAATGAGAGAGGAGAGAGATTTGTGCCTATTGCTGGAGAAGCTCTTGGAGGATCTTTGACGGACAAGATTGAAGATAAACAGAAACCGTCAGCGTGTTTGGATTTAATATCCTAATAAGGCAGACATTAATATTTTCTGGCAAAATCACAGGTGCATTAAACTCTCATTTTATTAAATAGCAGAATATGCATTTATTTTATCAGAGTTAACTAGACTAAATACCTAGAAAATATCTCATGATTGAAATATCAATTAGTTATGGATTAAACATGAATATAATCAACTTTATCAATACTTATCAGGAATTATTATTTCCAATTCCAAATCTAGAGTATAATATCTAAATTATCCAGACGACTTCATTTTCTACAAATAAAACCAGATTTGATTTATAATCTTACCTTGATTCTGTTTACCGTATAAATAGGCCAGGATTGTGGTTATTCAAATTTGTCTAAATCTTTTATTTCAATTATGAGAGTTTGAATATTTATGAACTAAATTGCTGACTGGCTAATATTTATGATTGAAGCATGAACTATTTCGCTAATTAAAAGATAAAAAAAACAATAGGCTTTTCCTAAGTGGCTTGTTCTCATGTTACTCGGGAACGGCGAAACATGTTTTTTGTTCGTGTCGATGGCAAAAATATTTCAAAGTTTTACCCAAAATTCAGCAACGCGAATAATGTTTGTTTAAACCTCCAACTGTCACTAACGAGACACAATAGAATTTTAATTGTTATCGGTCTTCTCAAGGCCAATCGACAGTTGAGCGGTTTTTATATGGACCAAAGCAATAATAACCTCAAATACAAGTAAGTTGAGTATAACAATGGAAAACGACCAGTCTCCATTAATTTTGGTACTCTATGATCCAAAATTAGCCCGGTTGATGCGCATGTTTGAGCTTCTACTTGTTAGTGGGATACGTGCGTTACGTTTGGCGTTCGTTTGCCTCCATTTTGCTGCATTCCCGCCGGTTTGATCTACTGACTTTAGTTTCATGTTTTTTCATGCGTGAGTACGAGAAAAATATAGGATAAAATGTTTGTTGGCTTGAATTACGTCGGTGGAATTGAAGATAGAGAATCCTACTCTAGATAACATTTACACAATTGTTCATTTCAGACATAAGAAAATAAATGCCTTAACCTAAGTTCAATTGGTAACGCAAAGCAAAAAAATTAACAATTCATACTAATTATTTATCACCCGACCGCCCCAGAAGGAGCGTAATGTTTTGTGCCGAGTTATTTTATTATTTTATCCTTTTCTAAATTTTCTCGCAGACAACCTACGAGTACAAAACCAAGCAAAAGCGTACAAGGCTACATTTGACCCTGTAAATTATACCTTTATACATAACCTCGAAGAATTCCAATTACTTTGATCCAAGATAATTCTATAGAACAACGCAATTTAATTAAAGCATTAGTCTATTACACTGAAAACGAATTCGTGAAATATCCTGAACAGGTCTTAATTACTTAACGCAAAGTTATTTAACAGTAATCTTTTAAAGGTACCGGTTTCACTTAAATCGATAATTAGTGATCTCGTTAGAACTCTTAACGAGTAAATTCAGTCAAGTTAGCAAACGAAAAGTTTTTAATGCTCAAAATGATTTTTCCTTTAGGCGCATTGAAATGTGAAAGTTTTGGACTTAAGGCACAGATGAATACAAATGGTTCACTCCACATTTATGATGATATGATGAGTACAATGAACCCCTTAAGAGGATGCCCATGAATTCAATTTAAAAATAAATTTCACCCTGTGTATGGTCATTTTCATTCTCTTGGTACAGATAGTGCCATCCATGAAGATGCGTCCCACTCCGCGATTAATGACCCCTTATGAGGACGCCCATGATTCATTTTAACCCTACATAATACCAAAACTAAAAAAGCCAACCTGTCGCAATATAAAAAAGTCAACCTGTCGCAATATAAAAAAGACAACCTGTCGCAATATAAAAAAGACAACCTGTCGCAATATAAAAAAGCCAACCTGTCGCAATATAAAAAAGTCAACCTGTCGCAATATAAAAAAGACAACCTGTCGCAATATAAAAAAAAAATGATGTAGGTAATTAGCTCCAAGAAACCTTAAGTACCTACGTACATCTAGTCTCGTAAGGTCCTCGACAAGGCCTCCACAAGTCATGGACCGACAGTCTAATTAACTGTAGGTCTATCGACGTGTCTAAGCCACTAGAGTGGTGCTTGAGATTTTCGGAGGCCGATCGTGCTTACTTTGACCCGCGTTCGTAAAGAAACCTTGAGTTAAAAGAAAATAATGTTATATTGACTGCAGAAATGTTAAATTGACTTGATTTTCCTTGTTTTTTGATGACTACCTGCGCCCCGCGGTTTCACCCGCGTAAGTCTTGATCTCGTGGGAACATCGGGATGAAAAGTATTCTATGTCCTATTCCAGGTCATGATCTACCCATGTGCCAAATTTCAAGTAAATCCGTTCAGCCGTTTTAGCGTGAAAGCGTAACAAACAAACAAACTCACTTTCGCATTTATAATATCATAGTTAGGATTATATTTGTGATTTAGATGTATTATAGATGATGCAGAAAATAATATCTTTAATTTTTTTACAACTTATGTACTTCTCAGTCCTACTGTTTATAGTTTGCCTCAAGTAATTCGGTTGCCAATGTTTTAAATATCCATTTCTTAAAAAAAGTTTTAGCTGTCCCTACCTACAATGACTATGAAAAGCACCCTAATGAATAAGTCTGCCTAAACAAAACAAATAAGTCTCTCAACAAATTGTGTACCTACAAAAGCAAAAGAAAAAGTAATAAAACAAAAAATACCTTACGAATTTTAGCAAACACGGACAAATTAATGTCTTTCGCAATTGTCTAAGTATCTTTAATGAGTTGGGCGCTAGACGCATACAAGGGAAACCCCCGCTGAGCTGGGAGGGGCCCGTGAAACTGACAGTTTTTCGATAATTTTCCGGAATCGGCATTTTATTAACAAGGCAGGCAGGCGCCTGATTTAGACGGGTCTTGTAAGGATAGTGGATAATTGGATGGAGACGTTGTTTTATGTATTCAAGGACAACTGTCCTTCCAATGTTTATGGAGATGAGGAGGTGTTTGATGGTAGCTTTTCGTCATATCAAATATTCAATTTGGGCACTTCTATCTGAACGTTTTAGTTCTCGAGTTTATCACGAGTTTTTATTATTTATTGCCTCCTGCCCATTCATAATTAACAAGAATTTTTTATTTCAATTTTAAATTCTTCATGTTCCGAGTAGAGCCTCAGTCGAAATGAACATTGCAGAATATTCTTAATTGGAGAACATTCTTCGTGAGAGAATATTCTGTCGAGACACAACTAGGCACGTGGAAGAATCGGAAATAATGAGTATTTTACTTAAAAAATAATTTAATTAAAGTAACTGGTGCGACAAGGGTAAAACACAGAAGATTGTTGTCGTTAAAAAATCCGTTAGAAATAAAATCTTCACACGTATCAACACATGCAAAATGTACACAAAACCTGATACACATATAAACTTTAATAATACCGCCGGTTTCCATAAATCAACAGTTTCCTGCCCAAAAAAGGAGCATTTTGTTTCGAGGGGCATCCGCTACATACACTTTCAAACTCAATCTACCCCCATTTACATAGGCGTAGCGTGATGGACTGCAAACCTAACAAAATTATTCAAAGTAGTAGAATTTTTATGGAGAGAGCTCGGAAGGTCCACTTTGGTACATTTGGTACATTTTGGGCACCAAGGTTTAAAAGATTACGGCCCAGTAAGGATTGTTAGAATATCGAGTGTTTTTTCTGCACTTTCTCGCTTGTTCGGGGCTTTTATCTTTTGTTTTTAAAGTGTCTTTTTAGAGTGTTTTTACAGTTTGTAATGCATTAGAAAGTTACCTACAGAGGATCTATGTTGTATAACTGAATTATCTACATATATGGCAAGACTTTACTAAAACTAAACATATACCTAAGTCACAGTAATGTTTTACCGCACGTTGCGCTCACAAATAAGTTGGAACACCACAAGAAACTCCATTACACCACACTCGAACAAATCACAACTCTTCTAAAGAGATCTAGTTTTCAAAAACATATAAAAGTCCAAGTAGAACGTATGAAGCTCACCAGTTCACAAATCAAACTATCAGATCTTCTACAAAATAAACAGGTTCTGAAGCAGTTTAAAGTTGAAACTACCAAAGTCTACAATCGAACCCTGGAGTCCCCGAAAGCGTTCCACTCAACTTCGAAGATATATCGGTTTTGTTCCCAACTCCGTTCGATTCGTACCTTCATTTTCGCCCGTGGTATAATGAAACTTTGAAAGAAAACTCCGTGAAAATTGTCTCCAAACTCACTTTGCTAAGAAGTCAAAAATGGAGCGGCTATGAAGTAGCTCAACTGTGTAAAAAAGTTGTTCAATTCAGAAGATGGGTTTTATAAGGAGTGTGTGGACAGATGTAGAGGTGTCTTTAATTTTATTTTCTTCTAAATTGGATTGGATTACATTTTTCCTTGACGCCGATATAATAAGTACTTATAGTCTGTACTGCAGTATTTCCAAATAAAAGACAATTTTAATTGAAAGCACAAGTATCAGAAAAAGCAGTGGTGGCCCAGTTTCAGAAAAAGCAGTGGTGGTGGTAATGGTAACGGCCGCGACTTCCGAGTTTCATCACCACTGCTCGCAAAACGGTGAAGGAAAAATCGTAAGGAAACCGGCTATAAGTACTAGAATAAAAAATTCGAAGACATGTGCCGTCTACCAACCCGCACTTGATTTGGTGGATAGAGGCCCACTCCCTCTCATCGAGAGGCGGTCTGTGTCCCAGTAGTGGGAACATTATAGGCTGATTATGATTATACGCCAATTTTAAGTCTTCAGTGCAGTTCTCGTGTTGGTACCAAATCAAAAAAACAAAAACACTTAATCAGTAAAAGACTTTAAAAAAAGTCACAAATAAAACTGAAAAAAAACTAAATATCTTTGCTCCACTGTTCAAAAGCCAAACAACGCTGCCTATCAACTTCGCTCCCAATACAAAAGCGTTTAGTTGATTTTTACATCATTAGTATTGCAACAAGACAGTTGAAGAGTCCTGCCAGTGCCCTTGAGGGTGAGTCGTAATGAACCGCCGTAACGAACATGAACTGACGTCACCACCTTTTATTGCTCAACTACGATGCTCAAAGTTTCCTTAGATACGGAATTATTAAGGGAAAAAACTGCATATTAAATTAAAAAGATGACATTTGCAAGGATTATGCGAATTTTGAGCTTCTCTAGTCATATTACTGCAGTTGAAAAATAAAAGTTCAGGAATATTTTTAAAAGTAATCTTTCAGAAACCGGTCAAATAAACTTTTCAAAATCGACGGTAAGACTAAGGCCCCTGGGACACGGCGTATTTTAAACGCGCAGACGACTCGCGTTTCAAGAACTTGACTTCGGACGGCGAAGAAAACTTTGAAACGCGCGTCGTCTGCGCGTTTAAAATACGCCGTGTGCTACCGCTCTTACTTTCGTATTTATAATAATTACTAGCTGTTGCCCGTGACTTCGTCTTCGATCCAGGACGAAAAATAGCCTATGTCCTTCTCGAGGTCATTGTTCGAATTAAAGTAACCTTTTTTTAACACACCTCATTTTTTATACAGTCCACTACCTGTTTTTTTTTTTGTCAATGTCATGAGCTGTCATTTTTTTTGGTCTTTAAAATCTTTACAATAAAATAGCAATAGAAAAAAAGTAAAAGTTTTATTTATTTCGACTCACAAAAGAGAAAAGGATCTTCAATGCCCGCAACATCATAGTCTACCCATATGCTGAATTTCGTCCAATCCTTTTAGCCGTTTTAGCGTGAAAGCACAACAAACAAACTCACTTTCGCATTTATAATATTAGTTCGGATTAGGATGTATAAGTAGTAAGTTTACGTTCGTTGTATAACTTTTTCACGCCTAGCTACTGAACCAATCATTATGTTTGACAGATAGGTAGTCTGAAACCTGGGGAAGGACATAGGCTACTTTTCATCATAGATATTTGTATAAAAAAATGATGAAGCACAAAATACACATGGACGAAGTCGTGGCCAACAGCTCGCCTTTAATATACTCGTATCACAAATATGATGAACGCATGATGTTTACAAAAAAAACCGGCCACGTGCGAGTCGGACTCGCGCACGAAGGGTTCCATACCATTATCTATAAAAACGGCAAAAAGATCACGTTTGTTATATGGGAGCCCCCCTTAAATATATATTTTATTCTGTTTTTTAGTATTTTTTGTCATAGTGGCAACAGAAATACATCATCTGTGAAATTTCAACTGTCCAACTATCACATTTCATGAGATACAGCCTGGTGACAGACGAACACACGTACGGTCGGATGGACGGACGGACAACAGAGTGTAATAATAGGATCCCATTTTACCCTTTGGGTACGGAACCCTAACAATGTCTGCCCTTGAGAGTGAAAGCGAAACTCGTGGTCTCATGGCGAATTTGACTATTGGAGGATACATTTCATTGTTTGGATCTGCGGCACCCAGGACAAGATATTCAACTACATTATTAACAGTACCAAGTTCCACCTCCAGCTCAACAAAATTACTACAATGATCAATGACACGAAGTCAAGCACTCCTTCTATAACGAAGAAAAACGAGGTCCTTGTATAAAAATGTATACACTGGTTTGTTGCGTCCAACAATAAAATGGTTCCTTTGTGCAAGTTTGAGAGGCACTCGTCCGGTCCAGCAAAGAATCGTTTTGTAACTCAATTTGTGGCGAGTGTGGTGCAATGGGGGGCTATGTGCATAGCGAGCTATCACGTGTGGGCGGAACCCTGCTCGGAAGAGGTTTATCGATAAGGTAATAAAAATATAGTTGAATAAATAAAATATGGTAAAATAATTATATTTAAAGGAATAAAGAAAATACGGTAAAAATATAAGAAATAGGTACAGTAGGCTCACTGGAGTCTGACTGCTTCTTGATGTGAAACGCAGTATGTAACATTCAAAGTCAATCATAACTAATTGATAATCTTGATTGACGTCAAGGCTAGGTAAAGTGACGTCGACTTTGGAATTAGTACATTTTCTTACATATGTTTAATAGTAGATTGTATCATAAGGGAGCAAAATAATATTTTAACGGCGAGGGCGCTTTTTTGAATCCCGAGCGTAGCGAGGGATTCTACTCTAGAATCCTGAACGTAGCGAGGGATTCAAAGTACGTCGCTCGAGCCAAAAATATATTTTTCGCCCGAGAGATACACTCTACTTTACATCACTCACTATGAGAAAATAAAAGGCGCCTCATATTTTAACCACGCTTGATCAAGAGGGGTTGGCTATTACAGGCTTATAATTATTAACTACAAGTTCAGGTTTCCCCATCATGTTTTCCCTCACCGATGTCAGTAAAGTCCAAAATAAACTCAGAAAAAAAAGAGAAAAATTACTTTAATTTCGGAAGTCGTAATTATTCCGCTAAATTTAGTATCTTTTTGTGTAGTAAATAACACAAAATCCTGCATCGCGCAATAGGAGTTTACCGTGCGATCAACATTATACAAGATTCCAACATCAATCGTTGGGCAGTTGCCCGCCAGACAAGACACCCGTTTGGTCGGAGTATGCTCCCTTTTCAATAGAGGATGAGTGAACTTTCCACCCTGATCCTCAATCTTTAAATGCTGAATCCAGTTAGACTGGTAGCTGACCCCAACATAGTTGGGAAAAGGCTAGGCAGATTGATTTTATTTTACGTCGGTCCTAACACTTCCCAGTACCCACACGGCGCTACTATGGGCCGTCGTACCAGCCAGCCTTTATTCGAACAATATTTGCATACGATTTCTTTGGCGCTGAACACTAAGATGTTCCAAATTCAAAAAGTGCGCGGAAAAGATAATTGCGGCGCACTTATTCTTTGCCGCGCACTTATAAAGAGGATTAAAAACTCATTACTGCCCGCTAAAAGTTTCTTATAGAAAACACTACCTTTGTGTGCACTTAAAGGCGAACCAATTCGAATAGATGGGATAAAAATACAGTTTCATTGGACATATTGCTGCATTAATTTACGACCTAAAGGTGTACAATATCACTCACAGCTTTTATTTATTACTGACAAGTTTCTGTAGGTATATATTCAAGGGTTCTCGTATTTTCTTAGCCAGGATCCCAACAAGGAAACCTTTTGCAGCAGTCTTATTAAACGTTACGGTAAAGCTTCCATTAAGACCAGCCAATTATTTTAAGTGAACCGTAACGTTAGTATTTTGGGCCCAAAGCCGAGTCGCTGACCTACGCTTCCTTCAAGCCTGAAATTACCTACGACGTTTGTTAGAGAGGAAACATGTTTTTCTTTAGACTACGTAGTAATGATATCAATAATCACTACAAAACCGATCACAAAGGAAGTTTTTTTTTTTTTGCTTAGATCCAAAACTGCAGAAATGTTATATGAAATCTCATTGTTGCACAGTTTTTCATTAATGTACTGTTTTTATTTTTTATTTAGATATAAATTTACCACAAAGGTTTAATATCTAGTTTAATATAAAAGGTAGGTATGCAGTAGATCAAAAAGATAATGGCTGAAAATAAAAATCGGCTGAATAAAACGGACTTGGTGAAAAAAAAACAGATGGCGCGCATTTTGTACCATTGTAAAACTTTGATACCAAGAAAAGTAAAAAAAAAATTAAAATAGACAGTTCCATTTTTTTTTACTTTTCTTCCCAAATATGAAGTATTAAAGTTTTCGATAGCGATATGCAACTCCAGAAAGTATAAAAACAGCTGCAAATGAAATTATTAAGAACCTTTTGCCGCAAAAGTCGCGGGATAACAATTTTTTCATTATCTTGAGTTTTTATTTTGAGTAGGTATATTTTATCAAGGTAGGTAGATTGGTAGTTGAAAGAAAAATAGATTACGCACCTTGCTAAAGTGAGTAATTAATGCACTCGTGTTAATTTAGTGCCCTCGCATGCGCTAGGGCACCAACATAACCCTCGTGCATTAATAACTCACTTTGCGCTCGATACAACAATCTACTTTTAGGTTCTCTAGGTAATACTAATCAGCCTTGTTATGTTTTTCATCAGGCCTAGTTAATTTAAAATATATTTTTCATAAAACTTATAAATTGGAAATATTTATTTAAAACTTCGCTCTATGGTGACTTCCTATTCAATAATTGGAGGTTTCGCAAGAACTAAGTAGGTACATAATATTACGGATATTGATAGATAAAAAATTCAATGAAACATTACTTTTGGAATTATCTTGATCCTCCAACACAAACCGATAGTTGAAAAATATATAAATTATATACTGACAGAACAAATCAAGAATAGACAAGACACAATTGCCATTTAGCACGAATCGACCCTAAACTTTACCGTCCCAATAAAAGAACTTTTAATATAACTAACACTAATTAGAAAGAAACAAAACAAAGCCAGATTTATTATTAAAGACCCGAATCAATCTCGGAGAGGATCGGCCAGCTTCCCGGGACCATACTATGACCTACTTACCGCTTGTAATGAGCGCCGTTTGTCTACTTAATGTTCGTTCAGGATATCATGTAATAATGATACAGCATCTGGCCAATGGGCTCATTATATCAGGTTGTGTGTCTTCATTTCAACTGATCGAGAGATATGAGTGGTCCGGCGAATGAGGTGAAAGAATAATTGTTGTTTTTCGAGCAGGTCTTTTGTAATTTGAAACTATGGGCCTTTACCTGGCAACATAAATATGCTCTATTGAAAATTACTAGTGAAAACAGCAATTCAAAAAACTACAATCGACTTTTTGACGTTCAAGAGAACCTTTTATGTGCCTATTTGAAATAAATGATTTGTCTTTGACTGAACAGGGGGCTTAAAACAGTCACTTTGTCAGAATCATAATAGGAAAATATTATGAATCATCATAAAATGTCACAAACTGACAATTCATAATATGATCTGCGTACGATTCATATTACATTGACAGTTTTCTATGGAGATTCGTAAAATGGTCCACACATTATGAATTGCTTTTGTGTCAAATTAGAGGAATTGCTCATGGCAGCTGGAAATTCAGGAAATGAATTGCTTAGAGGAATTGCTAATGGCAGCTGGAAATTCAGGAAATGAATTGCTTATAGAGGAATTGCTAATGTGGCCGTTTTAGACCCGCTGAACCACAGAGTTTCGTTGATGGAATCAGAACAGTTGATCACTATCCGCATAGTAATCTTTTTACAACAGTTATACTATTCAAAGATTCACTTTTATTTGTTGATTTTTGCAATCAAACTTCTCTCCAAGTTAAGAATCCCAATTTACTTGCAAATGTGCTAAGACTCCTAAATCCAGCTGAATCTACCCTAAGTTATTGAAGCAGAAACGGCCGGCACAGTTCAGCACTCGACTACATTCATCAATATGTCTGCCGGTCTAAATATCTAGATCTAAACAGTATTCATTTGGACGTGCTGTGTCGGGATGCTATTAATCAGGTTGGAGTTAGGCTTCTGGTGTGTGTGTGCTGTACACCTAGGGACGTGATTGCAAGCGGTGTTGTGGATGCGGCAAAATAGTTCTTTGGGTACTTGTAAAGAAAAGAACTATGAGATTCATGAGTGAGTCATTTCATAGTGAGTGAGGGTCGAAATCAAAACTTTTTATTTTTATAAAAAAATATTTCCGTAGTGTATATGTAGTTGTTTCATAGATTAAGTTTTGGACTACTATGATGGTAGCTGGTTCACGAAAATTTAAGTTACTTCGTACATCCGTTTTTCGTCAGAAATAAACCTAAGATACGTAATACTAAAAATAGCGACAAATATTACAAGAATTATGTCAAGAACTGAAACAAAGCCAGACTTAGTCACAAAGTTTCCATCAATGTAACATGTAGATCAGGTGCGTAGTAGGTACTCGCAACCGGCGTGCAAGTAAGATGTGTGAACGTAAACGAGGCAAAAGGAGTATGTAAGGATCGTAGCAGGTGGTGTTCTGTAGTTTCTGCCTACTCCCATGGGAAGAAGGCATGAGTTTATGTATGTATGTGTATGTAAAACTAAAAAGGATTATTTAAAAAGTTATTATTTTTCACTTTTTTGTTGTGGTACCTACCCCACACAAATTCGAATACCACTACCTGCTATGTAAATAACTAACGGAGTCAAATATAATGTCGTCTAGACATAGACTAAGTGGGAAAAAATACGTAATTATTGAAACTAACTCCAAAACGACTCAAGCTAACTTAATAAAATTTATATGGGACCACCTCGGGAGTATACCCTTTCGAACATAGAAATTTGTAAATCGGTTCACAATTGGCGAAAATATCGACGAATATACACAAAAAAAAAGAACAGACGAACATAGAACCTCCTCCTTTTTAAAGAAGTTGATTAAATAACAAATATCATAGACTCATTAGAACTAGATGCACTTGAAGACCGAAATAATTAAATACAAAGTTAATGATCCATCAAAAATCTATTGTAGTTAGTTAGAAAGTCCTTGAAGAATTAAGTGTCCTTATCAACAATACACGTCAATCAAACACAAACACTTTAGACACACACTTCAATCCAACACCTACCATATCCAACCTAATTCATACACTCCGCCTAGTCCATAGCTTTCCCATGTTTGCAATACGAGCCGTGATAAGAGCATGGTAAACAAAGAGCCAGTGACCTGGCTGCCAGATAGTCGCCTGAGTGATTACCTAGCCAAGTTATTGACAAGTTGCTGATATAATCGCTGCCGTGATTTATTGACGGATATAAACTGATATTAGTGGCAATTATTGACTGTTATTAGCTTGATTTGTTGGTGGGTAATGGGTTGTGTTATTAGGTAGTTGGCCGAGATGTAGGTAAGATTTGCACCTGGATAGCCCATAGTTTTTATTAGGAGTCGGAAAATTACTTGAACTCTGCTTGAAAACAATAAATACGAAAGAAAGAAAATACGTTTATTTTACAAACATGACGCTAAGAAAGGACAAATATACGAAAACAACAAGTTACTGGAAAATATACGTCACATTCACGCAAAATGGCCATCGCTCAGCATAATGCTGCGACCCTATGTGAGACAGAGCCCCAGCGCTGGTTTTCAGTGACAGCCGGCGTTGACGTCATGACGTCAATCAGAGCAGCACATAAAGAATTATCAATAAAAAAAGAAATAAATAAAATAAGTACATTACTAAATGTTTATAAAAATAAAAATATAAAACGGGGTGAAAGATTCTTGATTTTACAAACTTGGCAACCAATATTAACCTGTATGACCGCGGCCAGGCCGCGCGCGGACCTAAAACTATTGTAGTTAATTAGAACGTCCTTGAAGAATTAAGTTCCAACAGCCTAAAAGCATGACATCTTTAAACCAGTCGGAGTTGATGTTTCTTAGTTTTACAAACTTGCTGACAACTAGTGAATCCGTAAAAGCCGACAGTGAGACATTTTAACTAGCCCAATTTACACAAGGTCGACCGATGACCTGGTGAAGGCCGCGGGAATGCGCTGGATGCGAGAAGCTCAGAACCGGTCGAAGTGACGGTGCTTGGGGCGGGCTATGTCCAGCAGTCGACGTCTTTCAGCTGAAATGATGATGATGATGACCCAAGAGTTGATGTTTTAAGTTAGTTTTTTTTGTCTGGAAGAATTAAAAGATGTTTACGTACATGGGATGCTACTGTTAAGAGGCCTGTGCGTTTCTTTTGGGATAATACTTTATGAAATCATTTTGGTTCGTATACTTACACTTACTTTCTTACATAGATTACACACTTACCTATAATAAAAGACTACTCTCACCACTCTCATTTTCCAAGTCAATTTGCCGAAAAAACTATTAGAAGTACCCTCTAATCAAGAGTTCTATTTTTTCAGCTCACAGCATTTAATCCACACATTCTTCAAGAACAATAGCGCTCGATGTCAGAGGTAACCAATATCCACAATAGGACCTCATTAGACCTGGAGTGCAGAGCAAACATGAGGGGTTTGACCAAATGTTTGTTCAAATTGAGTGGTCACATCCTGGCAAACATTCATCAGGCAGATTAATTGTAATCGTTAATGGATCTCTTTGCAAGTGTTTGGTATACTCGATTATACACAGATTTCAAATGTTTGGTACACTGATGTGGGAATTGTGTGGATAGGTATGATGAAGTAGATTTTCAGCGACCATTTATAGGAAATATTAAATTATGTGCAATCATTATGCAAGCTACGACAATTCCTTTTTAGCCCAAATTGAACGTGTGACGAGTACTCAAAAAACTACTTGACATGACATTCGTCCGGGATTTTCTAATGTTTAAGAAAACAATTCTTCATTTTTTTAAATTCACAGATTTTTGTATTTTGTAATCTATGTTTACTGCACAAGCACGCCATGTGCGTAAAATTACTCTGAAACTAAAACTCCACAATATTTTCGCCTAAAACTAATTCCACCACACTATCAACCTACAAAAAAAAACAAACAAAACTAGTGATGCACCATCAAATAATCGATAAATCTAAATGACTCACTCAACTCTCGATTCGTCCCGCACGAGCGCGTACGAATAGACGATACGCTCAAATCTGGATGCAATCCAAACTAATACACAGTGGACAATACTATCGATCATTTTAACAATGGCCTTTTCCCGCACAATGGAAAAGAAATGATTTTTTGAAAAACGAACGTGTCTCATTCTGCTATTGGGGTGTTACAGTTTTAACGAATTTTCTGTTGCATTAAGTTCGTATCTATGGATTTATGAGGAATAGATTTTTTTTAAGAGATCTAAGTCATTTCCTCTTTAATATAATTTTATAAATGTTACTCTTAACTATGACTTTAAAAAGAAATAACTCTTAAATTAATTTAAATATAGTAAGTAGTAATGAGTACTAATGATCTACCTTAATTTTGCATGACACACTATTAATAAATTTAATTTTCAATGTATTATAACCTACCTATATTGAAATAAAAAGATTTTTTCATTCTTATTTTATTTATTAATATTCATCAATTGACCCTTGAAAACTTAAATATATTTTTCATCTTAGCATTTTCAGCCATTTTTTCAGATCTTCGGTTGACTTCTACGTCATCACCGATAATTTAGTAAACGTTATCCAATTCACGCACACAAAAGTTAAATCAAAATCAACGCCATTGGCCCAAATAACCTACGCATTTTCACAACAGCCTGTGTATAGAGAGTCTTAAACAAACTTGATAGTGTCATGTCCCCCACAAAAAATTATAAGTGGATGCGGCGACACCGTTATTGATAGTATTTCTGATCTTCTACCATCGTTCATAACATTTTTTGCAGCAATCCGGCAGAAGCTATTGCAATGTACAGTCTTGGGCGAAAATGTTACGGTTTATAAACGAATTATGGGGCTTCTCTGCCATTTGTAAAACTATTTATGTAGTTAAATGAACTTTCGTGGAGTGGTTCTTTCTCAGAAAGTCTTAGAAACCTGCCATTAATCACATTACGTCTACATTAACAGAAAATCAACAGTTATACATCTAATACAAACGGATAAGTTGAATTTACGGGCTTATATCGTCACCAAAAATTTTTTCAGCCTGGAAAACCTGTAATTTGCCATTATCCATCAACTTTAAGAGGGGTCAGATGGCAAGCCAATTCACGACAACCAAACGTACATTTATATTGCCAGTTAAATATACCAAGCCACCACCGTTCCACGCGAGCGTACTCCTCAACATTTTCGTCACGGTTCAATCAGAAGGGTTGATAAATAGAAACAATTTTTGAGTGCACATAACTGTGACCTAAAGATTTATCTTACATTTTTGACACGTCATTTTTCCAACATGTCACCACGTGTTACGCGTGAAATTTCATATTTCAACAGTGTATTTTATATCGACGTTATTCAACACGATTTGTTGTCGATTTCGTAGATGTATGGAAGTGGAAAGATGTGCTGTGAAATAGAAATAGAAGATTATATTTTTGCTGGAGATTATAGTGCATCATTGTCTCTACAGGCTTATGGGACTCTCAATGAACAGATAGGCAGGAAAGATATTATTTTACGCTGCTGACATAGCGCGTCGCTGTATATTTTTCATTTACAGAAACTCTATAGTGGGTTTTTGTAAGCCAGGCTGAAAAATTAAAATGAAATGATTTTATTTTCTGTTTGTACACACGACAATAATATTTTATTTAAAGAAGAATTTTCAAAATCGGTCCACTAATGACGAAAATATCGATGAACATACATTTAAAAAAAAGGTCGAGTATAGAAGGGCACTGGTTTGTTTTTAATACACACAAAAATAAAAAGGTATTTGTAATTAGTTAACAAACAAAACAAGTTACACAATAATTACTAAAATCAATTTCCTATTTCTGTAAAATTTAAATAGATCATGATGATTGCTGTGTTTTTTGGGTTTTTTTTTTTTTGTAATATTTAACATTTATTCCAAAAAAAAAAGTTAAACATCAATTGATGCTATATTGTTTCTCATAAATTACGTCATGACATGGATGATCAACACTGTATTAAATCAGTCAATTTCCCACATAATGTTACAGTTCACACAACTCAACTTTAGTACTATTTCTTCACACAACTGTATAGCTTATTCAAATCCTCGCTCTGAGACGAACGTAGGACGTTTACACACTTGCGTTTACATACGCTACGTATTACAAACGGTAGAGAATTAAATTAACAAGAACTGCATGCGTTTTGCAAAAAAATCTATGTTAATAGCAACATTGAAAACGATTAATGACACGATCTTATAGACTATTTATCTGAAAATAAAAATAGGTACGGTACGGTAAGAGCCGATGGCCGGTGGAGCAGACGAGTCCTGGAGTGGCAACCGCGTATCGGCAAGCGTAGTATGGGAGGGACGCCCAGCTAAATGGCGGAAAGCGGAAGGCGGAAGACAAGGTGCTGTGGCGAAGCCTGGTAGTGCCCTATGTCCAGCGGTGGACCACGATAGGTTGAGTTGATTGATTGACGGTACGGTAGGTGTGTAAATAAATTCGTTTTGTATAATGACTACTTAATATTCTTTGACAGGTCTACCTGGGGAAAATCTCTGCAGCTACCTTTTTACTTTAAAGTTTTTTTTGTAAACAGGACCAAGTCTCTCATCATTGTCTACGAAAAAATACTACTACTAATATATGAGTTCGTTTTAGTCTATTAGCAAACTTTTAGTCTATTTGAAATAGTATGACTAGTATGTAAATAGCCTTATTTAAATCCCGTGTGACACGCGGGGCCGTGAGAAGGGCTAAATAGTGCAGATTACATTGAAACACCATTAGCAGACCCAGAGCGAACAGACTAATCTTAGCGTACATATTTTTACATAATATCAATCTTTGATAGAATAGATTTAATTACTATTGAAATAGGGACGATAGTTAGACGAAAGACGGTTGTTGAAAAAACTTACTGTTACTTTGAGAAAAGTAAAAATAATTCCATTTAGGGACATTTGAAAGTTTTTTTTTTAAATTAGATAAAAGTCTTTTTATTTAATTGATTATAAAGAATCTTAAAATAATAATATACAATCTAATTTAACACACACGAACACTTTGCCCACTGACAGCGATGCGGACGAATTTTTTCCTCTTCCGTTTATTTTCTCATTTACATATTTTATTATATTAGAAAAAAAATATTGGGCTTTTCTATCTGGAATTTCTCAATAGCAGCCTGGAATCTAGATTTGTGCCTGGTTTTTTTTTTAATTTGATCTAAAGATTGCGAACCCCTGATTGTGTCTTTACAAAATTTATAGCTTCTCGTGGGAGGGACTTTAGACTAATTCCCACAAAAATCAGTGGGTATATACATAGGCACAAACAGGCGGAGGGAAATACAATAATTATTTAAATCTTCTCAAACAATGTTATCCATGTTAGCCTACTGTTTGAACGACCTATTACGTCTACCAGAAGGACGATACAATATACCTGACGTCAATTTCTATTCAATTTGCTTGATTGTGACAAACATTTTTTGTGCTGGCAAGAATTAACGCGGTTAAACAAAAAATCTTACTATGGAAATCTGTGTAGATAAAAGCGCATTTCTAAACGTTGTTTTCTACTAACATAATCATGTGCGAATTGTGGTGCAATTATGTTGATTTTATTTGTGGTAGCATCTACATCGCCGCTTGCGGCGAACTACCGATGCATCAAAGACCTAACGTCACACAAATCCTGCATCGCGCAAACAGCGTTTACCGCGCGATCGACATATATGTAACTTCCCGACATAAATCGTGGGGGGCAGTTGCCCGCCAGACACGACAAAATTGCACCAGTTGCTTTTTGGATTCACGGTTATAGCCCTCAATTAATACGCCCTTTTTTATGCAGCCCGTTTGGTTTGGACTTTCAAAAGAATCAGGGTCAATAAAGTCAGTAGATTATTTTAGCACTGCCTGTCACTGCATAACAACCGCAGCAACTAGAGACAACCAACCGAATGTTAGTTAAAAATAACAAAGATTTAAAAGACTACGGAAAAGATTCAAAATGTAAACATTTTTTCACAAACAAAGCAAAATCAACTTAAGAATAAAAAAAACCCTAAGTCAATCTTAAACAACTTCAAACGTAACTTAAATCACCCTTTTGTCAAGCAGTGGAATCTCCCCTTATTGGCAATACAAACAAGCACATCGTATACAAATCAATTGTCTTGTTCGCGACTTAACAACAGCGAAAAAAACACCGTTTTAGAATTGTTGGGTTCAGTACGTATGTTCAAAGGAAACCGCCTTGCCTTTAGTTTTAAAAAAAACAATGACGTTATTTAATGGCTTCCGTAGGCAGACGATGCGCGTTGTATCGATGCGACACCAACAATTCACACAACATGTCACCAACCGTGAAGTTTTCATAGACATTGTTCCACCAGGACCGCGTCGCGCCGTCGCGTTATGCCTGTCTGCGGTGGCCTTTATTTTCACCAGGGGATTTACTTGATTTTATTATTAAGAAAGTACTTATACACATATATTAATAGTGTACACACACATATAGCATGAAACGTACGAAAAATGAATATGAAGACTTTTCACATGAATACAACAAATGGATAAACTGATGCCACAGACGACAGACAATAACCATTGAAAAAATAACCGAGGGTATTAGTGAACGCTGATTGATTTGTAAACATTATAATATAATAATATAATATAATATAATCTTTATTTATATAAAAACAGATTGTAGTTTAGGTAACAGTTTTCACAAAGTGGGTATTATTAGTGGGTTATGTTAATTAAAAACAATCAAAATGGATTAACTAATAAAATAAAAATAAACGGCTCCACAAAAGTTTTCCTACACATCGACAGACCCCTAAAACCACGAAGGAAAACGTCAACGGTAACACAAATCCACCCTAATTTGATGTTACCGCACGGCCCCAATACGTTATTATTATTATTCAAAATATTTCCCATTCTACCCGCCTACAGAGGGGAAATTGTCAAGGAAAATGTCGATCTTGTATAAAAACCATAAATATTATAATATCTACTAGAAGATTGTCATTTTATAAACACTTTGTAAGCAACTTAGTTTACTACCTACTGCAGGCTTTTCATGCCAGTCTTAAGAATTTTCAGTCTATGACCTCTTGTAAAAAATTTGAAGATCCAAATTGTAGAGCTGCCAAAAAATAGGAATTAATTTCTGTTTCTAAAACTAGGTTTTCAAAATTCAGATTCTCTAAATTCTCTCAGATATGATAAAGCTTTCCCAAAAAACCTTTCAAACCAGTTACTAGAAGCAAACCATGCATTAAACCCAGCATTCCATAAAACATTTCACTAAATATTCGTGAAAAGGCGATCAGGAAAATTTTAATATCCTCAACCAGCGCCACGCTTAAAGTGAGTATCAAACTAAATACGACAATCTAATGAATTTCAAGTGTCGATTCACGAGCTAATATTAACGTAGCTCTCGAGGAGGGATATAAATGTAAATTCAATAGTTGAGGGGCTAATTGCCACCCGACGGTACTACAGCTAAATATTGACACAACGGCAGCCATACCTACTTAAGTTTAAAATTCAAATTTTATTGAAATCTGATGTGGTTTAGATTTAAAAAGGTTTTCTCTTTTTATTATTGTTTTTACCCGACTGCCAAGGAAGGGTTATGTTTTTTAAATTTTGTTTTAGTAGAGTGGAGTAAATTGTTCGGGTTTAGATTTTAGAATAGCGTTTGTTGAAAGGTGCACATGGCCACAATTTATTTAGACTCCGTCGGTATAACATGCTGCTAGATAAAATAAATAATAATTTGATAACATCGATAATTCGGGTGAACAAAATTTCATCATTTATGAAATCATTTTATAATGAAAAATATTTAAAAAAAACCTCACCTTTCAGTGAAGACACAAGGAAACCTGAAACAAACAAAAACAGAATTATTATTTCAATAAACTAAGACAACAACTTTACAGAAAAGTAAAAATCTTCAAATTATTTAGATTCAGTTTTTAGCTTCATATATTTTTAATTTTTCAATAACCATGTTTAATTTTTCATAACTTTGCCAACTCTTACCCGAGTATGCACTTTACCTAAAATGCTATCGGCGCGAGCGCAGCTCTATACATTCGGCTCAAGACTATACAAAAAGTTTATGTCTAAGAATATTTCCTCCGAGCACGACAGTATCCAATTCCAATCTACATAAAAGCTCTCACATAAGAAAAAAAACTTAACAATTTAAAAACCTACATCCACAAGGATGGCACAAAACTATCCAATATCTTATTTACTTGAAATGTTTGGTATGCAACCTGCCCGGAGTTGGATCTGCTAGAAATCCCGGATTGTCAAAGCTTTGTCGCATAGCTTGGGTGCATTCCGTATCGCCATTTGTTTTTCAACTTCTTACTTACTTCGGAAAATTCAAATTCAAAGAACTTGTTTGGTAGTTGGGTCGCGTGTAGCCCGACTTAGCAATCTTGTCGAAGGCCTGTTTTGATTCGTGTGTGTGTGTGTTTTGGAGCTGTCTGCTGTTGAGCCTTTGTGACAAGCAGTTTTAAGTTTATTGAGTTACATCGTACATTGGAATGTTTTTGAAGTTTGAACCTTTATGAAGTTGCTGCTATTGGAAGAACCAACCGCCACACTACACACAATAGTTGCCAAAACTTTGAACACCTCACACAAAGCAAGTTCCTACCTTTGACACAATTAGAATTTAATCCATTCTAACATCGATAGTTGTATCCAAAACCACATTCGGAACCACTTAAGTATACAGCACAATAGAAGTCTTAAGTTCGCGCTCAAACACTAAGTTAGACAAAAGAGGGATCCTATCAAAAGTAGTTTGGCAAAGTTACCTTCGGCCCAGCACCGTTCGAATTGTACAAACTTTCCTACTTTAGCGTTTCCTTTTATCTGTTGGAAAGTGTGTTTTTTCTAAATTATTATTTTTTTCTTTCCGTCGGATAGTTTTGCGTGCTTTATGGTGCGTGTGGGTAAGTGAGTACGACGTGAGAAGTTTTGGCGATCTCCTTTTTTGTGCCTTTGTATGACGCATGATTGTCTTTTTATTTTTACTTATTGTAGTACAGTAATCGTAGTCTCGGTGCATCGTCTTCACATGTAATTATATAATTGATGTATACAAAATATTGTAAAACATTTTTTTCAAGAGTGACGGTGGAGTTTCTTGCCCATTCTCCATACGAAAATTACTTTTTGGAAGGGGCAACTAGAATCAGTCCTATTTCTTTGTTTTTGATGTCCAAAAGCGCCTTTAATGTGCCTACTTGAAATAAATTATTTGACTTTGTATAAGCTTAACACACGTTGTCCTTAATAAAATAAAATGTCGTGTATTTGGTAAGAGTAGTTGCAGTTTTAAACACGATATATAAAGCATTTTCTAAGCTAATAACACACTTCCACTTTCTACATTAAAAATAAGAGTAAAAGTTCAAGGACGTCCAATATTCAATTTCTACATTGGAATATAAAATACTAGCTGATGCCCGCGACTTCGCCCGCGTGGATGTCGGTTATTATATACTAAAACCTTACTCGAGTACCACTCTATCCATTGGTGAAAACAGCATGAAAATCGGTGTAGTAGTTTTTGAGTTTATCGCGTACAGGATGACAGACAGACGCGGCGGAGGACTTTGTTTTATAATATGTAAGGAAGTACTTTAGATGGAAAATTAGCCTGACTCAGACATTTCCAGTCAAATCAATGACCCTATAATTGCCTAATTGCCCGTACCTAAGTACCTGCAAATCGTCTAATGCTTAAAGTTTTGAAGCCTTTCGTAAGGCCCAATTAATATTCCAATAATTCCATAGCTCACAATACCGAAACGGAATAGTTTATCATCCACAATTTCAAACAGATACATAATGTCGAAATTCCGTTTATTATAATTAACACCCATTTATAGATACGCTCTCTTTAACAGGAAACACAATGATAGCACATATTATTATATTATAGATGTTGATTTTAGTTTCCCCCCAATAGGGCAAAGATAATATTCTGAGCCGTACATCAATATTAATTTTGCTCTTGAGTGCAAGCCTAGTGGAGCTCTCGTATTATTTTGAGACAGAGTAATTAGTGAAAGTCAGACCAACGCTTTATATTTTGACGTAGAAAACCGTATATGGAGATTATTTTAGTTTGCTTTTTAGTTACTGAATAATTTGGACGAATGTGTGCTGGATTTGGCTAGTAAATAAAATGTTATTTTTTAAATCATGGAGATATCTCCATTTAATAGGTCGATTTCCTTAACAGAAGTAATAACTTCCTATTACCTTAAAACCCTGTGGGCGTCTCATAACCCTAAAACCCTGTAGGCGTTTCATAACCCTAAAACCCTGTAGGCGTTTCATAACCCTAAAGTGTATTAGGTTCTTGTCATTTTCAGAATAATCATTCTTTGTGATTATCAAAGAAAGATGATGGCTATTATTGTCACAGATAGCTCTTTAGTGAACTATGCTATTCGTGTCTCTCCTGTCTTTATAATCCTTACTAATATTATAAATGCGAATGTAACTGTGTCGGTCTGTCGCGCTTTCACGCCAAAACGACTGAACCGATTTAAATGAAATTTGGTACACAGATAGTCTAGAGCCTGAGAAAGGACATAGGCTACTTTTTATCGACATACCATACGGGCGAAGCCGCGGGTGGAAGCTAGTATTATAATAATAATATACTAAAGTCTAAATATTACTGATAATCCGGTGTGTAACCACATAATTAAGGAAGCAAGATATCAGCAAAATAACTTTGTTAGTCCATCGAGCCGTAATCATTGGAGCTAACACGGATTACGCGTGAAAATTCCACTACAAACACCCGGCGAAAATGTTTACCGACTACAAAAAACTTCAACATTTTCAACGCTCACATTCCCTTGAAGATTGTGAATTTTTTAAAATTTTATACTACCTGCTAGAACATGGCTTTATGTTGATGTTGCAGCCATGCAGCCTTAAGCAAAAATTGGGTTATTTGTTTTCGTGGTTGAAAAGTTACTTTTCAAAAGCAACTTTATAAGGTGAGCGTGGGCTGAGGTATTCATCCATTTATATTTTTACCAAAAAGAATTTAATTCGTACTGTTTGTAAAGGCTAAAAAACCATCTTTATCAGTTACCCAAAAATTCCAAGTATCTATAACTTCAATAGACACTATAATCTCCAAAATTACACCAGATAACGCTACAAACACGAAGTTTCTCTAAATCCACACTCCCATAAATAAGGTGGCACCTCAATTATCAGCGATCACCATCGTTTCCCCATAATACGGTGGAAGTAACAACACAATTAATTAGGACACGGCCCATTGTCAGATTTATACTAGTGCCTTATCTGCGCTGTCCTATTGGACGCGGCAAATTCAGATAATTACTAGGAGAACGTATCTACTGTTTGAGATATTGGGAAGTGTAGAGCAGGATCTTTTTATTTTCAAAGTATTATCTAACGTCAGCCACTCGAGGAGCTCGTGGCTAAGTAATAACAGCCGCGCGAGTCGAGCCATCAGGTTAAGCTATGCTTGCCGGAGTTGGTCCGTGGATGGGTGACCATCTTTACATATTGGGACTCCTCCGTGCCTCGGAAAGCACGTTAAGCCGTTGATCCCGGCTGTCATTCGTGGATTTTTGACAGTCGTTACGGGTCGTCAGAAGCCCGAAAGTCTGACAACCAGTCTTACCAAGGGGTATCGTATTACCCAGTTACTGGGTTGTGGAAGTCAGATAGGCCGTCGCTACATTTAAAATACTGGTATACAGCTGCATCCGGTTAGACAGAAAGCCGAACCCAACATAGTTGGGAAAAGGCTAGGCAGATTGATTGAGATAAAGTCAGCCGGTTGAAAAAAAAAACCGCATATTTCTGATCACCAGTGTCATTAAATAGATGATAATTTTGGATAAACATTAATCTAATAGGGAAAAATACTTCTGACCCATCCTCTTCTAACAGTCCGTAACTAGAAAAAATGGAGACAGCCAATTGTCTTCATAATAATTGCGTGGCATCAGAAAAATATAGCATTTATTCAGCACTTTACCGAAGCGAATCCTAGCATAATGTCTACATAATAATTAAATAATAGAAAAGCCTACTCTACACAGCACAAACAGTGTTGTCCTCTACCGGTTGGAATTCAACGCAGTAATAGAGAAAAGTCGTCGCATACGCACGCACGAGCCACGCACGAGGCACGCACGAAACATAGTTGCCGTGACGTATGTAACTGTCATAGTTGAACTTTTCCTTTATACCACATCCGATAACTGAACTCGATTGAAAAAATAAACCACTTTTATGGCACAATATATGTCTGTTTACAGCAAAAATAAATACTCTTTTCATTTCTACAGCTTCAATTCCAATTACGTTTTCTACTTTCGTTCTACAATCTAACATTTAACCACTTGTGTACGCAAATAACTCAGCATTCAGCTACACTAATCTAAAGCAACTGCAAGTGACATAAAAACAAATACCCCAAAGTATCCAGCAGCCTACCTCCAGCATCCAGACATAAAAGATTCTAACACCGATAAGACTTGCCGAGAATCGAACGGGGACCGAATTGCCCCATTCCACGTGAGATCTCCTGATACCGATGCGACGGTAGATATCTTTACACGGGCCGCTTTACAGGGCAATGGTGTATGTCCATGATTATTGAATGGGGTGAAACTATCAATTGACGGAAGTGGTACGTAGGTATCATCGGCTACTGAAGTCACTCAGCAAATCTAATTTTCTAAAACACTCGAGCACTAAAACTTCGAACTAGGTGATCTTGTGACTAGAATATTATGTGAGTTAAATGGTCTGGAAGACATCAAATTTTAAAGCGTTAAATTATTTTGTATACTTTTATCTACACCCATGCTATAAATTCTCTATAAAAGTTTCTGAAACAGTTAGCTTAATGCCAACATTAAAACAGCCAGTGTCATAGTAACCATAATAACATCCAAACGGGTGTTATAATGTTGTACTAAATTTCATAATACAACTCATTTCAAAAAAAGAACATTAAGCACAGTAATTAAAAAAAAAGAATATATAGGTTATTCGAATTCGAAAAATTCGAAATTATGTGTGTCGTATCCCTCCATTTTTGTTCGATATTAGTATTGCAAACCTTTTATAGAGGATTCATATCATGGGTGTAGATAAAGTCTTGTATGCAACTGTAAATAATTAGGTATTAAACCAGTCATGTGATACTCTATCACATTCGTGTTTTAATACCCCTTATTGTATAACAGTTGCATGAATAACTATTTAGTGTTCAGCTATCGATCGTGAGACTCGGCTTTTAACTTCACACGCAAAACAAACGTGAGTCTTTGAATTATTTTTGTTAGAATTCGTTTTTGTAAAAATAAGGTCCCAAGTGAGTAACAGCCTCACAAGGCTAGTGGTTACTAATTTGCCAGTTGACTTAAAATATGAACAATAATACTCTATTCTCCATAAAAATAATACGCCCCTTAACAATATTGCACAAAGGTACACATATGATAGTGACCCTTTTATATCGTCTAGAGAATATTTCACAGTTGTCTTTCCCAGACATATAGAGAGACATAAGTTTATAATCCAGACGCATTGGACTTATTGAAGTTTCTCCACGCACCATTGGCAGGGGCGGGAGAATTTCATTTACATGGCTTTTGTATTTCCCTGTTTTATTATTTCGTTTTTATTTCATGCGTACATTTACAAAATTTGATGCTATTTTCGAAGGTGCCATATTATATGCTTGTATGAGCTGTTCTGTTGTAATTGTTTTATCTGCCTTTTTATTTAATCTTAATTTTATAATATTTTCTATGAATACTGGATGCATAGATAAAACTGGCTTTACCTGGCTCGGGAGAGCCTGGATCGATCCAACGCAAATGTATACGTACATTCGTGGTGGGGCGACCCGGTCTGTCAGGCACTTCTTCTCATGCAACCGAGCGGGTGGGCAGGTTGCGGATAGCCCAACTCCTGGCTGCGGGACCGGCCGCCGGCGGTTTGCATTTAGCCGCTGGTGGTCGATCCTGCACCAGGAGCATCTTCTCGGAGGATCCCGGACAAGAGAAGTTCCCGAAAGCCAAATCCCAGGCCTAGGGTAACCCATACCCCTTCCCCGTACTCTCCCACACACGGCTGCGCATTGAACTGCGTGCCCCCGGTCGTAGGCTGGCCTCGCTTTGTACGGAATACCTGTACAGTTCGTGGTCGGCTTGTGCTGGGGGCGCGTGGTTTGGTGGGGAGCAGTGTGTACTTATCTCCTAACCCTACCACCCCACCCTATCCATACACATCCCCTCGGTCCTAAAATCCCTAGGCCAACTCCCAGACCTAGGGTGTCCCCCACAACCCATACCCTCCATCCGCCAAACACCTTCCCTCCATTCCTTTATCCCGTCGGTCCCAGAGGATGGGTAACCTCGATCCCAAAAAAGCCCACCCCCCAAAAAAAATGAATATGCAGGACAGCGAAAAACCTACCCAGGTGGGTCCCGGCCAAGCCGGGGAATCCCACACCGCTTCGGCGGTTAGCCCCCATCGTATTATGGGAGGGGGCCCTAACTGCAGTATCGACAACCTTATGCCGCGCTTTGCAGCGCGGCCTGCAGCTGACCAAGCGCCCAACACACAGGCTGCGACTAACGCGCCCAAACTCACTACCTCGGCTGCGAATAACGCGCCCACAGACACGACTTCGGCTGCGACGCACGCGCCAGAACTGACCACACGAAGCATGCTTCCCACGGGCCTCTGGCAACAGAGCATCGTGCGGAGCAGCATCAATTACCCAGACAGTGACCAGGACCAGCACAGACCAACAGAGACAGGGAAGGGTGACAGACCTGGCAGCTCTACCACTCTCCCGGTTGAAGTTGATGAAGTACGCCCGCTGAGGAAGCGCGGAAAAATCTTGGCCCGGGAGAGGAAAGCAGGCGACCGAAAGCGCAATACCCGCGAAGGCACTAGCCAGCGCGAAGCGCGATCGGACGCCGAAGAGATGGTACGCGACCAGCCGCGAGTACGCGCAGGGGCAACCCAGCGCGCAAAGCAGCCGGACGCGGATCCACGCGACCGACTGCAAGTCCGCGCAGGGGAAACCCAGCGCGAAAAACGGCCGGACGCGAACCCAAGCGGGCGGGGGCAGGTACGCGAAGGGGCAACCCAGCGCGACGCGCCTCCGCACGCGACAGAGGCTGCCGGGGCCGCCAGTCGACCCCGACACACCGACACCGACATAACCACGGACCGGCCTCGACCTAGACGTTCCAGGGGTAAGCGCGCCGGATCCTCACGCCGGACAATGCCGGCAAAAGACACACAGCCAGGCACCTCAGAGCCGCAGCCTGGACCAAGCGGTACAGGGCCGGCAAAGAGGGTGCGCCCTGATGACACGGCCTCGCCGAGCACATTACAGGGGGATGCCAAGCGCGTGAGGGTCGACTCCGCTCAGGGGGGACAGAGGACCTACGCGCGGGCCACAAGGGATATTCCTGCGCGGCTTGCCGTAGCAGTCTGTTTTCCCCACCCCAGTAGGGACCTGACTAAGGCAGAGGCCGAACATATTAAGACCGAACTGGAGGACGCACTAATGGACACAGACCCGTCCACACCACTCCCGGCCTTCCGTGGATACCCTCGGGTAGCGGAAGGCACGGTGCAGATGTGGTGTGAGGATGACACTGCCCTGACCTGGCTGACCCAAAACGTGCCAAAGATCAAGCTTCCAGACACTGACCTGAAACTGACAGTGATGAAGCAGACTGACGTGCCCACCCGTGTCCGAGCCTCGCTCTTCGTCCCTCGTTACAGAGGTGACGTAGCCAGGCTCCACAGTATTCTGACTCGTCAGAATACTTGGTATGACATTGGCAGGTGGTCACTCTACAGGGCGACTACCGTCGGTGGCGACAATAGCGGGACGTACCTCACGCTAGGGTTGCCACCGGAGGAAGCCGAAAGGGTCCTAGGACGGGAGCGACGGGTATCGTACCTGTTAGGGTTGATATACGTGCGTTTCTGGCCCACGACCCGACCCTCTGACACCCAGACTGACGACACAGACGGTAAGACTCTACCGACCACGGCACAGACGACCGACACCGACATCGACCAGCTCGAGGAGGTCATGGCCCGAGCGGCAATGGCCGACGAGGTCACAGAGCCACTGCCCGAATCACCCGGCTGGAGCGAGCGCTTACTCGCCTCATCACCGGGTGAAAGACCACAGACGGAGGCATACCGGGAGGAGGTAGCGGAGGGGCTGTCCGATGGATCCATCTCCGACTAACACCTCTCCATCGCCGTCACCCCTAAACATCATCCAGACCAACCTCCAGCACAGCCAGACTGCCACGGCCAGCTTGCGCAGGGCACTGGAGGTAAAGCCCCGAACCATCGCACTGATCCAAGAGCCGTGGATCAGAAACAATAGAATATGTGGACTCAGTAACATCGGAGGTAAGCTAGTCCTCGATACACACGGCTTAGACAAACCACGAACCTGCGTCTACATACCCAAAGACATTCCTATCACACCACTCACTCAATTCTGTTCCAGAGACCTGACAGCTGTCCGGCTCCGAACTGAAGGCAGTGATCCAGATGTTGTACTAGCCTCGGTATACATGCCAGGCGAGGCCGTGGACTGCCCGCCAAAAGAAATGGCCGACCTGGTACAACACTGTGAGCGGGCCAATTTAGACCTGATCATCGGAACCGATGCAAACGCCCACCACCCGCTCTGGGGTAGCGATGCACCAAACTCCAGGGGAGAGGTACTATCCACCTATTTATTTTCCACTAACCTTAACATTATAAACCGCGGCTCTGAACCCACTTGGGTTACAGCCCGAGGACAAACGATTATTGACCTAACACTCGCTACTGAAAATGTGACAAATCGTATAACAAACTGGCACGTATCGGACGAGCCTTCTTGCTCAGACCACAGAAGGATCCGTTTGACACTAAATGCTATAACAAGAAAACCAGCACCGAGACGGAACCCTAGGCGCACCGATGTCCCAGGGTATAAACGCCTTCTAGCCTCCCTATTAGCGAGGCACTTATCAAGCGTAGCCCTAAGAGACCAAGCACAACTGGAATACACCGTAGCAAAACTATCAGAGTACCTCACCGAAGCATACTATGCATGCTGTAAGTTAAGAGCGCCAAAAACCAAGCGAGAAAAAAATCCCTGGTGGAACTCAGAACTTAGTAAACTCAGAGATCTGCTACGCAAGAATTTCAACAGAGCCAAAAACACCAGACTCCCGGACGACTGGGAGATATACAAAGAAACCCAATACACGTACAAGAAGCAAATCAGAACCGCCAGGAGAACAGCATGGCGGAAATTCTGTGAATCTATTGAGACAAACAACGAAGCCGCAAGGGTGAGGAAAATCCTATCAACAGATCAGGACCGAACTCTTGGTGTGCTGAAAAAAACCGATAACTCATATACGCTTGACGATCAGGAAACTAGTAAGGTCCTTCTTGAGACCCACTTCCCAGAATGCAAACTCCTAGAGGATAGGACGTGGGAGGCGGATCCGGAACGGACCCCAACGGATCAAGACTGGTCTAGAGCCCACAATATAGTAACAGAAGACCGAATAAAGTGGGCCATTAACTCCTTTCGGCCATATAAGTCTGCAGGTTTGGATGGCATCTTCCCAGCCCTACTGCAGTGGGGGGTAGACCATCTGACACCATGCCTAATGGAGATTTACCGAGCCTGCATAGCACTAACATACATTCCTCTTGCATGGCGAGAAGTGAAAGTCATCTTCATACCCAAACCTGGAAAAACTGACTACACACTACCCAAGGCTTATAGGCCCATAAGCCTCACATCCTTCCTACTCAAAACCCTTGAGAGACTCTGCGACAGACACATCCGGGACGGACCTCTCCGGGCAATACCACTCCACAAACAACAGCATGCGTACTCCACCGGCCGATCAACAGAATCCGCGCTGCACAGCGTGATCTCCAAGATTGAATGTGCAGTGGACCACAAATGCTCAGCACTGGCCGTCTTCATTGACATTGAGAGCGCCTTTGATAAAACCAGTTTCAGAAGCATCACCACGGCCCTCAATAGACACAGCGTAGACTCGACCCTGAGTGGCTGGATCACCAACATGCTCAAACTGAGGGCGGTACAGGTGACCGTGAATGACACTACTAGGGCCATTGTGGCGAAGGGCTGCCCCCAAGGGGGTGTCCTCTCGCCACTCCTATGGAACCTGGTGGTAGACAGCCTCATCAGAGTACTAAATGACAAAGGTTACTTCACCGTAGGCTATGCGGACGATATAACCATAATAATCAACGGCACACATGAAAACACTATATGCAACCTCATGCGCCAAGCTCTGAACATAGTAGAGGAATGGTGCAATGAACACCAACTTACGGTGAACCCAACAAAGACCGAATTGATTCTATTTACAAAAAAGAGGAAACTACCAATACTACAACTACCCCGCTTCTTCGGGACAACCCTGAGCCTATCGACTGAAACCAAGTACCTGGGCATCTTCTTGGACAAACAGCTGAACTGGGCAAAACATACTAACTACATCATCACAAAAGCCACGGTATCCCTCTGGCAGTGCAAGCGACTGCTGGGAAGGAACTGGGGAATTAGCCCCAGGGTCACTTACTGGCTATACACCACGGTCATCCGACCGATCATCACATATGGCTCATTGGTCTGGTGGCCCAGGACAGACCTGAGCACAGCCCGAAGAGACCTCGAAAAACTGCAGCGTTCTGCATGTGTTGCAATCACTAGCAGCATGAGAACCACACCCACTGCTGCCCTACAGGCAATGCTCGGACTGCCGCCTCTGCACCTCATCGTACGAGAGGAGGCGGCCCTGGCTGCTTTTAGGCTCCACTTATCAGGAATTCTGACCAAAGACTCCAGAGTTAAGCATACACGCATAAAAGAGGATGCGGTCAAGCGACAGCCAATGATGGCATCACCCTGCGACAAAGCCCCAAAGACACACAACTTTCAAAGGCACTACGGTATAGTACTCACCGAAGAACGGTGTGACTACTCAGGGCCGAAAGAGATGAGAGTATACACTGACGGATCGAAGACCCACTCCGGCACAGGAGTCGGAGTCTTCTCACATGACCTCAACATCAATATATCCAGCCCGCTGGGAATGTCCAACACCGTCTATCAGGCAGAGTGTGTGGGCATCATACAAGCAGCTTATGCTATACAAGCCAGGAGAGTTACGGGCACCCATATACGGATACTCTCCGACAGCGCTTCGGTTCTCCAATCCTTACAGAAGAATTATATCACCTCGAAGCTTACACTAGAATGTCACAACGCACTAGAACAAGTAACGGTTTCCGGTTGCAACAAAGTGACGCTACAATGGATTAAGGGACACAGTGGATCGCTGGGCAATGACGCAGCAGACGAGCTTGCTAGAAGAGCGTCTAGCGCGTCGGTCTGCGGGCCCGAGCCCATCGTACCCATCCCGTTCAATCAAATACGCAGGTGGCTCCAGGAGTTCACCCATACCCAAGCGGAGAACTGGTGGTCCTCGGTACCGGGCTGCAGGCAGGCCAAGGAAGCTATGCCATCCCTGGATGGCAGGCTAACTAGGCGTTTGTTATGCCTGGACAGGAATAGCCTGCGTCTGGTGGCGGGGACCATCACAGGACACTGCTCGCTGAACAAACACTTCCACACAATAGGCATAACGGACAGTCCTCTATGCAGAGCGTGCATGGAGGCCGAGGAAACCGTCGCGCACGTGCTCTTTGAATGCACGGGCGTCACCCAGACTAGAACCGAAACCCTCGGGTCACCCAGATCTTACACAGAGGTTCTGTACAAACCAGGAGTCATAGCTAACTTCTGGAGGGAGGTGGGCTGGTTGGAATAACCCCCAAACGGCCGCCATGGCCCACGCACAATGGTCCACCTTAAGGACTAAGTGCGGAAACCAAACCCATAACATAGAACATAGAACATAGAACTGGCTTTACCGAGGCAGATACCAACGTGTGCATTTTGGCCTTCATGAAATAGATGGAAAAGACGATTGCCTGCATTATCTCACTTAAAATAAGACCAACACAAATGAGTCATACAAAAACCACATTAAAACTACGGAAACTACAAAAAGAGACAAAACTCGCTTTTGATATGGAGAAAAATTTATGACTGGGGTGGACCTCCCCATTGAGCAATCTAATGGTAAATCTATAGAGGCGCCATCGTACTCCATAAGACTGTTAAATGAAGCGTAAAATTAGGGGGTTTTGCGGTGGCCAATGGAGTCAATAAAACCATACATCCATAGGACTTCTTTGATGCGATGGCTTATTGAATAAAATGGAGTTCGCTTCGTCAGCGCGCATTAGAAAGGCAGATAAAGTCGGGAGATATAAAACAGATATCAAATAGTGAATTGAAAAGGAATTTATATTTGATCTGACCTCTGTATGTAGGAAGTTTTGTTATGTTTCCTATTTCGAATAGTATAATAATATGTTGAGAGATCCTTGTCTTATTTTTGAGTATCAGATGATTTTATTCTTCGTGTTATTTATCCCATTATCCTTTGAGCTAAGATCTCAACATGGGAATAAAGTTTTTAGATTCATATTTTGCGTGATTCCAACGAATGAATGAATATTTATTTTTCAATGAATATTTATTCGTTAAACACAGGTTACATTACATTTGGTCTTTAGTAAAAATTCAGTTGACACACTGTTTTGCCAGCGGCGTACAAATTTTAAAGTTACATTAAGTATAATAGTATTAAAAATAAATTCAGAAACATTATAAATTCAAATCAATCTGCCTAGCCTTTTCCCAACTATGTTGGGGTCGGCTTCCAGTCTAACCGGATGCAGCTGAATACCAGTATTTTACATGGAGCGACTGCCTATCTGACCTCCACAACCCAGTTACTGGGTAATACGATACCCTTGGTAAGACTGGTTGTCAGACTTTCGGGCTTCTGACGACCCGTAACGACTGTCAAAGATCCACGAATGACAGAATGAAACATGAAACATTATAAATTAATAAATTAAATAAGTATTAGTTCAGTAAGGTAGTTTATATATTAATAATTGTTTCAAGGAATCAGGTAAAACGGTCCATATGGCCGCGGCCGGGCCGCGCGCGGACCAAAAACTATTGTAGTTTAATTAGAAAGTCCTCGAAGAATTAACAAAAAAAAATAGAATATACAACATGTAACGTAATTAACGCACACTCTCAAACACCCCAATTAGAATATTATGTTATAATCATAATACATACACTGAATTTTTAATTTAACATGTATATGCATTGTTATTTACTAAATTAGTTATACCAATTCTTGGAGAACTTTTTAGTATTTAGTATTTTATTTTGTATTGAATGATGGAATTTGTATGAATACAAATAAAACTGCGATTTTAAGTCTTATTACTTTGATTTACGGTCCATTTCAATTTGTTTTGACTGTACAGCGTTAATATGACAATAATTTCCGTAGTTTTAATTATTTTTGGGATAAAAAATTACCTATATTAAAAATTATATAAATCGATTCAGTAAACGATTCTGAACAAACTATTTTCAGGATGTGCGTTAATTAAGTTACATGTTGTATAATCTGCGGATTAGAGCCGTCTTACATTTCCTGGCGCATAAAACGTTTTTGTATTGAGCACGTAAGTATAGGTCCTCTAGGTATTTGAAACAGGTTTGTAAATAGCATTGCATTTTTTTTTTTTATCATAAATTTTTGCAACTTCTAAAATATAAAATTATGGAACAGTTAATATTTTCAGAGATTTAATATCTCTTGTTCTTAGATCGCACATAGCTCAAATGCACCGTTTTTGTGCTCTAAGTATCATAAATCCATAGCATATTATAGATGGTATGAGGCCATGATAATAATATGCAGATAGAACGGTATCACGGTCGACCAATTTTGACAATTTAGAAAGAGCATAAATGCTGATTTGATTATCTTTTTACATTTGTTATCTATATGATCTTTCCACGTGAACTTGTTATCTATCGTTAAGAAAATAATACTGTTTACTTATTCTATAATTATAGTTGATATTTAGTTTTACAGGTGCAATTTTTTGTTAAAATTGCATTCATTTTGTCTTGTGTAGATACATTATTTAACTACTTACTATACTGTCCGCGAAAAAGATCTCAGGATGATGTTCTGCTTTTGGTAAGTCATTTATATTGGTAATAAAAACTTTTTGCAAAAAAAAACAACCAACTTCCAAAAAAAACAGTCGGTAGTTTATTTTTCACTTTTTCGTTGTGGTACCTACCCAACACAAATTCGAATACCACTACCTGCTACGTAAATAATAGTGACGGAGTCAAATAGAACATCGTCTATATATCCATACTAAGTCGAAAAAAAAAGTAAAGTAATTTGACATCCTTATGTGACTTTGACATTGTTCATATTAATCTTTTGTATGCCTATCGGCGGGACATGGTTTGTACAATAGACATTTATATTCGAAAACACCTGTAATCACCTATGTTTCACAAAATAAATAAATGAAATGAAATGAAAAATACGGAATATTGAAGCTAACTCAAAAACTACGCAAAAAAAGTAAATAAAATTCATATGGGATCACCTCTGAAGCATGACCTACCAAACAAAAAAGTAAAAAAAGAATCATCAAAATCGATTCATATTTAGCGGAGTAAAAAATACATACAGACGAATTGAGAACATCCTCTTTTTTGAAGAAGTCGGTTCAAAAAAAAACATACAGACGAATTGAGAACCTCTACTTTTTTGAAGAAGTCGGTTAAAAACAATAAAACGGAGGACCTGATACGATACGCTCACTTGTACATAAAACAAAGGTCCCTTGTAACACATAGGCCAATTCTTCACCTGTGGGGAACGTTTACCAAAGTCAAGAATGACAAAAGTTTGAGTATAGATTGAATAATTTACTAGCCAACCTAACTATTACACTGAACTAAAAAAAACGCTACTCTTGACAGCACAGTTGTTTCATATCTGTTTTATTTCATCTATGCCAGAATCCACACCTCATATCAGCAACATACCAGCATTGACACCAAACACACCACACAAAAGAGTTCAGCAGTACCAACATTACCTAATTGGCTCCCATACAGGTTCTATCACGCAACCCTCGAACATCGCAAGTAAGCCAGGCTTGCAAGCCAATGCCCCTGAAAGCCTATACATAATGAAATTCGCTGGTACAGGTAGATGTTGAAGCGATCCTCTTCTGAGTTCACTAGACTATATTAATTAACGCTCTGCTGTTGCTTTCGTGGAAATTCGCCATAGTACCGACTTTAAGCGAACTCAGTGTTAGGTATGCGCTTCACAATACCTGAGTATGGTGAGTTTCATGCGTTTAAACGAAGGGAGTGTACTTACTGCTGTTTTAAATGATGACTCACGTGTGATGCATACAATAGTTCCTTAAATTAGCCACCTAAGGGGTGGCGCCATTCCTGCGTACCGTAATTCTCTTATAAAACTACGTCAGGAGGATGGAGCAATGCAATAATCAATCCGTCTACCACGAGTGGTGGTAGGTCAGTTTAGATTCAATCAATGTTTAGGAGTATGTCAATTTCTGCATTAGTTGACTATAGCAGAATTTAAGATAGTATTTAACAGTATCTATACTCCATTTGAAATAAGATTAGACATTTAAATAAACCTTTTTTACAGTCCGTTTAACCGATTTTGACTTCTATTGCGTTGGTGGCATGACCAATGGTCGCTGCAGTAGACTGTTGGTATTGTGTAACCTTTTTTGCTTTTAATGCCATCCTTATGCAACTCAAAGTTTGCAGATCAAAATCGGTTGAACGGACTGTAAAAAGGTTTGTTTAAATGTCTAATCTTATTTCAAATGGAATAAAGATGTTTATCTACACCCATGCTATAAATCCTCTATAAAAGTTTCTGAAACAGGAAGCTTATTGCCAACATTAAAACAACCAGTGTCATAGTAACCATTATAGCATCCAAGCGGGTGTTATAATGTTGTACTAAATTTCATAATGCAACTAATTTTAAAAAAAGAACGCTGTCATGCAGGCGGGTTTCACTAACTAAGCTCAGTCATTTAAAAAAAACTTGTAGTTTATTCGAATTCTAAAAATTCGAATTCACGTGCGTTGTATCCCGCCATTTTTGTTCGATATTAGTATTACAAAGAACCTTTTATATATGAGTTCATATAAATTTTTATTCTATTTTATTTGGTCTGTTTACTCAATTTATTTTTAATTTAATTTATTGTTGACATAATCTACTCATTACAATGTTTTCTATATGAGTTGTATTGCAATATGTGGTTAGCTAGCGACCTCAACAATAATTGATAATTATAATTTTTTGTCTGAGCAACCAGCAGCAGGTTCGTCATGCTCCCTTAGATGTCACTGCTTGCGGTAGCGTCGGGGGTCGGGTTGTCTCCTTCCCTCAAATATGGCGAGGGGGGTAATGGCTGATCTTTGCGTTATGCTCGTGAACGGGTGCTGCTTGTGGTGACTGGTCGTCTTGCTGATCTCGGTTTTGTTAATGTTATTAGTAATTAACTTTTTATTTATTTTACTTCGATGGTCCTAGTTTATCATGTATAACTTCCAGTTACAGCATTAAATGGCTATATGTAAGCGGGCACGCCCTTTGTGTCTGGAGGCTTTTATTTAGTTAATTTATGTTTACATTTACTTATTTCTGCTTGAGTACATATAGTTCTCGTTTTATTTATTTTTTTGGGTTGTATATTGGCGTGTGCTAGCTGACATATGGCTAATAATTCGATTTATATTTTATGTTACGTAATGTTTTGCATACTTTTGTATAGAATCAATTGTTTCTAACTGAACAGACAGCTGTGCTGCTGGGGAGTTTGTTGCGCCACTTCTTCTTCTCAGCTAAAGCACTAGGAAGTGGTGAAAGGTGGGCGTTTTGGGGGACTGTCTTATGTAATTTTGACGTTCAAAAAGTGCTGATTCTCAGCCTAGTTTGAATAAATGACTTTTGATTTGATTTTGATTTTTATAGGATTCATAACATGGGTGTAGATAAAGTTTTGTATGCAACTGTAAATAATTAGGTATTAAAACACTCATGTGATACTATTATCCGCATTCGTGTTTTAATACCCCTTATTATATAACAGTTGCATAAATAACTATAACGGGTTAGTTACGGGATGATGGGTATAATAATTTTGTATGCCCATAAAAATTTGCCGGACTGCCCAGCTTACTTGTCCCACTTTAGGGCAAAGGCTTCTTCTCATACTAAGAAGGCATGAGTGACGGTCTGTCCTTATTAATGGATCAGTAGATTGGCGAGTGTAAAGTTGCCAATCGATTACTCAACTCTGATTTTTTGAAAAATATCAATAGTATCAAGCATTTGACTTGGGGATCTCGTAGCTAAGTAATAACATCCGCACGGGTCGATCCTTCAGGTTAAGCTACGCTTGCCGGGTTTGGTCCGTGGATGGGTGACCATCTTTACGTACCGAGACTCCTCCGTGCCTCAGAAAGCACGTTAAACCGTTAGTCCCGGCTGTCATTCGTAGATCTTTGACAATCGTTACGGGTCGTCAGAAGCCCGAAAATATGACAACCAGTCTTACCAAGGGGTAGGGGAGGTCAGAGAGGCAGTCGCTTCATGTAAAATACTGGTATTCAGATGCACCGGTTAGACTGGAAGCTGACCCCAACAAAGTTGGGAAAAGGCTAAGCAGATATATTATATTCTTCTTCTTCGTCGTTCCCTCAATGCTGAGGATCGCGACCACATATGACGCGCCTCCAAGCTATGCGGTCTTCTGCAGTGTGGACCGCTTGGTAGATGCTGCCTCCAGCAACCTTCTTTATCGCGTCTGACCATCTTGCCGGTGCTCTACCTTGAGCCCGTTTTCCTTCCACCCGGCCCAGTATCAAAAGCCTTTCCAGACCATGCTTAGGTGAACGCATAATATGTCCGAAAAAGCTGAGGGCACGCTCCTGGCATACAGTAGATAGCCGCTTGGTGATGTTGAGTTCCTCCAGTATGGATTCATTTGTTCTCATGGCGGTCCATGGTATACGAAGTAACCTCCGCCAACACCATATATCATATATAGATAGGGAAAATTTTAACTGCAAACAATCAAAGATAGCTAATACAGGGCTTAAAAAGTATAAGTTCTAACTGACCATGGCAACAATATACGACATTAAAGGCTTCAGACAGAACCGACAGCTCCTTCGTACGCGTTCAATTAAAGGCTTCAGACAGAACCGACAGCTCCTTCGTACGCGTTCAATTAATGGCTTCAGACAGAACCGACAGCTCCTTCGTACGCGTTCAATTAAAGGCTTCAGACAGAACCGACAGCTCCTTCGTACGCGTTCAATTAAAGGCTTCAGACAGAACCGACAGCTCCTTCGTACGCGTTCAATTAAAGGCTTCAGACAGAACCGACAGCTCCTTCGTACGCGTTCAATTAAAGGCTTCAGACAGAACCGACAGCTCCTTCGTACGCGTTCAATTAAAGGCTTCAGACAGAACCGACAGCTCCATCGTACGCGTTCAATTAAAGGCTTCAGACAGAACCGACAGCTCCTTCGTACGCGTTCAATTAATACTGACACCGCAACTTTCTTCGAAAAACGTTCCAAGTGTCGCCAAACATACGGACAGGTACACACGGCTACACATCAAGCTATACATTTCCAGTATAAGCTGACCTCGCATTGTACGGAAATCCTATACAAAGCGAGATCAGCATTAACTGGAAATGTATAGCTTGATGTGTAGCCGTGTGTACAGGGGGAAACTTTGTTTCCTACGGAACAAAGCCTTCTGGTAGGTATTCGTTTCTGCCTATCAACAGATAACTATTATAATTTTATTCTTTAAGAATAAATGTAGTTATGAAATATGTTTTTTGTCAGTTTTTAGGGTTCCGTACCCAAAGGGTAAAACGGGACCCTATTACTGAGACTCCGCTGTCCTTCCGGTCCGTCTAGTCTGTCTGTCTGTCCGTCTGTCACCAGGCTGTATCTAATGAACCGTGATAGTTAGACAGTTGAAATTTTCACAGATGACGTATTTCTGTTCAACAACAGCTATATTAAAAAACAGAATAAAATAAATATTTAAGGGGGCTTCTATACAACAAACGTGATTTTTTGCCGTTTTTATAGATAATGGTACAGAACCCTTCGTGCGTGAGTCTGACTCGCAATTATTTAAAGTCGCACGGGTCTGTTTTATAGGTACCTACTAAGAGGTATTTAATTTAGAGTACATTTTTAAATGCAATGTATTATTATATTTTTTACTGGCTGCGCCCTGCGGTTTCACACGCGTAAGTCTCGATTCCGTGGGAATATCGGGATAAAAAGTATCCTATGTCCTATTCCAGGTCATGGTCTACCCATATGCCAGATTTCATCAAAATCCATTCAGCCGTTTTAGCGTGAAAGCGTAACAAACAAACTCACTTTCGCATTTATAATATTAGTTAGGATTACTATAAGGTTTCTTTACCAACAGTGTAGGTACGGCCCTGCAAAACCGAATCGCATAGGTACAGACAATAAAGATTAGGGGTATATCTCTAAATTCATTATAACACCTAATCGCAAAATTCTAGTCACACCGTTCAAAAGAATTTCAATTAAACCAAAGTGAGGGAACCTTGAATTGATTACGAATAAAAAAAAAGATCGTCGTATCACGCACTGCATGAGAATCGAGAGAAACCATTAAATCACTTGACGCCACAGAACCTATTTAAAAAAGCGATTTTTTATCCCGCCCCATTCTTGAGCTCTTGAAAATGCACGATAATTCTGTGCCAGGGTGACCAGGAATGTGGGGAAAACTTCGATTTTAATAAAAATTAAAAGTTGTCCTCCTTTTGCGAGTCGACGGAATCTAAACAAAGTTTTAAAATAAATCCTAACTTATTAATAAACAAATGAACAAACTCACTTTCGCATTTATAATGCGAAAGTGAATTTGTTCATTTGTTTGTTACGCTTTCACGCTAAAAGGATTTGGATGAAATTTTGTACAAGGGTAGACCTTGACCTGGAAAAAGACATAGGCTACTTTTTATCCCGATATTCCCACGGGATCGTGAGTTACGCAGGTGAAACCGCGGGGCGCAGCCAGTAAAAAGTAAAACTCATACGAGTATAATACCGTATTTTGATTTCCTAATATTTTCCTAGAGGGAAAATATGAAATAACTGGGAATGCGTATGATCCCGCACTTTCCGACCAAAACTTAACAGTTACTAGCCGAAGCTATGCTCAGCAAACAAGTATTTTTTCGTTACTAAAATATCAATTAGTTGTCCTGCAACCAATCATAGAAACCATGGCCACCGCATTTTTTCACCCACCAAAAACTTCCAATGATCTCTACAATTTATTTCTAAAAAAATGCCGATTTGATCCTATATTATTGGGGGCTCAGAATTCTCAGGTATTTTTAATTTATTGACATAAAGGTACTTTGAAATGTTATTAACTCTAAATGAGTTGATAAACCTCTTACTAGAACTTTGGTTTTCTAGAAAAGTTATTCTGTCATATTATAACGGCCATCATGAAAGTTTGACGTTTTCTCCAGTATTTGACATTAAGATGTCAAAAAACGCTCTTTATTTGGACAGACGTTATTGTGTAATCGTTAGCCTAGGCGGGCTCTCGATCAATTTTAATGCACAAAATCACGCAATGTTTTTGATTGCGCAATGATTGAACAAAAGTTTGAGCGAGTTTAATTTTTATTCCACCATATTTTAATTGCACCGTGTAGGATCAATCATATTGCGCAATATAAATATTGCGCTAACTTGTCGTAGGTGTAGAGGCCGCCTTAGGAAACCAAAAGATTTGACGTTTATGTCACTGATAAACATTTTATTGAAACCTAAATTTAAAAAAAGATTTTGTGTTGAAACCGAGTCATCGAGAATCAAAAAAAGTACTTTAGTACTTTTGTTAGTTTGACAGCTGCTAATCTAGTAGGGATTAGTAACTGTCAAACTAACTAAAGATGGATATAAATGGTCTGCAATTTACCTATATTAGACCACTTAGAAAAGTAATTCTTGTAAATTTACAATAATTATGAACTTATTAAGTTCTTATTCAAATGCTTGGAAATGAACAATATGTTAAGGAGTACATGGAGACAGTAAATTTTCCTCAAATTATGGTGTCTGAGTGTACTAATACTGACGACCGCAAAACATTTATTATTCAGGCTGACTCAATTTATACCTCCCTACGTACGCAAATGAGTTTATTACAGCGTAGTGTCTAATTTGTTGTATAAATATCTTCTGCTAGTAGATATTAAAGTGATCTTATGGTCGTGTTTTCCTATAAGAAAAGTCTTTAGAATTTTTATCATCGCTTAAATGATAAATGGTTTTATTTCTGTAAGTAGGTTTGAACAAACACTTTTACACGACAATCATATTAAAAAAAAGAAAAAGAATTCGGCGTTTCCCATTATGATTACTCTGGGAAGAAAAGCCAAGAAAAACTCAGCGGTCACAGTGTCTTTTAAAGTCCAGACATAATCTTGGTCAGATCAAGTGAAACCCATGTAGATTGGTGTCTGAAATTGTCTTTTGAGGAAAGAACACGAAGAGTGGAACTGTCTAGTGCACGCATTTGTTAGTAATCGTGCAGCTCAACTCAGAACTTAAGGAGCTCAACGATTCGACTAACAATATCAAAGAAAGGACATTTGGGTAGGCCACATAATGTATTCAAACTGCCAGACCATGATTAATATTAATGAGAAAAAAAAAACAATGACCCACATAGTCTCCACATTCACAATAATTAAAATAATATTATAATAAATACTTTACACAGTAAATATTCATGTCACGAGAGACAGACAGGAGGCAAGAGTTTTGATTACTACACTATTGCTCAGCACGTTTTATCGATTTCTGAAAAGTTAAATCCAGATTCACGATATTTTCATTTATTTTTTATTTTATTTATTAAAACTTTATGCACAAGTAAAAAAAAGTACTATACAAAGGCGGACTTAATGCCTGAGGCATTTTCTACCAGTCAACCTTAGGGTGATGCAGAGACAGACATGGCAGGTGCAACAAAAGACAATACATATAACTTGAGAAATAATGCATACTAATTAATACATACGTAGATACATACATAAATTATGAACAAAATAAACTTAGTCAGGAGAAATAACGACAGGTAGAGGAGAAAACGAATCCATCTAATTAACGCTGGAATGATTCTGCCAACTTCTTACGAATGTGATCACGCGCCTTTACTTTAAACGATATGTGACTAGTTGCCGTCTTGATGTCCAGGGGGAGCGCATTCCAAAGAAAGACCGCCTGGACGAAGAAAGAAGAGTAGATGAAACCAGAGCGGTGAGAAGGACATCGTAGAAGACGATTGTTGGTAGAACGAAGATTTTTACTATGAGCAGAGCATAAGTATTGAACATGGGAAGTCAGGTAAGAAGGAGAAGTGGGTTTGTCGTGTATAGAAAACAAACAACAAAGACAAAGACTCAAGTCTCAACTCTCTGCGCTGATGAATGGGTAACCATTTCAAAAGCAATCGATGCGCGGATACATGGTCATACTTACGAAGATTGAAAACGAATCGAATGCATGCATTTACCTTTATGTATTTGGATAAAATTCTGATAACGTCAAGTTAATGCCAGTTCTTTATTACGATGTTTAAGTGCATTTTCCTTGCGGACTTTTTCTCTATGTTTATTATCTGCATCAAGTTTTTATCCGGAAGGCACGTTCGTTTTTACTGTTAGTATGTTGTTATATTTGCTTAGAAACTGAGGTTACGTTTGCTAATTAGCGTAATTTATATGGTCATGTGCTTCAAAATAATAATAATTTATTATTAAAGCAGTTAATAACACATAATATCACGCCTGTAGTTCCCGAAGGGTTGGGCAGTGGTGTACCTATCTACACCCACATTTCGCCAGTTATGTTTAGGTCCCATGTAATAGGGGCGAACCTATTGCCATCAACCGAGCACAAATATAGAAAAAAATCAGATGAATTTCATCCGTAAAAGTACGTGCCATTCAAAATCTTATTCAATTTTACAAACTAAAAAATGGTGACATGGTGAAGACCAAACTGTGAACACAAAACTAATATCTTAACAGTGTCCCACTTCGTAAAGCTACTAACTAACAAGTAACAACATACATACCAACAGCAATACCAACAAACGATAACCAAATTCGAGTTCCATCGAAAGGCTTTGTACACCTCGAAAACTGGCACATGCAAACAAAACTAGGATAGCAAAACCTAGATATTCTAGATCGACTCTACGCAGAGACTATGGAGTTATAGACAGGATTTTCAAAAACCAATTACATTTTAGCGAGAAGTTTGCTTACTGCCAGTATTCCGCCTCGGGCGGGCATGGTCCACGGATTGAACTGGTCTAATAAAACTAATGGTCCTAAAGATTTTCTGACAAAGAGTATTATCGAGATATGCCCGGACTAAGGAGTCGGAGAATGAGGTACTACTTTCTATCAAGATAGCTGATGATACTCTATTTGATTAAATTAATTTTGTTTTTTTGTTGGAATATGTCATTTAGAGATAGTCTTGTTTTATTGTATTTCAGGACTAATTGATTTTACGATTCTTGGTATCGGGAGATAATGTCAAGCTTAATTGATAAGTACCTAATTTTTATTCACAGAAATAACACTTTTTTCTTTTTAAGCAGCACCTCTAGTGTCGAATAGCGTGAACAGAGAATACAAGTGTGAGTCGTTTGCCATATGCAAAAGGTTCGTTAGACCTGTATAAAAAGACCTGTATAATAATCGTGGCTGTGAAAACAGGCACAATTTATTAAATTAACGCATGTTATGATGAAAATTATGCTTCAAGCATAAAGCCACACAATGCTTACAAAGTCAGAAAACTAAAAACCTTCAAAAAGAAATAAAACAACCCACAGTACTTTCACCAAGAATTTCTACAAAAGGCATCCTAAAAATCTCTCAAATGCTTTTACATGCAACTCAGCGTATTCACCACCCATGGCAGGGGGAGTTCGTCGTTCATAATGAATGAATGAATGAATGAAGGAACCTCAAGAAGTGTTCGTTCTTTCTGCGGTAGTCTACGTCTTGCGGAGACAAGACATGATAAAACACTTAATGCAACACCTCACAAAGGTTTAGGATTAGATTAAGCAGGGTTTATATTAATGTCTGGTAAATACTAGATGTTTTAATTTGAATTGCTCGTTCTCACGTAAGAAGGAATAATTATTTTTTTAATGTGGTAATGAGAGATAAGATTGCTTCGTTCAGCAAACCATAGTTAAAGAAAATCCATTTTTTTTAATCATTTGTGAAAAATTCAATCGATATATGATATATTATGTGCTTTTTATTCAAGCTGTTGCCAACTATGCAAGCTAACACAATACTGTAATTTTTCCAAAAATTTTATTTTGGATAAAAGGGGTTTTTTTTATTTTTTTTAATAATTTCGGCTTACTAACTGAGATCCTTATATTTCTTTAACTCTTAAAAGCAACTAAAATATCTGATAAAAGGTCGGTCATATATCCGTTATGATCGTTTGAACTAAAACTATTGGAAGGAACGGTGAGCTAGATAGCTCCTCATTTTTATTGGAAACGAGGTATGTCCGGGAATTGAAGATATTATCAAAGGCATCCCTCAGTAAAAACAAAAAATCTTTAAGGTTTAAAATTCAAATCATTAATTCAAACTTTTTTTAAGTCTCCCTATAAGGTAACTCAGAAATGAAGTTGTAAAACTAAACAATCGTAAAAGTAACCATGTGAGTACCTTACTCTTAAAACCGCTTCCAGACTATTAGGTTGGTACTATTTAATGGAATAAAGCAAAAGTTAATTCCAACTGTAAGAGATTGTAAAAGAATTTTAGCGCACATTTTTACTTGAATTCGAAATAAACTCGGCTGTAATGCAGTGCCACAAAATAGTTAATGCGGCCACAATTAGTCGGCATTTACTTTATCACCACTAAAACTTTTAAACAAATGCATAATTATGGCGCATAATTACAGTGGAATTGTTGTTGCGATGTGGCTTTAACCAAAGTTTCTTGGTTATATTAATAGCAAACGCTAGCCTATCGACACGTTTATTAATTATTTGTGTGTAAGAACTTTCTGTGCCTAAATTGCAAAGACTTCAAACAAGAATAAGTCACATCATTTCAGCTGAAAGACGTCCACTGCTGGACATAGGCCACCGCCACTTTGACCAGTTCTGTGCTTCCCGCATCCAGCGGATACATGTGGCCTTCACCAGGTCATCTGGTGCACCTTAAAGTCATCTGAATAAGTCACAAAATAATGCAATTCTAACTCCACAGAAAAAATAATATTTAAACTACTGTGTTATGTCACCCGTTGTGATATCTAGTTTATTTATTTCATAAACATTACAATTCTTATACATATACAATACATACCTAACACAACTATTTACACTAGGTACTATTTTTACCCGACTATGGTGAAGAAAAAAGGAGGGTTATGATTTTGACCGGTATGTATGTATGTATGTAAGTATGTTCATCGGTTCCCTCCTATCTTCTAAACCACTCATCACAATTTGACAAATGAGGTGTCGTTGGAAGCGTCTTGATCGTTCGCTGGTTATAGTTATGTGAAGATTATATATATCACATTAAATTAAAAATGGCACCCTCTAGAGGACATAAAGACAGGAACTTAAAAAAAAAATTATCTAATCGTACCATGTTGGGTATCAAATGAAAGGGCTTAATGAGCACATTTCAAAAATATATATATAATAAACCCAAAAGAATTTAAAAAAAGAATTAAAGTAGTAAAAACTAAAACCCAGCTACGACTAAAAAGGTATAAACAAGACACTACAGACAGACAAATTAAATATCCGGAGTCACACGTGTTAGGGCATAAATCGAACAGATTACGTGTGACTCCGGATTTTTTTTAACTTTGCAAACAAAACCAAAAGCACACTTAAGCGTCGATGTACTTGTCCACATTGCTGTAGGTTGCAACTGAATAAAGATTACAATAAGAATAATTTTATTAAAATAATTAAAAATGAAACGTTTCTTCATTTGTATAATTTATTTTTAAGTACGAAAATACTAATTCACAAAAACACAATTCACTCGAGACAAACCAACATCCTGGAAGCGAAAATGCAGACACAGTCAACATCAATTACCCGAATCTGACAATGCTTACAAACATCTAGAGCACACAAATTAAATCCTTCAATTTAATAACCGTCAGTACAGTTTTTTCCTCTGGCACTTTCATTCCACTTTTGTTCCTCTATCTTATAAAAGATGCATTGAGCGGAACAGGAAAATTAATTTCAGACAATGCGACGTACGAAACAAGTCTCTGTGGGCTTTACAGTAGGTATTTACGGAGCTGCTTTGATATTTGACTGGATCTTGTAGTAAAGAGTTGTAGATAATTTTTTACTAGAAAAATGGTGTAGGTTTTGAACAGTTTTGGGAGTTTTTTGTTATGAGTACTATAAAGCTGATTTTTTTTTTCCTATAGAGCCGATGTAATTATGGTCTATAACAAACACACAATGACATAAATAGCCACTAATACGTTCACTACACCTGTGGGTCCGAATAGGTAAAGGTAAAAATACAACACATTTACCCACTTATTGTACACCCAAGAAAAACATTTCCACACGTCCAGCTAACAATAACACCAGTATAACAATCAATCTACCTGTTAATCTAAAAGACTGTGACATAGGTCACATTGAAAACGAATGATTCTTAGAAATATTTAAACAGGCAAGTCGTCCCATTGTGCTGGGATTGGATGTCGAAAATTGCCTATTACCAGCCCCTGAGCACGGCAGTATTGCCTCTTTATCCAATTTATCGTTCTACTTTACTATTTCTTCAGACAATTGCGATTTATATTTGCGAGAAAGTCTTTGAATGTGAACGAGAGGAGTAGATCGTTCAGTTCAACGCCGAATAAAGTTTAGATATTTCCAATGCTAGGTATCCCTGGTAAACTTTATTTCATGATGTGTTCTGTAAGTATACGTTAGAGGAGTTGATAGAAATAATGTAGAAATAAGTGCTTTTCATTACTATTTTAAAGTTTACCCCTATAATATGTATTATGATAAATGACCTTGTGACAATGATTTTTTGGGACCGTTTATTACAGCAATCTATAAGGTGTTTTTTTATATTCCAAAACTCTAGGGTCAAACCATGAGACCATGTCAAAGAATCAACATGTTTTTTTTTTTTCTTTTTCATACAGAAATAATTCGACAAAGTCACGATTATTTAAGTAAAACACTTCCGTGAAAAAAATTAAAACTTTAATTCTGATTATTTCTATCCATACAAAAAAAATTACAACGTCGCGTTTTCTTAGCTTAAAATATGAATGATTGGTTTGAATGAAAATGATTTACTCGTACTTATCAATGCACAACGGTATCTTAAAAAAAAAAACAAATTGAAAAATAATTTATATGCCAGTTGATTCTTTGACATGGTCTCATAAATACCCTAGAGTTTTGGGATAGCAAAAAAAAACACTTGTATAATAAAATAGACCGTATTTTCATTTCTGTCTATAATTTTCTCACCCCAAACATCATGTTTGATATCGCATTAACCCTCCCAGGCCCTCAAACCCCACCTGATATTTCCACCACTATTCTTCTTCATAATTCACATTAGGCGTAAACTGCGTTTGCAATAAGACGGTGCGCGCATTTAATTTCGTCCGACCATATATTTTAAAACGTGCCTTGCAACTACATTTTACGTGGAAGGGAGGCATATATTGTGGCGGTTAAACGACTAGATTGTTTTATTGCACTCATTATGAGGGAATCTGCTAGAAGGTATTAATTTGGGAGGGAACTTTAAGGCCGAAAATTATTTTGTAAGAAACGGTTGATCACAAAATGCCTTCAAATTGGGTTTAATTACTTGTGTAAATAACGGCTCACCTTTCGAGGGGAGAGGTGATTATGGAGCTCGTAAACGGTGGGATTGTAACCTGTCACTGCTTATATCTAAATTATGGGGTTATTAGTAGGTAGGTGTGCTGTCTTCACGATGGTTTTAAGCGTGTTGGTGCAAGATGGCAGCCAGATAGGTTACTAGGAAAGGGAAGACCAGGGATAACTATCTGTTTATAGCTAATGGATTAATTATCACAGTAACTAGGAAAAACAAAGAATTTCATGGAGAGTTACTACATCACCACAAACAGCAATCAAGAAAAGAGAAGATTCTTTGCGATATAAATGGAATTCAGAATTATTAATTTGAATACGTGGCAACCCACGCTGCCAGCCTTTCGAGCAATTTTCCCTCTGAAATTTTTGTACCCAATAAGCTCTTAATTTATTTTATTTTTATTCCTTTGTCTACTTCTAAATCACTTCATATTATAAAACAAAATCCTCTGCCGCGTCTGTCTGTCTGTTTCTCGAGGAAGTTTCTAGTAGGTATATAATAACCGAAACCCACGCGGGCGAAGCCGCGGGTATCAGCTAGTAATTTAATTAATTAATAGACTTATAAAATCTACTTAAATCATTTGTACTAAATAATTTAAAAATCCATTTATATAAAAAAATTGTTGTTCAAAAACGATAACACTAACAAAGCATCAAAATCTAAGCTCCTCCCAATTAATACATTCTCAGCAAACTTAAAGTGGAAATCCTTTATAATGAATTCGCAACAGTCGATAATTGACACGTCTACGAAGGTTTAATCTGGCCCCAAGACCCGCCGCTAAGATCTCGACAACTTCTGATATTTCACACACGAATTTCTCCGAGTTGGATGAGGTCGCTGTGGAGTGGCGTAAGTTGATTAATTTTAATGGTTTTTAATGAAGGTCAATGTCTTACATTGGTTATGAAAAGTTGAATAACTTAATTAGAGGAAAAATGACAGAAGATTTAACATTTTATTAATTCATCACGCAGCTTGTGCTTCACTTTTTTTTTTGCCTATACCGAGTCCCACTTCTGGGCAAAGACCTCTCCTTTTTCCTCCCAAACCTCTCTATTTTATGCGATCTGTAGCCATGTTGGCCCCAAAAACATTATTTAATCTTCACACCACCTTCACTGCAGTTTACATCGACGGCGATGTCCTCCTTTTTAGAATTTAAGTACTAAAATAATTATGTACGTAATTTAATAGATTTAAATAGCTTTTAATGAAACCAAAGAGTTTTCTTTAACCCATCCTTAAAAAGGCTCGTGATATTGCAGAAAGAGTTGAAAAGAGTAATAAGTATTAATTCATCCGAAAAACCCTGAATTCAATAGTAGTAATGCTAGCAATGATAGTAGTAACATCTTTTTAGCAACGCGTAAAGACTCTTATGTAATGGCGCGACTTGTCGCGCGACGCGACACCGCGCTGCCGCAATGTTCGCCGTGAAGTTTTCTCAGAAATTGTTTTGTTAAAAGTCTCGTCGTGCGACAAGTCGCACCAGTATGTAAGAGCCTTAACGGAAGCATGTAGACTATGGAATAGGTAACAGCATTTCAACGGTTGCTTTTATCCCCATAGTCGTAGTCTGATACCATTAATGTTCGTATCAGAAAAACGGATTCTACCCGAGAGATGTTTTTCTTTTCCTATTGTGGTAGTAAACCCTTTACTATCGCGTTGCTACCTCCGTCACGCAGCTGTGAGGCTTAGCGTAGAACATTAGTAAGACACGACAATAAATACGTTCTCCTTTACCAAAAATATTTCAGTTCGAAGAATCTCTATCCGCAAATTGTGTGCGCTGCCAATCTTGCCGTTTGACTTCGCCGTAAAATGTCGGATACATCTCAGTGGCCAATTCGCTGTGGGGCGACTGTAAGCTCCAATACTATGAAATGTAATTAACTCAGGTAAATCGGATTGGGTGAAAGTTTTCGCACGATAACTGGAGCGGAATTATTGTACCCCGCCTGCCTCCCCGCGGCGGCTTAAAACTGCGTAAGGAGGTTTCAACGTCATTAAAATTTAAATACTTTTTGATGTTTGCTCACACGGTGTGCGTTTGTAAGCAGTTTAGTTTTTAGTTAGTTTAACTAGCGCTATTCGGTCACTGAGCTTTTATGTTTTCAGATCTAACTTATGACTGTGACGCCGATGGATGGATGGAAGTTAAATGATTTTTACTGCTCACCATCAACCGAAAGTCGTTAAATTCAATGAGCAACGGAAAACTCTATTAAGGAAATGAAAACTAAATTCATTGTAGGTTTTACCGCAGCGCAAGTTACTAAGGATTATATTTCCATCCATTGTCATTATAATTACAACCTTCCTCATCCCAAAACGTCATTTTGAACATGACAATTCTGTCTACCATTTTGAATCAGTGACAAAGCGATACAATTTACGCGGTTCTATTGTGCTGTTAAATTATAAGGCGGGTCGCCATCCCCCATAGTTGTCACCGCAGTAATATAAAAAGCAAGAGATAAAAATAAGGAAAATTGTTATCATAACGTTCCGCGGTGTAAGGTGACTGTGGATGGTGTTATGCTGAATGTAAGGCATTTTTTTTATTTGTTTTTATTTGTTACTTTCAGATGTAGAATAGAATAGAATCTCTTTATGATCTTTTTGGGGTAGGCCTATGTCCAGCAGTGGACGTCTTTCGGCTGAAATGATTATCATGACTCTTAATTATTATTATAGAATAGAATAGAATTTTTCTTTATTAAAGTATCATGACTCACAAATGGTTAGTAAGACTTACAACTATATTAGTAAAAACTGACTCTTCACAAAAACAATAACAAACGAATAGTATTGGATCACCGTTGTAGCAACCCATGTGAGATGGCACAACAGTGACCCATAAAACACAGTCTAGGCGACTCGAAATCATACTTAGGATACTGTTGGAGCTGCTCCACACCCTGCGCACCATGGAAGCGCACCTTTTGCGCATGGTTGCGTAGAAACAATCTACATGCGCATCCGCGAACATTCCCGACGCACTACAGAAGCGGGGCAGCCCCACCAGCATCCTAAACGCGTTATTATACTGCACGCGGAGAGCGTTGTACGATCTTTGCGTATATCTAGCCCACAGGCTGCTTGTGTAAAAAGACGTACAGTAGTCTCGAAAGAGCGTTATCTTTACCGGAAGTGAGCATCGTGCAAACCTGCGAGCCAGCATGTTCGCTCTAACCGACAACGCTCTCCGCTCCTGTTCAATGTCGTCATCGTCTTTGAGTCGTCGTCGTCTTTAATTATTATGATGTACTTACACCATACGAATCACAGGTATCACTACATATTATAAAACAAAGTCCTCCGCCGCGTCTGTATGTCGTCCTGTACGCGATAAACTCAAAAACTACTACACCGATTTTCATGCTGATTTCACAATGTATAGAGTGGTTCTCGAGGAAGGTTTTAGTATATAATTTGCCAAGCGGGCGAAGTAGCGGGCATCAGCTAATATGATATAAAGTTATATAATGGGCGCTCTTATCGCTAAAAGCGACCTTCTTTTTTCTTGTTCGTGTGTTTTCTTGGAATACAACATTACTATCAAAGATACTATTAACGGTCGTAGTGCGTTTATTTGCTCAGTCACTTATGATAGCACGTTTAATTAAAAAAATAAGAGCTTCGTAAGTGGTCAAATAATAAGTACGTGGAATAACAAATCATCAAATGCCAAAGTCCTAAGTCAACATTTCCATGTTTAGCAAAGTAACAAAGCAGATTATTAATTCACTGCTAATTTAGAAACCTACCTTTTATTTAAATCATTCCTTTCTGCTACTAGTTTTTTACCACTATGTTTTTACCTTAACAATTCGTATGAGTTTAATTCATTAAAACATTCATAGGGCATCAAAAAATACGACCGCTTAGCTGTCAACAGGAAAAATGCCCAAAAGGCTGGCAGCTTGTTTTAAAAGATTAAAAAATATTATTACATCGAGACAGTTGTTCACGTTGCATCTAACATACCGCCATCCACGAAGTTAAGTTGTAGTCTTCGGCTGATAAAATGCAAATTCACAAAGATTCCGCGGAAGTTTTCTTATTACTCGTGCTAATAAACGATCTCTTCGCGGCGGTTTATATATCCCTGTGCGATTGTTCCGACAAACTTTGAATGTATAGCTATATCTCGATTCTGATCTTAGAAAGTGTGACCGGTGCGGTGTAAAAAAACCCGTAACTTGTTTTATTAGGAGCGAGAGGCACGATCTTTTTTGACTACTTTAATACACGACTGAGTTACGGTGAAGGAAAATATTGTTAGGAAATCTGGAAATGTTAGTCTGATGTAGTCAATATTTTTGCTGACGTCAGCACTACATTTTTCTCTTTACAGGGTGTAAAGGACAGCCCTCTGCAGACTGATGGGATTAATTCAGCATATCATACTAAGACGACCGTTCATGATTTTATTTCAGGAACGTTATGGGAATCCAATAAACCTGATTTGTATTATTACCTCACGCGCAATGTATCGTTACCCCGGCAAAACCACGGAGTCGCACTCCCCGTGTCGGCGGCGGCGCGCTCGAGTATTTAAACATCCAATGCTGTTTTTTTTTATTTCAGCTGTTTTATTTACATAAATGGAGTGCTGCGTACAGAGAATGTATTTTACATTGAAATAAAGGAATAATAACTGAAAAAACGATTTAAAAAAAATGAAATTTTCCTGAGAAAATTTCCCGTAGAATATGATTCAAATAAGGAGCTGAATACCCCCTGTTAATTTGCGGAGGGCTGTCCCTTACACCCTGTATGTGAAGAGATACTTTGACTATACTATCCAGTTTACAGAATATATTTACAACTTTCTTTAATGGACATAGCATTTACGCACATATACGATACGGTATTCCCAGTTTTAACTCATCGGTTATTATTATACAGAGCGTAAAAAGACCCATCACATAGCCGTCAACTACGTATTGCACAAAAATAATTGCTGGGAAACGACTTTTATTTTTGGTGGGACAAATCGCTGTTTTGCTGTAGTGTGCAACGTAACGCACGCAAAACATTGTGTTTATTGGTGCATGCAACAGTTCAGGGTTTATGGGATTATTTAAAAATTAAGTTATAACATTCAAAACTTGTTTTCTTTAAAAAAACGTCTGAAAAAGGTACCAAACCTTCAATATCTCCGTAACCAGAAGGTTCCGAGACATGGTCCAGAACAAAAAAAATATCACAATGACGGGAATAACAAGTCAGTTTCGGCTTCGTTAAGTGTCTTTTTACACCCGTTATAGGTATAAAACCTTGGAAGGTACAAATTATGGTAGCCACGAACACAGACAGTTTTAACTAAACTTTCGTAGGCATAACGTAAAGTACATGTACCAGGTAGGCTTTTCCGAGGGACCGAGAGTAGGTAATGTTTAGTAAGAACCTGACTTGTAATAAAGGTTAATAACCCCGAAGGTTTTGTAAGGGTAATTTTATCCTTGCCACTACTCCACCCTGAGGATTGGGGAAAACTTATTGTACTGTACTCCTTTTTAACTACTAAGTACTTCGTCTGAAAAACAAGTCTTTGGTAGTCGTTACGGGTAGTCTAAGCCCAAAAGTCTAACAACCAGTCTTACCAAGGGGTATTGTGTTACCCAGTATCTGGATTGTGGAGGTCAGATAGGCAGTCGCTTCATGTATAATACTGGTATTCAGCTGCATCCGGTTAGACTGGAAGCCGACCCCAACATAGTTGGGAAAAGACTAGGCAGATAAGTAATATTCGTTTGAAAAACAACCAGATAACAAAACCTCAAGTTTTAATGAAGAAATTGTAGCGGTATCTACATCGCCCACATGCGAACTACGCATCAGAGACCTGACGTCACACAAAAATCCTGATGTCACATAAATCCTGCATTGCGCAATTAAAGTTTACCGTGCAATGGAGATATATACAAGAACCCGACATCAATCGTTGGGCAGTTGCCCGATAGACACAACACCCGTCTGGTCGCGGATCCTCCCTTTTCTATGGTCGATGAATGAACTTTACACCCTGTTCATCATGCCCCTAAAAAATAAAGTTGCCCCCCATCCCATAACATGAGACTAACAACAAATAATGGAGCAATGTAAGATGGTAGGTACCTATACATCTCTGTAAAAGATCTCTTTGCGGAATACAGTCATGATTTATATTCCATTTCATTACCCAACACCACCCATATGATGCTTCAAAATGATAATATTGAAAAAAAAAAAATACTTTAAAGAGAAATATTTATAAATGCAATTAGATATGAAAGAAAATAAATAAGCGACATAAAAATATAAAATAATTTGAATTATGAGAAAAACCTTCATCGTTGAAATTGTCAGCACCCTTTCATTATCATGTTAATTATTTTTACTTCACTGTATCTCTTAACACGTGAATGTTAAAACGCATACTTAATACATTCAACCTATTCGTTGCTTGTTACTAGGCTTTTTCAGCAGCCCTATGTGTCGTAAAAGACAGTAAAGAGATTACACCAAACGATGTGCGGTTACTTCTAGCTGTTCCCGTAACATCATACCGTGATGTTTCCTTGCTAAGCCCATGATTATGGCTGGAACCCTCCTTGCTTTATGGTGAAGACTTAGGCGTAATGCGCTCTCGTATCTAATGGTCTCCTTTAGCTATATGTACTTAATTTACTGTGAGGATATAATAGAGTGTTACATATGAGAATAAAAATAATTCTATTCCATACAAAAAATATAATTAAAAAGAAAGAAAAATAGTTTAGTGAGTTCATTTCCAAATGTACTATTTTGGAATTCGCTATCTGTTAATATTTGGTTGTTTTAACCGCTAAGTCCAAAATCATGAAATTTTACACAACAGTTCCTTTATATAGCGACCGTGAGCCAATTAGGAAATTCACCCCCTAAAGGGATGAAATGGGGGATGAAAGTTTGTATAGAAGTTCGTCATTTTCACCGACTGGACATCGCATGACTCGTATAAAACGGTTAAACCATACTAATTCTCATTGATGTAAAGGTCATAAACCAAAGGGAACATACAGGGTCAAATTCAATTAGCTGAAACTCAGCAGACGTGGTGCGTATCGAAATCTAAACATGATAAAACTTTTTTTTTTGAGGATTGTTACTTCGTATCGAGCCTCAAAAAAAAAAGTTTGGATTGTTTGACGAAAATAGGATCACATAAAATGTTCTCTATAGAAAAAAAAAACAAAATTACCTCTACGAGCTGTAATCTAAGAACTATAAACCGCTGGTATTCAAAAAATACTTCAAATTAGATCATGAAACTTTGCATAATAACTGAACTTAACGTTTTTTTCTTAAATTGCCATTATTTTCACCGTAAAAAGCAATTACCTTAACTATTCGAGTCTTGGAGCCGCCAGCACCCCACTCTGTGTCGCTCTCACTCAGTCCGCGAGTAGTATGGCGCGAACGAGATAAAAAGTGAATTTGTGCTGAGGTAGTATGCGTACTGATTTTTTCACACCGTCAGCGGAGTTTAGGTAGCTAATTTATTTTGACCCCGTATAGATACGTCAAAGTTTATTTGCTTTAAATACAGTTTGTTATGTATATCGATTCAATTCAGTTACTTCATCAATATTGAAAGGCAAAAGCGAACCGTGCGATTCTAGGGTTAAATCCAAATCAAAATTCAAAGTAACTAAACTGAGAATCAGCGCTTTTCGAACGTCAAAATGACATAAGACAGTCCCCCAAAACGCCCACCCTTCACCACTTCCTAGTGCTTTAGGTGGGAAGAAGAAGTGGCGCAACAAACACCTCAGCAGCACAGATGTTCAGTTAGAGAAAAAAAAAATTGCTTTGTTCGCCAATGTCTTTTCCTTGTCTTTCTTTCCAATTCAAAAGCAATATAGGTTACTGGATCAAAGAATCCTAGTATAATTTCCTAGCTTTACAAACAGTCTAACGCAGCTCTAACAATTAATTAGTTCGATCGTTAACTATCGCTGACGTTGAAAAGTTCAAAGATCCGCTTCTGTTACAATACTTAAAGTTACGCGAAGTAGAAGATCCAATATTGTATTTGACCATTCATTCATTATTATTTATCTTAACAAATGTTATTTAGCTTCAGATATTTCTCTCTGAAATATGATGATTGTATAAAAGTGAAGTCATAACGCATGGACAATTTATTGTTCTGGGTAACCAATAAAAACTGTACGATCAACAGCGTATTGTTCTTAGTACACCCGGCTACACATCAAGCTATACATTTCCAATTTATGCTGATCTCACATTGTATAGGATTTCCTTACAATTTGAGGTCAGCTTATACTGGAAATGTATAGCTTGATGTGTAGCCGTGTGTACAGCAGAAAATATTTATGAAAAAGTAAATTCAACCTTTTTAATTGATTTTACCCCAAATGAAGTCACAATGTGATCAATAGCATGAGTATAATCAAATCTGCCTAGCCTTTTCCCAACCATGTTGGGGTCAGCTTTCTGTCCAGTATTTTTCATGGAGCGAGTGAACAGCATGAGTTATCTTTGTATATAATTACTAGCTACCCCGCCCCGGCTTCGCACGGGTAGCACTAAGTACCTACCCTTCCTACCCTACCTACCTACCCTACCCTACCTACCTACCCTACCTACCTACCCTACCCTACCTATCCTACTTACACCTACCTTACGTACAAACCTTGCCTTGAGAATAACAAACACAACAAAAAAAGAATTATCCAAATCGGTCCAGCCGTTCTCGAGTTTTAGCGAGACTAACGAACAGCAATTGATTTTTATATATATAGATAGATAGATAGATTACAAATGCGAAAGTGAGTTTGTTTGTTACGCTTTCTCGAACAGATTTGGATAAAATTTGACGTAGAGGTAGATACATAGGTGGATCTGGATTAAGATACTTTTTATTCCGATATTCCCACGGGATCGAGGCTTATGCTGCTTATCACATCTGTAACAAACCATTTCGTGAACCCAGCAACAGCAGTACCTACCCTGATAATAAAACTCAAATGAAGCGCTCAGTATGCACAAACGGCACTCACTTAATGGTAGATAATACGTCATAATGAACAAGACTACTGAAAATGCTGACGTTACACTTTCATTGAGTATCTGGGTCGGGCAAACGAGCCCACATTCAACCTTCTACGTAATGAGGATAGGCAGACAGTGAATGGCAACGGCTGAAACAGGAAAATTAACTCTTTTAAAAGGAGTATTTAATAGTATTTCACAGAAAGAAAATTGGGTCAGTCAGCTTTTTAAAATAACAAGGTTAGTAGTGAATAGCAGTATTACTTTTTTTTTTGTTTAAATACTTCCGTTTGTTGGTAACAGGTGATATTATGGTGTGTATAATGGTGAGGCACACCTTATTATTGATAGCCTTAACAAGTGGCAAATGCTTTCAAAGCGTTTCATATTTCTACAACGACAGTTAACAGCATGAAAAAAAAATACGTAGATTTACTTAGTAACCTGGTCCGCTTAACTGATCCAAGCTCGGTAGTTATACGGAATAGTTTACTAAATATATCTACGTCTATTGTATTTTATAATGGATTTCCGCAGTCACGCTTGAATCAATTAACTATCTTCAGCAGCATGGACATAAGCTATTCGGTAGCTTGACATTTCCACCATCGTTATCGCTGACGGCATGTCACTTTATCCAAGCCGTCTGGATGTTTTTGAGACCGAAAGTTTTCAAGAAGAGTATCTTTCAAAGAAAGAATAGTCCGCGACCATCGGCCAGCCGGTTCTCATTTACTTAAAAAATTCTACCAAGATTGATGAAAGAGTAAATTCTGCACACCTTTATGTATTATCATATAACATTATCTATAGTATTATCATTATGTATTATGAATAATAATTCATGCTATTAAACCAGAACTTATTGGTGTTCCAGGCATGAATTACGTTACATTATAATTAACACTTTCGCGAACACTGAGTGAGACCCAATTGAAGTTTTATTGTTTGACCGTTTACAGTCCACGAAAGTGTTATAGTACATTACTGTCGCGGCCAGCAATAAGGGGATTGATGGACGATCGTGAAAATGAGGGCCGAGGCGAAGTCGAGGCAGTCATGCGTGAGTCCATCAATTCCTGATTGCGGCCAAGGCTTGTATAGTACTTTTCTCAAACAACGCGTGGAAATTCAAACTGAGTAAATTAAATAGAAATTTTAGAATCAATGACGAACAACTGTCATTTTTCATGCGCCAATATGTTCATTTGTTTCTTCTTTGTTCTATTAGCAAGCCAATTCGAAATTTAAATAAAATCTTTTATAAGTTACCTCCTTGGTTGCCGTGTGTTAAAGTAAAAAGTTCGTTCCATTTTTAAATAACACGACAGATATGAGTTTTCATAATAATTTATTTGGCCGCTAAACACGCCAGATATGGATTTTCATAGTAATTCTGCTGGCCGCATCGTCACTTGTTTTTTACCAGTGCAGCAATTTTGATTTATCTCGAAGACGGTTGTCAAAATAATACTCGAATTTCCAAGCATGTTTGAGAAAAATATATTATATATATTACTAGCTGCGCCCCGCAGTTTCACCCGCGTAAGTCTCGATCCCGTGGGAATATCGGAATAAAAAATATGTCCTATGCCCTATTCCAGGTCATGATTTATCCCTGTGCCTTTCATCCAAATCCGTTCAGCCGTTTTAGCGTGAAAGCGTAACAAACAAATAAACAAACTCACTTTCGCATTTATAATATTAGTTAGGATTATTTACAATTAATGAATTATATTATAATTAAATAAAAATTATTGCATACAATGAAAGGGCAATTTAAAACAATGCTAACACGCAGAGGTAATGCGTAAATGTTGCAGCTAAATTCATTCAATCAATCACTCATTTATGAATTCATTCGGTCTTTGTTTGTTTAACGAGATAACTCGAGTGACTACCAATTTTCGATAATGAAGGTAATAAATACGAATTTAGCAAATTACAGCCTTAGTAACGTTTAATTCAAATAACTGTAATTGGGTTTATCTTGATTGGGATTTATATATTTTTCAATAACGACGCAGAGGATCTGAGTCGTAATTAAAGTTGCTTCGATGAATCTTCATTAATGACTTTACCTATATGCATATTTTTCATCCCCTCTATACAACGGGTGTAAAAAGACGCTTAACGAAGACAAAAGGCACTTGTTATTCCCGTCATTGAGATTTTTTTTTTGTTCTGGACCATACCTGGAAACCTTCTGGTTCTATTATATAATAACCGACATCCACGCGGGCGAAGCCGCGGGCATCAGCTAGTCAAATATATAATTATATGTGAAGACGATGCACCTAGAATAAGATTACTGTTCCACAATAGGTAAAAAGAATTAAAAATGGAGCAATGACAAATAATGTGTCTCAATAAGTCAAACATTTTATTGAATTTTGCGGGGTTTTGGCATTGATTATCGCTGAGATGAGATTGTGACTACACGTTTTTAATTACGGGAATTTACCTTCTAATCCATTACTATCCTGATGAGAAGAAAAATTAGTAAATGAACAAAACGAACAAAAACTTCAAAAACACAAACATGTCATAAAGAAAATTAAATGAAATGAAATTTAATTGACTTTATGAAAGTTTTGTTCCCGACAGGGTCATGTGAACTTTATCATTATTATTAAGACCTTGTAAACAAATGAGGTATGCATAAAACAAAAAAATTTAAAACCAACTTCAACATCGTTATACAGTGCACCTTGTTCTCCAGTTTTCAAGTAACGAACACACGGCAAACAGAACACAAACGATCCCAGGATACCTCAACATTCAACAAACCAGCACAACAGTATCACATATACGGCGACATTTAAAAAGTATCTACGTAAAAATATGAACCGCAAAGATTTGTGTCGGCTCGAATTCCCAACTATAAAGTGCATGCACGTCCCAAAAATATATCGCCAATAAACAACTACGACAGAAATTAGCAGACAAGCTAAAATACACCTTAATTTTTGAGTTCTAAAGTTGGAATTTGTTTGGGAGGTTGTTAACGAAATGATGCTACTTGGCGAATATGTTTGGCGATAGATAAATTTTAGTTCTCCATCGTCAGTGCAAACAGCTTGACGTGCATACATTTAGTCTCACCTCGGATGCTGGTATTTCTGTGAAGGCGGCTGCACGTTTATTTGCTTGGAACTCTGTTTATTGCTGCAAAGAGTTTTGTTGAGTGATGAGATGGTTTCACTGGCTTTTTCTTTAAAGAATTTCTGGGGTGCATATAAAGGGCTGACAATTAAAATTGGCATAATGGGCTTTGATCAATGCCTTGAAAAGTGCCGCAAGTGGTTGAAGTGGGACAGCCTTGAGAGGATCATTAGAACAGTTTTAGACGTTAAAAGCAGAAGTATATAAAAAAAAAAAAGTTGTTCTTTACCTTACCAGTAGCTTCAGAGGATCCTAAGTATACTTCTTCTACAAAAAGCACTTCAATATTATTCAATCCCCTTAACAATAATTGAAGGCTAAAAAAACAGTCTCATTTAACAAAAACAAAAAAGCAGTGCGAAGTTCACTGGTAAAGTTGGTAACCGGCAGGCCGTGGGTTCGAGTCTGTGCAATTTAACGGCAGAGTGGCCGCGAGCAACGTTCCCGCGCGCAATTTTAAACTTTAAAAAAAGTTGTTCCGTAGATGGATGAATATTACCTGTTAGTTCGTGTGATTAGCTCTGAGATGTATTTGAGGTTAATATATGTGAAATTATTTTACTGGAACGAAAAAGGGTATTTAGAAGAAATATTTTTGGGGTTCCGTACCTCAAAAGGCTAAAATCGGAACCCTTATAGGATTACCTCTATACCGTTTGTCCGTCTGTCTGTCAAGACCCTTTTTCTCAGGAACGCGTAGAGGTATCAACTTGAAATTAACATCAAATACGTAAGTACTACTACGGTCCCTTGGTACTCTAAAAACCCAAACTCCTAAGTCAACGCACTAAAAATATGGTATAATTTGATGCTCACAAATAAATCAAAACCTCCACCGAAAGAAGCAAGGTCTCCACGCAAGTAAAAGAAATAGTCCAAAAATCGTCAATTTGTAGTATTTCTTATTTTGCGATTAAAAACTTACATTTGCAGTAACTTGGAGAAAATGACCGTGATATATCGATGTATTGGAGAAAATTTCTTCAACTACAAAGTTAAAATTGGTCCTGGGATAAATTCATCCCAACTACGGAACCCGTCATTGTACTTGGTCCAACACGCACTTGGCCGGTTTTCAATTATATCAGTGCTAGAAAAAGACTAGCCTGCCATCAAGAATAGCAGTAAGGCTTCCTGTACATAACGCCGGAGCCACACCGGAGCCGCAAGATGAAAAAATATCAGAAAATGTACAACCTACTCGGCACCGGTGCGGCGGCGTTGCGGAGCGTGGGCGATATTCAGTCGAATACACAAACATTTGGTCCAGTGTCATGTACAAGAAACCAAGGCTTCTATCCTGACTACTGACTACTTTGGCAAATTCCACAAATTTGATAAGTCACCGTTTAACAAGTCCCACCATAATAGGATAATATAAATATTAAAGTGACTATAGATTTAAATCTGAAATATGAGCCAAGTAAAGCCATATTCATATTTTATAATGCAGAAGATTGTGTCGAAGTTAAACTTTTCATTTCATTTATGTCGACGAAAATATTTCTGATTCTAAAGTTCTGATGTATATTGACTTTTAAAACTTTAACTTTTCTATTACTTACGTTTGGTATTGAAATATATTATAGAATATCGGACAAATATTAGGAAGTAGTTGGCTTCAGTCCATGTAAAGCTTTTCAGTAAAGTAAACTGTTTAAAATGAGCTCAAGACCGTAAAGTCAAATTCCAATAATTTATTTCAAATAGGCACATTAAAAAACTATACAATTACCACTACCTAACACCAACTCAATTAAAACACTATACAATTATCACTACCTAACACTAACTCAATTAAAACACTATACAATTACCACTACCTAACACCAACCAGACAATTATATAACGACACCAAATTATACAACATACAACAACTATATATACAAAACATGTACTTTAGTTAGGAAAATAATAACAAAGGAAACCCACTCAAAATTGACTTTCAAAAAAAGAAATCACGGATATTATACTAGAAATCGCAATAAACTCGATCTCAGACCACCCAGAACCAATTACGGAAAGAAAAACATTTTATACGAAAGAGCGGTCCTGAACAATAAGTGGCCAGATAAGATAGTTAATGCAAAAAATTTAAATATAATTATTTAAAAAAATGTTAGAAGTTTATGTTGGAAAACACTGTAACTCTTAGCTTCAAAATTCCTGCCTATATGATAAATAACTAAAATAACCCTTGGGTTGATTTTAGAATCTTTAGAAGCCTAGTTTTAAATATTTCTGTTTTCCTTTTATCGACTCACGGAATCATTATGTTACCTTATAACTGCATGCTTTATTTTTATCTCATATTTTTAAGTGAACTGTTTGTGTTTCTTTATGAGAATAAATTCTTTAAACTGAAAAGCACTTTCGAACGTCAAAAACAAAAACAAAGAAATAGAACTGACTCTAGTTGCCCCTTCCAAAAGGTAGTTTTTGTATGGAGAAGAATGGGAAAGAAACTCAACCGTTACTTTAAAAAAAAATATTTAAGAATATTTTGTACACACCTATTTAATAATTACATGTGAATACGGTGCACCTAGAATACGATTACTGTATCACAATAGGTACACGTTACGATGAGTATAGTTTAGGGGTATGAGGAACAGGGTGTAAAGTTCATTCATCCACCATAGAAAAGGGAGGATCTTCTGACCAGACGGGTGTTGTGTCTGGCGGGCAACTACCCAACGATTGATGTCGGGTTCTTGTATATATATGTCCTTTGCACGGTAAACTGTAATTGTGCGATGCAGGATTTATGTGACGTCAGGATTTTTGTGTGACGTCAGGTCTTTGATGCGTTGTTCGCATGTGGCGATGTAGATACCGCCCCAATACTTTCAGTAGGAGAAACATGTTGAGTTACATAGTTTTTAACGGCAATGGGCTACGTCGACATTTATGTAAAAAATAGAGAATACTGTACTTACGTAGAACAAATCAATATCCCCATACAATCGACATGCGCATCTTTCTACTACATTTGTCAACACTATCACTGAAACAAAGCACATTCAATAAACCCTATACTTTATCAGCGCGCATACGTTCTAAGAGATTTATTCTATCACTGAACCGCCATCTTGGATACGGCAGCTCGTTGGCCCATTGAGCACCGGTAACACGCACGGAATCGAACCCACGGTGCTGATAGCACGATGTGGTTTTTGCAGTGAATTTTTTGATACAGGACCTCGGAGTATTTTTAAATCCTTACATATTATAAAACAAAGTCCTCCGCCGCGTCTGTTTGTCGTCCTGTATGCGAAAAACTCAAAAAATACTACACCGATTTTCATGCTGTTTTCACCAATGGATAGAGTGGTTTTCGAGTAAGGTTTAAGTATATAAGAACCGACATCCACGCGGGCGAAGTCGCGGGCATCAGCTAGTAACTGATAAAATGATGCTGGGATCAAAATCCTTTTCAGGAGAAAATACCTCTTCTCTATTCTTTGTTCATTGAGTATGAATTTTTGGATGTTATGAACAAGCTATGCTTAGCACTTTTTAGCTCATAACTGTTTTATTAAATGCATGGAGTCTACCGCAACCTATCCAAATGCCATAACCTAATGTCCTTTCTCAAAACTAATTAGATTTTATCTGGCCTACTGTTCCAGGTACAGCGTAAACATACTAAAACTCAGCTTCGTCTTACTATACTGCTAAAGGGAAACCCCCTTTTTTTTCTTTTTTTTTGTGACTGTGAAATCTTCCCATGACTTCTCCCGCTCTGGGCGGACCGGAAGGGCGTGTCAGACTTTTACTAACTAAAACCCACCCGTGTTCCTTCACTTGCCTGTTGCCAAGGTCCCGGTATCCCTTTCGGACTTTCCCGCAACCCTGGCAGACATCGGTCCTGGCGGACCTCGCCAATTGTGCTGACATCTCTTTAAGGCCTGCGTGGAACCCCTAATATACCAAGTAAGACTCAAGCAAGGAAAGGGTGATGAAATAAGGAATTATGCTTTTTAACCCGTAAAATTCCCCAGTATCATTCATAGGCATCAAATACCAGCAAGCCAAGGGTATGTCTCGGCAGGCTCGCAATATTAATGTGCCGGTAGTTAACCCCCAAACTCTGCAAAATGTTAGTCGTTTGTCAAACAACGCGGCAATTATGTCGTTATTTATGCACTGGAGGGTTATACAGCGCTAAGATGTATTTGCTGTGTCTGCTTTACAACAAAAATGTGAATTATATTGTTACCTCTTTATACCCGTAAAAATACTCTTGGTTGTAGTAGCTGCGAGTCCTGAAAATGCATTTGGGTATTCCATGAAAAATTGGGGGGGTCGGAAATTGGCCGTTTTACAATCTATATCAAATTCCATATCAAAGGAGAGGAAACCTTAACATTTAAAGCAATTTTTAAAGTCCACGAGCAATCTCCATAATCAACTGTAGCTACCTACCGTTTACGATGGAGATAGCTTGCGGCCTTTACATACAAACGTACCTATGTAAAAGTCCCGTTAACTAAACGATAGAATGAAAATACATACGAGTAATATACCAAACACATAATATGCCTACCAAACAGTTCTATTACCTCCGACCATCATTAGTTAATTACTAGCAGTAACGAAACCACGCATTCGTGTGCGCAACAAACACCTACATATATGAACCGAAAATAGGAGCGCATTTTCCCCATAAGCATGAATAAAATTAAAGCATCAATTTGAATATAATCACTTCACTACACATACATTAGCATAGCGAATGATTAATTCCCGTTGATAACATACTTTGCGACACCGGCCCAGGAATTTTGATACAAATTTTCATTACGTTACTCGAGGGAGTTTTTGCACCTTGTGATAAATTAGACGGCAAGGGAATATTTTGTAAGCAGAAATGCTTGAGTTATGTAGAAAGGTTTTTTTTTGCTTAGCACGCATTACTGTGACGTTACCATCTTGTTACGGGGTGCGTGCAAGACTGGTTGTTTTTGGTGCACGTAAATGTCAATTTGGGTTGCATTTACTTGCGTGCAGTTGTGGTTTGAACATGAATTGATTCATTAAACACTTTAAAACATAACTTTATAACGAGATGTCGTAGAGCTACTCGGGAGGGTTAAATATTTAGCAGTTGTCTTCTGAACAGACAGTGATTGATATGGCCTTATTGACCCTTGTGTGACTATGTTACGGAGTCACTAATATTTATATATGTTAATGAATTTTTTAAGGGCTGATTTTTCCAACGCTCATCGTTATCCGAGGAATAATTTTGAATTTCCACCAGTTAAACTGTCGGAAATTCAAAATTGTACAAAAACTATCAGACGTCAATTTTATTCCAAGGATAAAAGATATCTGACGTTTGAAAAATCTGCCCTAAAAGCAATATAATTGTGTATTTCGATAAAAATGTTTGGTGACAAAAAAACATACAGACAAATTGAGAACCTCTTCCTCCTTTTTGGAGTCGGTTTAAAATAACTATTACCTACGGGCATTTCTTTACTGGCAAATAGTTACATGGAGCTGACCGCTACCATCAGTAATAAAAAAGCTACCCGGTAATCCACTTCCATTAAAATACCCATTCCTCGGAAAATCGGGCTTTCAGTTTAATTGAGGTTTTCCATATCTCAAAAATAAAATAAACAGCAGATCTTCAAACGTTAAACCCTTCAACGTCACCCAACCACGTAAATCGTTACCACAATCCTCGTAACAACGCGCAAATATTCTTATTTAAAAGCGTTTCTCTTAACAAAACAAAACTAGTGGCCTCGCAGACTATAGCCAACACCTGGCGGCTATAATTCGGCTCCAACCTCTATAAATTTGAACGTAAGAAAACAGTTAAATCGAACGGCCCCAGTGATATATGCCGAGGAGAGAAAAAATCGTAATTCTGAATACTTGGAGGATTTGTGTACTGGATAGTTATTGTGGTAGTATACGATATGTTATCTATTGCTTGGAGAATATTGTGACCGCATGTAGATTATATAAATGGAAAATAGGAGTTGTTTGTGAGTGCTTATTGGTAAAGGTAAGTGTTTTATGATTTGTGTTTTTTTGCGGTTTTTGGGTTTGTCATTGATACTGACAATCTCGAAGTGCTTGGGCTGGTCTGTCTTTAGACAAAGAAGTAGTTGAATTTCAACAACAAAGCTATTTGTCTATCACATGTCCTGCTTATATACTGTTATTACATTTTTAGGTTGTATGCACGGGTTGATCCATCAGGTTAAACTACGCTTGCCGGGGTTGGTCCATGTTTGGGTGACCATCTTTACATACCGAGCCGTTGGTCCCGGCTGTCATTCGTGCATCTTTGAAAGTCTTTACGGATCGTCAGAAGCCCGAAAGTCTGACAACTAGTCTTACCAAGGGATATCATATTACCCAGTTACTGGGTTGTGGAGGTCACATAAGCAGTCGCTCCATTTAAAATACAGGTATTCAGCTGAATCCGATTAGACTTGAAGCCGACCCCAACATACATAGTTGGGAAAAGGCTAGGCAGGTTGATTTTTGACATTTTTAGGTTGTGTTGCTTGAAAGGTATTTTAGGTATTGCTGCTAGAACCTAATCAGAACTCTATACTTTGACTGCCTACAAGAATATTTTGGCAGCCCTTTAAAACTAACCCTACCTTTATACACACTATAGCCTTATGACACTAAATAAATAAACTATAGTTAACTAACACGCGTCTCGCGTTCCTGGACACAATTTATGGCGGACGGGCGAACCCTTCGGTTTGAATTAGTTTTTGCGACATGCTGCTAACTGTCGTCCGCGGTGCGCGGTGTCTTCCGCCGACCGCGGGTTGGCGCACATGGACAAATGTATTGGGCCATGGAAACCGCGGGAATAGACAAGATAATACGTAGGTAAAATGAGCAATTAGTAACATCGCAAGGGTCGAAAGACCACTCCAGTTGTTTGTGAAAGTTTTGTAACCTACGAGCCAGTTTATGCATGATGCACCATGCAGGTGGATGACAAGGCTCTGAAGTCAGAGTCTTGCCAGTTTTCATACGCGAACGTCTATCCAGGCCTAGAGTACTATTTGATATCGGACGTAATAAATAAAGTTGCCAACCCAGTCTAAAACCAATAAAACTGCCACCAACACCTAAGAACTGGAACCTAAAACATAAATTTCAATACTAAACCCACTTGTTGTCCCTAATTACACAAATAAATTCCATCTAACTATTCACCTCTAATTTCATTGCCGCACATTAGCGACATACAGCGTTAGTTTATAAAGGTGGCGAGCCATAGTTGCCGACCTCTGCATTGCTAATACCGACCTGTGTCGTGACATATTCATTGCTACCCACTTGGCGTATTTAATTTATTGTTTTAATTAACATTCGCAGATGGCCTTCGGTTTTGCTGTACGTTTTGTTGTTTATGATGTATGGGGGGATATCGGAGGTATAATGGAATATGTCTGGAGTATTTACTCGCTCTTTGAATTCTCTTGCTATTTTTCTATCGTACATAGGAAACGAAATACCAAAACTAGTAAAATTGTGAAAAACAACACGAAACCTTTTCCTTTCATGTGTGTATCTGATGCATTTTATTACAACATCAAGTAGTAACAAAATTATTTAAATAAAAAGTCGTACTTGTTGTTGTCAATGTCAATCTACTTTATCTACTCCTTTGTAGCCTTCTTATGCGAATTACAAAACAAAAGGAGTCAAAGAAAGCCTTTGTTATCTCGCCCATACAAGTCATTAACAAGGTTCATCACCATATCAACCGGAAGGCACACTGTTACACATAGGCCTCCCCATAAATTTCCATAAACAACGCTTACTTTGTAGGAAAATTTAGTTCCCTGACTATCGTAGTTGCGTAAATACATTTCAAAGAAAACAAGATAACTGACCCCCTCAAGTAAGTACTTCTAACTAAACGTCTTCCTCATTAGATATCGCGCCAGACGATGATAAGTCACTTTCTTTCACACCGAACCGAGTGAAATGCATACAGAAATAAAAATTTACGCCATTTTTTACGTCAGGGTACTTAAAAGTGTCGGTTTAATTGCGTCATCAGCCAAGCCGTATTGTCAGTCGGTACTCCTGACGTCATCCTGCAGCGAAATGGACCGAATGACGGTCGCAAAATGGCGGATAAAATCGGAACGTGATTATTAAAAAGCGCGAAGTTTTTAGTTCTGTTCGTTTTTAATGGTGTTTTAAATATGAAATAGGAATATGGATGGTATAAATTTTCTTGTGTATTAAGTAATCTAGGTTATGCGTTTATTTCAACCTGATGTACTGAACACTTTGAAAGGGTAGGGCAGTTAATTTCACACCTCATTGGAAACTGAGAGTCGTCGTTAGTCATAATAAAATCAAGATAACGACCCATGTCGTTATCTTGATTGAATCCATATTATCAACTGAAAAAGTCTTTAACCCATCATGCTCCATACTACCATGCCTTGCTCTTTTAACCCTACTTTGCTAAATCCAAACACACCCAAGGCCATAATCGAAAAATTGCCTTAAAAAAATAAAATAAAACAATTTAAAAACTGTAGCAAATTGATTCATAAGTGAGCAGAGAGATTGCGAGTCAGCGCACGATCGCCGTAAGTTGCTGTAATGTATTTCAAGTGAGGTGGCTCGTTGCCGGATTAATAGAGTATTGCGGACCAAGTTGCGATGCCGACTACAGAAGACTGTTTGACCGCCACAGCGGCAGTATTAGGGTTAATACTTTCTATTGCAAGTGGTCGTAGAAGTAAGAGTAGTGCGCATCAATGTTATGTGGTTTGTAAGTACTCTATTGGAAACAGTGTACTTTTGAAATAGTGGTAAAATATTGGTGTGTGGTCGTGCCTTTAAGTTGCTTTTAACATAATTCATCTGCCGGTAAACATCCATTTCAAATCATGAGTCTTCTAATCAACGGTCCATGGTGAAATAGACACAGTCACTTCGCTTGACTTATTGAGGATCGCTGTTTGGTGTCCTATTAATAATTTCGATTTCAGTAGTGTCCTATTCTATTTGTGTGGAATAACTTTTCAGAATTAAGCTACGGCTTGAAACAATGTCCCGTAAATCCACTTCAGTAAACTATAAAGACAAATGATATATCAGCCAGAAGTAAATGAAAATTATCTTAAAGTGCATGTATTAAACCTACATGCATATTCCAACACTATTATCTATTCACATCAGACGATGTAAACTCAACAATACGCCACAGTAAGCCGCACTCCCAAATTCGACGCACCGACACCACAAGTCAGCCTGTAACGGGATCGCGAATGATGTAATTACTTTAAAAGCTTAGCAAATATTTTTATACGGAATAAGCGTGTACTAGACCGTAATAATATGAACATGGCTACCTTGTTTGTGGATTTGTTGTACTTAGAGTAGGGTTTGTAGCGTCGTTCTAGCTTTATCGCAGTACGTGTTGTGGTTGTGAAATTAAAATACGGGAATTAAAAAAGACTTTAAAAATGTACAGTGTAAAATGAATTGCTTCGATGGATTCGTATTTGCAGGTAATTCGAGTTGTCGGCAACAACCTTGTGTTCCGATTATTCAGAATAATTTTTAACTAACACTATACAGTTGATCAAAATTCTTTCTAATGGTTTCACGTTTTTAAAGAGTTACATAAAAGGCTAACAGAGCTTTTTCAATAAATAGCAGTTATTGCAAGACCCCGTTTTCAGTAGTAAACAAGATACTGATAAACATATAATTTATCTGACTCTTAACGTGACCACAGAACTGGTTTATTTTTTGGCCAAAGAATCAGCATCGCCATACAACGTTGCAATGATGCCAGCCTTTTGTGCACTTGTCCTGCATTGCTATTCTGTAACCATCTCACCGTCAAAACTTAGGTGAAGTGAGCGTGGAGTGAGATGCCATTGTGATCGATACCTACTAATGCTAACGCAGTGACAGCTCACTCCACGCTCACTTCACCTAAGTTTTCAAGGTGAGATGGTTACAGAATAGCAATGCTGTTGACAGCGATGCGAACGAATTTTTTGATGTCCTATAATTCTTTCCCCTCCTTTTTTATAAACATGTACCCACATTATTATTATTTTAAATCTGTTAGCGTATTTATTATGTAAATACTATGATTAAATAAAAATTCGATGGATAAAATTGTTATCTGCTCATAAAAAACATAAAACAAAATCCCAAACCGATTGGGAATACAGTCCAGCTTTCAATCCGTCATATAATTAATTTAAAGGACTCATTAAGAAATGGATGCAGCCAGATTTACATTCCAATCAATGTCAATATTCGTTAAGAGAGAGTAAACAGACCCACCCCCCGGTGGAAGTTTGTATGGAGTCGGCAATTTATGTAATTGTATGGTTATGAGGTTATTACTTTTGGTTATTAAGGTTTTGTGTTATTGAGTCTTTGTTTTAGTGTGTTTTAATTATGTTAAAAAGATGTCAATACACTGACTGTCAGCATCCGTGATACAAATTAATGTATTAATGTACAACTTATGTAAGTATGAAAGTCACTGGGCACTAGACAGTAAAAGTGTTAATGAAATTATTTCTGATGAGTATTTAATTAGTAAAATAGGCATATATTCGATGGACGTTTATGCGTTTGCCAAGTTTAGCGTGGTTTTACGAATTCCGAAATTAAATGATTTTGAGAATGCTTCTTTCATACGCTGTTTGCTTGATTGTAATTTTCAAGATTTCAACACAAGAAGTCATCGTTTTCGCGATTTCAAACAATTATTCACGACTTTATGAACGAAGGGGATTCACCATATTTGAAGAATCATTATTTACTCATTAAATTATATAGCTAATCTCAGAATATTTTAGCAATTTATATTTTCTAAATATTTTTACTATACAAAAAACATAAAAACTCAAAGGAAAAAATATTGTTGACTATTTATTGTAAAAATATTTTCTTCGTTTCCCAATCCTTGAATTAACAAAATATGCAGGAAATAATAAAAGCTACGGCGTAGCAAAGCGATACCTCTACCCCGTTGCCACGTGTAGCCGGCGTAGCTACGAAAGTGCTACACGCGCGTCAGTTCGTAGGAAGGATAAGTTTACAAAAAGAAGTTTGTCGAGGCCTCGAATACATATTAATTGTAACTTATGAATTGCGAGGATACCATATATGAATTAATTGTAATAAAACTATGTGATTGTTAAGTGTTGATAAAAATATACGTTTGATATTCATTTAATAACTATAATGTAATTATTGTTAATTCAATAATAAGAAATAATCTCACTACGTATTGCGTTTCCACAATACGAGAAATAATATTTTGAAAACAGTTTATGAACTACCAAATAATCTGATCTAAACTTACCGCAATGAAGATACCACAAATGGCGATAACTCGATACAGTCAGTTCATACAAAGTTTATATAACTTTACAAACTACAGTAAAATCGTATACAAAGAGCCTACTCTAACACTTACTAACACGACCTAACATGCAACTACGACAACTTCACAACCAGTGAGTAGCTTCTTAACTATTAGAACTAGCCTAAACACTTCCTAATTACATTAAAAAATACTTTTGATTACTTTTAAAAACACCTATAGAATAAGAACTATTAGAAAAATCGAGAAGTTCTATACGAAAATTGAATTTACATTCGAACGTACGTCGACATACTCAGCCGGATATTACTGGCGAGTTTTATATTGTTTAAAAACTTTTTATAAGTTGTTGCAACTTTTGTTTTTTTAATAGGAATGTGAAGCGCGTGCTACGGCGAGCGCCGACGGTGTAGCACTGAGCTCGGCGGCTATCAGACAGAGTAACAACTGATATCGTAGGTCTAGGATAGGTGTAGGCACAGCAGCCCTAACTACTGATGCCTAGTGCATGCGACGCGAGTTGAGCACGAGTTGATAGTGTTGGGACGTAGTAGCGACGGTACACAGACTGATTCAACGATTTAGTTGTAGTACTGTTTGCATTTAGTTTCACTGTTTTGATGGCATAGTGTTTCTGATTGTGTTCTCAAATATTTTGAATGCAAATTGTTTTTCATTTACTAATTTATTTGTGGGTTTATAGACATCAATTGTTAGATTGGTGGTGTATTTTCGAGATAAGTATACATTTTTAAGAATTATAGCTTCCATCCGCGACTTTTTTCCGTAAAATTTCTTGTTTTAAGATATATCCTATAAAACTTGGCAATACAGTAGTGCCAGTGAAACAATTTTCGGAATCGGTTCAGCAGTTCCGAAGATTACCCCCTACATACAAACTCACAAATTTCACCTCTTTATAAAATTCTAGTATAGATAAATGACGTGTAATTCTAAAAAAATGAGGTCAGGTTGATTGAATTTACAACCCTTGGCATGGTTCCAGCTTAAGTAAGGGTATTACGTAAATATTTTGCTACCTACCAAATCAAGTCTACCTACTTGTGTTTTAGTACTATGTACGAGTACCTAAAACATAGTAAATGAAAAAGAAAACGAACCGTAAATTCGTCCTGTAAAATACTTTTTTCGCGGCCAAACGTAACAAAACTCAATAACCGATTCCAATACAACTTCAAACGCTGGAAACCTAAACCAATTGAATCGCAGAGGTGATCGACGACCACGTTCCACGTAATCGGCTCTCATTCGAACGCGCCGAACATAGGCCTCCGCATTCCGAACTAGTTGGAATCAAACTTCGACCATTATTGCCTTCTGCGTCGACGCCCAAAGAAATTTACGAAATCACGTGCAAGAGGCCAGGTCACAAAGCGAACGTTGTGATTTCAACCCGAAATAAAGGCCGGAAGAACGGCCCTGGGAGCATTTTCGTATTTTCAGCACAATGGTTGGTCAAAGGCGTGATTGCGCTCAGATAGGAACCATTGAATATAACGCAGCGCCATCTATGAGCGGAAATAGGAACCGCTTAGTCGCGCCTTGATTGAAGCATCGTATTCCAGCTGCAGCCGAATTGCAGTTTTAGTGTTTGATTATTTTTGTACTACACTCGTTGTATGTGATGTTTCGTTTTCTTTTTGGTTGATATTTTGTTCTTACTTCTTTTGATAAATTTGAAGCGGATTGCTGAATATTGTCACGTTGTTGCAATACAAGCGTTGGCAACCATGAGATGATGTCTCTTCAGAAAACTAAATACTAAGCACATTGGAGAACCTACGGGTAACCGGTTCTATGAGCAGGTTTGGCAAACAAATTTCATTAGGTTTTTTTAAATCCTGATATCCGAAATTTCCAGATGAGCATTACCGAATACCTAAGCAATTACTTTATTTTAAATAATCCTCAATTAAAATTGCCAAAACATCCACGAAACATTCTCAGGCCGACCATAAAGCCGACTCGCAACTACATGACGATTGTGCTCCAAACATTTACATTACAAATTGTATGAGTCCGAGGGGCAGTCCCCAGCGATTTTATAACACAAACAGTTGACTATGTCCACGACATATTTACTTAAAACATTTAGACGAGAAAGCAGTGGGGCTATTTCCTTATGAGATGTACTGACCATGTGGATAATATTATTTACATGAAGTGTCATGCTTTTCTAATGCAAATATAGGTCAATAATGGTGCCGATTCTCTTGTCACAAAACTCTCTAAACTAGACTAAAAATCACTAAAATATAGTTTAATATTCCTATCAAATGACGATTTCCCATTCTGAAATAGACTATAATGACACAACTTAACTATATTTTAGTTTGACAGCACTAAGATGAGTGATGACAATGAGTTATTAATTTAGTGAAAATGCTATTCTGAATTTGATTTAACCTAAAATTTTAGTCCTATAACTAAAGTCCTCTAACTAAATCTGACTATTTTTAATCGCGATTAAAAATGTATGAAATCAAATTAGATGTCATGAAACCAACGAACGCCTCGACTTCAGTTGCAAGACAGTACTGTATCTTTTTTTTATTTTCTTTTGCTTATTTATATCTCGGAAATGGTGTGTCCTATCGCAAAAATAGTCAAAATTTCGCCCCCCTATGAAACCCATAAACCCCTATTACTCAACATGTTGGTAATTTTTTTTTGCCTTATTTTCCATACAAAAAGTGAAAAATTCCATAAAAAAAACACGTCGAAGCTTTGCGAAAGCCTGGCTCTAAAAAAAAAAACCGGTGTAGGGAAAACAAGTACCAAGTTGAGGCGCGATTGTCAAATTCAATATTAGTTATATTAATTTTAAGTTCAATATTAATTTTTAAATTTAGAGAATTTATTTGGCAGAATAACTCCAAGATTCTCATAGCCAAAAGTAAGGAATTTTATTGATAGTTTAGTTCGGTGTACAAGAAAATCGGCACCATTGTCAAACTATTACCATGAAACCATGTCACTGTCTGATGGGACTCTAACAACCGATAGATGGCGGTGAAGTTACCCAAGCAAACTAAATGCATCGGAACTGTCCGAGAGTCGGTTATAGAAAGGGGCTGACAATGGTTTTAACTTGATTGGCGACTTCGAGCACTTTCTTTCCATTTTAGAAACAAAATACTTTACCACTTAACGTTAACTACTACAAGTGGTTACAGTACCTACATAAATAAACCTCCAACTGTCACTAACGAGAGACAATAGAATTTTAATTGTTATCGGTCTTCTAAAAGCCAATCAATAGTTGAGCGGAGACTTTTAGAATTACCCGATGGACAACACTTCTTCATTTATACCATTTTTTTTATAAATCTTATTTATTATTTACTTATATATTTTACTCGAGGAGCTCGTGGCTCAGTAATAACAGCCGCACGGGTCGATCCGTCAGATTAAGCTACGCTTGCCGGCGTTGGTCCGTGGATTGGTGACCACCTTTACATATCGAGACTCCTTCATGCCTCGGAAAGCACGTTAAGCCGTTGGTCCCGGCTGTCATTCGTTGATCTTTGACAGTCGTTACGGATAGTCAGAAACCCGAAAGTCTGACAACCAGTCCTACCAAGGGGTATCGTATTACCCAATTACTGGGTTGTGGAGTTCAGGTAGGCAGTCGCTCCATGTAAAATACTGGTATTCAGCAGCATCCGGTTAGACTGGAAGCCGACCCCAACGTAGTTGGGAAAAGGCTAGGCAGATTGTATTTACTTTATTGTACACCAAACTATACATTATCGCATTTTAAACGCATATATGTTAATACGGGATGGCGATTTAGTCACCTACATTCTAACATGCGGAAAGATTTATAAAAATTAAAAAGTCTACTAACGAAATCCGCACTGTATACCCACGTAGAAGATACAGTTGGTAGGCTATGTAGTGTAATGTCCGGGCGGCGCGGGGTTTGCCGCTTGTTACTCAAGATGTCTAGGGAGATGCTGTAAAGTGACTCGCCCTGTGTTTTCTGCGTACACTAGATTCATGTTGGTCTTATGATCGCGTGGAGTCGCATAATTTTACTGGTTATATGGTAGGAAATGCGATGCGTAGTTTGGGTTGTAAGAATTAGGCGCTAGTCGGTGGTTGTAGTAGTGTTAATACGTTTCTGTAGCAGTTTTTTTTTTCAAGTGTTTTAATCCAATTTTTTGGAATAAAACTACATACGGTTAAGTAACTGCTGTTACTCAACTGTATGTTGCCTGGTATGATGATGTGGAATACATTTTGAGAAAAAACTTATAGGCCTGCCGTATAACAAATCTGCCAAAATAAGAATCTGCCGTAACAAGAATCTGCCCAAACCAGAATCTGTCCTAAACCGAATAATCCGAATTTTCTCTATTTTGTTTTTTGCTAACGTTTAAATATACAAGTTCCTTATTGATGAACTTCAATACACTCGCCATCTCTTTCAAATCATGTTAAGCGATAAATTTAATTTGCTTTTTCATGCATAAACACACACAATAGGTATGATATAATTCATCGTAGGAGAGTAAAGTATAAATAGGCTGTTTTACAGAAAAAAAAATTATGATACAATTTTCCTTTCAATAAAAACAAAACCCATCTGATTCCCATCCTAAACCCCCACATCCACAAATACCTGAACATCAAGAAACATCTACTTGTCTACAAACTAACAAGTCCAAAAACAATTTACATGGCGCCCGCGCCGCCCCGCCGCCCCCCCCCCTCCTAACGGCCGCGCGGCCGGCTCGATTTCCATAACTAATTAAATTGTGGGACAAAGTTGGCTCGCAGGTGTGCCGCGGTCTGCTACTTCAAGTCCTCACGACCTGTTTATTTGAGTATATAATGCTGGGATGTGTTTCCTATTGTGGGTATGTGTTTTGGGGGAATTGGAGCACCTGGATATCAGGTAGTAGTAGAAAAATAGGTACTATGGCTCGTTTTAAAAACGTTTCGGGCTTGATTGAACCCAACACTCGTCAAACCACCACTGACCGGTCTTAGTTGCAGTGCTAGCCCACCGATTGTCTCATCGTGTAGACTTTAGAAACCCACCCTCAAATTGAAAACAGGTATTTTTGTTTTACAAAGTACTGAACCTAGCTACATTGCTTTCGTAAATAGTCTAGCGTTGACTACATTTTTCAGGTCAGTCCATTTAGTAACACAGCATGATGCCATAAAATGTAAATGTTGTATTGGCATTTTGTATCAACTGTGGCAAAGGTTTTTATTATGTGTCAGAATAATGGGCAGAATATTATACATTGACTTTCCATTTCTAAACTTTCTATATCTTTATCTTTTACTGTCTCCATGTTAATGGATTTGAAAGCGACAAAGTAAACCTTGTATATATAAGTATATCACCTGGAAATAAGGTAAACAATAATCTCAACTACTTCGAACGACTCAAACAATGATCACCAAACTAAATGCTTTAAAGTTCAGTAACCGTGTGGAGCCATTACTTTTTATTTGGCCTATCGCATCGAATCCGTGCCGGCATTGCATCCGATACCGGCGCTCATTACCGGAACGATTCAATTTCAACCGGATAACCGGAGGCGTTACCGTAATGATAATGAGTTTAATGGACCGTTTTAAACGTAAAATCAATTTAATTACAAGGTAGGCTTGAAAACCTGTTTATATGTGTGGTGGCGTCATAACACCTTTTTAAGGGTTTAATTCCCAGCTGTATCTCCATGTTATGCTTATATATCTAAAGCTAGTGATTTCCCGTAAACCAACCGATTTTTGATTCGGTAAACGACATACCAAAATCGCATGAAGTTCCGCCTGGGTAGGTCAGAATAAATAACCCAGGCTAAGGCTCCTAGTAACAAACAGTGAATCAACTGTTACCACGTACTCTGAAGCTTGCCCGAGTGGTACCCAAATTTCCAAAATAAGGTTGAATAAGAAATAGATAGAGATAAATAAATATATAAATAATACCTACTCAGTGGGTGTTCAATAAGGTACACCTCCGGCTAACCCTTCGGGGATTACAGGCGAGATGTTATGTTAACTCCTCCGTATTTCAAGGACGGTGGGTATCCAAAAGATATTATAAATACATATTAACATAGAATTATAATTCAAAAATCTAAATATTTAACTCATTTAAAATTCCCCTAGCAACTTACTGTCGCCAAAATCACAGCTTCACAAACCTCAGTGATTTTAGTCGCGTAAGTGTTTTTTTATTAATATTTATACGCCATACAGATTCCTACACGCCATGATCGCGGAATACGGACATTTGTTAAGAGGGTTCTCTTATTAATGGTTAGTTCGCGTCCATTAAAATTCAGATAAAACAGGGGGGATAATGTGTAAGCGATATTTTGTAATGTATCATTTACTGGCGATGCGGGGAAAACAGATTTCGAGGCATCTTTTGGGATTATTCATAGTAATTTGATAATTTATTTTGCAGTTGAGCAAATCTGAAAGTTTTAACTTATTCTAGTATTTGAACCTGCGACTATGTTTGTTAGAATACAAAAACAACATGGAGTCGCATTGAAAACTGTAGGTAAAGTTCAGGGTCAAAAAATTGAGCCTTGCAAAGCATATTTTCCTTGCCTTATAGAATCCCATTTTTTGAAGGTCTATCCAGGCCTCACGCAAAAACCAAGTCTATGCCTGTATGACTAACAAACTTTTTAAGAAGAACTCTTCATAAAATCTCTCTTTTCTATTTATGAACGTAAAAATCTATAGAGTGGAAAGAGAAGCCATTGGGCTAATGAAACACCACGAGCGGCGTTAATGAGCCATGGAGCGCGCATTCCATATGTTACGCCACGTTATAGTGTAAGCAGAACTTAACGGCGTCGGGGATACGTAGACTGTGGTTCAGTTTTGTTAGACAGGAATTATTTCAGTATACGTATTAAAAAAAAATCGCTCGACGCGCCTAAAACCGTTTTCAATTTAAAAAGTACAACCGTGTTTTTGGTGATACTTCAGGGACAATTTACAGCATTTGTCTGCTGATAATTATAATGATCCGACGGAGATGGGAATTAAAAAAGCTTAATAAAAAAAAAAAAAATCAATAGCCTCGACCTCTATACCATGGGATTTAAATGTAACTGTGGATATAGATCACCTCTACCTAACACTTCGGGAAAAACAGAATTATATACGATATAATTTACAGAGAACGCTAAATAATGCTATGTTCAACTTAACTGTTAACGAAATAAGTGGCCTATTCAACACCACTCTTTTTAAAGTACTATCATTCTAAGAACGAATACCACCAAACTATATAGTCAACCAGTATCGCAAGCTAACTAACACTAACCAATATTGTATCACAACAGTATCTTTAAACACATAAAGCTCACGCGCCCATACACGTAGCTGTAAGCGTCGTAGCACAGAGAGTACGTAGCAGCGTAGCAGCGTAGTGGCGTAGCACATTCGTAGCCCTTCAATTTGTTATGTAAATGCATCTTTTGTCCGTCCATCCGTCCAGAGCGGGCACCACTCTATAAATTTGGTCGAATACCGCTGGGCGTGGGGATTTCGAGCAATTTTGTACAATTGCTGTTCTCTACTGGACAACTGCTGTGTAGCCGTTGTCAAGGTTACGGCGTCGCGTCGGGGCGGAAAGCTTTGCTCCTTGTGGTCAACTATTGTTGGAGAATAAGATAAAGTATAGTCAAAGTAATTGCGTCTTGTAGTCTTTGTATAGCCAATGGACCCACTTCATCGTGGGTGTCTATTGTTGGTTTGAGAATTATTCAAGAAAAATGCAGTAGGATGTACAGTGTCCCGGTTTTATAACGTGGCTGTATTTCACTTAACATACAACACGACATTTTATCCATATCTTGTATTTTTACTATCCTTACATGTTATAAAACAAAGCCCTCCGCCGCGTCTGTCTGTCGTCCTGTACGCGATAAACTCAAAAACTACTGCACCGATTTTCATGCTGTTTTCACCAATAGATAGTGGTTCTCGAGTAAGGTTTTAGTATATAATAACCGACATCGACGCAGGCGAAATCGCGGGCATCAGCTAGTTTAATATTATTGTCAGCCAGCTATCCACGGCAGGCTTCCGAGTAGGTACTATTCCGCTTCTGATTGCTCTCATCCATATTATCCTAATTTTAAGACCATATTTTATCATTAACTAGCCGATGCCCGCGACTTCATCCGCGTGGATGTCAGTTACTATATACTAAAACCTTCCTCGAGAACCACTCTATCCATTGGTGAAAACAGCATGAAAATCGGTGCAGTCGTTTTTGAGTTTATCGCGAACAGACAGACAGACGCGGTGGAGGACTTTGTTTTATAATATGTAGTGATTTAACCTACTTCACGTACAAAACTACCTACAAATATGACCAATAACCCACCACAGTATTACGTGCGCGTAGCGTTGATAACACTGAAATGGTATAACTGAGCCCATGAGAGCAATTGCGTTATCTACCGGCGGCATTGGGAATCAACCGAGCTAACTAATAACGCATAGTTCCATCTGATATATGTTTGTGGTAGATAATTTTGATACCGATTTGTTTTAATTATTTTGATTATTAAATTATAATAATTTACAGGAAAGTTGTATAAAATATCTGTGTTATCAAGTTTAAAAAATCACACACACATCAATAGGCATAGGACCTTACAAAATTATTTGTCTGATACGTTTACAAGACTTCTCTGGACGTGACGTGATAAATAATAAATTAAAAACATCTACGGTGAGCAAAATATTTGTTGAATATTATCACGATACGGTTTAGGTTTTAAGGGTATGAGGAATAGGGTGTAAAGTTCACTCATCCACCATAGAAAAGGGAGGATCTTCCGACCAGGGGGCCATTTCTACTAATTCACAAACGTGTCAGTGGTCTCACAATGATGTGATTTGATTGTGAGACCACTGACACGTTTGTAATAGGAGACTTGGCCCCCAGACGGGTGTTGTGTCTGGAGGGCAACTGCCCAACAATTGATGTCGGGTTCTTATATATATGTCCATTGCACGGTAAACTTTAATTGCGCGATGCAGGATTTATGTGACGTCAGGATTTTTGTGTGACGTCAGGTCTTTGATGCGTAGTTGGCATGTGGCGATGTAGATACCGCCACAAGGTAGGACCTAATCTGAATATTATCGTGATAATATTCAGATTAGGTCCTTTAGGCGCGATTAAGCCCTACTCAATTTTACCAAAACATTATGTGTAATTCAAATAATGCTGGCACGTAATGTTACCCCACTGTCGCATAGGCAAAAAAATCACAAAAAAAAAACAGAAACCCAACAAAATTAAAACAATAGAATAGTAATTAATCAAAATTCGACCCTATCAATCCATCAATCAGTATTCACTTGTAGCAAACGCATTGAATACGTTAATAGGTAACCAATCATCAAATCATCGGCTCCGTCATCGAATCATCGGCCATTGTGTGCACGGAGGGGGCGCCACTGAGCCTCTCAATATGCAAATTGCTCTGCCACCGAAAGCCTAACTGGCTATTGTAGGAACGACCTGGATCGGTATAAACGGCTTTAGGTAGCATCTGAGAGTATGTGCCGTTATGTATTGGCTGTTTTATGGGGTCAGTGACAGCTCGGCCCACGTCAACTCAACCCAAATAATAATAACAACCGGTCAGTTCTGTAAAAATCTCACCGTGGAAACTTAGGTGAAGTGAGCCTAAAGTGCGCTGTCACTCCACCTGACTAGGCTAGGGCTAGGGATTTACAGGTCACTTCACCTAAGTTTTCACGATAATATTTTTACGGAATACCACTACTGATACTACGCGTCAAAGCGCCTTAAAAACTGGTGTGTACCGTCGGCATAAAAAATATCGACCTCTTAAAACCTTAAAGATTATTTTGTCATCAGATCCGACATGTGTCATTATATTAGCAACCCGTTTTATGCTAGGTCCGTATGACGAATTATTAATTGTTTAGTTATCGTAGTATACTAAGTATCTGCGCCATCGAGTGTAAATATAAAAGTAATACTCATAAAAGTCGAAAAACCTTGCGCAATCAATTCTCTAAATGCATAGTGATATAATTATAGTATAGAGTGTGCGCAACAGACTATGAACAGTAGACACGGGTTTGAACAACACGACGTTCCTCACCACACTCACTCACTTGTCATTTCGAGATTCATTCATTTGTATGTGAAGCGTGTGTGAAGCGATACAAAATCTTATTTTGAGGTGTTGGGACATTCAATCATTTTGTATGGGACATATGAAGTGCCTCTTGTATGTCCTACCCAACACTAATCTATAGCTCACTTGTCTACGATGCGCACTAAGCGATTTGTGCAATACGCGCACTCTATGTAATGTTATATCTTGTATGTCTAAATGATAGTGAAAATCGAATCAAACTCTATAGTGTAGTTTAGAAGAAGCAAGAGCGCACACACATACCTAGATACTAAAAGTGACTTTTTTATTATATTTATTAGATTAATAGTTGTGAAGTAAAAGGAAAAGGGACTTGATTGATCATTGACCTGCTTTTGATAATGAAAGCTAAACCTGGCATGGTATAAAATAATTTGTATTATATCTTCATAGAAAACGGCCGAAACGACGCGGTTCAAAATCTCAATGTACGCAACAGTATCGAGTGCGCGGCAGTTACGCACGGACGCGGAAGGTTTATCTACCGAGCGGCCGTAGGTAATTATTTCAAGGTCACTGCCGAGACACAATACTGTTACTTTATTATACTGTGGTACTGAGGATCCGGAATCGATAGTTACATCATAATTGCTTTTGTTCGATTTTCAGTCAAAAATTGTAGAAAATAAGGGAGGTGCAGTCCTTTTACCTCACCTCCTTTTATCTTACCTCTGATTTTGCATCACAGCAATCTTTATTCTCGTTCCTATAAGGTTGCTGTCTCAGAGGGAAGATAATTGGGAAGGAACTTTTCCGCACCCAGTCTTTCTTTTGCTTGAACCAATCAGTCTGCTTAGCCTTTTCCCAACTATATTGAGGTCAGCTTCCAGTCTGACCGGATGCAGCTGGATAACAGACTTTTACATGGAGCGACGGACTATCTGACCTCCACAACCCAGTTACTAGGTAATACGATAGGTACCCCTTGGTAAGACTGGTTGTCAGACTTTCGGGCTTCTGACGACTCGCAACGACTGTCGAAGATTCACGAATGACAGCCGGGACCAGAAGCTCGGCGGGGTATGTAACGAACTATAAACCATTACTTCTAAAACCTAGTTCCAACCAAAACGAATACTTTTAACTGTATATTTCCTTAAATAACTATGTAACACAGCCAGCTGGACGCGTGTGCCGGTGCGCCGGATATTGACATTGCCGCTATTTCCGGCCCACGCGATGTATCAACAGAATAAATACTGCACGGAATTAGGGCGCCACGCCAAAATATGGGCGTTTATAGTGCGTTTTTTTGTGTTGTGAATAAAGTGAATTACATATTTTTTTAAGCCTGGTTATCTGTATAGCAGGCAAATAGCTAGAAGCGACGATATCAGTAGCCTCTGGTAGAATTACTCAACAAGTGACTTATTTAGATACCAATAGTGCCGATTCTGTTGTTCACAAACTAAACTAAATTTAAGTTTAGTTAAAATACAAACAAACTAAATTAATCAGCGCCTGATGTAAATTGACGTAATTTTAGTAGGCAAGTTTGTAATCACGTCTAAACTTGTATGGAGTAGTGACAGGCGCTGATTAATTTGACAGGACTAAACTAAAATTTATCTTCTATCCTTTTCTTAATGAAATAGAAAGAAAAAGATGCACTGAACTTAAATTTAGTTTAGTTTGTGAACAACAGAATCGGCACCAATGTCTATTTTCATGTCAAAAGGTAAGATGTTTTGCTGGCGAGTATTTTTCAGCATAAAAATTAAAACATCCTTATATTAACAACAAATAATATAAAAAAAAATTGGTTTGCAAACAACTGGTGCTCTCACCCATCATGAACATTGCGAGCAAAATGTGCTTTGCTTACAATTAACATTTTAATAGTGTTTTGTATTATACTTTTGTTTACACGTTGATAACTCAGTCATCATCTGCCTAGCCTTTTCCCAACTACGTTGGGGTCGGCTTCCAGTCTAACCGGATGCAGCTGAATACCAGTATTTTACATGAAGCGACTGCCTATCTGACCTCCACAACCCAGTAACTGGGTAATACGATACCCCTTGTTAAGACTGGTTGTCAGACTTTCGGGCTTCTGACGACCCGTAACGACTGTCAAAGATCCACAAATGACAGCCGGGACCAACGTCTTAACGTGCTTTCCGAGGCACGGAGGAGTCTCGGTATGTAAAGATGGTCACCCATCCACAGACCAACCCCGGCAAGCGTAGCTAACGTTGATAACTCAGTGTGACGTTATTAACATACAGCTTTTCTAATCCAAATTAATAAAGACAAGTAAAAATATTACAATAAAAAAGTGTCGGCAAGAAAAACCATGACTACATAATTACGGTCCTTCCATTTAATTACAAAACCAGCTTTCCATTTCACAATAAAATACTCAAACTTATAAAAAGCATTGAGCTGTCAAAACAAATAAAGCCGCAGATAATAAAAATAATACCCAAAGCGACACTCAAAATTAAAACGTAGAAAACTCTTGAAGGAAATCTCAGAAAGTTTTAAGAGCATTTCCCGGTTTATTTGCGCGTAATGATTAACATTCATCATGTAAATTGTGATAACTTGTTAAATCGAAATGTAAGACCGAATCGAGAATTCCCAAGGAAAGAAAAAAAACTTATTTCTTGAATATTTTCCGTTTTATACTTCATAAACTTTGCGATTAAGATTTCCACTCCGGTTTACGAAAATTTACTTTTCCATTTATCTTTTCAATTTCTTTTTTACATATTAAACAGGATACTTTTGCTTAATAAGTATTAATATTTATAAGAGTGCCGTGAATTTGCGAATTTCTTTTAAGTGTTTAATTACAATGCCGAGAAGATTTAAATGATAAATTCCGTATATCATAGACAAGGACTGACCGAGCCCATAACAAGTAAAGACTAGTTCTGGTCATAAATGTACTTTTGTATTCAGAATCCATATTCTGAACATAAAACTACATTTATGACCAGAAGGAAATCTTCAGCTTCATTAAGATTTTTCTTTAATTTGAAAAAAATCTCAATGAACCCGAGATTAAATAAGCATGCCTATATAACTACATCTGTGAGTAAAAAAAAAAACAAGTTTGCATTTAAACATTAACTATTAATTTCTGGTTTCATTATCGGTTACTAATTAATCGATTCATCATTATAGCCATCAAAATTACCTCTATAACTCTAAAGAATGCACTCACGCCTACATAATTACTGTTTTATTAACCAAACCGCCGAATTAACTACGCTAATGGGCGCTCATAACAGTAATTCATTCAATGCACCTCGACATTATAATATCACAGGAACATAATTCGATTCACATTCCAAATGATTTTATTATAAAGATTAGTGACCTCTTAAGATGAAAAATCTTTCAATTGCATTGAATAATCTTTTCAATCTCGAATGAAAAAAAGATTTGATCTCATACCACGGGGTATTACGCATTAATTTGTGGAACTCATGAAAAACGAGCAGATGTATAAGGGGTTCGTAATATTATGTTCTTCTTTCTTGCTCATAGCTTTTTATTGCTTGATATTGCTTTTTCGTATTCCTGTGTAGTTGTAAGCTGAATCTTGAAGAAATCCACTAAACATTTCAGCAACTAAGGCTACAACTAAACTAACCGTATTGTAATTGGGAAATGCATTAAGTTCGTGCATTGTCCGTTGTTTAGAGCCTATTCACAGCGTAGGCAGAAGTTGTCACAAATGCAAAAAGCTGAGGCTGTATATTTTACACCAGCACAAATATTGTCAGAAACACAATGACGAACTTCCCTCGACTCACAACATACATGCAACGACAATAAACGAAATGAATGTATAACTATAATTACTATAGGTCTTTCTTTTACCCCAGCTCAGCGCGGATTAATTAATTCATTGAATACGCTAAAAAAATCCAATACTAATGTTTCCCGTTTTACTGATGCACAGACACAGACATCTTTTCATCCTCCCCGATTGCGGAAAATAAAATGTATCTCCTCCCCTGTCAGTTTTAGTGAAAGAAGCATTTGTATATGAAACGACCATTACCATTAGCTGGCGTTTCACTTCGCCATTGATGACCAGCCCCTCGGCCATTCAGTGTCCGATGCACGCGTATTATGTTGAGTTCATTACATTGTGCTGTCCGTGTAGGTGTGTACGCGTAATGGGGAATCGACAGCAAAATAGTTTGTACACACGGGAAATAATGTATTGATGTTTTATAAAAGGAATAGAGACTTTTAATCTGGGAATGATAGGATAATGGACAGACTGCGTTTATCAATAACATAAATTATGTTCTCATGGGTAAGACGTCTCTGTTGTTAATCCACTTGGTGACTTATATCACCAGCCACCAGGGAGCTCGTTTACAACCACCTTTTGCTTTCAACTGGACGCTGCTGCCATCATGACATTATTATTTTGTCGTCTTGTTCCATCGGAATACATTTTTGGAACCAAAAACCAGTCTGCAATGGATAGAATCTTTTTCAACTCTTTTTTCTGAGCATTAAGAATCTGAAATATAAATTGCTCCCACAAAACATGTAAAAATGGCCCTTTACAAATCTAACCACAAATATCTTACACATGTTTATTTAATGCACAAAATTCCAAACACGAGTGCAAATCTGAAATCCTCTTACTAGAATACTTCTCTCTCATTGATATACTGTAGCAATAGCCTCTGTGGACTTTGCATTATCACCGGCCATGTTCAAGACGATTTGAATTTCAATACACGCCGAACTGTCCCGGCGAGGCGCGTGGATCATGTAGCCAACATAATAATACTGAGAGTTAAGCATCATAATATTGGCATTAAGGTTTTGCATAGCAATTTGTGAGATGATTATGTTTCTTGCAGTTCGATCATAGTTGTTATAGTTAACTTTGAGGAGTGAGATGGTGTGAAGTGTGACTTCTCTATAGTTTATTTTTGTACACCATTTTATTTATCATATTGGTTTAGAAGATTTTGGATCATTTTATTAACCTTATCCATGATAATTATGATAAGATTCCGCTAGGAAACAGAAGATTGGTTTTCCCACAATTTCACCTTTGCAACTTTCGGATAAGAGTTCCTAAGAACTCTCACGTCAGCTTACCGCATAAAAATAAACACCAAATAAAAATATCTTCCTTTAAAACCTTTGCTCGTGACATCGCGGGCCGACGCGTATCGTCTCAGTATATAATACACAGTTGTCCGGTCGCCGATCTTAAACAATAAATCTATTGGCGTCCGAAAGGGGCTTAGCCGGTCCCCTTGGCTTCTCTTTGTAAATTCCCTGTTCGTATCTTTTCGCTCGAATGGCGACTTTATCTTCGGGACTGTATTGGCTTCGATGGAAAATGTATGGTGTGGAATTAAGACCGTCTCTTGTTTGGTACGTATTTACTTCTTTTTTTTTTGGGAAACTCTGGTTGCTGTTATGGTTGGTTATAATTTTTTTATGAGAACGTGAAGTTTGGTGTAATATAATGAACTAACCGTTTATTTCTTAGTTTAACTCTGTAGGAATTATATTTATTCGTTGGAAAATAAATCCCATATTTCGAAAATAACATAACAGATAACATTTTACCTTGCGTATTTTGAAATTAGATTTTTTTTTAAATTATGACATTGTGCATTACCTTTGGCATTACAACTATCCGATCAACAACTGCCTGGACAACGTAAATTGGTGATGTTAAAAATTATGATAGGTACAGGTACTGTCAGTATGATCATGCTCTTGTTTATTTGAAAGAATCTGATGGAAGAGCGTAAGAGCATTCTGAAACCAAACTGCCAACTATCTCACAATAAACGCCAAAAAAATACACTATGATACAGAAAAACGCGAGTGAAAACAAAAAAACGAAAAAAAATCCCTCACGATCGACCAATTGCGAATTTTAAAAGGGAATTGCTCCAATTTCGTTCTGCTATGGAAGAGTGCGCAAACTTATTAGCAAGCGACCGTTGGGTTATCGAAGATCTTCCTTTACTTTTTTCAGGTGATCGGACGCTACGAGATTGATTGGACGATCCCGATTGGACGCTGCCCTCGTGACTCATTTTAGACGTCACCAACTGAATTCTACGATGTTTTTTAACGATTGCCGATTGCGTTTTTAATGAATGAAGGATTTTGTTATCGTTTATGTTGAGGTGGGTTTTTTTTTGAGAATTTTTCTTTAAAGTGATTCTTGTTTGTGTAGATTGAAACGAACTACGTTACAATGGCAGTCCAGCACCTATACACAGCTTGATACAGCGACCAGTCTGCTGACAATGAGCGCACGAATGGTGTTCCCTCTGGAATTCCTCATTGTAAAAGACCTCAACCATTTTACAGAGTTTTTTCATGTTACGAAAATTAAAAATAATTCCTCCTCAAGTCTTGTAAACGTTATTATTTTGTCATCGTAAATATACAAAATGCGCACAAATAGGCATTGCGTAATCTTAATATTTAAAACGTCTCCAATTCTACCTTTGATGTATTTATCCAGTGACATACAAGACTTATGTGTGTAAATGATAATAGGATTTATGCGACGTTCGTTACGTAAAAATGTTAAGCCACAAACGTACACACGTCTTCGCCAACAACATTAGAATAATTGATTAACTAAACGCAAAGAGAAATAATCGCGATTCAGCGTTTTATCAACTAAGGATTGTTGGACGAGAGCGACTAAGCGGGTGGTTCTCGCGACATAAAATAACAACAAGTCAGCGAAGGATTACATTGTTTTTTACAAAACAATTGTAGAATTTTAGGCACCAATGCCTGCAATATTGGTATCGTAATAAGAATATTTTTTTTTAAACAGTTCTTCATTGTTTCTTTTACTCTGCACGTGTTTCTGTGACAAATAAACTTATTTTACTTTCTTTCTTTCTTTTTACGTATGTCTTATTTATTAGGATTTTTGAAGAATTGTAAACGCGTTCAACGGTTTTTCTAACAGTATGACTAAACCAAACCTACCGATCATTATTTCATTATAACAATGACGTCAAGTGACAAAACGCTAAAAATAAATCTAAACCATACAACCAGCCTAAATCTCTTCCGTGCCAGGAAAAATGATTTATAAAAGCTCGCTCCGCTATACACGTCCCTTTCTCTCCTCGCCATATTGCATACATCTATCCTTGTCTATACTAGTCCAATTTCACAGTCGGCTGGTTGCTTCCGTGGGACCTCGGTAGTAATGCCTCTATTGATTAAGAAACGTGAATATTCATTCAATTATATGGTAGCGCGGCTCCCAGATGAAACCTCGTGGGTTATGGTTTTAAAGGGTATTTACCTACTTTATTCTGAAGGAAAATATTTGAGCTGTTCTATTGACATTGTCGGTCCTCACTAAGTGGTTTGTTTTTGTAAGGATTAGATGGTAGCAGCTCGTTTGGATAAAAGGTAGGTTCATAAAAAAATTAGTTTTGTTTGACTCCTTGATTGCAAAAAAATGCAGACAACTGAGAAATCAATGCATTTAAACGGGCTTGTTCCCACTTGTAAACACCCATTGCACCATGTCTGTCTAAGGAAATATAATGCATAAGCATAATCAGCCTATATAATTTTCTCACTGCTGAGACACAGGCCTCCTTTTTTCGAAAGGGAAAGGGCTGTAATCCACCACGCGGGTCCAGTGCAGGTTGGTAGATGTTACATATCTTCGATTTTTTAGTTTTAGGACATGCCGGTTTCCTCACGACGTTTGACCGTTTGAGAGAAATATAATGAATCTTGATCAAATGAAAAAATTGCCAATTGTAAAATTCCTGGCTAAAGGTTAGTCTTTAAATCGCATCAGCAACGTTGTCACGCAGCAGTCCTTGTTCTTGCACGCTAGTTCGTGTCTTTTGCTCGCAGTAGTTGAAATCCAGACAGTCTGTACACAGAACCATCTTTTCCCAAACAAATCCATCCAATACTTGAACGACAAATACGTCCTCATTATTCATTTCCCCAATACGCGGTACGTAAGCAAACAAAAATATTCATCGAGGATGTGGAAAAAGATTTCTTTCGTCGCAATATGTAGGAAGGCGGCGGCAGAAGCGAAGGTTTCCGCACAATCTATCGTCGGTATAATGGAGCTGTTAAAGACAATATGCTAGGAAACATATTGGATGCAGCCCGACGAATGTGTAAGCGAGCGAGCGGAGACGACCTGAGAAGACTGAGCCACACTGAGTGGAAGGAACTGAAAAAAAGAAGAATAGATTTACGAGTACCTATTTGTAAAGTCTTTGAAAACTTGTAGTGTTGCGTTACAAACTTTAATAGGTCATGGTTCTTACATTTAAATCCTGTGATGAAAATCGACGGCTTTTTTTTTTTTGAGGTTGTGAAATCATTAAATGACTTCTCCCGCTCTGTGCGGAGCGGAAGGGCGTGTCAGACTATTACTGACTAAAACCCACCCGTGTTCCTTCCTGCCTGTTGCCAAGGGTCCCGGTATCCCTTTCGGACTTTCCCGTAACCCTAGCCTCGACGCCTCGACGCCTGGAGTCGGGATGATCTTATGAACGCTGATTAAAGTAATCTGAATAGCAACATTATTGACTCATGCAACAAAATATAAGAGACTTCGAAAAGATTGGAAAAGAGCTAGCTCTTCGTAAAAGCAAACCAAAATTGCTAATCTAATGCCCTGGGTTTACTGCTGGAGATTACACGAGATAGAGTAGGGTTCTACAATACTTAAATATTATAAAACAAAGTTCTCCGCCGCGTCTGTCTGTCGTCCTGTACGCGATAAACTCAAAAACTACTACACCGATTTTCGTGCTGTTTTCACCAATAGATAGAGTGGTTCTCGAGTAAGGTTTTAGTATATAATAACCGACATCCACGCGGGCGAAGTCGCGGGCATCAGCTAATGAATTGTATAAAAGACATATAGGTACCTAATGAAATTAGAGATTGTTACAAAGCGACTGAACATAATTAATGTACAGTTTTTTTTGAAAAATGTATTTCATAATACCGATGCAACCAGTGTGCCTCAAAGTTTAGCGGGCGATAAATCCATAGCTACATCTGGGCAGGCGCTCGGTTCAATTTTATTACTATTCTCTCTGCCGACGACTTATTCGATTCACCCGTCAAAGCGGGCCGTCCTACGGGAACCTCGGTTACATTATCTCTTCGCTTTAGATTCTCACCAGCTTATCTACGCCTCACTCTTTGAGAACCAGATTCTGCATAGACTAACCTAGATTGATAATTCAAATTGTTTTGTGAAAAATCTTTTAGCTGGTATCATTTTGTGTCAGATGACATTTAAAGAATTTATTTAACCGTTTATGTATGTAAACAGACACAAATACGGAACAAACAAAGGCACTTTCATAGAAATCTCACCATTCATTATTCCCTCTTCATTTATTATTAGTTAAAATGTTTAAGTCATATCACACTGATTGTCGTAAAAGCCAAACCACATAAAAAGAAAATTAATTATTTTATGACCCCATAAACTGCGTTTCTTAATTAATTAGATTCTAGGTGCTTGTATAACCTAAAAAATATGTGCAGTTTTTTTCTTATTTTCTTAAATGCAGTCTAATGTATCATGTATCAGTACAATTCTTTTAGAATTTTAATATTTACCTTTTTATTATCATGGGTTTATAGTGAAATACAATTTAATAGTTTACGTGAAAAACTAGTTCTGGTAATTTTACTTTTGTTATTATGTTTTTAATCTGATAATAATATTTTAACCTAACAGCAAGATATCCTATGATGGCCAAGTGCGAGTTGGCCTCGCACACGAAGGGTTCCGTACCACCGTACAATATTTAACACTGCATTTTTTTTAATACTCCGGTGAAAAAACACACTATCCCTGAAATATTTAACTTAATTTTATTTTTATTATTTGTTGTTATAGCGGTCATAGTAGAAAAAACTAGATTTCAAGTTTGTACCTATTATTGTTCAAAAGATTCAGCCCTGTGACAAACGGACGAACAGCCGAGCTATAGAGGCATGAGGAACAGGGTGTAAAGTTCACTCACTCACGGGTGTTATGTCTGGTTGGCAACTGCCCGACGATTGCTGTCGGGACGTTGTATACAGGGTGAAATTTAATTCATGGGCATCCTCTTAAGGGGTCATTGTACTCATCATTATGAACAACTTTCACTAAGGGACCAAACCTGAAATCGCGAAAAAAAAATCAGCTCTTCCGTACATTTTGAAGCGTCAGCGAACATAAATGTAGGGAAAAGCTGTTGTTTTTCCGTAATACTGATTACACACCCCTTAAGAGGATGCCCATGAATTAAATTTCACCCTGTATATGCCAGTCACACGGTAAACCCAGCTTGCGCGATACAGGATTTTGCGTGACGTCAGCGTGATGCGTAGTTCGCATGTGGTAATATAGATGCCGTCACAGAGCCTTAGTAATAGGGTCGTTGGCACCTCTTTGGGTACGGAACCATAAAAAAGTATGTTGTTTTAGAGCCTAGTAAAAGCGACACCGAACCAAAACGTAGCAGCTTCGGAATGTTTGGTGCGCCTGTCGCTTTGCAAGCTAGCGTATAAAGCTACGGGAGATGCCAAACGAGAGCTGATGTTACTTCTAGGATACAGAGATGACGTGGTTGTAAGTAAACTACCAGTTCAATCAATCTGCCTAGCCTTTTCCCAACTTCATTGGGGTCGGTTGCTAGTCTAACCGGATGCAGCTTAACATGTAGCGACTGCCTATTTGACCTCCACAACCCTACTGGGTAACACGATAGCCCTTGGTAAAACTTCCCGTATCGACTGTCAAAGAACGACGAATGACAACCGGGACCAACGGCTTTACTTGCTTTCTGAGGCACGGAGGGGTCTCAATATGTAACGGAAGGTCACCCATCTACGAACCGACCGCGGCAAGCGAAGCTTAATAGTTGATCCACCCGTGTGACTGTTATTATTTAGCCACAACCTGAAGTATACCACCAGTTGTTTTCCTTATTCTGCCATCTCTCTCATTGTATTTAAGGTCGTCAAAGCATGAATTCTTTCTTTCTATACATCTATATTAGATATTATTTCAAGAAAAGAAGAGAGAAGTGGGGTGACTATCAATGATATTAGAAAAAAAAAGGAAGAAAAATAAGTTTATTTGTCACAGAAAGAAGTAGATTGGTTATACGTGCTTCGCGAGTGTCACGTTAGAAACTAGGCTAGTTAGCAAACCTGGTGCCGTATTATGAAGTATTAATGCCATCGTTTTTCCAGTGTGAGAGAGAGACGGAGCTATACAAGGCCGATAGCACCATCCTGTTTTCACAGTGGAATAATGATGGCATTAATACTTCATAATACTACCACTGAACTCAGTGTCGCGCCGGCGTCAACGAAAGCAAAATAATATGCTTCGTTGTATTGCTCCCGATACTACCGACATGCCGTCTTACTTCCACGTGTCATTTAATACAGTTTTATATTGTGGTGTGACATTATAATATTACATTATCTATGTGTGCATTAGTGCGCCGTTTTTAAATATCGAATAACTAGCTGTCTGTTGCCCGCGAATTCGTCTGCGATCCAAGATGAAAAGTCCTATGTCCTTCTTCAGGCCAAGGTCTACCATGTGCCAAATTTCATCCAAATCCGTTCAGCCGTTTTAGCGTGAAAGAGTAACAAACAAACTCACTTTCGCATTTATAATATTAGTTAAATGTGTAGGTAAGCTATTTACGTCTTTTTACTTATAATATCATTAGCATCCGTCCGCGGTATGTCGATAAAAAGTAGCCTATGTCCTTCCCAAGGGTGCCATCTATCGCCTTGCCAAATTGCAAACTTGCCTCTTTCGAAATGGTTTCGGCGTGAAAAAGTAACATGCAGACAGACAGAATTACTTTCGAATTTATAAATATAAGTATGGATTGGTGGCTACCGTTCTAGGCATAACATCTATCACTTTTCTTAATTTTTTGAATGCTAACGACATTACTGTTATGTCAGTGATGACGTCACTTAGATTTCGAAGATTCGATTATGATAAGAAACTATCTTACCTACTGCTTATATCTCTGAACCTACGTAGATTGTTGGACAAAAAAAGTTGTTTCATACTTTTCTAAATATCCTCCCAACACAGTAAAATAAGAAATGACAATAGCTCAACAAAAGGTTGCACACACACGGAGCCCGCGCAGCTGGAAGTGGCATGTAGGTACTAAAGTGCGCTTGCGTGTTATAGTAATGCTTCGTACTTTATTTTTCAGCTAAGTAAGTGCTACGCAAATATCGCACCAAACATGTTGTCAATGAAAATAAGGGATCTGACCGTTACCAACAGAATATACACGAATTACACAAATGATATAGACCCAAAGTTTTATCAAAATTCCTCTGATAATGATGGAGTGCAAGTGGAAAAAGTTGGTTTCAAATATCCTAAAGCAGCTATTGCACACATCAATAACTTGGTGAGTGAACAATTGTTCTTCGTGAAAACAATAACGTTATTTGTTTGTTCATTGCTAAACCAAAAGCAATAAAACATGTACATAAGGTCCATACAAAAACTTTAACAGAGCACAGATATCAACAACTGTTCCGTACATTATTATGTTCGTGTTAGTATTGAACTTTTGTATGGAACGGCTGTTTTTGTTTAGAAGTTGACCCCAAATTTTTAGTTGTTCATAATATTTACGGGTCATGCTCCGTTGACCTAGTGGTCAAAAGCGCTTCTGCTGACCATGAGGTCGTGGGTTCGATTTCTGGGTCGGGCAAAATGTTATTGGGTTTTTCCATCTGGAATTCCTCAGTAGTAGCTCGAAATCTGGATCATTAACCGGGCACAACCCAGCTACTGGCAACAGGCTCACCACCGATTATATGGGACTTAAACATAACTGGGGAAATGTGGGTGTACTATAGGGCACCTCTGCCTTATCCTTCGGGAAACACAGGCGTGATGATTTGTGTAATGTTTGAATGTGTCTCACGAGGGTTACCACAAAACCCCATAAATGGGGATTCGATGACAAAAAATTCACGAATCCCCATTGACGGGGATTGTTAATGGGGATTTGTGGAATAACCCACAATCCATAATAATGAATCTTACAGCTTAGTGCTATGACATTTAGAAGACTAACAGACATAGTGGACGATAATGACATCAACAAAAATACACAGATGATCATTGTGTCCGGCGCACACTTTAAAGTAAGTGTTCATTTTAATATTTTAATATTTATTAATTTAGTGTGGGTGCAGTTACGGCTTCATGGTGATTATTCCCTCTCATCAATGTCTACCTGTGTTTAACTAAGCATATATACATTATCATCTTCTTCATCTTTAATAATCACATCGAGTTCAGTTTTAACGGAGGGATCTTGGTAAGTAAAGATGGTCACCCATCCACGGACCAACCGCGGCAAGCGTAGCTTAACCTGATCGATCGACATCATATAGCTACGGAATTGTACCTTTATCGATTTCGATAACGACCCTTTGAAATAATTATGTACGAGTATATCCTAGCGTGTAATATGACTCGTCAGACCGAATTTAGTTTTAAATACCCGGTCACAACGAATGCAATAGAACTCATATTATCATAATATATATATTACTTTAGTTGTGACCGGGTATTCAAACCACGCCAACTGGCCGGTTAGTTGACTATGTATACTTAGTAGTCGAAGTCGTATTGTTGATAATGAATTGTCAAGAAGACGTCACTTTTTCGTCACGTAATTTACTGTATTTTTAATGAATAGAGCATCTTTGAAATAACGTCAGGTATAATAATGCCAGCTTTTTTTTTAATACTTCGTAGGGTTCATGGGAGACTCAATTTGATTATAAACTGACGAAGTTGATGAAATTCACTCATTTTAATGGGAAAACCTCAAAAATTCCAATGATGACCAAAATAGATCAATTCGTGTACAAATATAATGGTGATTGTGAGGTAAACGTTAATGAACACATGTTCGTGATAATCCTTTTTTATTCTATCGTCCTAATGCCTGACAAGATTTACACGATGCGATTTAATTCCCTGTGGCACACCATAAACTAAAGCAAGAATAACGCCGGTATCACACCTCCGTCGCGAAACCATAGCAGCGAAACAGCAGTGGTTCAATTCAGTTCCGTGTTCAGACGGTGCAAGTATTATTTGCTTCATTTTGATTGTATGCCACAGGCCAGAAACTTGCATTGTGTAAGTAAATGGGGCTCATATTAAGACCATTATTCGGCTTTGTAAAGCACTATGCGGCTATGGGATGGGTCTGTATGTACAATTTATCGTTAATGATTTTATTTTACAGATTGTGTCAATCAGGTACATACATTCGAAGTCATCATTGACATTAGTTGTACCAAAGACCCCGAAAGACTTGACAAATGTGCTTGAAAAAATTTCTGAACAAAAAGGATTTGTTGGCAGCCTTATTAGGGGATCAGAATTTAAATACATGAAATTAACAATTCCAAGATTTAAAATTAAAACTTTCGTAGATTGGACCGGATTTCTTCAAGGGGTAAATTATTATTATTATTGTTATCTAGCTCACCCGATAGACATTGTCTCGCCAAATTTTTAATACAGTCTTGTACAAAAATCCCATGGAAAACTGCACTTTCAGTTTATCTCGAATTTTCCAATTTTCCGGGCAAAATTTGATATATAATGATAGGTAATAATGATTTTTCTCACTTTCAGTTGGGGTTGTACTCAGTTTTCAATACCAATTCCTCGGATCTAGCAGGAATTTATAAGACAGAAAGCCAAAACCAAACCATTTCTTTAGGTAAAGTTAAACAAAAAGTGTTTGTCCAAGTCGATGAAATGGGTGCAAGCAGAAGTTTACCAGGTAAGAATATTTTAAATATATCATAACTTTAACTAAAGCGTGTATGAAACACGAAATAAAGTGTAGGTATATGAAACGATCTCGCAGATGATATTTTTAAGGGTTCCCGTTCTCTATACCTCATCTGGTTGTCTGTCGTCACAGGACTCAAAATCAAAATGTTACCATGGGCATGCACTTGACTATATCTAAACATATTATCGACTCTCTTGCTAATCTTTTAGCGAAACACACTCTATGATAATAAAATATACTCTACCTAGCCTTTTCCTCACTATGTTGGGGTCGACTCCCAGTCTTACCGGATGCAGCTATAAATTAAATACCCATATTTTACAGGAAGCTTCATGTAAAATACTGGTATTTGTAAAGTCTGACATCAACAACCCCACTCGATACCACTTGGTAGACTTTCAGGCTTCTCCGATGACTACCTGCAACGACTCTCAAATATCTAAGAATGATAGATGGGATCAGCGGCTTGACGTGCTTTCCGAAGCATGGAGGAGGATTATCGATATATTAAGATGGTTACCCATCCAGGGACTAACCTCGGCAAGCGTAGGTTGACTTAGTCGATCGACCCTGCGGCTGTTATTTTTGTATTTTTATATTCTATCTGTGGAATGGGCAACTAGCTTCATCTTTCTGACTGACCGACCCCTTGACAATTCAAAAGTGCCTGTAATTGGTTTATTTTAAATAAATGCTTTGAGTTTGAGTTTGAGTTTGTTATTATTTTAAGAGTATGTGTCGGTAGTATGAGTTTAATAATTGCCTTGAAATAAAAGATATTACCCACGAGCTTCATATCTTTGATAATAATAATAACAAAATTGATGTCCACAGATACACTCGAGCTGAAGGGGGAGACAACTCGGATGCCATATTACAATGTACCAGGATTAATTGTGGATAGACCCTTCTACTTTGAAGTCGGTTGGGATCTTCAACACGGTCGCTACGAATTGTTTTCAGGTGTTTATTATGGCCCTGAACCCGATCTTTATAGTTTCTAGTTCATTGATAAGAGGCATCGAAAAACGATCTACAACTGGTTTTAAATCACTTGTCTCTCTATTTTTATTTGATCCTGCTTTCCATCTAGTTGTAACTACGTAAATGCTATGGTATCCTTTTATATGAAGGATTGAATGTTTGTATCTGTGAAACATTTGTTGGAGGTCCCAATAATAAAGCAATCAAAATATCTGTCAAAACCTCATCAAAATCTGTTACGTGGTTAAGAAGAACAACGCAAACATACAGGCAAACACGAAAAGCGACTTTAATTTACAATAAGAAGAATTAGATAACTAATAAACACGTATTCTGACAGCTTATGTGTCAGTATAATTGCTGCAATTTGATGTAAGCTATTTTTTTATTGCAACCCCTTTACAATTGGTCTGCTAGTTTGTAATTAGGGTCCATTTCCAAGACAACACGTGTACGACACGTGGCATGCTAGTTAGCAATGACTGGATATAACGTTTCGTAATTTGAAAATAAAGTTTAAATAATTGAACAATGACCATTTTGCGCTTCAATGCAAATTACATCCATAATGTCACATTCGGGATAGACGCAAAATGTAAATGTCTTTGGTGGAAACGATTCTTTATGCAAAACTACAGTTTAGCCAACAGTTATAGGTTCTTATATATCTGAAGAGGTTTCGATAGGCTTCATAACTTTACATGGTTTTGTGAAGTGTAGATACTTAATTTGTTTTTTATCTCGTTTTGTCTGTTTGATATATTAACATAAACACACATAAACTCATGCTTTCTTCCTATGGGGGTAGGCAGAACCTAAAAACCGCCTGAACGATCCTTATATGCTCCATTAGTTTCGTTTACGTTTAGAAATCTGGGGGCTTAAAACAGCCGCTTTGGCAGAATCCTAATAGGAAAATATTATGAATCATCGTAAAATGTCACAAACTGACAATTCATAATATGATCTGCGTGCGATTCATATTACGAAATAATTCATCTGTTTGACAGTTTTCTATGGAGATTCGTAAAATGGTCCACACAGTATGAATTGCTTTTGTGTCAAATTAGAGGAATTGCTAATGACAGCTGGAAATTCAGGAAATGAATTGCTTTTAGAGGAATTGCTAATGTGGCCGTTTTAGGCCCCCCTTGTCGCCTCAAAGAGATGTCAGCAAAATTGACGGGGTCCAATAGGACCGATGCATGCCAGGGTTGCGGGAAAGTCCGAAAGGGATACCGGGACCTTGGCAACAGGCAAATGAAGGAACACGGGTGGGTTTTAGTCAGTAAAAGTCTGACACGCCCTTCCGCTCCGCCCAGAGCGGGAGAAGTCATTGGATGATTTCCCACCCTCAAAAAAAAAAAAAAAAAGGCCCCCCTTGTCACTGTCACTCACTCTCTGGTCTCTGGTCATTTTGCTTCCTACACATGTCGTACAAAACTTATAAACTTAAAAGGGCTTGTTGCTAGTTTGTTTGCCAGTATTACCTTTATTAATAACATAATCATAACTCAATATATCACACAGAACCATTAAGTTCAGGTCAACCAATAAATTGCTTTAGATCGGAGCTTCCATTTGAATATTGCTAAGTGTTTTGCTATGCATACAAAATGGCGGCGAATAAGCAAGGGTTGTTATTTATAACATTGTCACGCGAAATAGTTTGATACATTAGTTATTCATTTGTTGTTAATCTTTCATTCGATTCTAATTAGAGTTGAGGCAAAAATCTTGTGATCGGATGTTTAATTGTCAGTTACCCTGCCTATACCTATTGCTTTTATTAAGTATCGGTATGGGAACTGACAACTTTGAATTGTAGGGAAATAATAATTGACATTACTTAATTATTTTTTTTTTGTAAACGGAGTGTTTCATTTTGTCAAATTTTAAATAAAATATCCAATCTAACACTAACATTAGGTATGTACCAAGGGAAAAAATAAAATATAAAGGTAGAGCTCATAGGGCATCAGAAAATTCTTCCGCATCGCTGTCAGTGGGAAAAGCGCCCAAAAGGCTGGCAGCATTGCTACGTTGGATAGCAATGCTTTGATCTTCAATGATATCACTAAAGATGAAAAAATGTTTTGGGTGCTCGGCCAAATTAGAGAATTAGTGAATAATACTACCATGTTCATTCAGGTACTTTAACACGTATTAAGTCTACTCTCCCATACTCGGAAATGACCGATTGAGTCATTAAAAAAACATAATGACTTAGTTTTAAGGTAACCCTCATCTTGGTACTGAAACAAAATTATTAGTATTAAGACGTGTTAGCAGTAAGACCAACAATGTCCTACGAGTGAGAGAAGATATAGGTACCTAGGTTTACCGTCGTTTTAAACTTTTTGATAATGAAACATGGATAATTTTTAATGTAATTTATTTCTGGAGTAACAGATTTTTATGCACTACTAACCTACAGTTGTCTAAGGCCAAAGAATTCAAATTAATTTATTTTTTGTAACAGGTAGAAAATCTGTTCTTATTATTACTTAAAAGATCGCTGTAACATACCTATATAGTGTAAAATATTCTAGTGAGGAATACATTTTACCATTTTCAGTGACGTTCACAGCTCATATTATTTGTTCGTTCTCCATAACTGCCTTTCTATCCATCCACTTCCAAGCCAAAAAAACCCAAATGAACCAGCTGATCATGAAACCATTGTCTATAAATCAGTAATAGGTTTCGACCAAAGCTCCTCGGACCTAATCCGACAGGGAAAGCCGAAGTACTGGGACTCAACTCGATTCCAACCAGTGGAAAATCGGCTTTGTCTGGATCGAAAAACGGAATAAACTTCAAGTGTCAACTGGTAAATATTAGCTGAAAGATTTGTAAGGTTGACTTCGTGGTGGTTGAAAAACTGGAGTTTGAGTGAATGGAGAGAACAGTTCACAGATTGTGATAGGTAGGCAAAAAGGATAGGTAGGTAAGAAGTTACGCTTACTTTTCAAAACATTAATCTACTCTCATATCGTACATTTCTGACAGATTTTATTAAAAAGTTTTGGAAAGAAGTTCTGTAACCCGGCTTGCCATAGGAGTTGACTGGTAGAAAACGTGAAGTAACGAAAAAGCGTTACGCCAGAAAAATCCTTTATAAACCGGTAGCACACCTCCGCTGCTAAACCGCAGTAGTTCTGCCATGACTTGTCCGTTGTACGACACCGTTGTACGACACGGACCTAAGTCCGTTAACGAAAATCGAGTCTGTCGTACAACAGACAACGAAACTTCTAAGGAGTAGACCCCCAAGCGAAACTGCCTTTTCTAACGTAAGATTTCAAGTGTTAAAGATTTTTTTTTTTAATACAGAATTCAGTTCTTAAAACTTATACTAGATGGCCCGATATTAATACATAATATACAGCGAAAGGAACTTCGTTCCAACTGCGTGTCCCACGACACCTCCTGACATTTTTATTTAAAATACTTTCCCTTATTTTTATTTTTTCTATGAATTTACATTTCTCATTGATTTTGGTGTTATCTGTGATGCAAGCTGCTGTTGAGCGTACCCCTGCAGTGGGATGTTGGATTTGAGCGCGATATTTACGTAATTGCGTGAGTTTAGATAAAGTAGTGTATGAAACTGCACATATCTCATATGTAACCGATCCATAAACTACTATTTTATTCGTTCTTTTCACTCATCATGTTTTTGGTGACGGAATCAGATCATATTCAATTACCCCCTTACAATTTATTTTTATTTTTATTCTGGATTTCATTAGAAAAAGACAGTATGTGTGAAGTACTTACAATTCAACGCTTTTTCAAGCAAAATCATCACTGATAGTCACACTGACATGGTGTCTACCAAACTCTTCTTAAATATCTATGCTCCTGTCTAATTACAAGCTCAGTATCAATCATAACAATCCTCACCAGACATCGTATACACCATAAACCCAACATTAATTCGGCGGTACCAACAGCAGCAACGTAAACGTAACAGTACCGCCAACCGCACCTACATCAAGCCGTTAGGTACGGTGCGCAGAAAAATTGTGCGCCGCGCGTACAATGACAGCGGGTCATTTGTTAATTCGCTGAAATATGGTGGCAGGCGACGGCTATTCATTATAAGGCCGGCTCGTTTGCGCCACACGTGTGGGCTGGTACAGACAGCAGGGCAAGGTGCATCGGGCTTCTGTATTTAGGGAAATATTGCAGCGTTCATCTTGAAATAGATTTTGATGATAATCGCGGAACCCAATGTTAACAAATGTTACTGATTAAGTATATAAATGTAAAATAGATTGGTATAAAAACTCCATTTTGTCTTTTCCCTTAAAATAATTGAAACATTGTGCGAGAATTAATTGCCGACTGTATTTGTCTACATAAATGAAACGCCATACAATTTTTTTTAACTAAGAAAACGGTTTTCCTTCTTTTATTACCTACGTCCACACATTTTAATATTCGACGTGTCGTGTTAAACATTTAGAGTAAAAACTTAGATAATGGTGCCGATTCTGTTGTTCACAAACTAAACTAAATTTAAGTTCAGTGCATCTTTTTCTTTCTATTTCATTAAGAAAAGGACAAGAATTTTTTTAGTTTAGTCCTGTCAAATTAATCAGCGCCTGTCACAACTCCATATAAGTTTAGACGTGATTAAAATCTTGCCTACTAAAATTACGTCAATTTACGTCAGGCGCTGATTAATTTGACAGGACTAAACTGAAATGTATCATCTGTCCTTTTCTTAATGAAATAGAAAGAAAAAGATGCACTGAACTTTTTAGTTTAGTTTGTGAACCACAGAATCGGCACCAATGTCTTGTTTGTCGTGTGTCAATAACAATTTTACGTCAAACTCCATAAATAAATGTCGTGTTTAAAAGGTGTTTAATCTAAACAACTGATACACACGGTTTTGTGGTAGTATGGTTAATGATATTATTATTTCATTAAAAGTTATACACGGGAATTTTATAAAGCCAAAACAATTTAATTTCCGCAACAAATTCCACCAAAAACAGAACTGTTAACTCCGACATTTATATTGCACTATTTTATCTGTTAACCGTACACAGCCGGTGCATTCGCTCGTGCAATGGAGACGGATTGCGTTCTCTATGTGCATCTCTTTCTATCATCCCATAAATGCATCAACCTGTCCTTGTCTGCCAAACGTTAACCATGTTGTATTTCAGTAGGCCTATGCTGAAGAAGACTTAAAAAAAATGAAAAAAAACGCAGGTAACGTTATACCTAGTACAGATTTAAATAAAATTCAGCGAATTGTATAAAATAACCTTTTGAAAAGTTTTGGTATTTGACGGATTGCTTTTTGTGGCTTTTTAGAAGATAAATACTTTTGCAAACATAAATATTTGATTCAAAATGCCTCACTATTTCAGTTCAGCTTAATTTGATAACTATTTTGTTTAATTTAAAGTACTGTACACTTGATAGAAGAAAACCCTACAAAATTATTAAGAAGGTAGGTAAAAAAATAAGAAAGTATGTAGGTTAAATTGTGGAAATAATCTCTTATAATAACCATGTTACACTGTTAAATCTTAAATTACTAATTAAACACAGATAATAGACATGATTTAGTAAGTAACAAGTTGTCAGAAAGTTCCTTCATTATTACTTACCTTGTAGATTTCTTCAAGGCTGTACTCCCATCGGATAATTAATCATCTCATCTCAAATCTGGTCCATTTATCTTGTCTATGTTTCTCCCCATTTCTCATCATGGCACTATCCCCCACAAAATCATTTTATATACACCAAGCGTTTTTTTAGTGCATTTTTGGAAATATAATAGTGGACTTATTTTTAACCAGTGATATAACACACACACACACACCCATATTTATGTTTAATATATATGTCAATGGTAACCATACACTTCTACTAATCACAATAAATAATACAAGGGATAAATTAAGGTCAGAGCTCAGACCAACCAAAATAGAACCAAAATAGAAAGACGGATCACTACGTACATCAAACGTGTAGCCACAAAACTATGCTCCTGCAAGTAAACACACAGGCTCACGCACACACCTACACAAAAACTATGCTCATCGCTCCTAGTACGTCACGAGTCGTCGTCTAGTAAACTTCAATAAAAAAAATTGAATTATGCCTTCTTGTGTAGTGAAAACTTGTAAAAACAATAGCAAATCACATAAAAAGTCTCACGGAATCACTTTTCACATGTAAGTACTTCAAATAACATCGTTTCTTAATTTAGTAAACTATGAATTTTAGGTTACTTGGAAAAACAACCTGAACGAATGAACGAACGAAAACAGTGACATTTAAAGTGCGGGGGTTGCCATAATATGATTTGAAATTTCCCCGTTCGATATTTTTTAGTTCGAGTAATTATATGCCTGTTTTTTTATGTATTTAATATTTTAGATTTCCAAGTAATATTGAAAATAAAAGTAAATGGATAGTAGCTATAAGAAATAGTCGGAATGATCCAGAATGGCTTCCATCGAAAACCAGCGTGGTTTGTTCCGATCATTTTGATAATAATGACCTTTATTCAACTAATCGTGGACTTCGCCGTGTGATCAAAACCGGATATCCTAAAAAGGTACATACAATTTAAAAAACAAAAATGAGATTTTATCAAAACAGTAATTAAACACGAGACTGTATTTTTTATTTTATTTTAGTTAGTTTCTCAGCTTAGACTAGCTAATTTAAATACTACTGTCCCAAATTTTATTTTTTCCCAAATTGCGGACACTTTTTACGTGCTTTCTATAGTCAGTGATTTTGTTATCGTGGTCTTCTTGAATTTAATAAAGTTGATTGTAAATATAATTAAGTACCTATTTTATTTCAAAACAATTTACTTAATGACACATACCCACGACGATGTTATGATTTACGCTTCAACAACCTTATAACTTAATTTTTCTATAATTTACAAACCAATTTTTTTTTACATTCAATTGATAATTAATGGATAGTTCTAAGTGAAAGAGCGGAGCTTCCTAACACAAGCAATTCTTGATTAAAAGGTAATCTCCAAATCATGTATGTAAATGCACTTTGTACTTAATTGTTATTTTATTTAACGATGTAAAAAAAATGGTTTTGTTTCGGAATCCTTCCTAACGATTGAGGTGCAATACCATACTCAACAATATCTTACTCGTACAATATTATCCTACCCAAAATATTATTCCCCAAATTATAGGGAAAAACTTTAACAAATGACAACCCTTTTTACACAAACATAGATAAAAAGGTGGCGTCATTTTTGATGTTCGTAATGCTCTGTCTTTCTATTTTGGTTGGTCTGAGGGTCAGAGATAGCTCAATCTTTCAATATGACGACGCGGCGTGAACAAAAACTGTCAGCCATAAATGTTTGAATTTCGAACATAAAAATCGGCCAAGTGCGAGTGGGAAAAAGCAGTGAAAATTGTTACCTCACTAAAAGGAACATTACTATAAATGGTGTATTTAAGCCTCTCCCACACCGGCGCGTTTTTATCGCGCGATATTAACGCAAGCGTTTTTGCTCTAATGCGTCCCGATTCCTGGCACACAGCTGCGTTTTTATCGTGTGATATTTCTTGCGTTTGCGAGATCGCATGCGTCCTAACACAAAATGTTCTAAGAACAATTATCGGAATATCGCAGGACGAAGAAACGCGCGTCTTACTCCTATTATGGCGTTATAATCGCAGCAGTGTGTAACTTCGTGGCCGTCCTAACACATAGTGTACACACGGCTACACATCAAGCTATACATTACCAGTTTCAGTTGACTTCGCTTTATACGGAAATCCTATACAATTTGAGATCAGCTTAAACTGGAGATTTATAGCTTGATGTGTAGCCGTGTGTACTGAAGACAGATATCGCAATAACGCTTGCGTTATTATCGCGCAGTAAAAACGCGCTGGTGTGGGAGACGCTTGTGTGCACTAAGAAAGGATTATGATACAAGGAGCTATTAAATATGTATAGGAAAATTAACAGGTAAGTTCTCAACCGAAATCCAAGCGGGTGAAATTGCAGGCAACCCCTAGTTTAGTAATAAAATAACACATAATATTCTATCAGCTCTGAAGCGTGAATATAGGATAACCCATGGGTACTCGTCAGCCACACGCGAATTCATTTGTAAATGACGGCTGGTGTCAATACGCTACGAGTAATAATTTAATGACATTTACCGGGCACGGATTAATTTAATAAGTTGAATAATTTAATGTGTTCTGAAAATCCCTATCCATTAATGTTGTTAATCTGTAGTGAATTTGTTTGCTTTACGCTTTGATGACTAAACAAATAACTGGATTTGGGCGTTTGCAGAGTGGTAGTTCAGTAACTGGAAAATAGCATAGGGCAGTTTTCATTATAGGGGGCCTAGTCTACTAATTTACAAACGTGTCAGTGGTCTCGCAATGATGAGTTTTTGACAGATTTTGTGTGGCATATCTGTCAAAAACGGATCATTGTGAGACCACTGACACCTTTATAAATTAGTAGAATTCGCCCCCTGAACGAATGATTCAGCCAGGGATCAATAGAGATAATGACTTTTTTTAGGCGTCAGATCGATTATTAAAAATATTGTTTTTTTTCTTTTTTTACGTATTCAAAAGATACATTGAATTAAAATGTGGCATGACGTCACGCCTAAGTAGATTTTATACTTGTTCTGACGTAGCGGACCCCTACTCCCCAACTTTAAAGCGTTTTATCGATTTTTTTTTCTATGATAAAGCAAAAAAAAAAAAAAAATTTTTTTAATTATCTAACTGACGGTCTTAATAGAATGTCTTTTTTTTACCTAGGCACCATCCCTATTATTACATATCCTATTTTTTTACTTACTTCAAAGTTATTGCGTAGTAAAAAACCATGCGATTTCATTTGTTTTAAATCTCGGTACAGATAAGACTACCCAGAAATGGAAATAGACGTGTCAGGCCTAATATGGCCTGACACGTCTATTTCCATTTCTGTACAAAGGGAGGTGCTACTGAACCATAATCCTTAGTTGCCTTCAACGACATAAATATACCATGAGAGGAGAGTTGGTGAAGTACATAATTGCTCTTAATATGGTATCCTTTTATATAGTGTGTATGTGATTAACTAGTCTAGTGGTCGCAAGGTCTACTGCTGTGTTCGATTCCCGGATCGGGCAAAGTGTTTTTGGGTTTCCCATCTGGAATTTCTAAGCAGTGCTCTATTGATGACAATACATAACTGGCGAAATGTGGGTGTACTAAAGGTACACCTCTGTCTAACCCTTAAGGGAATTCAGGCGTGATGTTATGTAAGGTTATGTGATTAATTACTGGCAGACCCTCTTTAGTCAACACGCAGCTTGTAACTAGTTGTTCGGCTTAATGAGTTGTTTCAAAAGTCGAAATAATCCTAAATAATTGGCGAGAGTTTCAACATTTAATCGAGTCTAGTTCATAGCCCGGAGATTAGGAAGTTTTATCCCATTATACGGATAAACAACTCCGCAGAATTGTTCTCATATTTGTTGAAGAGTGAAATGGTTTTAATCGTTTGGAATTTTAACTAAGCCATTTTAACAAAAGTCTGACCTGCACATATGCTAAAGATAAGCATACTCCCCACAAGGTGGACCGATGACCTGGTGAAGGCCGCATGAATCCGTTAGATGCGAGAAGCACAGAACTGGTCGAAGTGGCGGTGCTTGGGCTATGTCCAGCACTGGACGTCTTTCGGCTGAAAATATGATGATCATGAAGCATAAGTAGGTACTTTACGCTGGTGCTACTTTACCCCTTTTAAACTTTTCATGGAACAACATTTCTTTAAAATAAAAATAACTATTTTTTTCATTTCGATTTCATTGAACTTTAAATAAAAAGTGTAAAATGCTAATTATTCTCTTCGAACTATTTAAAACCATTGTTGAAAGGCATAAATGCGTTTCAACGCGGCCGTCTTTCCGCTGGTCATCCGAGTGCATGGACTTTATTAGATTACCGCGAGCAAGTCGATAAACTATGAGCCTTCGTACACACTGGAGTGTAGCATTAACCTTTTGCTTGTGACAACTCAACGAGATGTTTGAACTCTCTGACCACTGAAGGTTTAGGCAAAGTTATACATAAAGATTTATTCTATTGTTTGTTTCTTTTTTTAAACGTTATAAATAAGACTTTGTCATTTCAATTTTACTGGTGCAAATACCTGAAACAAACGATAATTATTATAACAGAAGGAAAAGTATTTCTAGTGACGATTTTTTATTGTTTTATCAACTTACAAAAAACTTGTGCTTTCCTACAGTATAACGCGAAAAACGCACGTACGTTCGTTTTCTTCCAAAATAAGGACCTGTTGGGATACCAGTGAAGGTAGTGCTGTGAAAATAGGTACAATAGCGTCATCACGACAATTTAAAAAAAGTAAATGTGGCGCATATTTTCCCCCGTCGTATTCCTTTTTGTGTCTGTGTTCTTTCTTTGCGTCGTATTTACCGCAAATAAAAGTATTTTCGGTTTTTCTTTTCTTTCTAAAAACTTCTGTCATACCTTATTTTTCAAAGTCCAACCGAAGCTTCCAACAAATCCACAGCCTCACAAAACGCATCGGCCGGTCCAGTTCGCAGCAACCCCCACACATTCGCTTAACAACTGCTAACTAGTAAATCGGCATTAATTAAATGGAGTGCATCTAGACGGGACCGTCTGCATAGTTGAATGTTTGTGTTCAGATCCCACCACTCATGAAGCGGGTATCTTTTGTGGAATGGAGGAAATACCTTCCGACAGGTGGAGGAGTATTTGTGAACTATGGTTTTGTGGACCAGAGTATAACTTTTATATCGGTAAAGTTTGTTCATTGTGTGTGAAGCAATATATGTATAAAGCTGCAATCGGACGAATCTGTCGGTCGATGGCAAAACATTTTTCATCCACAGGAATAAATTCGTATAATGTAGGTATGAAATATGGCTGGGTATGGCAAGAAACAAGTTTTCTACCAGCATCCTTGGCTGTCATGACACCTAATACTTTCCCATCACTCAACGGTCAATGCGAAAATGCTCCACAAGATTTTCTAATTCCATTTAATAAGTTTCAATCAACTAAACGATTGACGATTTTATTGTGCCTTCGGAGCGCCAGTTTCACATCGTTAGATCGTAACAGCATCATAAAAATATCCCTTCACAAAAATACATAAATCAACTTACACAACAAAGCTTAGTATTCAACTCACCCCGTGACAGTTTAACAGCTTGAACATAATTCAAACAATAAACCGTTGACAATAACACATCGGTTCATTCGATTTCACTTCATTTAAATGGGTTCGTTCGCTCGCAGTAGTTCAACTGAATAACTGAGTAACAAGTTAATGTTGTTAACTTTTGCGCAGTGTCGACCATGCCTTTTGTTTTACGTTTTCAGCTCTCCTTGTTTGATTGTGTGTCTTAATTTTTTAATGTGATGATTGCGATGAACAGAGCTTTTGTTTGTCGTGTGTCTTATACTCGTTTGTCCTTATTTAGTCTCTTTTCAGCCAGCACGTGGAATATGAGGATACTTAGTTCTCCCAAATAATACTGAATTAGCCAGTCAAAATGGTTGCTAGCGGAGCAGGGGGCCAAGTCTACTAATTTACAAACGTGTCGAGTGTGACGAGTTTTTGACAGATTTGCGATACAAAATTTGTCAAAAACTCGTCACACTCGACACGTTTGTAAATTAGTAGACTTGGCCCCCTGCTCGGTGTGCGCCTGACGTAGTATGCTTCGTAACTCATGAAGCTCTTATACTTTCATTTTCTCTCAATTATACCGCTGCGCTGATATCACCAAATTAAATTAAACCAAATAATTAATTTCATTATATTTTTTCCTTCATCGTATTTTACTGATAGTAAATTGTAGATACAGCGTCCTTCCATCAGAATACTCTTGTAACCAACGTGAAATTCTATCTACATCCATCAGAGCAAAAAATAAAAAATTGCTGATACTGTTGTAAAAATTAAATGCTACTATCATTTGAGTTGGTTTGAGTTGTTTCGGTGTGTGACGACCTTATAGCACCTCAAATGATTCCATCATAAACTACAACACAAACACAACACAACTTTGTGTAAATAATTTCATCACCACTGCTGTCAAAACGGTAAAGGAAAACATCGTGAGGAAACTGGCATGTCCTAGAACCAAAAATTCAAAGACATGTGACATCTACCAACCCGCACTGGGCCTGCGTGGTGGATTACTTACCACTCCCTCTCACAGAGAGGAGGCCTGTGTCCCAGCAGTGGGTACATTATGCTTATGCTACAACACATAACAAGCACTTTTACATGGATAGCAACAATGATAGTGATTATTAAACTGGCAATATTGGCCGTGGTGTTAACGAGATGTATTGCAAATCAAACAAAATGCAGCTGATTGCGTCCCGTCGATTCATATTCTGTTTGCGGTTGTTAACTATGGCGGGGTAGTACCGTAGTGGCGCTACATTCATTATACCACTTTATGTGCTCAATTATAGCTGCCGTTGATCACGGTAATGTCAATCATCAGGCCATTCGAGTTTTGAGTTAAATCCTGTTGATGTGTCAGTTCACGAACCTTACAAACCAACTGGTTTGTTCGCAAAACATTTTAAGAATGAATATATTTCTCATTGTTACTAAACCTGCACCCTAGTTGCGTAATACACGATCAATTGGAATTGAAATCGGCTTGGACCAAATGTCTAATCCATCGCTTCATAAGTTCGAAAAAAAAATCTGTTCAACTACGTAAATAACGCAATGAATGTTGTAACTGTCAAAATTAATTTAAATCGGTTACGAAAATAAAATACGCAATTAGATAGCTGGTTTTGAAGCATCTAACATCATCTGAGTGATCCTAAGGTTTTTTATTTCGATAACCAATTTCTGGATTTTTCCATTTTTTTTTACATGTTGTCTTTGGTGACATTTACAAGATAGAGAAAAATGGGCCTCAATTTAAGCGTCCATGAAACTGTTATTATGTATAAAACATTGTTTATTAACCGACTTCAAAAAAAGGGGGACGTTATCTATTCGTCTGATTTTTTTTTTTAATGTTTGTTTCCTCAGAACTTTTGACTGGGTGAACCGATGATCTTTTTTTATTTGATATCTGGTGCTTCCCGTGTGGCCCCATATAAATTTTATTAACTTTGCTTGATTCGTTTTTGAGTTAGCTTCAATAATTACGACATCTTATTTGACACAGTCACTGTTATTTACATAGCAGGTAGTGGTATTACAATATCTGTGGGGTAGGTACCACAACTAAAAAGTGAAAAATAAAAACTTTTTACAAAAAAAGAAAACAACCAATTTCCAATAAAAACACTAAAAAAAAGTGAAAAATAACTTTAATTTCGGAAGGCGGTCGGCAAAAAACGAAAGTTGAAAAGCAAAACACCGATTTCGGAAATTAAAGTTATTTTTCACTTTTTTTTTGTGTTTTGATTGGAAGTAGGTTGTTATTTTTTATTGTGAAAAGTTTTTATTTATTTAATAAGTTATATTGATTGTAGGAGAAAATTTTGGTCACATCATACACACGTATAAGGGTCTAGCATAGTAGGTACTTCGTCCATTTTGGTCAGAAATCGATTCAGTAAACGATTCTGAACAAAGAAAACTACTTTCATAATGTTCATTAATTCAGTTGTACTTATTTATCCTTGAACCGGTCAAGTAAAACTAAAAATCAATTATTATTAGTAAACAAGATTAAATTAAAAAACTTCACGCTGGCCCTTCGACTCCCACGCAGCTTTATCCCCCTCGTTAAAGATTAACAAAACTAGTAATATGATAACATTGCACTCTTTTGTTTGTTACGCTTTTTAAACTACTGTGTAAATAAATACAACACACACAGATACAGTGTGATGCAGGTTTATTCTAGTACAAAGACATTTTGTTACAGATATTGCCAAAACATAGGATCTTAATAAAGTTCAAAGTATCAGTACTCATTATCGTATTTAGAACAGAATAGAATAGAATATATATTCAGTATAAAAAATTAGTAAAATATAAACATAAAATCTTAGAAATAATTTACAAATGTAATATAATGTTATATGCCTGATATAACGTTATATTACATTTGTAAATTATTTGAGTACTGATACTTTGAACTTTATAAAGATCCTATGTTTTGGCAATATCTGTAACAAAATGTCTTTGTTAGACTTAATTCGTATTCGCGTTTTCTTTCTAACGTATGTTTTGGTTAAATGAACAATGACTAGCTTCTATGTGTGGTTTCGGTCCCGTGAGCAATACCACAAGAACCGTGCATTTATCGAGATAAAAAGTGGCCTATTTCACTGACACGCCACGGTAACATTTTTGTCGAAACCAGTTATAGATAGGTGTGTTTTCGCATTTAAATTATTTGAAGCCTTGAAGGAACTATTTCCAAATTAATTGAAATTCACTCCCAAACTTAATAACACAAGATTGCAAGTCAGCTAAACAAAGGATCTCCTAAACTCATAACGTAAATGCATCTTCAAGTCTTCAACAGTTGCAATCTGATCAAACGTAGGAACCATCTAACTTGAATTTAAGCTGTGACCCACAAGTTGCAACTTAGATTGCGTGCGAGTAATGGAATCGCTCTTACTTGCGTACTCGTATCAATCAAATGGTAATGTTTAATTCAGTTTAAGCTGCATGATGGCTGCCATGTTTGCTGTTCATGGGGGTTTGGGTAAGTGCTTAGCAATGTTTTCATGTTGTTGAAGAACCTCTATGAGTTTAGAACAATATTGTAACAATATTCTGATTTAAAAGAGTGTCTGTGGAGTTTCCCGCCCGTTCATCTCCATAGAAACCTACTACGATTTGGAATGGGCAACTAGCTTCATCTTTCTGACTGACCGACCGGCGACTCCTTGACAATTCAAAAGTACCTGTAATTGATTTATTTGAAACTAGCTGATGCCCGCGACTTCGCCCGAGTGTATGTCGGTTTTTATATACTAAAACCTTACTGCCGAACCACTCTATCTATTGTTGAAAACACCATGAAAATCGGTGCAGTAGTTTTTGAGTTTATCGCGTACAGGATGACGGACAGACGCGGCGGAGGACTTTGTTTTATAATATGTAAGGATAATGAGTTTGAGTTTGTACATTAAAATGACTAATCTCATTCTTATACAGCTGAAAAGTCATCATGGTTGTTATGCATCAGTTTGAAAATGATAAATAATAAACGTTCAAGTATATTCATTTAATTTAACCTTATTAGGAAAAAGTAAACACCAGACATTACAGTAATCTGGTTTTTTGGTGACATTTGGAACGAACAAAATGTTATTTCATTACAAAATCTATTCCTCTGGCTTATTGTGACTAAACACGTCCAAAAACCGAAAAAATAAACATTTATATCATTTGCAACATTATATCTAAGTTACAGCTTCTCTAAACGTCTCTCAAAAGTATAAATCCGTTTGAACCTTCCCCCACTGCACACTGGCTAACTGTCCTCTCCGCGTCTTGTCCAATTACACGCGAATGAAGATAATAAAGTGTGGACGCCCCGCCTGTTTCTTTCACGTGCACACCAGACGATTATTACGGCCAAATGACCGGCTTAAGATAGCGCGTGGTCCAAGCTCAGACCAAACAAAAAACCTAAGGTCTTTAAATCCTTGTTTCCAATATTGATGTTATTTCCACTTAAACGAAAATAAACTTAATGTCAGTATAAATAAAGTTGATTTTAGACTGACTAGTACCGTTGAAAAAGTCAAAAAAATATGAAGTTGTTGCGCAAACCGTAATTATTGTGTAGGCCTTACAGTTGCTTTTCCTAAAACACGTGTTTGTTTACATAATTGGCAAATAAATTGCGAACGCAGTATAGACATAACACTGCGAACAATACAGTGAAGCAAGCCAAAACTACACCTGCACTTTGTGCATACACGCTCACACGTACACATTTGCAACCATTTACAATCAAACTACACCTCACTTCGTGCACACATATTTACGAAACCGGCCTCACGTCACTCTTCACAGCGCTCTGTCTTGGTTTTTATTTGGTCTGAGGTTCCAAAGTAAATTAAAAATATTTAAAACTATCGACTCGCTGCGGAATTCTAATCACGCATCGCACACGCTTACGCATCGTAGCTTGTAAAGTAATGCACAAATGCCACGAAAATATATATGAATTAAACATCCTACCTTCAACCACTACACCAAAATTTTGCGCGGACGCTTCGTACCTACATCATATTTTGTCTCTTCAGCATATAACTTGCACCAGCACACAAGCGGAGATACACGGCGAGTTCCCTATTGCCATCATTATGGAAACTCATCTCTCGATATAGGGAATTGATAACTGAGTCGTCCACTCCATTGAACGGAGATAGTTAAAGAAAAGATTTGAAAAGCTTGTCTTTTTGGTACGTGTAGCAAAGTAATATTTTTAACCGACTTCTTCAAAAAGAAGAAGGTTCTCAAATCGTTTTTTTTTTTTTTGTATGTTTATTACGCAATTACTCCGCCAATTATGAATCGATTTTGATGATTCATTTTTTGTTTGGTAGGTCATGTTTCAGAAGTGGTTCCAAACAAATATTATTAACTTTGCTTGTGTCGTTTTTGAGTTAGCTTCAATAATTACGTATTTTTCCCACTTAGTCTATGTAGACGATATTTTATTTGACTCCTTCACTATTATTTACATTTACACTACTACCTCCTGGTAGTGGTATTCGAATTTTTGTGGGGTACGTACCACAACTAAAAACGGAAAAATATTAACTTTTTACAAAAAAAAAACAACCGACTTCCAATAAAAGTGAAAAATTACTTTAATTTCGGAAGTCGAAGGCAAAAAACGAAAATTGAAAAGCAAAGACACTGACTTCCGTAATTCATATTATTTTTGACGTTTTCTAGTGTTTTTTTTTGAAATCGGTTGTTATTTTTTTTGTAGTTTAAAAGTTTTCTTTTTAATAGATTAACTCAAAAAAATCTCAAATAAAGTAGGTATATGGAAGAAGGGTTTCTTTTGACCACCCTTATTGAGAAAGTCTTCGATTAATAAATAAAACATGGATTCATAATTTATGAGGTTACAAAAGCCGATCATCTAAGCAAAGCTAAAGCTTTTTTAAACTCCGTAACCATTATATCGTTTTAGAAACCTATAAATAGCACACCTTTTTGCTTCAGATTAGAAAGAAAGAAAAATTGATTATTCTGCACAAACAAAACGCATATTACAACAATAAAAAATAAAAGACTAAACATAGATTCAAAACTCAAACTCAAACTCAAAGCATTTATTTCAATTAAACCATTTACAGGCACTTTTGAATTGTCAAGGAGTCGGTCAGTCAGAAATATGAAGCTAGTTGCCCATTCCAAAGCGTAGTAGGTACCTACCAAATTAGCGAAAAGCCTCGCCAATAAAAACCAATAAAAGATTGACAGTCCTGCTTATTGGTACAGAAAGAAGAAAGCTTCTTCGAAGAAGCTTTAAATTACAACTACCTAGTCGATCTATTTCTAGAATCTTAAAACTATATCGGCGGTCCAAGAGAGAAAGTATTTTTTAATTAATAAGACCTTCATAAAGAAATTCTTAACGACTTCTCACACCTACATAAATAATAATAGGTATGATCTGATCAACCAAAACCTACATAACCAAAAAACAGACTATTTTACAAATTACAACACTAAACCCCACAAAATTACCTAAAATCAACACCCCAAAGCAAACCAAGCGACAAAGATCAGAAAGCACCGTGACGAGATCAACCGAACAAAAGTTAATAACTAAATAAAATAACGAAGGTCTAGAGAAACGTGGCCAATCAGCAACCCTTGTAATGTGTGAAGTGACGCGTATAACTACCAGTGACGGGGTGACAGGGTGACCATAGAACCGGACCCTAAGGATAGCGACCCTCGCACGGGTCAACGAAAGACCCATGTGAAAAAATTAAAGGGTCACCAAATAAGTTTTTTATTTTATTTTTTAATGACTTTAGTTACGGTATAGGACTTTTTTAGATTGGTTTAAAATGGTGAGTCATTGCTTGAATTACGATGGCAGGAGTGATGGCTAAAATTGATGGTTAAAGTGCAGTGGTCCAAAACGTCATTGTTACGTGTAAGCTGCAGTTAAATAATACAGTTAACCTTGCCAATTGAAACATTACTTGCTAGTAATTCCGTATATTCTATCCTATACTATTAAATGAGCAATATTTGTAATCACGTTCTAGAAAACGGGTCTAACGATTTCGATAAAAGGTGCAATTTGTTTAAGTTGAGACGAAAAATCGATCTAGCTAGGTCTCATATCTGGGAAATTTAGTTTTTTCTATTTTCACGTGAGCATAGCTCGCTCGCCCAGGTACCACAGCAGGTACTCTTAAGTAATGTAAACACCCGATACTCAACAATATTCTTAAGAGTAAACCGACAGGTACGAAACTCACGAATCCTGAGAGCCGAATCCAGACACCCCGAGATAGGATTTGAATCGTAAAGTAGCTCAAAATTTACATAATCCCGTATTTTGTATCTTTAAGTTCTCACTGCATTATTTGCAGCTAAGATCTTTTGAGACATCGATCTGTGTACCTATATTAACAATTTTGAAGAGGGTGCCAGGTTTTCTCTTCAGGATTTAGTTACTTCTTACTCACATCGACCAAATAACGGGGAATATGGTATATAACTGGTATATGACTGTTGCAGTGCAGAAACAGTTTAGGCAAATACATTTTTCTCAAATGTATAAAGACTTGGTTAACACACTCAACTAACAGAAGGTTTTTGGGTTGGCTGGAAAACGTTGCATCGGCTAGATTATCAAGATTATTACGTATATAGCAACGCTTAAAGAAAAATGGCGTGACACTAGGTCTAAGGGCTTAAAATAAGAATCTTCCTGTAAATTATAATTTTCTCTTGTTTAACAATCAATCTGCCTTGCCTTTTCCCAATTGTTCCAGTCTAGCTGGATGCACCTGAATACCAGTATTTTACATGGAGCGACTGCCTATCTGACCTCCAAAACCCAGATACTGAGTAACACGATACCCTGGTAAGACTGGTTGTCAGACTTTCTGGGCTTAGCGACCGTAACGACTGTCAAAGATCTACGAATGACATCCGCGACCAACGGCTTATCTTCTCTAATTTAACATAAGCATAAATGAAAAGTATATTCCAACAAACACCCAAAAAATCACCAAGTCTGAGAAACACACATGACATGTAAATGAAAGTAGTTAAGTGCAAACTATCTACTCGTCCTGACTCCCGCGGGCTGTATGCAAATATTCCTAGCGGCTGACGATTGTGACGAACAAGTACAACTTTGATCATTACACACTGTTTTGCTTTGTCTACGTACTAGATTGCGCTGGGAAAATCTAAATTATGCATATTCTGTGATTTTGGGCCGCAAGGATTGTACAAGTAATTTGCAGTTGGGAATTGGGCGGGTGATAAGATTATTGTTGGGTGTTGGGGTCGTTGTTAGGCGTAGTTACGTCAATCATAATGTGACTACATTTACATTGGTGATAATGTAAAGAGACAGCGAAAGCTTGGCTAAGTACGTATCAAGCGTTAGAATGTAAATGTATGTGTGTGTCTCCTAGAGATGGAGGTTTATTTCAACTTCGTCGGGGCGAAAAGTAAAAAAACTGTGTGGAATAGGGAAAAAGTGAAAAGAGTCATAAGTATGATTAAAGAGAAAACAGTACCATTTAGTTTTTGTTGAGTCCTTGTCACATTACATCACAATTACCGAAATTCTACTCTTAAATCAAAATATAATAAAAATGAAATGCTGTTTGTTGGTAAACGCATTACTTTAGAACGTCTGGACCGATTTGGCAAATTTTATTTTTAAATATTCGAATCAGACGCCCTAGACAAAGTGACATTCTATCAGCGATAACGATGATGGAAAAGGCAAAAATGTATAGGACTGACATAAGCTATCGAAAAGCATATCAATCCTGTTGAAAGTCGTAAAAAGACATACGAAACGCTTTCGAATCGATTGTCACTTGTCTAAGCCCTAAGGTTCTGACGGAAAGAAAAATTTGAAAAGTTTCCGGGAATATTGGGAAATTCGGGAAAACTGAAAGCGCATTTTCTATTGTAATTTGAACGACTGTCGGGTCAGCCAGTACTAAATAAAATTGAAACACATACGTTATTTAATAAACCTAGTGTTATTGGAAAAATACAACTTTTTTTTTAATCCCGCATTCGTCGTTCACTGATTCCCCACTGTACGTGATGATTAAATAATTAAACCAGACGAGACAATAGACACATATTTGACAATCAGTGTTTATGAATTCAAGGCGCGGCTGGTTGACGCCGAACGCTTGCAAATTAATAACGATTTAATTTGTCAATACCGATCGCGAATAAATGTTTTAGTTTTGTGGCGTTTTAAGCGAGGGTTGTATTTTATTTAAACTGCAACGATTACGGCTCCGGAATGAATGCGGAAATAAAATGGTGCCTTTTTGTATCGTTTTTTCTTTCATAATTCAGTCTGAAGTAAAATAATCTGTCAGCTATGTAGTGTTTTTAATACTTGTGGAAAAAAGCTCATACATAGTTCTAGCGTTCACAAAAAAGCATTGTTGTATAAAAAACAATTTTTAAAGATTTTGTCCGGCTGTTTGTCTGGCTAATCTCCGAAACGGCCGGACCAATTTTGACGGGACTTTCACTGGCAGACAGCTGAAGGCCAATTCGCGTACTTAAAAAACGTTCACATTCAAGTCGCAATGTGTCAAACTTGTCAAAAATGTTGAATAATTAATTGTATTTTCATGCGAATGCGATTGCCTTCTTAAACATACCGGAATTGCGCCTCTGATGTTATAAGCAGTAGGTACTCAACTTAGATTTATTTTTAATTTAGAAAAAAAAAAAGAATTAGGGTCATCGCGGACGAAGACGCGGGCAGCAGCTAGTCATAAATAAAAACAATATTTAACAAATAATACCCAACGGTCATCAACTCATCACATTAAAAATCTATTCAGCCCATAAGCCCTCGCCTTAACATTCCTTAAATTTCGTCATTATCGTTTAGGTAAGTTCCAAAGTGACGTCACGCTAATTCGCCGCCATTCGCAGCGTATCGCACGATGTCGCACGGCGTCGCAACGAGTAATTTATTGCCGAACGAAAGTAGCTTGTAATCTTTAACGCGGATTTAATACTTCGTCTTCTTATTGAGGTCACGTTTATTTTTGGACAGTCTGCACTTAGCTAAGCTTTATTATAGAGTGATCATTTTGTTTTTATTGCATTAAGTACTTTGGACAAACGTGAGGTGACATGACGAGAGGCTAAAAATCGGATTCATCCGTAAGAATCGTGACTACCCAAAACAACAATGTTCACAGAAACAGGTCAAACTATTTGACTGACTGCTAAAACTATAACTAACATGTCAAATCTGCGATATTTTGCTTGTGATGACAAAGACACTGAGTGACCAAAAACTGTATGTTACTAGTAATTGTCAATGATGTTACTTTTTTAAGTAAGGTTGATCTATAGTTTATAGCAACAGTAAATAAGAGAATAAATAGAAGGGAAGAACATTAATTATGGATAAGATAGAACATACGATGAAGAAACCAGTAACATCGTAAAGGAGGACAAAAAACTAAACACTCTAAACGTTACACTTAAACACAAATCCACAGACTTTGTCCCATAATTCTCCAGCAAATATTTTCGCATATAAATCAAAATGTAAATAAGAAATATTGAAGGAAGCTGACGGTGCCATCGGTTCGTTGGTCCACCATTTGTTTGGAAACCCCATCCCGCTCGGACCGGCTCCGCACAATTCAATTTGTTACGCTTGATTGAATATAACATTTCAGTTTAAACTGGCGAATTCTCTCAATACGCGATATTATTTGTGAATAAAAATATATGGCTATAATTTATAATAATTTAACATACACACATCACACTGTAGTATAATAATAATGTATAAAACAAGGGTTTTGGGTCGAAGAAATAGTTTTCGCAAATTTTCACAGCTGCGGAGCAGTTGGCGGAGCGGTTGACGTCAGACCAAAATATGTCATGCGCGCTGTGTATTTTTATGAAGCTTCTAGAAGCTTTGCCCTGATTGGCCGAACGGATTGTGGCGGGAGCGGTTCGTAATAAGTTCCTGTTTCAATAATAATAATACTGAATTGCTTGAATTGCTACTTAGTCCTCTTCCTCTCTCCTAATTTTGCTGTGCCCCACAGGGGTCCATACTGACCTTTTACTTGTTATAACCATCTATATAACACTTATGGAATGCAATAAAGAATTGAGTTGAGTTGAGGCATTAGAATTTTGCAATGATCATGACTTCATTATTGCTGGCTATTTCTTTCATTGTAATCCTACAATCCTTATTGTGCTGAAGGCTTCAGAATTCTATATTTTTGCACCATCAAACTTTTTTACGCATTTTTCTTCTTCTATGCCTGGATCTATTTTGTGACTTGTTATCGTTTTCTCATATTTTGATTTACTTGCTTGTTTGCCGAGGTATAGCCATATTTTTATGTTATACCAAAACCGCCGCTATTTTTTTTGATTCCCCAACAAAAGAAATGTCGTCTTTAAACTCTTCAACGCTGCACTATAAAACCTTCTAACATTTTCAATATTTTCACGTCTAAAAGTGAAAATACGCGAGTATCGCCATTATTGGCCAGTTTGCGACAAACAAAGGGTGCGCGTACAAAAAGTTTGACAGCTCGTTAGGACGGGAGGCACACTAATTGGCTACCTAGGGGACATTTTGACTATCAGCGGGTGTACTTGCCTTTGTTTGTGTGTTTAAGGTAATTCGAGCTTGAAATTTCTTAGTTTTTATTTGAATATACCGGATAGTACACTATTGATCTTGTATGGCATTTTTTGTTTTATTGCTTTGTCTTGCGTGAATGACAGCGTATAACTTACAAGGTAGGGTCTGGGTATATCCGACATTTTTGTATAGGTTGCTGATAGTTTAGATACCAGCGGCCCTCTTCCCTTCTCTTACCTTACCAATATCTGTCTAGCCTCATAAAAAACCAGTACACAACATGACCCCACAAAAGACTTAAGCAACTCTCAATAAAACTCAAAAACCTCAGTATAACATTAAAACGTACAACGTTTACATTAAGAAAGCCTTTACCGGCAGCTATTTAATCTTGGTAATTGCCCCGAAAGCTTATCAAACTTGTTCCGAAGTTTGCTTATTACGATTCAGCGTACGAGGCTTGGTAGGCCACTCATGAAATTAAATTACATCGAACCGCGCTGCGGTGCTTCGTACAAAACTCGCCTTTTTTTAAAGTGGTCGCACAGTTGGATTTTTTTCGCAAGTCCTGGCGATTTTATGCCTGTGAGTTGATTGCATCTAGGAAGTAAAGAATGTTTATTAAAACTCGTTAGATTTCTTTTTAAAGGATCCAAGACTCAATTTTATCAAATAACTGAATTGCTTCAACGGTGAATTGTAAGAAACATAATAGCACTGTTATAAAAAAGTAAAACATGTAAAGAAAATTTTTTGATTCATTGTCATAAGCATTTTTCATGAAAAAGCGAAAATTTAAAATCTCCGGAATATCTTAACACATTTTTAGTGAAGTCTCATCTGAACTTTTCATACTCTTGGACGTATAGGTAATACATAAATTGCGATATTGCCAAGAAAGGCAAAGTTTTGCATGCACCACGCTGCGTTCAGAAGAGTGGGTGAACGCTGCTTTTTTCCAAATAAACACGCAATTTTGAACGGCAGACATTAAGAAGTACGTATATTTACTATACATATGGAATAAAATATCAGATTCCCTTAGTTACGTATAAATTAAAGGTACACAACTGATGAAAATTGGTTGACGTCCGCTCTTAATTACGCCAATTTTCCACTAATTGGAACAATAAATAAGCTTTATACGAACCAGAGACTTTACGAGGGCCATAAAGATATTGTAAAGGCAAAAACTATTAATTTAGCTATTCAATTTTACTAACTGGATTAATTTCGAAATGATAATGGAGTCATGGTTTGTTTTTTACTTTTGCGCAATTAGTCAAAAAAACATAATGAACAGAAAAAGGCCAACAGTTTTACGTCATTCTTGCAGCAAACTTGTAGTTGTTTGCCTTTTTCTGCATAAGTAGCAAAAGTACTTTCAAACAAAATAATGTGACAAAAGTTTCATGTAAACTTTTCTCACTGACTGAACGCATCCGTTTCCAGCCGAGAGCGCGCGTTCAATAACAGTCGCCAATCATGCGGCATTCGAAAATTAAAAAAGCAAAATGGCCGATCACAACCGTCACTAATTTGACAAGCGACATCACATTTTGTTCTGCGGCTGTGGCCAGCCAGTCGTGTTGAAACTGAAAAATTAATTGACCATATAAAAAACTATGTTTACACTCTATTGAAGGGGAAATTAGAATTATGTTTTTGAATTTTGTTTTCTTCCAGTCTGATGCGCGTGAGATACATTATTGTTTATCATTAAAATTTGATAGATTGAAGTAGGTAATATTAAGGAAGTCATTTACAATTAAAACAAGCTCTGAAAAACTTTTTAACTTAAAATAAAAATCCAATCGTTTCACAGCCTAGGACAGAAATGTTAGTGCCATCGATTAGGCTATTAAGGCTAAAACGGTTATCACATAGTCCAAGTAACGCGAGTGCCAATATGAAAAGTCAATAGGGTTACACCAATTATTACCAGTTCGATTCAAAGTGCCTAATGGAATTTTAAATGCTTGCTTCCGTAGCGTACAATGGGACGGTGGGAACAACCCTAATTGTTACTTTTTTAAGTTTTTCATTGTCACTAAAAGTGTCAAATTGGCTATTGTCGGGGTGCATTCATGTGGATGTAGGGCTGGTGACTTTCTAGCTTTCTTTTTCATGCACAAAGCGAGGCAGTGCGTGTAACAAGCATTCCTGCTTTGTTGCAATTCTGTTTTGATTAAGCGAGTGACAAATTGAATGAAAACGGCGTACTAGCATTTTAGAATTGGTTCGCCCTATCGATAGCTTTGTGGTAGAACTCATGGCTTTTCTATTTGCATTGTATATTGGTTTAAACATTTCCTCAGCACTTCTGTGAAAATTTAAATAAACTCATCTTAATTTTGTTTTCTCTTCTACTCTTACACACGGTGTCTACATCTCTCTTTATTTATTTTCCTATCGCAGATATGCTGGAAGAGATTTCTTTAGAAATAAGCATCACCTTTGTATGTATTTTTCTTTAACTTTCTTCTGGTTTATTTTTATGTGTGTACCTCAGCCAAAATAAAAAACCAAGACAGAGCGCTGTCAACAGTGACGTGAGGCCGGTTTCGTAAACATGTGTGCACTTAGTGTGGTGTAGTTTGATTGTAGTGTAATTGTAAATAGTTGTAAATGTGTGTGTGAGCGTGTATGCACAGAGCTTTGGTGTAGTTTTAGCATGCTTCACTGTATTGTTCGCAGCGCTCCGTCTTGGTTTCTTATTTGGTCTGAGGTGTGTACCTAAACGTTTAAATAAATAAATTATTATGACGTTGCACTATCACACTAACAATCAAATCCACAAGAGACGATGCCAACAAAGGTAATCAATAATCCTCTCATCGATAAATTTTCTCATTAATCTTTAACAATAGTTCACATTTAACACAGAACATGTTTCTATACGTGATTGACATGTTCATTAAAACTAATATCGGATTATCCTAGTATCTAAAATAGAATCTAAGCTCAACAGGGGAAAAGAACAAGTGATGAAAACAGATTATATTTTATCGCTGATTGATATTATAAGAAGGGTTCTTTCTATTTTTTAATGAAAAAAACATAGTAATAAACTCTTTAATGAAAAAAATGGGGGATTGAAAACGATAAGGGATCGTCCTCATTGAAACCACATAAACATAATCAATCAATAAAGTTCCCAGTTCTGGGACTCAGGCCTTCTCTCTATCTGAATGGTCTAAACTACCCTCTGAGTGAGCTGTACACCCAGTGCTAGTTGGTGGATGTCACCAGCTCTGGAAATTTCGGTTCTAGGAAATTGTTCTTAACCATTTTAAATCAAAGAGTGACACAAAAATGTATAAATAAAGCTAAAGAACAATTCACAGTTTTCAAGTCAACAGCAGAACGTGATACTGCAACACACGAGTTAGTGCAACGTCAAACGAAGGCAGCGCAAACACACGTCTGAGCTTTGAGGTCTGATAATACAATTTGTGGGCGCGCCGTGACGGCGTTCGTTACAATTAGCACGTGTGAAAAACTTTGAATTTCATTATGAGTTTATGCTAATGTGGGGAAACATAAATATTGAGTTGATTGCGAATGAGTAAAGGGATTAACAAAATACAGTTTTTAGGTATATTATTTTTATTGTCCTAGAAGTATCATAAATTCTGGGGAGTTTTTTGCGCCACTTCTTCCTAGCTAAACACTAGGAACAGGTGAAAGGTGGGCGTTTTGGGGAACTGTCATAAGTAATAAGTGCTGATACTCAACCTAATTTAAATAAATTACTTGATTTAGATTTTCGGATTGTCATTATTACGAGTATGTGGATTGATAAAGAAGTTCTATAAAATCATTTAGGTAATAGGTAGTATGTTTCATAGTATGACCTTAGTTTGTTGGCTGACCACGAGATTGAGACTAATGGTTAAGAACAGTGTAGATTCATGGCTGCAAAAAACAACGTTGTAAGATATGATTTTCAGATGCAGAAATTATTATTCACATCTATTTTCCGTGCTAGTAGCTGGCAATATCCAAATAAAGGAAAAGTACAATAACATTGGTTTCAACACGTTGAAAATTAAACCATAACCCAATAAAAGCCTGCAGAAAAATTAAGCCATTAAGCCGATGATATGATTAAACCAAATAGGGAATTATTATTCACATCAGATGGAACGATTTGTCGTGTTTTTCGCCGAGCGCAATGGGCACGTAGGTGGCTGCCAATTATCAGCCTCCTCTTGCCACGTAACCGTTTGCATTACAATTAGTCGACATTATGTGTAAATGCACATTTCATATCGCACGCCACCTGAATGCGTAATGGTCTGTATGAACGCCCGCAGTTGCTCGATAGTCTGAACGCTGCTTTAGAATTGATCGTTCTAAATTTAATGCTGATTGGCGATTTTGATTTCCGTGAATTCGGTAATTTCAGGTACTAATATCATGGACATTAAAAATGCACGATACTTATGAATACATATCATCTATATCGAGACTCCTCCGTGCCTCGGAAAGCACGTTAAAGCGTTGGTCCCGGCTGTTATTTGTGGATTTTTAACAGTCGTTACGGGTCGTCAGAAGCCCGAAGGTCTGACAACCAGTCTTGCCAAGGGGTATCGTATTACCCAGTTACTGGGTTGTGGAGGTCAGATAGGCAGTCGCTCTATGTAAAATACTGGTATTCAGCTGCATCCGGTTGGACTGGAAGCCGACCCCAACATGTTTGAGAAAAGGCTAGGCAGATGGATGATGACTTATGAATAAATAAACAGGGCGCTAAATATATTGATTATGAGATTAACTCAAACTCTAGGTATTTATTTCAATTAAAACCATTTACAGTCACTTTTGAATTGTTAAGAAGTCGGTCAGTCAGAAATATGAAGCTAGTTGTCTATTCCAAAACGTACGGCAGCGCGTAGCGTAGCGTAGGTATAATATAAAGGTATCTATGGAGAAAAACGGGCAAGAAATAACATGAATTTGAAAATACCCGATAATTTTCACAAATAAATAGAAGAAAATAATATAAAATAATTCGAGAGATTATTTTATGCCACCTTTGCATCACCCTTTTATAGCTGATCGAAAATAGTAAACGGATTTAGCATGACGGATTATCAACGTCTCTTGAAGATATAGAAAATGAATACTTAACAAAAATATGTCTACTAAAACAAAAAATACTAAAATTATAATCTTATCTTTATCGCAAGTACTGGTCGTCTCATTTCAACAGTTGCCAAGATAAAAATGTATGAAGAAGACGCACTTATCGGGCGGGGGTCACGGATTTCATTAACAGTATCAATAGGACCTCTTGGGGACCGACCCTCGCTTTATGCTCGGTATCTGCCGCCAGTGTATGCTGGCCTTTTGAGGATTTATCATGCGAAAATACTAAATATGTTTCTTGGTATTACTGTACAAGTATCGCATTTTTGTATGTAGGTTTGCCCAATTTTGATTAGACTGGTTGTAGTGTTACAAGTTTATTTTCAGTGTAGTTTGAAGTAAAAGCAAAATGATACCTGTCTTTTTTTGGTAAACCTGTCTTAAATCTTGAAGCCTATGTATACTTTTAGGTAATGAATACAGCTAACCTAGCCCCCCGAAAGCTCGAAAGTCTGACAACGAGTTTTACCAAGGAATATCGAATTACCTAATTGGTTGTGGAGGTCAGATAGGCAGTTGTTGCATGTAAAAAGCTGCATCGATTAGACTGGAAGCCGACCCCAACATAGTTGTTAACATAGCCTTTATACGTAGGCTATTGTATCTTTATATAAAAAGTGTATTTCGATCCAAAAAGTGAGTGTACCTACGATGTGGCCCCTTTACCAAACATTACACGAATATAAGTCATGATGAATTCTTGATTTAACCCTACAAAAAGACCAACAAAAATAATCAAATAATAAATAAACAAAAACTCAAATTACGTTCGATTTCTAAATAAAACGGGTCCAATTACACTGGCTGATCCGTCCAACCGTCACCATTGTCAACTGTCCAAGGGTTTATCAATACGTAAATAAATTGACCCTTCCTCTGCTCCCGTGTTGTTGTTGAACATTTTTGCTCTTTTTCGCCCTTCATTTTACCCCGTTTAAATAAAATTGGATTTAGTATACTCACTTTGTGATAACTTAATCGAACGAAGTATTTGCTTACGAGAATAGTTAAACCCGGATATCTTAAACCATTTGTAGGTACATCATTTTACGGTTCGATAAACAATGTGGTTTAGTTGAAGAAATGTCCGGGGACCCATTTCTTTATACAAATCCGTCTACTGTGATTTGCCTTCTAATGTAGAATAAAGTTTTGTTACAATGAAATTATTTCATGATACAAAATGGATGGCTATTCAGTGTTGGAAATAATATTCAAAAGCGTTTTTATGTTAAGACTCAGATTTTCTTTGTAAAGCATAACAACTTCCTTATTAATAGTATATTATATCTACGGATTTTGGGGATAGTTCGGAAAATCGCTCTCTCTCAAATTGGTGGTATCTTTTCACCCTTTACAAATAAAAACAAAACAGTGCCGTCTCATACGAGTACATCAGTCACTTGTTACCTAGCAAAGTAGCCGAAATTCGACACATAGCGAAATCAGCTTATCCCTTATTGCATATAATTGGCACGCGGCCCCAGTACCCGGGGGTGCGATGTGACCAATCAGCACACAGCGACACGTGTCATTTCGCACCCCTTTTCCACATTTTCCTTTGATTTATGAGTTACAGACGGGCGTTTTGTAGCTACGTTTTTATAACTACTTGTCAATTTTAGTTTTTGCAGTGGATTGAAAGAGTGTATGGATGGTGTTTATTATGATAATCAATCCACTACTGGACAAAGGCCTCGCTCAGGCTACGCCTCAACACCATCCTTCGCCTTCAAGTCTGTCCCATCCACCTTCTTATTAAGTTCGTCGGTCCATCTAGCTGGGGGGCGTCCCACACTATGTTGGCCAATACGCGGTCTCCATGCGCGGTCGTGGGCGTATTATGATAATAATAAACAGAACGTTCTATACTGTCACTATCATAAAGTGACATAATTATAACGTTTTTATTCAAGCTATTCGAACTAACCAAAAGAAGGCAAATAAATAAGAATCCCTCTTGGTTTGATAGTAAAAGATGAAAAACTAAATTATTTTGGTACAATATTTAAGAAGTAAATACTAAAGTAGAAGTAGTTTCAGTCTACTACAGAAATTGAGACTTCCTCAAAAACGTCAGTTAACAGTTATTACACTTAGTCAATGCCAAATATTTGTAACATGCATTTCATGAAACAGCGTTTAATATAAAAATAAACGCAGCGTTCTCACCGCTCGTTTGCTCGCCCCAATAAATCCCGTGGGACGCGACACCGACACATTGCATGTGACGGATTAACATTATCATTTGACACTGCATTTATTTAACTGTAACCGTACTTCACCTACGTTTGTTGTTCTTTATAACGTGTACTCTAAGGATTATTGTATGGGAAACTTAGTTGTTTTGAGGGTTCTAATAGCAATGATTGGCAACGAATAACGGTGTCAATTTTTTTATAGACTTCCATTTCTTATACCGGCGCCAGACACAGTCACATATTTGAACACTTGTTTGAACACATGTGAGGCACATGTGTTTGAGTATTTGATCTCACATTTATTACCGTACCTCACAAGTGTTCAAATATGTGACTGTGTCTGGCGCCGGCTTTAGGATTATTTAATTGATTGGAGCTATTCAGTGATTTAGTTGATCTACATAATCATCACGTTAATCATTTTGATTAAAATCAAAGAATGAAACGGTTTACCTATAACAGGTTTTCTTGCTATATCAGAACAGATCAGCAGAACGACCACGAAAACTTTCACAACTGATGGTGATTTCAGTTCTATAGTAAAAATTCAGCGCTAACGCTCGAGCAGACAATCGCGTACAATTACTTCAATTCTTTCAGGTTTCATAAAAAAATTCTACTAAAACCGCGACGCGCCTTTCTCTGGGAGCCTTTACTCCCCTGTGATCATGGCTTTTCAAAGGACACCGACAAAAACCTTACCAATACGTAATTGTGATAATCACCAAACTCTTAATCATTTGAAGATTGCAAAAAAGTTATCTAATTTTTCAAGAATATGAATCCAGTTAACTAAATATTTCCAGGCATATTGTAGCATAGCTTCTTGAAAAGACAATGTATCATCGTACATGTGTGTGGTCACTTACACAATAGCATGATATTAGCTAGCAACACTAATTGCGATTTCAGAGCACAAAGCTACGGCCCCCAGCTTTGAGTGCAGAGGCAGCAATGGGACCAGCATTACCTACTGTCGAATTACTGGTGCAACTGTTCAACTATTGATTACTATAAAACTAAAACCCAACTACGACAAAAAAGTTAACTATAAAGGTATAAAAAAGAATCACATACAGACAAATTCAAAATCCGGAGTCACACGTGTTAGGCATAAATCGAACACATTACGTGTGATTCCGGATTTTTTATCTATCTGTCTATGATGTCTTGTTTATACCTTTTTAGTTGATTGACTTTGTTGTCGTAGTTGGGTTTTAGTTTTATAACTTTACATACATACATACCGGTCAAAATCATAACCCTCCTTTTTGCTTCGCCGTAGTTGGGTAAAAAATAATAGGTATCTATTAATATGAGGCTTTAAATGTCTTCAGTGAAAAGGCATCTTTTCAAACAGAGAAGGCAGGAGCATTGACGACCCGCTTGCTAAAGGCGAGTTGGCATGAGCATTGATGACACGCTTGCTAAAGGCGAGTTGGCATGAGCATTGATGACCCGCTTGCTAAAGGCGAGTTGGCATGAGCATTGATGACACGCTTGCTAAAGGCGAGTTGGCATGAGCATTGATGACAGGCTTGCTAAAGGCGAGTTGGCATGAGCATTGATGACAGGCTTGCTAAAGGCGAGTTGGCATGAGCATTGATGACACGCTTGCTAAAGGCGAGTTGGCATGAGCATTGATGACAGGCTTGCTAAAAGCGAGTTGGCATGAGCATTGATGACACGCTTGCTAAAGGCGAGTTGGTATGAGCATTGATGACACGCTTGCTAAAGGCGAGTTGGCATGAGCATTGATGATACGCTTGCTAAAGGCGAGTTGGCATGAGCATTAATGACAGGCTTGCTAAAAGCGAGTTGGCATGAGCATTGATGACACGCTTGCTAAAGGCGAGTTGGTATGAGCATTGATGACACGCTTGCTAAAGGCGAGTTGGCGATTTCAGACTTTCGACTAAAAAGGCTGCCCAATAACATCAGTTCTTCTCATATCCTGAAAGTTAATATATATTTCTCAGTATGTAAACATTTTTAAAACATTAAAATGAAATACGAACAATCGCGGACGCAAAATCAACGAAAACCATAAAATGCACAACTCATTTCAAAGTTGATAAGTAGAATATTCTATTAAATGTGGAACGGACGGAACTGGACGCCGCCCATTCGAGAAACCTTAAAATTACTCATAAAGTTGTTACGGATTTCGGTGAAATTATTACGACTTACAGTGAACTGACCATAGACAAGGTTTCCTATAACTAAAGGGGTTGTTTTGACTACAATTTTACCCGTACGAACATTAATTAAGTATGACGATACTGATCTCCATCATTTGTTTTTAAGTGTATCGACTTGGGCTATGATGCTCGCACTCCATTTGCACAAAATATCGCTCAGTGGTAATTAAATGCAGTAAGCAAAACAGTGTCCTCAGAAATTCTAAAATACTTTAGATGTAAGCAGTCCCGAGTCATCTTCTGAATTATTTTAACAACGGTCCAATAAGCAAAACTAAAAAAAGTTATAAGGTTGCCAGAGGTGTTAGACAGGATAATGAGATCATTCTGCTCGAATAAGTAGCTAAGTAAGAATCCACTTCTTATGAATAAACCGCTAACCTCAGATCTTCAAACAATACAAAATTGCTGCCTTATTTCGGGATATTTCGATTGGACAGCCACCCCTAAAATATAAATCATATCAGGAGCGAGGCATTGCACGCTGTTTAGATCACGAGTTCTGACTCACGTAGGAACGATGCAAGCGATTTCACACGCCGTTGCGCACGAGTTGACGAACACAAATCATTCATGAAATATTGAACTTTGCTGAACTTTACATATTTTTGAGCAAATGTTTGAGATGTGTTTTAAAACTGAATGTCTCTAAATACATATGTTTATTGTGCTCTTGAAATATTTTTGTTTTTGTATTCACATGAATATTGTTGAAAATTGCCAGAAAACTGCATAGGTCCGCTTTTGTTATGGGCACTGGTTAATGGTGTTGTTTAGTTTCATAAAGGTGGCATGACAATCATGGGGATAATTTTTAAAGAAAATAATTTCATATTTGTTATCTACAATTAATGCTCTTTTACCCCACACAAGTTTTTTTTATATCGACTCTAGGTTTTTTGGCCATCCTTTTGAGGCACTCTCCTTTGGCAAACAGATAGTTTATGACCTGGATTAACAGAGGACAGAGGAGAGAGGAGGAGACTTTTAATCCCCTTAGTACGTGCCCGTGGGATATTTTCCGACATTCACGCGGGCGAAGCCGCGTGCAAAAGCTAGTACCTAACTAATAATAATGCCAGCATCTGCTGCTCTTCCACTTTACTTTATATTTACTATCATAGGCTTAAACACAACACCATTACAGACTGACAACATATTGACAGCTAACCCTCCAAAATCCACGAAACTAGCCCAAAACTTAATTTAATTGTCTAAATCAGGGTACCCAAGTCAGTGAATCAGCGAAGAGTGAAAACGAAGACACCCGGGTGGACCGGTTCCCATCGCCTCACGTTGGAATCCGTCGGATCCACCCGCCCGGGTAATTGAGGCTCGGCAGAGCGAATAAAAATTAACGAGCATTATCATATTCAAACCGAAAGGCTTAATTTAATAGAATGTATAGAAGTTTTGGGACTGTTTATTTTGGTGATTAAATTGCGTGTGTATGAAATTTTGGTGGTGAATTTTCGGTGTGAGCTGCGTCGTAACTTTTATTGAGTGGACACGTGTGTCCACAAGTGAAATGGGGCCTTTTCCGGATTGCCTGTGCATGCTGAGGCACAGTATAATAAAGTAACAGTATTATGTCTCGGCAGTGATCTTGAAATAATTACCTACAGCCGCTCGGTAGATAAACCTTCCGCGTCCGTGCGTAACTGCCGCGCACTCGATACTGTTGCGTACTGGTATACACTGAGATTACGAAGCGCGTCGTTTCGGCCGTTTTCTATGAAGACTTAATACTATTACTTATTTATACTGTGGCTGAGGTATGTTTTTATCTAAATTAATTTCTTGTCTCATGTTTAACAGTAGACTGTTAATACTATAATCATCTGGCACCACTGTAACTCACCTACAACTCCTTGAGAAGACATTAATAAATTGGCAAACAAACTTCTGTTTTTTGAACAGAAGTTTGTTTGCCAATTTATAATGTCCTATTGAACTAAATTAAAAATTTTGGTCTTGAGGTTTTTTTTTCCTAAATAATCTCTTATAAGCTATAGGTACCCCACACATTCTCTTTTTGCTTTTTCTTATAATTGTATGTAAGTAAAGCAACGTTGAATCTACAATTTGCGCGATGGTTCGTCGCACAAGTTTGCTAGATTGGAGGGTGGAAATCGACAGGACACTAGTCACTGTGAAGACGGACGGTGGACCATGGTGGCAGTACTTAAATGAAAATACTATATTCCACTGTCAAAGGTAGCGAGTATTGATGATCTACTCAGCCTACTGTCTTGTACCAGATCTAAATGCAGGCCACAAGGCAGGCCTTTTTATGTGCCTCATTGGCGTCAGTTTCTTCTGTATAATCATCGACACAGTTCGCGTATGGCACAAGATGGGCGAACTCATTTCATTTAGCCATGTGTATTTCTAAAATGACAGTAATTGATTTTCTAGCTTCAATTAGTCCGCGTAAAATCTTTGCGGTATAATTATCGTATGTATACTGAATAGTTACGTCACACGCTCGCTCGGGCGGTTGCGTGCGCGCTGACGCTGCAAATTTGATCGCGCGGTTTCGGCTTAATGGATACGTTTAGTTATTGTACTATAGGGTGCTCTGCAAATTAGTGATTTTGATCATTAATATTTTTCTGAAGCAATTTGTATATTTTTATAAAATATATTGATTGAGAAACAATAAGTAAATGTGGCGAAATGTGGGTGTACCTATTATAGATACTCCTCTGCCTCTAGCCCTTCAGGGACAGACGTGATGTTTATGTTATGATAATTTTACAGTAGATACGAACCTACAGTTTATAATTTTAAGTTTTGGTAGGCTATGTTCGCTATCCATCCATTCTACCCATAGATGGTGTCAATAATCACTTTTTCCGCTTATTAATAAAAAGTAAGTAATACAATTTTTTGCAAAAAAATGGAGGAAAGAAGGAGAAAAGAAGCTTCCTAACTGCTAACATTAGAACAGTCAAAAAAGCTTCCTAACTGTTAATATCAGAACAGTCGTATCTTTATACAGTCAAACTTCTTAAATGACGCCGTAGAATCCCGAGTATAATTTCAAGTTACCTCGAAATAACAGTTTTTGTCGTTCTCGTTTTAACTGAGATGGGTACTACCATAGTACTAAGTACGTACATCATAAAAATAAAAACTTTTTATGACAGAAGTTTTTATTTACTACAATAAAAAATACAAAAATTGCAATTGCTTATACATCACGAGGACGCAAGTGTGCAATAATAATTTGATTAAAATGACAATGTTGTTCCCTCTACAACCGTTCTAGGATCATTTGGCGCGTGACAGAAATCGGAACTGATGCCATCTTGTTTGTTCAATACAATTTCACAAAATATTTTTTCACAACTGCTCAGCAACAACGGACCAAAAGGTCCTTGTGACACTGTATTAGGTATACTTTGGGATTCTTTTTCATTACATTTATATTTGCTACACAGCCCTAACATAACACAATCACCTTAGCTATTTTAAGTAAAAATTAAAAAAAACGTCTCGACATTTGCAGGCCAAGGTAGGTATTCTGACACTCGCTGTATAAGCCGCGGCGGTTCGCTGCGATTCGCGACCAAAGAACCGTGAAATTGGTTTATTCGCTCGATCCGATGAATAATTAATATTGTAACGTACGTCTAGCCTATGCGGCCCTAGATTGAACGGGATCGCATCTGCATATATAAACCCTGTGGGAAACTCAGCATGCTATTGCCGATATTAAAAGGCGGAATCAACGATTTCTGAGACAAACTTATCATATAATGTGCAATATCTTTCACCCTTGCCGGTACAAAAGTTTTTAGGTTCTATAAAAATCATAAAGAATTCATGTTGACTTTCTCGAAACCAGGCATCGAAGGTATGCATTGAAGGGGTTACCAAAAAAATAAAACTACACTCAACAGTACCCGTTTGCCAATTCAGGCTTAGACTGAATCAGGTGACCACATGTAACTATTAATTTTACTTTAATTTAATAAATTCTATAGGATGTCGTTGAAAAACTACAGACAGAATGTTGAGACAACCCATTAATAGCCTGAGTCACTCACTAGCTTTCAAGATCGACCACACTGATCGCTTTCCACCCATCTATTTCTAATTTCCGTATACAATAGTGTTGCTCCACTTATAATAGCTACATGTAAGCCAGGTGATATTGGCTAGCCCCTCGGCACAGATTAATGATACAATAAATCCATAAAGAGCTTTTTTTAAATGATTTTAATTAAGTCAACATAATGATTCCGTTTCTCATCTCTACCAAATAAAAGTATAGTTATTGGAATGAAACGTGAACAACATTTCGATGCAATTAGCTAAGAGCAACATGTACAAATTACCTTGCAAAATTAAATGGAGACTCGCTTTTAGACAAAACTGCTTATTCGATTATAAGCTATGGCCAATCATTACCTTTCAAGATCGAACACACTATCCACTTCCAATTTCAGTATACAATAGTGTTGTTCCACATGATATAGCTACATATAAGCCAGGTGATACTGGCCAGCCCCTCGGCACAGATTAATGATACAATATGTCACCGACTGCCGCGCATTATGGAGTTAATCTACCTTCGGCAAGGATTGATGCATCATTCGCTGCGAAATTAGTGTCCCGGTAATTGTTAATAATATCGGTAAAAAAATAATCGAGTGAATCGATTTCATGGTCCGTTAATCGAGATGGGCAGTCGATTTATCAGTGAGGTATGGTATTATTTATAGCAATATATAAAGGATGTTTTTTTAGTTGAGTTGGTTAGTCCACGACAAATTTATTTATTAATAACATAGTGAAGATAGTGTTGGATAAGATGGGCTTGGAGCGGAAAAATTATACGGGTATAACTGATTTTGTAGTGAAAAGCCGAGCCAAATAGCAAGTATACCGTTTTTTCGTTTCTTTAGTAAACTCTCAAGCTGATTATGTTTTAGAGTTAAGTTAGCAGCTGGTTATAACTTTGCCATTTATTTTCCAGCCAACAAAAACAATATTATAACAATGAAAATACAACTTTATCGCTCCAAATTTTCAAATTTTCGTTTTCTAATACAGTAATCAACAAAGGGCAACAGACGAATAAAATTCCGCAACGAATTAATAAGTCGTCAAGTGATACTCGCAGTGTACCGCCAAGTTCTCCCATTTGATGCCTCTGATTGGCTCTCTCTATATTTTAATTAACTCGTAGAAAACTCTTGTTTTAACTTTATAACTGTTATGGGCCGCAGTGTTGTGGTTGGATTGATTAAATTGTATTGATTTTTGGTATCTCGGCATATTTCAGTAGGATTTTACTAGCTGGTAAATTTTAAAGTCGTGAAATTACAGCAATGATTTTTACAATAACGAATTAAATAGGTATAGTCGACCTCGTCATTGCTTTACCACTCAAAAGTTAATAATTATTAATAATAAATAAATAAATGTATTTTCAGGTAATTTACACCCATATTCAAACATAAAATAACATACAATCAATGAAATTAAATAAAAATTAAAATTAAACGAAATAAAAATAAACAAATGAAATTAAATCAAGAATAACAAGATCAAGATAAATAAATAAATCAAAATATGTAACTAAAATTTTTAAATATCACTTGAACGTCATAAAAAAACAAGGTCCATTTGTCTGTGTGATAGTTCAACCTTAATGATGTTTCACTTTACTGGGAATTGTTGCCAACAGTGATAAAGCAATAACGAGGTCGACTGAACGCTCAAATATACCTCAAAGAATAGGTACAGAGTAGGAAGTGCCTTGTCATAGATTTAGTTATTATTACTGTCTTTCTTAAATTAACTGTAAAATACTACAACCCTTACAAAGTAACAAGTCATAAAAAATCCGATCTCAAAGTCCAAGCAGTTGAGTCGAAAACTAAAAACTCACAGAAGTCACGAGTGTTTCAGGACACGTCCATTCAAATGGAATTTTTCCCGATTCAAAAATCTACAAAGAGCCTATGAAAGTCAACTACCCTCTCTGCTAATACTGCGGCTCGGTCGTGGTGAGGTGACAATATTATTCGAGCTAAAATTGGGGATTCTCCGCATTTATTAAAGAGAAAACCAGCAACAAAGGGATGATATTGAATTGTAAGGAACGGGGGTGAAGATGTAAGATGTGGAGGATGCGGTTTAAAAAAAAATAAGTAAACAGATAAAAGTTGTAAAAAGAAGACTGTTTCCGCCCGGGATCGAACCGGGGACCTTGTGCGTGTGAAGCACACGTGATAACCGCTACACTACGGAAACTGTGACGATATTGGCAAAATTACCTATATGGTTCCAATGAAAACAATTAACTATGCAAAGCAATTACTTCTTTGGAAACTTATCTGGCAGATAAGTTAAACTGTTTTTTTTTCCTGATACGTATACAAAATCTGTTTAATTTAATTAAACTTATCTACACCAATTAGTAGAGAGTCGTAAAAAAAAAAAATGTTGCATTCAACTCATTTAGGTTCTTTTCATCATCATCATCATTTCAGCCGAAAGACTGCTGGACATAGACCTCCCCCAAGCACCGCCATTTCGACCACTTAAAATTAATAAAAACGACCAAACTTTCAGGTACATTTATCATTCTCATTCCTCTCAAGTCTCCTCAAAAGCCTACAGAGTATAACTTCCTCGCTCCGTGTGTAAGATCACGCCAGCTCCGAGGGTCGGGGCGGGTGACACGCACAAAGAACCTCCAACTTCTTTCATTGTAGATTAAATTCTTTGATTCCCCGCTCACCTAGTGAGCGTCCAAAGTGAGCGAGGCCAACGCTACAGAAGGTATAAGTGAATAAAAATGGACGAGCTATCAAAAATATACATAATTAAACTGTCGCATCGATATTTTTTGTAAAGATTTGACATACACAATAGATTAATAAAATGGTACACAAATAATAATGAAATAAAAATTGGAATTAAAACGTAATTAAGAAAAACAGTACTCAATTGGTACATCCCAAGTTTGTACTTAAAATTTTGATATTTTAATTTTTCTTGCACATATTTATATAGGTAGTTTTGGTTGCCAGCTATTGCCGAAAGTGCCAAATTAGGGCAAAAATAATACACGAACTAATGACCCCAACTATCAAAACCTTTTCCGCCATCTTGAAATCTCTTGTTTCCCGCGTCGCTCTCTCTGGGTGTTCGCCCTCATTAATATCTGATCTCCCGTCAGCAGCTTAATCTCTGTGGCCCAGGATTTAATACATATTTCATTTCGGTATTTCACGAAGCATTACCTTCATTCGCACCAGTTGTTTGACAAATACCTGTTTATTACCCGAGGACCTTTGTAAAAATGAGTATTGTCTCAGATAAGATGTCAAGGTTTGTTGGGGAAGAATAATAAAACTTTAAAAAAAAAATTGACCGACTTCAAAAAAAACAAAACAAAAAAGGACTACTGTACTAAAAACCAAAAGACAAAAGTACTTCTTTAATAATAAGAGAAAAATAAAAAAATTACTTTAATTTCGGAAGTCGGTGTCTTTGCTTTTAATTTTAGTTTTTGGCCACCGACTTCCGAAATTAAAGTTATTTTTTTATTTTTTTATTTTTACATACATACCGGTCAAAATCATAACCGTCCTTTTTTCTTCGCCGTAGTCGGGTAAAAATAAAAATAAAACAAAGCTTACTGATCCTAAAATGCAACCATTAACAGATACGAATACGGGTAAGCTCACATTGTTTCAGCTAATAACCGTAGGTATAGTTCCTCTCACACAACGATTCAAATCGATACCTTCAGTGAATCCTCGATTATCGCATACAATATCATCCGAAAACAGCACCGGTTCCCAACACCGTCCATTTAACAAAACTTGTGTAGCTTTATCATCGGTAGTGTTAATTCAGGGGGCAGGGGCAATCGGAGGCAGGGGGGGGCAGGGGTGTCAGCTCGTAAACACAATTGTTGCGACTTTAAATCAAACAGTTCGCGGAGTCATTACGTACACGTGCTACTGGTACGTCGCTACTGGTGTTCAGGTCCATTGTGTCCACGATACGATACGGGAAATAGATTTACTGTCATAATTTTCAGGACGACGAGGGTCATCATAATAATATGTTGCCGCGGTGAAAGGCTTTACGAGTGTGGGTATTTAAATATCTACGACTAGTGCTCCTCAAACAGTCCGTTCCGCTTGCTAATTCATTTTGTGAAATTAAATCTAAGAACATTCCTGACTAGGTACTATAATATTGACAGTTTGTTAACAGGAGCAATTGTCGGGAAAAGCTCGTGTTTAGTAGAAGGCACAACATTGACCACCTGTAATCGTTAACCGATAGACGAAAACAATGATTGCCGAAGATACGCAGATCAAGACTTAAATTCCACACCAGAAATCCTCTGCTTACCATCAATAATCTTAAACCCAAAAATGAACACGACACAACAACGAAAACGCGCCCCAAGAATAATGAAAGTACAAGTGAATGGACACGCAAGTGTAGTAATTATCCGCGCCAACTTTGTTGTTCCTCTTAATTTATCGCCAGTGTATCATACTCCCTCCGATGGCGCCAACTTCTGCAGAGATGCTAAACAGATACACGAACAACTTTCGCTTTGTTTTGTCTCAAATTATATGTAACAATCGTATTGTTCAAGTTTCGAATGAAGTGTGTAGCGTTTCGAGTGTTGATGAATTATGGAGTGTGGTATGTACTGATGGGTTCGGAGGATTTTATATGTTGTGTAACCAGCATGCTTGTATGGAGTAGTCGCATCATAGGTTATGAAAAATGAACTTTGACCATCGGAGGCCAGGTTTGGGCAGGGTTCATGTCGACAATTCATTTGAAATGAAAATAACATGGCGATAACAGTACTGGAACGATGGTGATGAAGTTAAATAGCCCATATGCTTGATATCACGATGGGCTTTTTAACGTAGCAAATTCAAGCAAGCGTTCAAGCGACTTGCTTGTGCGAGCATACTTGCTTTAGTGACCGAAATGTTCTATTGTACCATCCTGAAAACAGTATCCTTGTCATCACGCTCCAGTAACTCCAATGTTAAATGCACCTGTGTATTTACCTCCACCAAGAAAATCACAAACCTGCAAAAATATCTCTAAAATATTCCTTAGCTCCTAAATCGGTTTACCGAACATTTCCGAGCGCACCCGAGCGCCCGCTCGCAAATCGTGCTCAATGTAGCATCACAAACGCGTCGCCGTCACGCCTCCTAACTATTTGATGTCGCCCGCAATGGATAGTGCCCTACGTCTAATTACGAGTATGTTGCCTACTGTTGGGGCGTGTAGAAGTTAAATATTTTGTTTTTATGAAAGTTTGTCATTGGGTTTGTCAAAAGAACTTAAAGTAAATTTTCTGACAAGTGACAAGTCCTCTCTTTTTCTATTCATCACTCATTTAAGCAGTAGAGCGTTATTTACAAAAGAAAACCGTATAAGCCAAAATCTTCTCTATGTCCACTTTCTGAAGTATCACTTTACAGCTTTCTATGGGTAACTTTATAATACTTAGTTTCTTAAAAAATGTCATTATGCAGTTATACAGCTTTCGTGCTTGAGTAATTGGCAATTTTTTATTTTATTTTATAGTCAGCCCAATAAAATTCTTTAAAATAACAATATTTTTACTATTTGCGTTAAAGTCGACACGGAGCAAAGACAAACAAGCCCTCACGATGATCAGAAACATGACACAATCGCAAATTATTTATACCGACAATTGCACCTTTAAATCGGTGAAATAAAGGTTATTTTTCATTGATCCAACTTTAAAAAAATGTATTGCTTTTGGCGTGACATACACAGATAACTTTTCTGGGCGTGTAGACTTTATGTACTAGATATAAGGGTGATTTTCAGTTGTTTATGTGGCTGTTGTGTTGGCAGAGAAAGCAGCGGGGTTCCGCATAAGCTGCACTGGACACCAATGGATTTATCGTTGGAGGTTTAGACAAGAAAAGCAGCTTTGTCTTTGAGACAAACGGACGCCAGCTACTGGTGTCACGCAGGGGGCGATAAGAAATAAATAAAGATATTGATTCTCACAAATAGTAAAAGGATGTCATAAATCGGAAAATCTTTTCCTCTTCCAAAGAAATTTTCCCCTTGAAACTTGTAGGGAAATGTCAATTCTAAGTACACGTCTAGTACCCAGTAATCAAACGTAGTAGGCTAGCTGTCGTTTCAAATAATACAAATATGTCAGAACAAGTAAATTCGCGACCGCCCACGAGCCTTTTCATTCCGTACAATTAACCTTTACGGCTTTACTAAACAAACGCGGAACAACTCTCGGGTCATGGAAATAACAAAATTGAAAGGTCAATACGTCCCCTGACAACTAAAGCGTGTTATTTAATAACAAAAATCAATATAACATAGTTTGGACAGACACAAACACGATTACTGGGGGCCGACAATCAAAGGGAGCTGGACAATGTCGAGTTGGCAATAATAAGATTATTATGAATTACCAATGCAAATAAATGGACTTGAAGGTTCGGTGGCAAAGGTTGGAATAGTTCCGCAGTGGTGGCAAAGGTTCCATCAGCAATGGTCACTGGATTTTCTATATTTCTCCTATTTTTAAGGCCACACTGCAAATTTTGTTCGCGCGAAATTTATTCGCGAGTTTTTTATTCAGTGTACGGCATTGCAACGCGTGTTTTAAATCGCCAGTGCGTGTACATACATATGTTACCACGTGTTACAGAATTTCGCTCGATTTTTTATCGCAGTGCGGGCTAGGGACTTTGCAGCTTTGGGAATTATCAAGACACATCGTGCATTTAGTGCATCAGTGGCAGGTGTCCATATACTCTCAAAGAGATGTCAACACAATTAGCGGGGTCCGCTAGGACCGATGCCTGCCAGGGTTGCGGGAAAGTCCGAAAGGGATACCGGGACCTTGGCAACAGGCAAATGAAGGAACACGGGTGGGTTTTAGTCAGTAAAAGTCTGACACGCCCTTCCGCTCCGCCCAGAGCGGGAGAAGTCATTGGATGATTTCCCACACTCAAAAAAAAAAAAAAAAAGGTGTCCATATACTCCATAAAACTATATCGAACTTGGTTAGATAATAAGTGTGTACTTTTACGAATAGTTGTTTCAAATACCTAATTTAAAAAATGACAAGTACAATAATAACGGAATTTATAATAACTAAAAAGTCCTAATGTATTATGTTGGATGAAGTAAAAAAAAAGCTGTCTTCCTCTTAATTAGGTACCCATCAATATTCCTGAGAAAAACCTTCAACTTTTTAAATAAAGAGGATTAACGTCAAAAATACTTTAAAATTGTCGCATCTACGAGTTAATCTAGCCAGTTATACGTCACAGGAGCGAAACGGCCAGTTGGGCGGCTGTGTCCGGCCGTGATTGCCTGTGTGCTCATCCAATAAGACTGGGCCCTTCACGGCTTATCACTCCCGCACTCCACCAGACACCCTCCTGTCAATATTTGACTTGCTTGCTGTATTCAAGATTAAGTTAGTAATGAATGGCTTAAGTTGTAACGATTTTGATAGTTACGCTCCAAGTTACAATCCTAAGTTGGTCCTTTTTGGTTGGAGATGTATTTCGGACTCATAAATAGTAATTAAAGGTCTGAATTTGCACCTAAACGTAGTTAGTGCATGAAGTGTTGGGGCTGTTGTCGAAAGTTTGTTACGTAGTAGGTACTTCGTTTTAGCTATAATTTTCATATGGTTACAAAAGTTAGCGATCGGTCTAGAACTCGTTAGACATGTGTTGGCCACAAAACATGGTCTATAAATTATATGGGTGCATATTTTTCTAATAAAATGTGAATTTTATTTATATAATATACAAATTCTGGGTACTTACATAATTATACTTAGAAAGAAATAATGTATAGTACCTATGTAGAATTATATAACAAAATAAAAAAGGGAAAAAGCTCATTGGACATCAAAAACATCGTCCGCATCGCTGTCAATGGGAAAAGTGCCCAAAAGACTAGCAGCATTGCCAAGTTGAATGGCAACGCTGATTCTTTGGGCTAAAAATAGGCCAGCTCTCTGGTCACGTGAAGAGTCGACCAATCGCTTAGCGATGTCCCGAAATACTCGATGAGCACTCGGATCTCAAGGCCCTAGTGTTTCAACCCTAAACGGCTCAAACATATAGTTATTGTTAACCGAGTTCAAAAAGGAGGAGGTTCTCAATTCGTCTGTATGTTTTTTTTTGTCTGATTGTTACGTTTTTACTCCGCCAATTATGAATTTATTTTGATGATTCTTTTTGTTTGGTAGGTCTTGCTTCAGAGGTCGACCCATATAAATTTTATTAACTTTGCTTGCGTAGTTTTGAGCTAGTTTCAATATTACGTATTTTTTCAACTTAGTAATGAACGATGTTTTAAGTTACTCCGTCACTGTTATTTACATACCAGGTAGTGTTATCCGAGTTTGTGTGTGGGGTAGGTGCCACAACTAAATAGAGAAAAAAATAAAATAAATCACAAGTGTCTTTGATTTTCAATTTTCGTTTTTGGTCACCGACTTCCGAAATGTAATTTATTTTTTGGAAGTCGGTTGTTTTTTTTTTGTAAAAAGTTTTTATCTTAGGTACAAACTCCGAAACCATCAGCGTACACTGTCCGACATGCCTTTACTGTGTATATACAGGGTTATTGGTAACTCGACGTATTCCTTGCAGGACGTCATAGTAGGGTTAAAATGCAACAAATTAAGCCACCAAATGTTCTACCAAAATTCAGTAGTTTTTGAATTAGTTAAGAGTTTTAGAGCTAAAAATTACAAAAAATTAAATGTTTTGTTAGTGATATTTGCCAAAGTTTTAGGCATTATTGAACTTTTAATTATTAACAAAGGTCTGCTACGGCGTCAACTATGATAATAACTTAAATTTCAGTACAGTCGCGCCGTAAATCATTTTTAAATTGGTTTCAAATGGTTTAATCTGGGATTTTCATTAAAAAACTAAAACTCTTAACTAATTCAAAAACTACTGAATTTCGGTAGAACATTTGGTGGCTTAATTTGTTGCATTTTAACCCTACTATGACGTCCTTCAAGGAATACGTCGAGTTACCAGTAACCCTGTATAAATGGATAGGTACAACAAATCTCAGAAAAAATCATTGCCACCAACTGCCATTAAAAACTGCATCACTGTGTCCCAAAATTATCAACCCCAAGTATTATCTAGTTAGGATATTTTAGCCAAAATCACAAACCGACACCACTCCTGTTTACCTTGGCTCCAGAGTACAACTGGCGGAAAGTTGACAACACAAGTTTTTCCTAATGAAGTCACTTGGCAACACTGTTTCGGCATTGCTGCAATTTTTGTTTCGTGGCGTACGACAGTGTACGTGACTCGAATGGGTGACGGGTAAATATGCTGGGTGTACAAGTAACTTTGTGTTGGTTGTGCTTTACTGTTCTTGTAAGATGTTACTTGTCATCAATAGATTCAATGATAATTAGTGTCAATTCTTCAAGGGTTTTTAATTCAAATCATGTATTTCATCACCCTAATTGCATAACACACTTTCAATCACAATCTGAACGATTTTGAAGAATATTGCTAATCCATTGCTTCATATTTTCGAAATATCTGTCTGTTATACATCGTAAATGAATGAATCAAAAGACCAAATGCAGCCATGCATAAAGGACCACATTCAGACACGCGACGTAATTTAAAAGCTAAAGTACTATCTTCTTAAGAAACTAATATCCCTATCATCTTCCGTGTTCGATTGTTCTCGAACAATCTAGACGGATCGAGTAACGTTGACATGTAAACACAAAAGTTTTGAAACGATCTCATCTATAGCCGCGCCCGGGGCCTCATTGAGTTCCTTCGCAACTTTCTCCAAGTGTAATCAAAGGATAAAACCTTCTGTAGCCAGAGTCAAGTGGCTGCATAAAGGGGAAAATTCACTTACTCCTATAGCGGACGCGGCTCCAAACATTGGGATGGATATACAGTCGCTGTGTGGACAGTAAGTTGGATGCTTGTTCGAGGGAAGAGGAAAATGTGACTGGACCACAAAATCTCAACACTTCAAATTCAAGATATTTTATTTTACATAAATCTACATGGACATTTATTAAACGTCAGAAGGTGTGTTCCAATTGGTCGTTTCCGATGAACAAGAGCCAGCAAGCCAGCTAAATGCAGGCTCTTTAAGTAGCTTCTGGACAAAATCATACTGGTTGCTAATTTAGTTGTATATTTTATTATTTGTATGTCATAGATTTTTACACTCTGTGATTGCTTAAACTCACGCACTGACTTATTAGTATTACTTGTAATAATGTTAGGAATATTGTAATATCGTATACTTTTACAATGTTTGTAAATATGTGAGCACCACGTATCTATCACATAACTAATTTATTTGTCATTGCTCCATTTATAATTCTTTTTCCTTTTTTGGTACAGTAGTAATCTTATTTCTCTCTTATCTTATATTTTAGGTGCATTGTCTTCACATATAATTTTATAATTCATGCATACAAAATATTGTAAAACATTTGTAAAAGAGTAACGATCTTGTCCATTCTTCACCATACGAAAACTACCTTTCGGAAGGGGCAACTAGAACCAGTTCTATTTCTTTGTTTTTCATTGACGTTCAAAAGTGCCTTTTATTTGAAATAAATTATTTGACTTTGACTTTGCTTGTAGGAACTATTACGTAAGCAACGCAATACAATATACATATAATATAATCAAGGCAATACTTCGAAGTAACCTGATAAGAAAGAATAGTATTTTTATGGTATCTACACCAAAAATATATACACAGTAGAATTACATATATTATAGAATACTAAAACGTGGAAGCAATTTCATGAGTTTCTGCAGATTGAATGAGATTGCCGCCAATTCTTTCAAGAATAAGATTATGTGTATAAGGCTTTTATATTGGGGTAAATATTTACCTCCATATCATAAGATAACCCTTTCAAAACATTTGAATCAAACACACAACAGTAAACGCGAACACAGCCCTTTATATAAAGCCATAGTTGGTTCAGCGAGCGAATTTGCATCGGAATGGCTGATTACAGAGTCATACCATAGGTAGTAGCTTGGACCTGGCTTTAGCCAGGTACCGCCAAATGGGTTTCAGACAACTAGATTTTAAACTTGCCGTGAATGTCCTGCTTTATATACGATATAATGTGTTCGGTTTGCGGTTGTAAATATGTGGAAGTTTCTTAGTAGTTTTGGGGACAAGGAAAACGGACTCTAAATACTGCAATTATTTGCAGTGGCGGTTTAAATAGTGTACTACAATTAGTTATTAAGAGTACTAACTTATCTTATTGTTGACACGATTCTACTGCCGATCCTTTGAGTGAATATTTTAATAATTATTATTATTTTTCCTTAGCAACCCGGAATCCGATTTGTGCCCTGTTGATGGCAATAAGCTCGCCTCTTATTACATGGGACTTATATAAAACTGGCGAAATGTTTACTATAGGTGCGCCTCTGTCTAACCCTTCGGGGAGTGAAGGCGTGATGTTATGTGGCTTGTTCTTTTCGAGTCGATGGCAGTTTTTAGATTACTTAGGGTCAGTAAGTGGCCACGTTAATGTTTATTTAATAGGCTTTTTTTAGGGTTCCGTTCCCAAAGGGTAAAACGGGACAGTTGAAATTTTCACAGATGATGTATTTCTGTTGCCGCTATAACAACCAATACTAAAAAACTGAATAAAATAAATATTTAAGGGGGCTCCCATACAACAAACGTGATTTTTTTGCCGTTTTTATAGATAATGGTACCGTGCACCTAGCTTCTGACGTTTGATAAGTGCCCATGTAGGTTTATCCTAACATATTATAAAACAAAGTCCTCCACCGCGTCTATCTGTCGTCCTGTACGCGATAAACTTAAAAACTACTGCACCGATTTTCATTCTGTTTTCACCAATGGATAGAGTGGTTCTCGAGTAAGGTTTTAGTATATAATAACCGACATAGACCCGGACGAAGCCGTGGGCATCATCTAGTGTGAAATAAAATATTTTGATTTTGGAACCCTTCGTGCGCGAGTCCGACTCGCACTTGGCCGGTTTTTTTTATTACGGGCTCACTTTTCATACCCTTTTTTCCAAACTGCGATAAAATAATAACCCAATTATACTATGGTCTTAATGACCTCAGAACTCAAAAGCCGGTAGAACCGTAACCCATAGGTTCGAACCTAGCCAGATTATTTTTGTAAATAATTTCATCACCGTTGCCCTCAAAACGGTTAAGGAAAACATCGTGAGGAAACCATGTACTAGAATCAAAAAATTCGAAGACATGTGACATCTACCAACCCGCACTATGCCCACTCCCTCTCGAAGAAAGGAGGCCTGTGTCCCAGCAGTGGGAACATTATAGGCTGATTATGCAATGACCTTAAAGCTCAAGGCTTCGTGCTCAGCAGTCAAAATTCATCATCTGCCTAGCCTTTTCCCAACTATGTTGGGGTCGGCTTCCAGTCTAATCGGATGCAGCTGAATACCACTATTTTACATGGAGCGACTGCCTATCTGACCTCCACAACCCAGTAACTGGGTAATACGATACCCCTTAGCAAGACTGGTTGTCAGACTTTCCGGCTTCTGACGACCCGTAACGACTGTCAAAGATCCACAAATGACAGCCGGGACCAACGGGTTAACGTGCTTTCCGGGGCACGGAGGAGTCTCGGTATGTAAAGACCCCCCATCCACGGACCAACCCCGGCAAGCGTAGCTTAACCTGATAGATCAACCCGTGCGGCTGTTATTACTTAGCCGTCTTTAGCCGTCGTTTCTTAACAGTCTTAATTGTAAATGTAATGAAGGCTCAGAATTCAAATTAAATTAAATCCTATTCCAAACAAAAACAGAAACCACATTACAAAAGACAAGATCAAAGAAATAAGTTGTTTAATTATTTCTAAGTAATAACTAAACTTGTACCGGAAGGTAAAGCCAGTCTCCGTAAGGCGAATGCGTTCATTTGCATTGGGAAAAGTTTTTCACGGTAACTTGAACTTTAATTAAAAACAGAATTAAGTATATAGGATCAAGCGGATATTTACAATCGGGGACAAAAGTATTAGCACAGTAAAACTTTGTACTACTTTTTCTTTGTTTCAAGGTTTTCTTGGTCTTTGACCAGAATTAACTAAAGCAACTTGTCTGTTGTCTAAAAGGTCCTTCCGCTGTTCAATCCTGATAAAATCAAAAGAAAGTTAAAAGTCCGGTTGTTGGTTTCCCTACCAGATCACATTAGGGTAATGTGAACTGTTTTCAAAGTTTTGAGTGTCTCAATGCGCAAAGAAAGACTAACCAACGTAGACTCTACCACAAGAAAGTTTTTTAGTGAAAATGTTAAGAAAATGTGGTCATCTTCTTGAAAGTGCATTTTTCAAAAATCATATTTTACATGTTTATCCAACATATTTGAAAAACTTATTGCATACACTGGAATTTTTTTATTCTTCCAAGTTATCAAATGTCCAAATAGCAATGTTCGCCAGTGTACACTCGCGTGTGAGTGTACCGGTCTCCTTAGAGGCGCATTTTATCAGGCCGCAACCAGCCGTTGTACTCCCCACGGAGTGGAGTCCAAGCAAGAACGAACTGATCATTTATGTTGCTTCATTTAGTTGGTCATTATTTTCTAACTAAAGTGTACAGTTATATTTTTTTATATAAAGATTTAAGGTGGGCAAAAACAATTATAGTACTTTATGGTTATTGACTCAAAAAAACAGTACCATTCCATAAGTAAAAAATAGGCTTTCAATTCTAATTTACTTTTGAACATAATCGAGCTTAACCGTGTTAAGTAGATATTCATTAGTTCCAGATTTAAAAACTTAGCTAATAGTCATAATAACAGCTGTGAAAAGAACTCACTGACTTGCCCCGCATTTTTAATATTTGTTTTCTTTCGCGGGTCCATTTCTAAAGGTTCCATATAATATATGTACTTATAAACTATTCACTGCCTATAAAAATAGCGATAAAGGTACTTTTACAGCCACTTTTTCTGTAAATTACATTTTCTATTATGTCCTTATGCTAACCTTTTATGCCCCTTAGCTTGCACGGCCGGGTCATCTGTCTTTGTTAGCGTGCTACCTAAGATAGATGACACTATTGGCTAGGCATATCAAGGGATACATACCTACATTGACAATGGAACACGGGAACTCAGGTTAGTGTCTGATCGGGTTATTTCTGGTCAGTTTCATGGCGTTATTTTCTGGATCTATTTCTAGATTACATTGTTCTGGCTTTAAGAAGTTGTCTCAGAAGTCTCATCTCATCTTAGAGACTTTATTTGTGAAATAGTGGGGCTTGATGGTACTTGATGAAACTTAGCATAATTGTCTATACCAAGATAATTACTGGCCGCTCACCGACACAGTGATCTATTTTCGTCGGTCACCTCTACAAGAGTGTCGGAGACACTATTTCATTTTCCACCCAACAACAAACTTAGCAACTTAGCAGCGGTACCTGATAACACTGAACTTTAATGGCCGCCGTGTTTATCACTGGACCGGGCTAACGGCATCTAAACTGCCCTTCAAACATTTTATGGCGTCCTCACGTTCACGAAAAAAACTCCCATCAGCTCCTGACAAAATTACATCTCACTTCAAATAGTGCTCGTAAAATTTACGCCAATTTAGATTCCCTTTACTCGGAGAAAGTCGTTTTTACAAAACGTTGTCGTATAATAAGTCGGTAAAACGTGTGTTTTACGAGGCTAGACAGACCCTCTGTTGTCTGCGTGTCTGTCACAAGATTGTCTGCCGAGAGCTGCAGATGAGATGGCAGATGGAATGTGGGGATACTCTCTATTATGTGGAGCTTACGTGTTACTGGGCTATTTGGAGGAATTGAGTTTGTTTCAACTGCACGATTGTGATTGCATGGTTTTTTGAGTAGAAGATGCGAGAAGCTGAAGAACGCATTAGAAGTTGTTTTTTATTTAGCTTTTCATTTAATTCCAAAAAATATCAAACCGATGCTAATATCGGTTTGATATTTTGGGTTAACGAAAATATATAATTTAAAAAAAAACTCGCAAACTAACCAGCGTAACAACTCTTACCCAGTATAAATGGAACCTAAACTTCAGACCCAGAAACGTCACAGACAACTCCCCTTCACTCAATATTCCATCAGCTGAAACGGCGACAAGCAACTGATACTGCCATCCCATTCCGAACGAAACTAGCGCCATCGCACCGAAGCGACGCACGCCACACGCGTCGTCAATCAGAAGCGTCGTAATCCGGCAATAGAACGAAAACAATTGCCACACACACACCTACCCGCCAAATTACATTTCCAATTCATGAAGGCTGTTATCCAACTTTTTCCCTTTCTTCATCCCTTACCCACACCCACCCCACAGTTTTCACCTCGCGATCTTTTTCTATGAATAATTTTTCGGTGGAGCTTGTTGACTTAATTTTATATCGGTATCCTTCTTTTTTAATGTGGGCCTAAACCGATAAAAGTGTTTGTACCGCGAATTGCTCGCGGATTAAACGGAGTTTTTACATCTTGCTTATCACTTATCTTTTTTAGGGTTATGGTGCTGCTGCAAATGTGTTGGGTGGATGCCCTTTATCATAACAGGCTCTGAATGATGACTGCTGAACATGGCCTTCTAATGAACTGTCTTCGTGGAATATGGCCTTTAGGATAATTCTTGACTTTCGGGTCGATTTTCGCTATAACTGTAAATAATTTTTGATCCGCTTTCAGCAGGATCTTTAGAAAGTAACCAATATTAGATCTATTTAAAAAGAAAACAATATGTTTCTGAGTTATTTAATAGAAAATTGGTAAACTCAACGGATGATTTGTTTGTCTGCGGGAGAGACAGACTACATCAATTACAGACGATCGTAGAATAACTAATACAAAGCCTAATCACAATCAATACTTAATTAATTAATTAATCCGAAATATGCCAAAAGCAAGTTAAGCGCATCAATTATGATCCCGTCACGTTAAGTAGGAGTTAAGCTGAAGCCGATAGGTTCGGTTAATAGCCAAACTTTTGGACGCAAGAGCTTTGACAAACGACGCCGCGCCGTAGATAACTAACTTTTAGTTGTACCTATTTTGTTTTATTCTTGTTTGATAGTAATTTTAGCTAATTATGGTAGGGTATTCATTTTAAAGGCTTTTAGGGTTATTAAGGGCGTTAAAGTTAAATGGATGGTAGCTTACACTATTTTCTAGACCAGAAGCTGGGATAATTTATGCTTATTTTGACCTTCGTGTTGCCTATCTCAATGTTAATACTGTCGACTGAAATATTTAAAATTATTGCCACAACAGTTCTGTTATGTTGAAATAGATAAAATAAAATATTTTTCCCCTTTTCGAAATTCTGCTGAGATGCAAGTTATGGGCCCAGGTATAGAGTTTTACGATGCATTTTCTCATATCTATCTAATAAGAGTTACTTACTCAGCATTGAGCAGTAAAACTTCTGAGTATATTACTTCTTCTAGTATATTGATACGCATGATAAATACCTATAATATATGTTGTCTACGCCAACCGTTTATACGGTATACTTCTAGCACATTTTCTGCAAGATTTATTCCGAATTTTCGACAGTTTCTCACCAAATCCTTACAATTTGCACTAATAGTATCAGAAAAGCGTGTAGGCAAAATATTTCCACAGCACAAGCATGTCGATACAGGCCGGCCAACCGGGTAAGCCTTCTGAATTTTCCAACCAATTACGTAGGAGTCTCGTTTGCTACGTAACCGGTACACTTGAGATCCGCTCTCAGTGCGCACAGCGCGGCTTATGCCGTAACTCTTGGAGCTATTTTTAGAAATGTGTTAGTATTTCCTGCTTTAAAATACGTGATATTCTACTTTCTATATTGGAAATAAACGACTGATTTGAATTATTTTTTGCGAAAGAGCTTTAATGACATTTCGGGTGCAGTCACTAACTGATAAAGGGATTGTTAGTTAAAAGGAAAAACTCAAACATATAGATAACTTTTATAAATGTATGAACACGTCCGTATTTTGATAAAAAAGCTACAACTAAGTACATTTTACCACTATCAGAACTGCAAGAATTTTAAGAATATTTTCACACTTGACAACACCGATTTTCCAACAAGCACAGAATAAAATGATAATGTTACTAAAATAAACAAGTGACAAGCCGCCATGTTTGAACAGGGCGTGCAAACAGCAAGAGCCTCTCTTGACATGTTGCGAACTGGACGAGCTACGCAAAGTACGCCATTTTATACAGATTTGAGCTATAAAATCTCATATTTTTATCAAGATTTCATACAAAAAAGATTTTAGGTACTTAGATGCTATAATAATATTTGTCAACAAAAAAGTATGTATGTCTGATTTTATGCATATTTTCAGGTCACATAGTGTCATATTAATTCCAGATCATATTCAAAATATTTAAAGAAGAACTCGGATCGAAGGATTGTTAAGGTCCTTCGGATCCAACTATCATAACCCGCAGTTGACTTATGAATAACTAAACCTTTTCCATTCCATGCTTCCACGAGGTGAACCGGACTGCTGTAACAAGAGATGTTCCAATTGTCTACGAAACAAAAATCAACAAGGTCAGTGATATACGTGTTGTCACTGTAGTGCATAGAAGGCCGTCAAACAAATACATTAGATGATTTGAAACAGATTTATATTGTTAATTTAATAAAATTTAACATGAAAAATACTGAAGAGCCGTTCCCGTATTTTTACGAACGTTCGCATTCTCTATTCTTAGCCTCAATCTGTCAAAAATACCTATAATTTTCAGAAACGATAGGTATTTTTGACAGATTCAGGCAAGTACTTGACATTTATTTTCGCTGATATGAAATAGGGTCTAGATTTTGAACATTTTTAAATACGGGAATTATTACTGGCCCTCCGATTCAAATAGTCGATGTATCACATACAAGAGCCATCAAATCGATAACTACGCATCATAAACATCAAACTAAGTATTTTGAGTAACACGTACATTGAGTAAAAATGATTACGGAGAAACGAGTTTGATTTTTGTTGCTAAAATACCGCTGTTTACACAGTACGGTGTAATATGTAACGCATGGAAAACATTGTGCTTTTTGGGTGCGCGCAACGGTACAGGAGTTATGAAAAAACTTGTTTTTATGGAAAAAACGTTAGAACTTTGATCTTCAATGTCTCCGTAACCAGGAGGTTCCCAGGTATGATCCCAGTAGGTACAAAACAATGATAATAATGACAGGGAGTACAAGAAGTGACTCTTGGCTTCGTTAGACATCATTTTAGACCCGTTATATAATTAATTAGGACAGTCCTGTTTATCTAAACATAAGATGGTGCCCAATACTCTTCAGAAATACAGGTTATGTGCCCTGAAGGTAGAACCTGTGGGTCTACCATATTAGAACATCGATATTCGCTGTAAATAGAACCTTCGCCGTCCTGACCTCTGTGCGCCAAAGTTCAGCGTCTACGAATACATCGTCTACATCGAGATACCTTTCTTGGAAATTGGTGGGACGTGTAGGATATATGTTACAGCTAGGAAAGCATAAGTACTATCTCTTAATTTTTTAGTTCACATCACTGTGTTTTAAGTGAAATAGGATTGAGATAGTGTCTTACTTATTAGGATTTTTTGCGGTACGGGTAAAAACACAGACAATACAAAAACATTTAAAAAAAATACGTTACTTTAAAACAAAAAACCATCATCAAAACTGTGTCGTGACTTAGTGAGACTTATGCGGGGCTCAAACTGTGTCAAGCGCCAACGAATCTATGACCCATCTCTTTTTTCTCATCAAACCTACCTATACACATAACATGAGATAGTACCTCGTTCTTTTATGACAAAATAAATCCATAGGCATAATTAGCGCCTTAAATTAAGAACATTAACGAAAAAAAAGTATTTAAAACATTTTACTATGGAAACTCGATACACGAAACAATTGGACATTAATTAGCCGAATTAAAATAAGCTTTCACGGTATTACTGAGGCAGCTGTTAAATGAACTGTGGACTTTTAATCCGGCAATCGTATTTACCGGTCGCCGTTTAATCGCCGCACTGGATTACATATTAAAATCGCCCAGTTGGTCGCAATTGTCATTCAATGTTTGTACACTGGGCATTTTTTACTCCTTGTTTATTATTTCAAATTGATTGCAATTATTTATTAATATGGCTGAGAATCTATCAAGTTTTCAAACCCGCGATTATTCTCATTTTTATGGGATCGGAATATACATGAGGAAAGTATCGTGTCACTAAGATAGTTCAATTTTTTACTTTTTTTATTTTTTAGTTGCTTTCTGCGATCCTTTAAATTCGACTTTATTTGAGTTTCGTCAAACATTCGTCATCAATTTCGTTTAATTTTTCTGATTACTCTTATCTTTTTGTATGCGCGTGTTTCTGTGATAAATAAAACTATTTTGCTTTCTTTCTAAATCATTATCCGGCATCACACGATGGTTCTAGAACTTGCCTATTACGGTTTATTTTTGTTTTAACTAGTTTAATTTAAAAATGTAGGTTCTATTAAGAGTTTTACTAAAGCTATTAATACCCACCTACAAGTTTTATTCCAAAATAGATCAACAAATTAAATAAGGTACAATTTATTGTGTTAAAAATAAGGCAGCAAAAAATATCTGCCTGCATCTTAAAATCCTAAAAACACTCAAGTACCTCCGATGAACATTTAACACTTAACAAAAGACGATCCATCTCAATTCTAAATTAGGTATTCAACGCAAAAACGTGATCTGTTCTCGTTAATTCCGAAATCCTCTTAGCAATTAGCTGGTTAGAAGTAAGCCCGGGATATCACAGGTGCGTCGAACAAGACGGCAGGGTATCACCGCTCGGAATAAAACCATTACATGGGTGACTGGGTCCCGCACATTATCTGTACTTTGTTGCGTTTTCACGGGGATGGACGTATAAAAAATGTGAGCTTTGTTGCAGTTGAGAAGTTCTATATTTAAATTAGGTAATTTAAATAAGTATGATGCAGATTTTCTTTAAATTAGAACCTGTGAAATTGGAAAATTCTGCCTTTCTTCCTCTGTAGAATTATGCATTTATAACTTTGTGTTTTGAACCTATTTATAATTCCGCGCTCCCCATATACTACTTATTATTTTGAGCATGTAACAATGTCGTCTGCAGAGGTTTTTACTGATCTTTACGTACATATAAAATGACTCATTCTGGAAGTTCAGCAGTGAGAAATTTCATGTAGCCCGCCTGGCGCATCGCCATGCATCACAAAACAGCTTCAGCACCTAAATTTACTCTACCAAACACAAAACATCTTCCTAGAACACATAACCCTCCAGAAAGAATTGACCCAAACTTCCTAACACATAATAAATTCGCAAACTTAAAACATATTCAAATGAAACCCGCTGAAACACACATAAAACGTGTCGAAATCTTTAGGGTCACATCCGTGAGGATACCGCTGGGATCGAAAATATCGTCGTTGACATTAGCATATGAATTCTGAGAGAGTAATAAAGGAATAATATGCAAATAAAGCTGAGTGTAGAATGCCGGCGGGCAATAAAACGCGTGTTGTGTTCCGCTTATGATTATCGTGTGTTCCCATAAATCTAGACCTCTGCTTTATTGGCGCGTGGGGGGCAATGACGAGCTCAAAGTGGAACTTCATTATTACTGTTTTACATTTGCGGGTTGAAATGGTGGGCTGAAGAATTAGCCTCTGTAATAAACTGAATGTTTAATTTGTTAATTATTGTGGTGAAATTCAAGAATTGATAATAATCTCCAGTTAAACAGGCGTAGTACTGGTGTACAGTCAAAGCATACGGTTTAATATACAGTCTTTGTAATTTTCTCTACAAATTATTATTTTTTCAGATGAAATTTCTAAAGATTAACAACCCCTTTATTCATAAACGTTGCTTAAAGTTGAGTAATGATAAGCGACTGTTTAACCATTCATTTTTGACGTTTGAACGTCACTTAACTTTAATCATCGTTTATGAATAAACCCCTCAGAATAAAACAAGACAAGTTAAATAAAAGCTTGTAAAAAAGAGTTTCTTTTATCCATTCCATAAAATCACAGTCCATTCTAACACAGCTATCTATAGGACAACGTTTAACTTCGACGGCATATTTGAAAATACGAGTACTGGTGCGAGTATACAGCGGGTGTTGGTGCATGAAATTGGGCAGCGCCGGGCGACGCCGCCTCATAAAACATAGCTGACACGTAATGATGAATCACATAATAACTACATACTGTATTGACGGGCATAAACACTGCCCCGTAGAGATTATATGGGTGTATCTTTCCGACATTTTTTGTAAGAGTGATAGTAAATTGAATTTGTTTATTTCAGACTTTTTGATCCATATTTTGTTTGATAGTGAGATTGGGCAGTTATTACAGCAGCCACAAAACGAATAAAGCCAATGTTCTAAGGATTAAGTCTAGGACGTTTTTAAATACTGCTAATTTTTTTTTCTTTTTCTTGTGTGAATATATAACCTGGTTTCACAGTTTTTATGCCGCCCCTCTGACTTGGCTTCACATGCCATCGAGAAATATCTCTCAGGCTTGCCGGTTTCCTCACGATGTTTTCCTTCACCGTTTTTGAAGCAAGTAATAATTATACAATACGCACATGAATTCGAAAAGTCAGAGGTGCGTGCCTTCGGTTCGAACTCAAGACCTATGACTTGGCAGTCAGACTGACAGTCAGACTGACACCACTGGGCTATCACTGCTGCATACTTTTAATTTTTAAGGTTATAAAGGCCTTTTCAAATACCCCTTCATTCACTAGTTTTCAATGGAAAGATCAATCTTTGCTAATATGTGGTTTTTTGTATCAAGCAAGTATGGTAAATCATATAAAACTGAAATGTATTTCAGCTCCCAATAATGTATTTTAAAATAACGAAATAAACTTACATTTCCTACTGAAATATTTCCGTAAGCCATCGTTAAAATCACCTCGATTATAAAAAGGGTTATTAAACGAAGATTTTTGCGCCAATCGTCTCAGTTGAGAACTTGGTTCGTTTGCATATTTATTACTTTTAATGACAGCCATCAAGTTTGGTTCTAACTTTAATTCTATATAATTAAAATAAGTTCCTATTTTTGAAGACAGTTCAAGGACTAGGTGTAAATGTACTTGCTCTAATGTCGTTAGTAGTAAATAATTATTGTACATGAGGATTGATAAATTGTTAATATGATGCATATAGGAAAATCCCTTTCGTATCCTCGTTGTTTGTATTCGTGTTCGTTCTGGAGTATTCTATTCTATATCCCATTGCATTGCTGTAAACCATTTTTCATAAAAACATAAAATACTCACCTTAACATCCTTCTATATCCTAGAAACATGCAAATTTGTTAGAAAATACATGAACTTTTTCACAACCCGCGGCGATAAACATAGAGACTGATCTGTTAGGTATAAAAATATGTTAATGTTACCCTCTTCGCGCATGAAACTACATGCCAATAGCCCCTACGTAATGTCCATAAAAATATTTAATAAATTACCAGATGCAATAAAAAATTAAACCAGCGATATGAAATTTATAGATAAGATCAAGCAAATATTAATTAAAAAACCATACTACACAATAAACGAATATATACAAGACAACAAAAATTATTAAACACAAACAACCATACACAGTTAATCGTACATTACATATATAAGTACATAAAAAATATTATAATAATATCATCTCAATTATTGTAAAGAACATAAATAAAAAAAAAATGAATTATTTAATTTGTTCTTTAATTTTATTTTTATAAAAAGAATTAATGTTATACTTTTTGCTGTGCCCTGCAGGGTCCGTAATTGTACTTTTAGCTTTAAGCCATTGTAATATCTTATCTACATTATGGAATGCAAATAAAATATGAATATGAACATGCATTCAATTAGTCTTAACATACCGGTTAACAACTTGGCAACTTTCTTAAGTTTGATATGTTAGCTAATCCATCCCTGAACACTGAAACAAATACATAGTGCTATTATTTACTTAGTACCTTACTAGCAATCATTCACCTAATTATCTCCTCGAACTAATTCCCTAACAAGGAAATCTTCATCAAAGTCTTAAAGAGTTCCGTCCTAAACTCCTGACTTACCCTTTTAAATTGCAAGCGTGAACATATTAGTCTTGATTTCGTGCCGTGCGGATAAGGTGCTTCATTTGTCTTTTGGCTCTTAACTGGTATTTACAGTTTACGAGCCACTGCCACTGGTACGAGCTGGGAATTTGTGGAATATAGGTATGTGTATAGGATTTTGGTTTTGAACCAAATAAGTTTTAAACAGAACATACTCTTATCAGAATTAAATTAAAGCAATCGTCGTCATTATTATTGTACCAATTATTTATTAAAAAAGGAGCCGTGGATTTTTTTGCCACTCTTCTCCATATCAAACGACCAATTGGAACCGTGCAACTAGTTACTAGCCTGACAATTAAGCTTATGACATATGACATTTTTTAATTTGAAAAGAGAATCTCAGCCGCTGTCATTTGTTTCCATTTTGTCCAGATACGAGTAGGAATGTTGGAATATGGAGGAAATGGTTAAATAAGTAGTTCTGCCAGTGGTAACAATGGTACCATCACACTAGAAAGATGGCTGCTGCATTTCCATAAAAATCCTACCAACTTCTCAAACCTAGGTTTTTCGACACGTCTGTGAGTAATTAATGAGTACTTACTTGTAAAAATAGAGCACGGTACACAAAAATATTGTGATCATCAATTTAATTAAGAAAATCGCTAACCAAAATAGATTTCAAGCCGTTCCTGGTGGAGTATATTGAGGCAGTATACAGAATCACTTGAGACGGTACGTCGGTTCGATTACCGAGTAGGTTTGCATACGGTCAGCCGAGGACTAGAAGCCGGGTGACTCCAGCACTCTTCGACTAATGCATTTGCGATTGCATAGCCATTGTCGGGTAATATGCCAATTTTCAACTATCTACTTAAACTTCGCACTTGCTCGGTGGTTTATGTAATGGGGTATAGTAGTATATGTGTGTTTTATGTAGGGATAAATTCTTAGTTACTTAAGAATTGGACATACATATGTTGTACTCAATTCAAGCACATTCTAGCTTTACCACAAGTGTCACTTAGAGATTGTTTGTGCTCTATTAGATACTTAATAAAATTACCTCTCGTCTACACATAAATTTATGAGTGTGTGACTAACACACTTCATACGAAACCAACTTACAAGACAAGTCTGCTCACCCTATCGCTTTAAAAACCCGTCCACTCAAACACAAGCAATTCCAAGCAACAGTCTGTTAATACGGTCTAAATTGTCAATTTGTTCCCCCAGACGCCGCGCACCCTCACTTGCCCCGCGGCATTATTTCCTGATATACAACTAATTCGCGAAGACATTTCTTTAAAAAGTTGCAGAACCCATAAACGAGATAATCAGAAGTTTTGGCTTGTAAGCCCAGCTTGTTATCGCATTGTGGCCTCTCTAATCAAGTTCTAACGAGGTGGTTTTGAGTGGGAAGCTTGCACACTGTCTGTTTGATTCAATAGTTTGATCAAAGCGAGGTGGTGAATATTAAGTTGTGATGTTATTAAAGTTAATTTGAATTGAATAAGAACTGGCTGCAATAAGTCTACTCGGTAAGACTGACAAGGATTTGTGTAAATAAAACGGAGAAAAAATATTATACGTGAGACAAGTAAAACTTCTTAAAACATAAAAGAATACGAGAGATTTAGTGTGAGAGACAGAGAGAGTTATATCTTTCTTCTCTCTCATGTAACGAAATGTGCTTAAACGTCACTCTCAATTATCGAATCGTCGCCTAAGAAGTTTCTCTTCAAAAATAGGTTAGTTTTATATTCTTTGTACATATTTCTGACCTTTGCAGCCACATCTTATACTTCTTCATTTTCTTGAATGCTTCTTATTTCATCGCTCACCTCTCTTTCAACTTTGAATAAATAACATCATTAAGGTACATGGGACCTACATACAACATTGTAGATATGTTATTTTTCTTCAGCGTAGCTTTTCATTTCTCGCCCATTGCGTTCTCAAAACTTCCTTGTCATTATTTCCTAGGGGAGCTGTCGGGCTCCTTATTATGCAAATAAGACGTGTTTTCATTTAACACGTCATTTCGTAATAACAGCTCCACTCGACTTTTTCATATGCACCCTTCGTTTCTATGAGGTCCTATAATTACACCACTTTGAATCCTGACGCAATTGCCTTTATTAAGTACGAGATTCTGATGATATGCCACGTGGGTCAAAGCAAGAAATGTACATTTAATGTACATTTGTGTGCTTAATTAAAGTATTGAAAGACTTATAACTCCTCAAACAGCAATTTAAGTCTATTGGCCTGCACCTTAACCTATCAAAATGCAAAATTTACTTTTCTGACATTAGTGATAGACAACATACCCTTGAGAAATTTAATACAATAGCCCCACAAATCAAAATTGTGTTAAAAAGTTCACTGCACCTCCTGGGTTCCCCAATTTTTGAAGACAGCTTTTCTCCTTTCGTCGACGAAAAAATCAAAAACTTCAACGATATTTCGGACAGTCTCTCCAAAATTAATTTACATTCGGCTTTCACCGTAATTAGATACTGTTGTTTTGGTTCAAATTTTATATATTTTCTACGCTCTTCCCCTTTATGAAGCAGTCACACCTCTTCGACAAAATTGCCTCCACGCAGGCGAAACCGCGAATAAAAGCTAGAAATGAAATAGCATAAATTAAGAAAAACCAGTTGTAAAACTCAGAGTCAACTTCTAATAAGTTTAAAGTTATACAAACTCTCTCTGTATATTACAAGTCCTCCTCGTCAAGTGCATTTAATTCCAAGAAAATAGACCCGACATCTACTTACGAAAATTTACCGGTACAATAATAGCCGTCTGACTCGTGTGCTCGCTCCCTTACAAGATCACTGGCGTAATCAAGTCTAAGGCGAATAATATGAATCATCCACCGTAAGAGCGGTTTGATATCTTGGCACGAAATGTATCACGGTTTAAATTGTCCCCGTGACACTCAGACGTTGAACGACAAAGTTAGAACCTTCGTTTAGAAGTTATTTATGTACTGTATTTGTCTGGATTAAGAAATACGGTTTATTTTTAGGTTGAAACAAAAATATATGTAATTTATTTGATACTCATGAAAAACGGCAAACAAAACCAAGTAAACAACTTGGTTTTGTTTGCCGTTTTTCATGTCTCGTCCGTTAACATTATGGCAGTTTGACCATAAACAATAAAAGCAAGCAGATTAACCCGCCGTCTGATGAATCCTTGAATAACACAGTAAACGAAGACAGTGTATTAAGTTCTCTGAAAATTAAAATTATGTTTATCTATCTCCAAAGATTACATTCCTATAATACATAAAAGTCGACAGGTATTTTTCAAAATTTTGTAATTTGTGGGAGATCTGAAATCTAAACTAAGCCTTGGCCTGTATTTTAGAACTCCAGGTCGCCTCGGCTCCCCTCCTTTAACAGATAGTAAAGGTGTCTTTTTAATTTTTTAAAGGTTGTCAACATGGTACAATTGCGAGCAATTGATGGTGTGTCTGAGTGTATGTTTGTGTGAGTGTGTGGGGGTGTGTGTGTGGCGGGAGGTGTGTGTGTCTTTATGCCTACACTTTTTTAACATACAATATTCCATAATATATTACATAATTAATTATGTACATGTAGTACATAAAAACATTATAACACCGATTATTTCTTCATTTCATCATACAAACAACACAACCCCTTACATTAACAAACAATAAAGGCCACTGAAACCCTCTCAAGCGAGGGCACTCTAATAGCAAAGACACCGGATAGATTCGCCGATAAAAATGCGAAATCCTCTTGCAATGAAATTGCGTATTGGGGCTCAGACAGGGTGTAATCTGCCTACGGTACCCAAACGCTCCCAAGGATCCGTGGAGCTACACTCACCACCATAGATTAGACACGCCTTTTTGTAAAGCATACTTATTTCGAAAATACCTGGGATCTCAGACCAAATAAAAAACCAAGACAGAGCGCTGTCAACAGTGACGTGAGGCCGGTTTCGTAAACATTTGTGTGCACTTAGTTTGGTGTAGTTTGATTGTAGTGTCATTGTAAATAGTTGCCAATGTGTGTGTGTGAGCGTTTATGCACAGAGCGGTGGTGTAGTTTTAGCATACTTCACTGTATTGTTCGCAGCGCTCCGTTTTGGTTTTTTATTTGGTCTGAGACCTGGGATATTGATAGTTTGGTGACAGTATCCGGTCGGAAATATGTACAACGAGGTTTGAAGAAAGATGTGCTGTGTAGATAGTCGTCTTCATTGTGTTATTGTACAATCACGGAAATTAATTCTTAAACAAATGGACAATTTGACAATTACAACTGTCAAGTTGACAATTGTGTGGTTTGAATACACGGACAATTTAAGCAGGTAGTCAATTTGTTTAACAGTTAACAAAATCTACTTATTGTATCGAAATAATTATAAGCCTATGCCGTGGTTACAAGTGGAAGTGGGGCTGACTGCAGAAGCTGTGCCGGAGTATCGCCACCGGTGGAGGCTATTATAATGTTTAAGATAGCATCATACAAAAATCCTCTCATCATCTTCGTCAGCTTGAAGAATTACAAATTGAACCAGCTAGAGAGTATACTGACAAATGATTCGGATTGTGATTGATCGTGTGTTACGCAATTAGGGTCTTTTTTGCTTTCTGGTTTAGAACCCTATTTAATTAAGTATGGTGGTTTCAGATAAATGCATGATTCACAGAGGGCCTTATTTAATCAGTTTCAGCTTCAAATACAAACAACGGATATTATGTAAACAATCAAGAAAGTAACTTGCCCACAGTATAATATTGTGGTTAAGAAAAAAACCGGTCTGCCGGTACAGGCGTACCATACTCTCTGGTCGGCACATGGAAACGCGCCAGAACTAAATGAAATTGAAATTAGCTTTCTCTCCCCAGAGCCACTCGCGGAATTTTCCAAAATAAAAGCGTATTATATTTTAAAATACGATTCTAGTCGCTCTCGTAAATGGAAAAGTCAAGAAAACTTAGTGCTTAGTTTTTTCGATACGGTAAAAAGTTGCAACGTTTTATGTTGGATATTTTTTATGCTGCACTACGTCAAAATACCAATAGGATGTTTAATTTATTTGGCTTCTGGCGTTTTCGAATAATGGAAGTAGCACATAAATAAAAAAAAAACAAAATTTATTAAAATTCCACGCTGATCAAAATTATAATATGAAAAACCACGAGAAAAAAAAAAAAAGCTGTTTAGTAGGAGGTAATCTGAACACAAAGAAAAAGACTCCTATTGCCAGATCAGTCATTAGCTCAAACATCAATCATTGTCCTAAAACAATTAATTAAAATGCAATTTATTTACTTAATACAAATACACCCAGATTTATTACGACGATAGCTTTGCTTTTCTCGCCGAAATTAGTATAAAATTACTACGAATTTAATTTATTGGGCAATATTGAAGCACGCCGTATTTGCTTGTTTCTAGCTATCCCAAACAATTCTATATAAATCATTTATTACAGGAATATCGTGTGAAGCACCAATAAAATACGTACTGTGGAGGCTTACGGGGACATGTTTGAATACGCCGCTCAAAATTCAGAGGCGCATACTTGATGAGCCTGTGTGGGAACAATGACAAGCCGCGCGTACTGCTAGTACTACGCCACTGCGCCGCGCCGCGCGCCGCCACCCGGTACGCCGCCACACCCGGCGTATAGTGTGAAATATATTATTACCTTTCAAATAATTTACCTGTAGTGTGAAATAAAAATTATGTGCTATCCAAAAAAAAAATTTTTTCACTTCCAAACTGATTGACATGGCTTAATTGATCTAGAGACATTTCTAGATGAAACAAAGGTATAGTATTCTTAAGTAGTATCTAATTAAATCATTAATTAAGTAAATTACAAAACTGCTTATTTCTTTCCCAATACAATTACTTAATTGATAAAAGAGTAAAATTGCGTCAACCAAGAATAATAATAATTTAGTCAATTTTATAAAGTAAAATTTCTTCAGTACAATATGACATTTGACATGGGAAATCCGAACATTCATAAAACAGAATGTGTCATGCATTCAGGTACCCCTATGGGGTCATGATATGAAATGTAAAAACGATTCTAGACATAATTATTATTTTAACTCAAAATATAACTCTCATTTCGTCCCTGGTACTAACAGTAAGTACCATCAGCACGCCCAGTGCTAACAGTACCACGTCTAGCTGAATTACAAAATCAAATTGATAATTTCTTGGTTCGGGGTGTAAATTCGTAAACTCTCTGAGTAGGTACTTTGGTATTTTGTGTAAATTAATGTAATTAATGTAATCAAATCGGACTCATTCCTGACCGATTGGCCGGGGAAGGGACAACATATAAGGAAATCTGGAAAAGTATGGGCGAGCACTTTACCCAAAAGAAAGACAAAACGGCTCGCTAAAAATACAAAAAAAAAAGTAATCAAATTGGCCTCGAGTGTTACAAAAACTGAGTTTAATAGATTTTTCGAAGTTCTCAAACAGTTCCTAAAACAGCATTGCTATTCTGTAACCATCTCACCGTGAAAACTTAGGTGAAGTGAGCGTGGAGTGAGCTGTCAATGTCATCGATACCTACTGATACCAAGGCAGTGACAGTTCACTTCAAGCTCACTTCACCTAAGTTTTCACGGTGAGATGGTTACAGAATAGCAATGCAGCTCTATATTCAAATTAATAGTACTTAATGCCAACATACTTTGACTGTGCTAAAAAAGGCAGAATAGGTACAGGCACTAGACATATGCTTGTTGTTTGTAATTTATTGATTATGCATACAAATAATAAATGTAGTTTAATGGTCACGACACATCCACTCGCGTATCACTCAGCTTTACAACTGATAAACTCCTAACCGTGCGTTTGCACTGGCGAAACATTACAACAAAACATGTTTAAATCTCTAGTTCCTGTCAAAAATTGTATGGAACATTGACAGAAAATAGAGATTTCAACATGTTTTATCGTAAATGTTTCGCCAGTGCAAACGCACGGTAAGACAAATACGTTAGTGGCAACATTTCAAATAGCCGGAAAATGGTTTTATAATTACTGATGTTAATAAATACCAAACTACTCAGCTAAATGCTTTCCATTTTATTGATTGAATGCAAACGACTAGAACAATTTTTAAATGACAAAGCGACATTGCTACAGTAGTAACTGACCTACGATTGAATAATGGCATCTAATCTCGAGAAATTAAATAAAAATATTTTAGATGAGAATTTTATAAAATTGTTTAAACCACTAATTTATATACAAACAATTATAGGTTCTGTGAGAGTGAATATACAATGTAACGCCATCTCTCCGCCGGCGTGGATCCAAAGTGCATACTCTTTGTTTTTCATTTTATTTACCTGCATAACAACATGTTTTAAGTTTTATTGGCCCATAGCCGGCGTAAAGTTTACGACAAGTAACCTTGAATTTGTTTTAACAATGTTCCAAACTAACATGGGAATATTTTTGAACGGTGCTATCATTGTCACCAACAATTTTATCAACAGAGACACTAACGTAAAGCTATTTCTAACGTTGCAAAGGATAGACAGAGACTTAAAAGTTACAGGTAAAGGAACGCACAATAGAAAAATATACGTCTTTAATACTTTAAGTGTGATTATACTCATGATAAACCGTGGCTGCCATGTGGTGTTGGAGACTCTCGCCTCCGATCTGAGTATGGTGTGGATTGTACCACATATAATTATGTTGTTTAGTGTAGAAGATTTTGAAGCTGTTTTATTACTAACTATACTGCTGATCTTATACAAAAGACTAGCATTTATCAAGAAGATGATAGATTTTGGTACAGAAATAAGATGGCAGCAGATGCTCTTAAATATCCAGATGTATCAAAATATGTGGCAGGCATTCGACAGTGTTGTTGAAGCTATCCGGTTGACTGAAAGGGTGTTTCGTATTTATGTAAGTAAAAGTATACGTATCTTTTTAGAAGGAAACATATTTCACGAATAGGGAAATGGAACGGGTATACTCGTATAACATTTTTTTATATTACTGCAGACACCAATAGTTCAGATGAAATACATGATAACGTTAACGTTGTATTCAGTTACGAACACATAAAAAAATTAAAGTAATAAAAACTAAAGGCATAAACAAGACACCACAGGTGGACAAATTAAAAATCCGGAGTCACACGTAATCTGTTCGATTTATGTCCTAACACGTGTGACTCCGGATTTCTAATTTTTCCGTCTGTGGTGTCTTGTTTATACCTTTTTAGACGTAGTTGGGTTTTAGTTTTTATTACTTAAATTTTTTTCATTCTTTTGGGGTTATCATTTATATATTTTTGAAATGTGCTCATTAAGCCCTTTCATTTGATACCCAACATGGTACGATTAAACATATTTTTTTTTAGTTCCTGACTTTATGTCCTCTAGAGGGCGCCATTTTCATGGCAATGTGACGTCACATAGCCTTTAACCAGCGGACGATCAAGACGCTTCCAACGATACCTCATTTGTGAAATTGTGATGAGTGGTTTAGAAAATAGGAGCAACAGGAGGAGGCAAACAGGAGGAACAGATGAACATACATACATACATACATACATACCGGTCAAAATCATAACCCTCCTTTTTTCTTCGCCGTAGTCGGGTAAAAAGAAATCAACCTCATTGTGCTTATTGTTTTTTCAGATGCTACTAATAGTAACGCATTTATTCTTTTACCATCTGCTTGCCGCGAGAAAACTTATAACTACGGTGGAAATAAAGGTAAGAGCTACATTATATCTACTTACCGCCTTCAGGAATTTGAACCACAATAGTTACTACCCTTTGCACTTCCGCCTAATGTGAGGTACATACGTAAAAGTAGAAAAAATTAGATAATTAAATAGGCAGGTCACAACTAGAATATAATATTGTGCTTGTGCTGAACAAAATAAGCACAACTGTTATGAATGCATTTTTCTTTGAAATCGCTCTTCAATTATTTTAAGTTTAAAAATTTGAATTATATTCCTAACTCTTGTAGGCGGAACAAACTATACAGGATGGTTTTTTTAGACGGGGCACTGATACTGTAGACTCCGAGAGAATCTGCAGTACCGGATCGAATAAAACACTCCTTGTTAGTTTAACTAATTATAATAATTCAAGAAATCAAAGATACATTTTATATTAAACTAGCAAGCCAGCGGAGGGTCGACTCCATATTTCTTCCTATTCTATTTCGAAACTGTTAGAACATTCGAATCAAGCCTTTGTTAACAGCCAGTACAATTGTAGGTTGCTTACTGCATAAAACCTTACAGTACCATAACCGTTGTAGCTACAGAAAAACGGTCTTACGAGACTGTCCTTAACTTTTTGAGATCTGCATTAACAGATTCTCAAAAACTGTTTTTTGATGCCAACCGATCCTGTTTCTTACAAGGATCAAAAAAACTGAATCTCCAAATGATGTTTGAGTACTATAAAAATCAGAACTCGCAAAATGCATTTCTACCTGTCAACCGTGGAAGTACCTAATATTTCATATGAAAAGATTGATGATAGAAGTGACCTACTTCAAAATCACAAAATTTAATTTTTATCTTTTTGTTTTATTTTCATTGCTATATTATGGTTAAATTTGTTGGTTAGGGTGAGTGTATTTTTCTAAACTTACTTGAAAAAGCCTGGAATAATAGAGTTTTAAAACTAGGTCTAATATCTATGTCAGTAGGTATGAATCCTTACATTTTTTACTTGCAGTATTTCAGATGGAGTCAGCTCATAGTAGCACCAGACCCGATAAGTATCAGATTTATCACAAGACTAAGCTTGATATGCTTTTTAGTAAATTTATTGGAGGGCAAACTGTTTCAAATAAGAGAGAGCTGTATTCAAGCTTTGGTCAAAATTGAAAACGGTTTGTATTTTAATTTAATGCTTTGAATTTTACATCACTTTAAATTACAATCCTAAATGGCAAAAAACCCATTGTTTTCGCATCTCCTCTACAATGGGCATTCCAGCTATGGCATAGATTTTAGAAGAGTGTTACATTATTATAACCATCACGTCTGGCAAATAGCAAGATGAAAACAAGTTAAATTATATTTAAAAAAAACCCCCGACAAAAACAAAGCGTCTAATAAACGTTTTTTTTTTTTATACCTAAGAACACTCTCGATTAAGTCACCAACAAACAAATCCAAAAAAATCAAAATCGGTTCAGCCGTTTGCTAGCTACGATGGCGCAGACAGACTGACAGATACACACGTTAAACTTGTAACATCCCTCTTTTTCCGTCGAGAGTTAATGAAAAGGCACAGAACGACAATGAGACTTCTCATCGTTTGTCATAATATGTCAGTTGCATTTCTCAGACGCCCATAAGACGAAGCTAACTTTTTCCTTAGAACCGGTATTTCATAAAAAGATTACATCATATCCTAATGTAAGTTCCCGGCTCCAAACAAGAGCGAACGCAGCCACAGTAATAAACTCGCGCAATTACTCATACATTGCAACAAAAGCGAATTCACCGCCACAATTTCATTGTCGCGCGACTCTTGACGCGTGCAACATTGTCGGCAGACGGTCCGCAACGATGCCTCACGTCGACTTGTCGTGTTGCTGCATAATGTTGTTAATTCTAATTCAGTAGCAGCTAATACATTGATGCTGGGTTGAGTTTTACAAAGGATGGTAAGGGACCGGGTATCGCTATCCAACTTTGTGCCTAACCCAGTAATCGTCGTTTATACTTATTTGGTCAGAAGTAGACGGTTGGCTTATTTTCGAAAGGAATCATACAGGATGACAGCAACTACTATTTACTAGACGCAACTCAATGCGATCATCGACCATTTGCCACGCTTGGGAATTATAGCAATACCTGATCGATCAGCCTCATCAATATATATATCTAGCAGTCCACTGATGTACCAAGCCGTCTCCAACCCTATACTATGTGATTCGATCCTTCAAAAATCCAGCTGCTGCCTGTAATACGTTTCAAAGCTTTGTGGCGACATGTATACCGCCTCATACGAACTACTCTGACGTATGCTACATAGGGCTATCAGTTATTTTCGCGATTAACTTATATACTGAAAACTACAACCGTCGGCCGTAGCCCAACAGATGCAACACCCGTCTGCACGGGTAGCATGACTACCGTAGAAACGGGTTTTGTCGACGGAAGAATAGACAAAATTACAGATTGTGATTGTTTATCTGCCATTTTATCTATTCTTCCATCGACAAAACCCGTTTCTACTGTAGTCATGCTACGCGTACTGGTCGGAAGACCCTCCCGTTCTATGGTAGATGAGCAACTTTCCACCTTGTTCCTCAGACTTCTAAAATTTTATTGAAGATCTTTTGGAACAGCATACATTGATGAAATGAATTTTATGAAACGGACCATATACCTACTAATGTCCTTATATTTTTCCAGAAACCTCTCGCTGTTACATAAAGAACATAATACGCGTGATCACCACTGTGGAACCCATGTCAGTATACCGCATGTTCGTCATCAACAGTCTGACGATGGAACTGATGGCTCTTACCTTGAAATACACCATCGTGCTACTGCAGTTTGCTTATTCTTAATCATAGTTCAGAAACAAGTTTATGCTGTGAAATAAACTTGTTATAACGTTTTTAATCTGTTTTTTTTTTTTTCATTTCTACCTGATAAGCTATAGGAGACATAATTCACATAGGTATAACTAACTTAAAAAGGAAAGCTATAAATAAAATTGTATAGATTAACTGAACATAATTAAGATGAAACACTGGTTTACTTTGACTGAAATAGTATGAGTATTTTGATCTAGACAAACATTAGGATAAACTTTCACAGTGTTATACCACAGCCACAGTACAGCATGTTGATGTTGACCCAAACCACGTAGTCCCCACTACTAAGAATATTGACAGTGTTTTGTTCTTTGCCCTAAACAGCGAAGCGGGTAGGTACCGTGAGACGCACGGACGGACAAAAAGCCGGCCCCGAAGCAAACACACGCCGCTTACTGACCATACGTGCATCAATTGTATGGAAGTGCTAAGCGAACCGACTGTGGATGTGGCATTGGGGACATACACATAAATAGATAGAAAATATTATACTGAACGGACGAACAGTTGTATACGTATCTACTGAACGGACACAACATACATTAGAATGGTACAAATGGTGGTCTTAAAGAATACTTGCTTTCGATAGAGTGATAGTTACTTATGTGATTTCTGACACCAAGACGGACGACACATTAAAAAAAAAAGATTGTACCCCAACTTTTGATTTCTGGGTTTTTTGGTGAAACTAAAATACAAAATAATCTATTGTATAAACAGAGATTAACTTTTGCTGAAACGCCATGAAAATGCCAATTTTTTTCCTGAGCGATGTAAATGCCACCTCCAAATCGCCGATATACCGGATCTCCCTTCGATACAAGTCACGAGTTAAATTAGTTACATTTTCAGTATTCAGTACGCGCGGTGTTGGTTTTTTCGCTCCCAATGCGAACCACTCGTGTGTACTGCCCCCGTATTGGGCGTGTTGGTAATATACAGAGGTACCTACATTATAGTTGTAGTCTAAGTCTGGCTTGAGGTGGCCGTTGGAAGTCACCATGCAGGAATGATGAAAAATACCTAATCCAGTACTTTTAAGAAATCGCTACCTATCTTATACAGCACATAACATAACATCACGCCTGTATTTCTCGAAGGGTAGGGCAGAGGTGTACATATAGTACAGGTTCATAGGCCATTTTTGACAATGTCCTTTCAATGGTCATTTGAACAGTATAAGGGCAATTATGCTGCTGACGAAATGTTTTACGTATATTCCCGTAATACCACCTCTGCTTTGGAAGAGTGGGATCTCACTTGCTCCTTGTTATAAGCATTATATGATTGCAATATAGTGTATGGATAAAATCAGTGCTAATGCCATATTTAATCACCCTTTCATTGTATTGGAAGGTGTATTTATTTCCTTAACAATTCATTTTTTAAAGAAGGAACCAACAACTTCTTTTGTTCTAATAAAACTAACAAATCACCTCATTAAACCAACTTATTTGTGATTCACCTTATCAAAAGGCTTTGTCAAATCAGTCTTTCCAATTGCAACTAGAAATGCTGATCTATGTTTTCTACTATCAGTTTGGAAATTAAAAAACATCGATTCCGATCAACCTTCTCGCTGAAGGCAATGCAACTCACCTTAGCCCTGTATTTAGTGATATTTATGTGTCGCATTCAGAGTTTATGATTCGTCATTAGATATATAAACGGCGCCGTCCGTTTACACTCATACACAGCACTTTGTAAAATACACGATTACATATAACTCCATATAAGTAAATAAACAATAGGTAATATCATTTTTGGGGTGGCAAGTCCTCAGTTTCTTTTGATGAAACGAGGAAATATTACATAACAATAGATATTACATAACTACAAAAAATATTACATAACTATAAAAAATCATCACCACTTGTCATTCCACACTCCAAATATACAATTTATAGTCTACCTCGAAAATTAAGGACCTAATTCAACGCTTTCAGAACCTATTATGATGCTATTTTCAAAGTTTAACGTTGCAGGCATTGATCCATTGTGATTTGCTACCATATTACTTTGACATTCAGAATGTATGATGCTCCATAAATCTTTTTCTCGAGTAGGAACAGGACATTGCGAAGGGATCAACATAATGTATACACGATGGTCAACGTACATGAGGAATATGATCCGGAATGTCCTATGAAACGCACTGAAGTTTGCACTGTTTTATAGTTTTAAGGTGTATTTTTCTGCTACAATGCCAATTAACGCATTTTTCTTTCTTTTCTTTCTTTCTTTGTCCTGTACTACGCCTTTGCCACGTCACGGTGACGAACCCATGGCGACTTAATTGTGTCTTTGTAAGTATTCATCATTTAAAATCGCACCTACAGAATTTAAAAGTACAAGTATAGATTTTTTATTTACACCGAAACCGTATTTTAAACTTGGCAATATTGTATCAACTTCTTTTAAGTGTAACAAATTACACTTTCTAAAATCAACAATACAGCTATTATTGTGCAAACGACCGAACGAATCGATTTAACTTACAATTGAAATATATTGGAAATGTGTTATTGCAAACATAGTCTCTATATAACAAAGTTATTGTTATAAAACAAAGGATTCGTCAAATTGTCATCATTTTGGAGTCACCAAGTCAAAGTGCGATGGGATCTCAAACGATAGTCCTAATCTGTATTAGCCTCACGGCTATACAGATAGTGTACGGGCAGCTATGGGAGTTCGGTTCGGATAATATTCCGACGGCTGTACAAATTTCCGAGTATAACGGAAAATTTTCATTTTTTCAAAAAGAACAACAAATTCAGTTAATTGTAAGTAGAACCGAATAGTTTCAAATAACATGACACGTTTATAGTTGGTCCAGTATTGTTAATGAACTTAAAAATACTCAATTAAATTTAAAACCGGAGTGAAAACCATAGTTTTGTAGAACCAATACCGGTTCTAGTTCAGGGAACAGATAACACTATGGCCATTTTTTTACCACGGCATAAGACTCAAGAGAGAGAGAAGGCTTTAACCTGATCTCAATTATATTACGATAAGTACAGCAGCATTGATAAAGTTTTTTTGTTTTTCAGGTACCTTCATGCCATGTAGTTACATATATAAATGTGCAAGTAGAGAATCCAATTTCAAGTCCAGTTGTTTATTACAACTACGAGACGAACATAATAACGATACATTATAGCATATGGCAAATTAGTTCATCAACCTTTACTATATCTGCAAAGGCTGTCTTGCAAGTAGGTTGTTACGATAAGCCACCGGGCGCCCCACAGGGACAAAATGTCCCACAGGGCCAATATAGACCACAGAGCCAATTTGCCCCACAGGGCCAATTTCCCCCACAGGGACAATTTCCCCCACAGGGACAATTTCCTCCACAGGGACAATTTCCCCCACAGGGACAATTTCCTCCACAGGGACAATTTCCCCCACAGGGACAATTTCCCCCACAGGGACAAATTCCCCCACAGGGACAATTTCCCCCACAGGGACAATTTCCCCCACAGGGCCAACATCCTCCACAGGGTCGAAATCCTCCACAGGGTCAATATGCCCCACAAGGCCCATATGCCCAACAGCGCAATCAGTACCGACAAACCTCAGACGACGCAGAGATCGAACTCGCCCCACAGGACCAAGAAGATCCATCGGATTGACAGGTCCCTCAACAAAAGAACGGAGACGCAAGATGGTGAAAGTAAAAGTAATAAATGATTAGAAAATATAATGGTTTGGTTTATTTCAAATACTTATAACCTCATCTGAAAACATTTAGGCGCATATATACTAAACTTTACTTTTACTTTACAATTCTAATAAGAAAGTAACATAACATCACGCCGGTGTTCCCCGAAGGGTTAGGCAGATGTGCACCTATAATTCACCCACATTTCGCCAGTTATGTTTAAGCCCTATCTATATAAGAGGGGGCGAGCCTATTGCCATCGACTGGGCACAAGTCCAGACTTCGGGCTGCTACTGAGAAATTCCAGATGGAATAACCTAATAAAACTTTGGCCGGCCCCGGTATCGAACCTAGGATCTCAAGCTCAGCAGTAGCACTTGCTACCACTGGACCAACGAGGACAAAGACAGTAGTACTATAGACCAACAGCCGAAACCTAAGCGCTATTTGCCAGAATTAGGACACGTAGATACTTCTACGGGAGGACTGCACTTTTAGCGTTCGAGCCAGAGTACAGCCAAATATCAATACTCATATTATTCAAATTCGGCTGAGAATCAGCACTTTTGAACGTCGATATTACTTAACAGTCCCCACAAAACGCAAGCAGTACAACTCAAAAATGTAACCTGATCTGTTCTACACGTATTGTATTTAAATACATTACTGTCGCGGCCAAAGGCTTATTTTGTACTTGTCTCAGCGCGGAAATTCAACTAAGTAAAATAATTATAAATTCCTGAATCAATGGCGAATAACGATAATTTTTCACACGCCAATATCTTCATTTGGTTCTTCATTTCTTTAAACAGCTCTATTTGTAACCCAAATCGTTTAAATACAATCTTTGATAAGTTACCTCTTTGGTTGCCATGTGTTGAAGTTAAAAGTTCGACAGATATTATATTTTCATACGAACATTGCCGGACGGGCGCTCGCATGTATTCGATCAATACAGCATTTCGAATTTTGAATTTATTTTCGCTTTTTTTATCTCGAAGAAGTTTTAGAATAGAATAGAATAATATTTATTTGCATTAAAACATGGTATTAAAGATGGTAAAATACAAAAAAATAACAAGAGCATACATGTTTTTGCTTTTTTTGTCGAAATAATACTTGAATTTCCAAGCATGGTTGAGAGAGGATCTTTATTAACACAATACGGGTAGCACAGATCAAGTTAATCTAGTGCTAATCATAGATTTGAAGACTTGAAATGATGATACGACTTTGTAAAATTAAGCCTTAATAAAAGTTTCAAGACTTAACGTAGGTGACATGCCCTCAGCAGGCAAACGCTAAGTTGCCAACAATGGGTGGTCCGCGCTTTATCGACCCGTGCGGTGGTTAAAACTTATGTCGGACTGGTGGATAGATCATTGGGGAAATTCATAATTATCACAACAAAAATTCTAAAAGGTATTATGGTATATTCTGTATTCGATCCTTGTTTTTTTTTTTTGTAACTTGATTTGCTTTTGACACTGTTTAAGGCACATTTTGGCACGTTTTGGCACATTTTAAGTATTACCGAAATAATTATATTACTTAGAAAACGTAATGATACGGTATTTGCTTTAGACTAATTCAGTCATTAAATAGTATGTTTAAGCTGTACTCTAACCACCGGAAGTGATTACTAGCCTCTTTTACAAGGAATACCACCAGGAGCACTTTCGGACCAATATTGATTACTCGTATAAGTAAGCATCAAAGAGATTTAGACAATTCAGTATCTACCTTCGCTGTGAAAGACAAGGTCCTTTAAATAAAAAATCCTTATCACTATTTTATTAACCATACACATAAAATAAAATACTTGAATAGGTAGTCTGTTACTCACTTGTTAAAAAGGAAGTGTGTCATGACAAAAACTATTTTGGAAAAAATTACTTAAATTTAAATCAAAGAGTGTTTTCTTTATTTTTAGTTTAAAAGTAAAATCTAATATTTTGAACATGATTAAAAACAATTCAAAATGTTTGCCATATAATCCAATACCTCGGGATCTCGATTATAACTAAGTGCTGGGTCGCGCATTCATCTTTTTATTTAATTTTCATTATTAATAATATTTACAGGCGTACTGAGTTCGAGCGATTTTGCTTATAGAATAACAATTTAGGTCGTACCCAACCTCAGGTTTTATCTCGCTCGCACCATACTACTCGCGGCCTGAGTGAGAGTGAAAGGGTGTGGGGTGCTAGGGGCTCTCAAGCCTCGAATAGTTTAGGTAATTGCTTTTTACGATGAAAATAATAGTAATTTAAAAAATATAAAAAACATAATACCTGCTTTATAGTTAGTTCAGTTGTTATGTACAGTTTCATGGTCTAATTTTAAATATTTTTTTAATACCATCGGTTTATAGTTCAGTTTAGAGGTAACTTTGGATTTTTTTTCTATCGAGAAAATTTCATGTAATCGTGTTTTCGCCAAACATAGGACCTAGCATCAATCCTCAACTTTAACATATATTTATTTCAAAATTAATGCTGCAGTATTTTCAGCATAACGGAGGATCATGCAGGATAAGCAATTTGAGGTAGGGTAGGGCTTTAACGCAAAAACGTACCAGCATTTTTTTCAAGGCATACCAAATTCAACAATAAGAAATACAAAGTATTACTTACATTAAACAAAAAATCTGAGCTAATCAATTTTACTGAATCCGAACTTGGTAACTAGCATCGTGTTCTGCTATGTATGATTAAATTAAATGAATGTATAACATTGAGATAACAAAGTAAAATAATAACAGGAAAGTTATAAGAAGTGTAGGCTCGTTGAATCGGGTTCACTTATTTATAAAGTCAGTAGATCGTAGTGCAATGGGATCTCACACGATATCATTACTTTGTTTAGTCCTGTCGGCTACACAGGTTGCATTTGGTGAAGTCTGGGAATTCGGAAAAGTTAATACTCCAGGAAGTTTAAAGGTCATTCATAAGGAAGGTCACATTGGACTGTTTGAACACAATAAGAAAATTAAACTAGCTGTAAGTAATATGGTTTACAATAATAACCTCGAGTATTTTGCAGACCGCCGATTAAAGAAATAGTATTCTTTCTATAAGGTTCGATCTATAAAATTATACTAATAACATATTTTTTCTCGTGAAATCTGTTTTCAATTGTTTTCTTTCTTAACTTAATCCAACGATAAGTTTTTGCATTTTTTGTCCATGTTCTTAGATAAGTATAGTTAAAATTCTCAAGGCCGTTAAAATGATAATTATGATGATATGCAACGATGAATCAAATGATAATCTAATAAAAAAATATCTCCTTTTGGTATTAATAAATGATTAGCAAAAAAACTTACAAAGTTAGGTTAAAAACCTAAAAATGATCCAACTTAGATAAATTTAAAAAAAGTACCTAATGCTACTTCTCGTATATCATTCACATGGATAAGATGTAAGATAAGGTATATTTATTTGTCGAAAACACGTGTAGGATTACAATCAGTTGGAACGATTACAAAAAAGGAAAAAATGTTCAACATATTTTGCCTAAAAAGGCGTACAAATACAATAATGAAACAATTCTAAGTACAAAAAAAAAACTTATAATCATAAAGTTACGTCAGATCAATGAAAACAATAATAAAAATTTCTAAAGTATGGAGGAATATAAATATAAAACCAGAAACCCTGTAACTCTCTGACAACTGAAATCACTAATCATTAAACGCATTAATTACAGATACCACAGTGTTATGTATTGACGTACGTGAAGGCAGAAGTCAAAAATCTAATTTCCACCCCGGAGGTGCAATTTAACTCAAAGACTAATGTAGTGACCATACACTACGCCGCATTGTCAAGCAGTCTTTCGTCGTTTGATATAGTTGGGAAGGCTGTGTGGATACCGGGATGTGACGCCTCTCCTGGACGGACGCATTATGGATAACTGAAAACGAATTAAGCATACAAATACGAATCAGAGTCGCCTACCAGTGACCAATGTATTTTTAAGAAAAAAATTAAAATAAAAGTGATAAACATGTGAAATTATTTCTTTTTCTTCGCTAAACAAGAAAACCATCAAAATTATACACCAGACCAGAAAGACCAAACAGATGGCTCTGTGATCGTATGATGGCCTTTAGACGACATGACGTTTTTTTAATTAAGTTTACTTAAATTGCGATTATGTCCAAAATAATTTAAACATAATGGGGTTTATTTATAAACGTTGCTTAAAGTTAAGTGATGATTAGCGACTGTATATCCATACATTTTTGACGTTTGAACGTTGCTTAACTTTAAGCAATGTTTATAAATAAACCCCCAATACTCCATTTGAAATAAGATTAGAAATTTAAACAAACCTTTTTACAGTCCGTTCAACCGATTTTGTCTTCTATACCGTAAACATAAGAATAACATTAAAAGCAAAAAACGTTATACAATACCAACTGTCTACTGCAGCTGCCATTTGTCATGCCACCAATGCAATAGAAGTCAAAATCAGTTGAACGGACTGTAAAAAAGGCTTATTTAAATATCTAATCTTATTTCAAATGGAGCATAGTAGATTTAGCTTTTTTGATCATTAGCCTATAATAGCAGTCCATTGCTGATCATAGACCTCTCCAATCCCACGCCATTTTACTCTATGCACAGCCACTCTCATTCAGCTGCTATCAGTCATTCTGCGAAGATCATCATTCCTCGGTAGGGTTGGTCAATTTATTAAGTCGCTCAGGAAACTATGAGGAGAGCTGTGTTTGCAGTTATTATGTATCTTTCCCTCATTTTTTGGGCTTGTGCTGCTATTAAGCTATGAGCAAGATTGCATTTGCTCATCAAATTTTGCTTTAGGCGGCACAAATTCCACAATAAAAAATACAAAAATGTTACATTGTACAGACGGATAGAACGAATCAATTTCGCTTGCAATCGAAGGGTGTAACATACGTATACTATTACGTACAATCAAAATTAATTTACGTATAACACCAATGCGAGTTAAGTCAAAATTTCCGGGTTTTAAAAAGTGTTAGCATGCGGAGTCGTTATTACTTATGTAGGTAAGTAATTGGCTGATCGTAGTGCGATGAGATCCTACACATCACTTACTCTCAGCATCCTCTTGTCGATATCTTTTGCACAAATCGTACAGAGCGATCAATGGGAATTCGGTGTTTCTAATACTCCGGGCAGCGTAGTAGTCGCTCATAATGAAGGACAAATCGGATTATTCGAACGTACTAAGAAAATTAACTTATCGGTAAGTGCAAGTCATAGAATGATTTCTGAACCTGTATTCACAACTACTCGATACGCTTACGCGCAGAATCGAACATCAATATTCATCTGTGACATCAATCAATGTTATCGAAGGAGCCTTCTAAACGCTTTACCCAAATCCTAAAATGTTGTCAGTTAAAATCGAATAGACGCTCGCTTTTCTTCCGTCAGCGATTTGCTGTCGGCAAAACAAATCAGGTGATCGAAAATGTGTCATAATCGGCACGTCAGCCTGTCAAATGGTTACTATGCCGTAATAAATATTGAGAAAATTAAAAAAAATTGTTGGAGCCATAACAAAATTATGCTTGCCACCACAACTCACGAGTAATATTACTGACAATTTGTAACTTAATAACCTGCAATGTTGAACCCATAACATAACATCACGCCTGTATTTCCCAGAAGGATTAGGCAGAGGTGTACCTATAGTACACCCACATTTCACCAGTTATTTTTAAGTCCCATGTAATAGGAGACGAGCCTACCGCCATCAACCGAACACAAATCCAGACTCCGGGCTGCTACTGAGAAATTCCAGATGGTAAAACCCAATAATGCCCGACCCGGGAATCGAACTTAGGACCTCATAATAATAAATGATTTCTTACAGGTTCCACAGTGTTACGTAATTACACATGTAAGTGTGCAAATCGATAACTGGATATCAAGCCCGAAAGTGGATTTCAATATGCATACGAGTCTGGTTACTATTGCCTACAAGTTATGGCAACACAGCCCTTCGACCTATGACATAGTGGCGAAAGCTGTGTGGAAGCAAGGCTGTATTATAACACCATTGGAGCAACGACGAGGCAGGCCTTTTTCGTAATTTCGCTGTTCATGAAATAGACTGTTACGACAAATACAAAAATTAAATGATTTTTACTATTTAAAGAAATATTATACAAACTTAAGTTACACTAGTTTTCTTTCCCGCAGTATCTAAGTCCTGTGACTATAGGATTAAAAGTGAAAAATTATTCACCATTACTAATTCTTTACGTGTTAATAATTTAAAAAATCTAAGTTTATAATTCCACGTAAGTCTTTAGCTAACAAATCATAATTTCACAGTTTAAACTGTGACATCGATTTTACGATTGCACTAATAAATTGCATCATTAAAAAAAATTGTAATTAAAACACGGTATTGACGGTTGTATATTTTTAAGGACTCTATAAAAACGACTAATTTATTAATGAGGATCTGCTTCATAACAGTGATGCTTAAAAAACTTAGATAATTCTCCTGAATCGTAGGCGAGGTTCAACACATGTAAAGAGTGCATGCTTCAACTACATGTTAACGTTGATCGTTTGTGACCCTTTGCTTTCGCTAAAGGTTATACGAGCTGTACAATAGTATTCGAATTTAGAAAAAAACAATCAAGGGTAACATCGTTATCAGTAAGACAGCGCTTTAAACGTCATACAGACACCACCTCATAACCTTCAACTAGCCTTCGATCAGTTGCGAGTGGTGCTACTATTAAATATCCAACAACCAAATTAAGTTGATTCCACTCTAAATTTCCAAAATTAGATCGAATCTGTTGTTTAGAATCTCTCATGGTTAGAAAGGGGAATTTAATTTAGCTTTGTTGTAACCCAGGGACATAGATATTGAGTCATTGGCCATTGGCCCTATAATTATTTTGTAATATTTAAATAACGAATCTCTCTAGTTCACTATGGTGATTTGCCTAACTACTAATAGGACGGTTTATTTTTTACATAATCTGCATGTTTAATTTTATCAGTGATTGTCGCAAATCGCATTCTGAATAGCGTGTGTACGTTTGAAAATATGCATGTAAAGTGTATGTAACGAATAATAGGCAAAAATGCATTCTGATGAAGAACCTTCTAACATACATTTTGATATAAATACAAACTGTAAGTTTGTTGTATTTGAATAATATTCAACTAATTTATGTATATTTTCAATAGGCACAACTAATTACACTGTGAAAAATTTTAAAATTATGTGAAACAAACAATTTGAACGAATCAATTTTACTTGCTCTACATAATAAAACGCATTATAGTGAGTATAATAATTAATTTATATATACATGAATATCTTAAATTGAATGTCAGTCCACAGCAGTAAGGTTCAAACGATATATTTATATCACATGCTTGTACAATTTAAGCGTTGGCAGCTTATCGAATAGTCGTCACATAAGTAGGTTTTAATTATTAATGCAATGAGTCTACAAACCACTCTTATTCTTTGTATCGCTACAACTACACAGTTTGCGTTTGGCCAAGTGTGGGAGTTTGGTGACAATGCTCCGAGCAGTAGAGTCGTATCTCACAACCAAGGTGATATTTCGCTGTTAGAGAACACAAGGACTATACTCTTAACCGTAAGTAGAATACTAGAAGTTACATGGTGTAGTCAATCGATTTCCTCAATTACAACAATAAATATATTTAGAATACTTTAATAATTCTTTTTGTTATTGAATTTGAATTTAATTTTCGAGAAGAATTTCAGTTTTATCGATTAACAATTAAAAAAACCAAAGCTGTCACGGATAATAAATACCGAAACAGCACGTACAGTACATAAAGTTTATTTTGAAGCTATCTGAAACAAGTCTACTCAAGTAAGTATAAATAGTAGTAGTGTCCTTTGTTAAACATTTTTTACAGGTTCCAGAATGTCACGAAATAGATTACGTCAGGGTTGAAGTGAACAACGTGTTATCAAATCCTGCTGTATATTACGACAAATTAACCCAAGTTGTGACCATCTCCTATAAACCGCTGCAGATCAGCATGTCTACGTACGATGTAGTTGCCAAAGCCAAGCAAAAAGACGTATGCAAGGACGCAACTATGCCCGCCGCAAAATCGGACACACTGCAGTTAGTGTATGGAAAATAAAGCATGCTTTTGGATAAAAAAAAATATTAATAAAAAAGTCCTCTTACAGCAGATGTATTTTATTGCCCTGACTATAAAATTATAAGTATCATCAAGTTCACAAAACAGCTCATGAGCGAGTTGCTTCTAAAAAATTTAACTATTACGAAAAAAGAAAACAGTTACATCAATCCTTTTTAATACAAGCCATAGGAGACTATTCTGAGGACTTTTCTGTCATGGCAATAATAAAAAGAAAACATTTATGACATCTTTCAAGGTTGAGTGAGACGCAGAGTAAAATAAGAATGCTCACCAGCTCACCAAAAACAAATTAAAAAAGTGAATTATTTAATAAATCACCCACCTAATTGAATTAAGTCTACGTGCATGAAGATAGCTTGTTATCCATATTTAATTATAGCAAGTGAATTTGAAATCCAGCACAAAGGTAGGTGGTGGCATTTCTGTTAACATTTTAAAGGCTACTGTTGTTGCTGCTTGCTGCATACCATATCTATTTACATCATATTTTTTTTCTAGCTCAGGAGAAAGTGTTTCACAACCAGTTTTATAGCAGTGAACCATGCATCCTCTACGCGAAAGGACATGCGACGAATTGTTGGAAAACCCGCTCTTGAAGACTCCTCCGCCCGAACCTGAGAAACCCAGGCCACCGCGCGTGCGCAAGCCACGCGTTTTTAAACTTGTAATCTCATTATTATTTGTAAATATTGAAAAAAAATTAACACCTTCTCAATTTAAGACTAAACCTTAATCGTATTACTTCACAGCCGCCAAGATTTCCGTTATTACCGATAGAGTTTTATCAATGCTGGTGCAATCATCAAAAAGAGGTAAATCGTATGAAGTTGATCAAGCCGATATTTTATCAGTAGACATTTAGTCATTGCTTGAATCAAAAAACCTATTAAAACATTTTCCTTATAGCTACACGAATACCTTTAATTACACAAGTTTTTTTCTAATCTAGTTACAAATGCTGAAACACTTAGTGGACGATAACCCGCCGAGCCTTTTTCCGGAACTGTACTTGAAGCCTCGAAGGCTGGACTACTACGCACGGCAGCTGGAAGAGAACATGAACGTCAACAAAGATCTACTCAAGAGAATCAATCATATACAGAGAACTGGAGTATGTTCATAAAGCTTTTGTTAAAAAAAAACAATGTTCTACGACATGTTAATACAAACTGAAACCTCTAAAAGACAACAATAGCAAATAAAGATGTACTGCTACAAAGCCACAGTCTTCTCATGGGATGTAACTTCATCTAATAGAGATGAAGTTACATCCCATGAGAAGAGGCGGTCCTGCAATAAAATCTAATAGAGAATCCAAATCCATTCACTATATGCAAGCTTCTCTAAGATGAGGTAACGGGAGTAGCCTACCAATAAGATGCAAGAAGTTAAGACGTGACGTATATTCCCAGGGGTACGTGGACTGCTGGTCGCCTGAACCCAACAATAAATATAATAAACTGCTCTGTAAACAACGTCAACGAGGACTGGACGAAATACAGAAGTCCAATTTATATTTCTACTCAAGACTACTCATTGCTGTAAGTAGTTTTTTTTTTTTTTTCACTTTTTTTCACCTTTTTTTCGTGGAAATACTTAATCCCTGAAGCATTCAGCATACTTGTACCCGGTTCAATATTTTCTGCTATCATGTAATGTAATCAGTAATTTACTGCAGCCATTGCAGGGACCTAATCTTTGCTGGCGAAGCACTTACTAATTTGTTGCTAATATTATTATAACAAACGTTTTAACAGAGATCGGAGCAGCTACTCACCAAAGAATTGGATAAAGAATGGAAAGAAACAAAAAATAAACTTATTTTAGGAGCCTTGTGAGTACCTAGCAAGTCTGTCGCGTCCTTTTACAAACCGGACGATACTCGTACCTACATTCTTCTGAATGTTGATGCTGAATTTCAGATTACCATTTATATTATTCAAAACTGGTAAAATTGATCGTGATATAAAAGACTCAGCGTTTGATAAACCTATGCACGTCGTCAGAACTAAGTAAGTCACTCCTGGTCTAATTATACTGTAGTAGTTGTATTTATAGTTTATTGGTTATATTTGGTTTTTCTTTAAAGTTCCTTCACTGGCTACTAGGTACAACAATAAAAACTTCTCTAAAAGAAAACGTTCTTGATGAAAACGTTATTGATGTCATGTGACGACACACGTCCCTGAGATACACTGCTACAAGGATCTTTTGGCGCTCGAATGATGCTGACAGGGAGCGCTGTTGGTAAACATTTGTGCAATTATTTTGTATGTGAAATGTATTAAAGAAACAACATGGAGGCGTTAAATCCGGCCGTAAAATTAATAATTTTGGCCACACGCCAAAAGAAGCTTGTAGCGCTATAAATCATGAGCAAGGACACACACACAGGGTAATCAGTAGGGTATTTTATTCAACAAGTTTTATTTTTGTAGTTAATACTTATCTATCTATAACGCCTCATTTACGGAGACGCGGGGCGTCGAGCGTGGCGTTGGGCGGCGCGGCCCGCACTGAATTCAAACATGTGGCTTTGTATGAGTGCGTTTACGGAGAAGCGATTTCACACGCGTTTGCTTGAAGTGGAGCGTTTTTTGCGGCAGAACCCGCGGATGGCATCGCCGCGTCACACGCGGCGTTTATCGCGGCAGCGCACGCAGCGGCCATTCTCGATGAAGCGATGCCCGCGGCAGAACCTTCTGCCAGTCTTATTTGGAAATCGCACAACAGAGGCGTATATATCGGCTATATGATCGGCTTTGCAAATTGCAAGTTGCGACACGTGCTCTCCCATCTCTCGCTAACCTAAAACTAGTCGGTTTGATTGAGTACCCCGCGTGCGCCGCAGCGTTGCCCACCATGAGGTGGGCAACGCCGCGGCGGCGGCGGCGGCGCGCGGGGACCGCCACTCTTCCCGTCTCGCATCTCTATGAACAACATCGTAAGTACTACATTGCCATATGTTTGTGTTTACTCGTGCGATGATAAGTGCCGCTTCACGCACCGCCGTACCGTAAACAGAAAAAGCGTCAGACGCGCCGCGAAACGCCACGCTGCACGCAACTCGCAACGCCCCGCGTCTCCGTACTCCGTAAATGAGGCATAAGGTGTATTTCGTGTATGAATAGATACACCTTAAATACTTATTATCATCACAGGGTGTCTATGGACATCTGGGTCCAAGGTGGATCAAAGATCGGTAAAGTAATGATCGAGCTCTTCACTGATATCGTGCCGGAGACTTGCCAATTATTCTTGACCCTTGTCAAGGGAACTAAAACTGGCCATGCATACACTGGCACCAGATTCTTTAGGTTAGTAATCTTACCATCTTCTTTATTAATACTAATATTATAAAGCGGTAATATTTGTGAGTTTGTATATCTATAGGGGGTAATCTTCGGAACAACTGATCTGATTCCAAGAAATCCTTCACTAATGGGCCTGAGTGTTAATTAAATAACAAAAATTAAAAAAGAGCTCAATTAGATCATTATTGAAATGATTGTGCATTAAAACTTATAGAAATACAGTATTTTAACTGTAAAATCACGTAAATCAGCGAAATTGGCAAAATTTCGTATAAGGCCTATTATGTAACTCTAAGTTAGACAATCCTAACTATAATAATAATAATTTAATTTTAAAATGCGAAAGTAAGTTGTTTTTTTGCTTGTTTGTTACGCATTCACGCTAAAACTGCTGAACGGATTTGAATGAAATTTGGCACATGGGTAGACAATGACCCGGAGAAGGACATAGGCTACTTTTCATCCTAGATTGCAGACGAAGTCGCGGGCAATAGCTAGTCTATAGTAAATCCATATTAATATTAGGTATACCTACTAGTCTTTCCCTGAATATGCCTAAGTCGATCCCAGAGCTATACGACCCCATAAAATGTACATTCGCTGTGATAATTACGACGACGTGCTACGTCCAACGCACCCTGGGCAGTCACTCCTGCTGTCATGTAACAGCTATATAATTATGTTCTTCTAATGTTAATGCGCACATATTTTTTATGTTTTATTGAAACAAACAAACCTTTTTTTTGTGGTAATCAGTAATCACTGATGTCTGAAATCTTTGTGTTTAGAATAGTACCTGATCTGTACTGCTGCGGTGGTGACGTCATGAAAGACAATGGTTTCGGAATGTATATTCCGCCTCCAACGGGAGAAGTTGAGTTCATTGAACCTTTATCTGCTGAAAGTTGCGAGTTGAATCATACTGTACCAGGTAATGATTCAATGACGAAGAGCCGTTTTATTAAGTGTTAAAGCCATTATAATCCCGTAACGAAAAAGGGATGGTGGTTATCTATCTCTCTAAACGTCATATTACGGCCGCAGGATAGGCCATGGTTTGTTTTAGGAGAGATCGAGGAGTTCCTCCGCTTTTATTCAACCCGACTATTCGATTACAAACACATAATTATCATATTTTGCCCTTCGTGGCCTGTTTGATGATAAATGACTTTTGTAACAGCAAGTAAGGCGGGCTCCGCATTCGGTCTTAAAACGGCTGCTCCTATATGCTAGTATTAAAGACGATAGACCAATTTCTTATAGGTACCTAATAGATAAACACAATATTCATGTGCGTTAAAAAAAGAATATTTGGGATCGCCAACTGACCTACACGAAGACAATATGATTCACAACAATACAAAAGGTTGTTTTACGTGGGCTGCTCCTTCAATTACATGATAATTAATTCATGGTGGCTTGTGATTATGGTTCAGGACCAATATATGGAAACTGAGCTTTTAAGGTCATACAGGTTAAGAATATATCTGTGTCTTGCTGTGGAGACTTACAGTCAGGATAAAGGACCTTTACCAAAGTAAATGTTGTAATTGCGAAAAGAAGGCTGCACTGCAATATTTAACAGCTGCTTAAATGTACAACTTCCAGGTGTATTGTCTATGGTGTCTACCCCTAACCATGAGATTAGCGGCCAGTTCAACATTATATTCAAGCCATTGCCGCAGTTCGATGGTAAACACGTGGTGTTCGGAAGGGTAAGTTGTTTTTTTTTTTACTTTTGAAATAGGAACGTTTGTCCTTTTTAGGGCCATGCATGTTACTGGTATAACTCTTCCTATAAAACTCCAACTGTCACCAACAAGACACAATATAATGTTGTTATCGCCTTCTAAAGGCCAATCGACAGTTGAGCGGTTTAGTAATTTATGAAACTGTTGCATATCAGAAGTTACGGTTGCTATTGTTGATTTCATGACTAGAACTTTACGTTATGAGAGTATATAAAACAGCTTAGCTTAACAGTAAAAAGTATGGACTTCGAACTTGTAATTGGAACGAAACAATCTGAACTGACTGAACTGTGTGCCCATAGATAGTAGCAGGTCCACCCCCTTCATTGGAACGAATCAGCGCGCTAGGGCTGCCCCTCGGCACCACCACTTCGGACTGTATCATTCGCTCCTGTGGCTGGTTCACCCGCACTGGCCAGTACCGTGAGGGCCTTCCTAACACCATCAAGTTTCCGCCAAGACGAAAACCGAAGAAATGAGGCTAAATCTTTCGAGTATTTTCGTTTTGCCAGATTTTTCTAAAGGTTTTTTTAAATTAAAATTTAGAAATATATTTTGTTTTCTAGTTCTAGGGTTTTTAGTTCATCGTTAGAAGCAAAGAAATTCGTTAGGTTAGTTTATAATTAAATTGAACCTCCCGACTTTTCGCTAACCAGAAAAAGCAGATCATGCATTCTAATCCACAAGATGATAAAAATTCAAGTTGTTCACATCAAATCAGATCAGAACGAGATCAAACATCAAAAACAAACAAAACATAACAGGCTGCAATCACATTTATATTGCAAAAATATATTTTATAAATAAGTAGAAAAGTCTGCACACGACACGAATCAAACAAATCACTAGTACACATTCATAATCGTACAATTAATACTCGATTTTCTTCTGCAAGTCAAGTCCTGAACTCCTGGTCTGTCATTGTGTGGTCATCATTCTATCTTTACAAATAATCCGCACGATAATATCAGAGCCAGCAACTGAAACAGGGGAATCGGTAAATTATACTAAGTCGGTAAACATACTCGTAAAAATGCCAATTTGTGGTGTTTAAACTTTATTTTGGTTTAAAGTCACGTAGGATACGCGTGAGAATGCGTAACCTTTACTTGTTGTATTATATTACCTGAATGAAAGGTGTGTGAAAAGAACATCACCAGGTAAAATAGGTAATTACTTTCTGTATTAAAATCTTAGGTAGGTACTTTCGCCACTTGCTAAGATAAACAGGAATTTAGACCAGCACCCATTGCTTCATAAGTTCGTAAGTTACGTTGTTAAGCAGATTTTTTTTCGAACTTATGAAGAAATGGATTAGACATTTGTTTCAAACCGATTCCAATTCTGACCGATCGTGCATTACGCAATTAGGGTGCAGTTTTCTATAACAATTAGTACCTTCTCAATTCTCAAACATATTATACCTCTACCAGATTTAACAACAGATTAGTACGAAAGATGTGAGTTTTGAATCAAAATACCTGAGGCCCTAGACAAAGTGACATTCTATCAGCGATTACGATGATAGAAAAGGCAAAAATGTATAGGACTGACATAAGCTATCGAAAAGTTTATGACAATCCTGTTGAAAGTCGTTGTAGAAATACGAAACGCTTTCGAAGCGATTGTCACTTGTCTAGTCCCTCCCTGTCCTCCGTGTTAGAATACAGAACCCTGATTCAGATTATGATTGATCGTGTGTTACACAAATAAGGTGCAGATTGGGTTATATCAATCACAATCTGAATCGGATTGAAACAAACTGCTAATCCATTGCTACATAAGTTCGTAAAAAAAATCTGCTTAACAACGTAAATAACGCAATGAATGTTGTTGAACTGACAAAATGAAACAGATTAGTCATAATCGGTTACGAAAATATGTTACACAATTAGAAAGTTAACTATCAGTGTCGCCAAATTTTGGTAGTTATTTCGACAACCTGATTGCCACATTAACACTACCAAAAGTACTGTGGCGGTATCTACATCGCCACATGCGAACTACGCATCAAATACATGACGTCACACAAAAATTCTGACGTCACATAAATCCTGCATCGCGCAATTAAAGTTTACCGAGCAATGGACATATATACAAAAACCCGATATCAACCGTTAGGCAGTTGCCCGCCAGACACAACACCCGTCTGGTCGGAGGATCCTCCCTTTTCTATGGTGGATGAGTGAACTTTGCACCCTGTTCCTCATACCCCTAAAGTACCAAATTAAATGACAATAATATTTTGTATCTTTTTAAAAGTAATTAATCACATGCTAAGTTACCATTATTAGAGCTATGATAACAGCCGCTGTGCCGACATACACGGCGTCTTCTCGTAGGAAGTCTATCACCTTAGTGAGGCATCCCTCCACGTACATTGTTGTAGGATTCGGAGACCCCTTGCAATCCATCCTCTGAAACATTCAGAATGCAAATGTTAGTACTGTGTTATTTATTAAAGAATACTGATTGTAGAATCTATTTATATTAAGAGGAAACGCGGTTGTTCTTTTGTCCATACAAACGCTCTCTTCTGGTGACTTTAAGCAATTATTTTTTTACAGTATAATAAATATCAACTAGTTATATGTCTCTATGTTTTCCTTTTTGATGATACATTATCTGTGGAAGCAATAGAACCCCAAGAAAATGCTCCAAATTTGCTTAGTTAGACCACTGTCAACAGAAACCTATTGTACAAATTTGACAACTATTCATGAAAAAAGAAAAACACAGGGACACAGTTTATATCCTTCTTATTCAGTTTATGAAATATCTTTTAAATTGGACCAATATTGGAGGAGGAAATAGGCGAGAGCCGAACCTCAAATTATGACTTTTTACTTAGGCTATTCAGTCGGATCTGCAGCTGTCCATATCGCACGAATAGCCAACGAACGCGAGCGCTCGCGACAGCGATAGTTTCTTCAAATACCTAATTTTCAAAAATCTCTCCTACCGCCTTTCCTCTTAATTACCCCTGCAACTTTTTTACCTCCTGCACTGTTTTCACAATTAAAAATAACAATAAAAACATTACCCTTCTTCTGGGACAGTCGGGTAAAAATGAATGACACATTTTTTAAATGAGCCACCATAAAACCTCTATGACACAGATTTACATAGAAGATTAGATTGCAGTCTATTATTTAATAAAGCTGGCCTCTTTTTGTAAAAATAACATTACTCTAGCCATTAGCAAACAAAAGGAAAATCTTAATGGCATCCAACATTATTTTGATGGCACATGGCCAGTGATTGCCACTGTATCGGTTGTATTGTAACTAAGGAGGTTGCATTAAGAAATTTTTGATGTGGCGAGAGAAGAAATATAATATCCATAAACTCTTACCTTCCCCGGGTAAACTTCCCGACAACAGCTTTCAGGGACATTATCATTCCAATCCTTGTATCCTTTGACACCGCAACACTTCAGGTACGTCTGCGTGTCATCCCAGGACTTGGTATACTCATGCCTGACCCCATAGTAAGGGATGGCGGCATACAACTCCCGGTCTAAAGTGGTGATGACCTTCTCTCTGAAGACGAACTGGAGGATCCCGCCTACCAGCATCACCACGAAGATTATGAATACCAGGATGTAGTACTGGAATAGTATAAAATGATGATTAGACAAATAACTGTTTTTGGGATTTATTGTGTTTGGGGTGTTTGGACGATTAATACTAATAGATTCGACGGTTAATGAAATAATAAAATTTACTATTTCACAGGAAAAGCTAATACTTATTTAATTTAATAAAATTTTGTTATTAGTTAGCGGCGATAATATCTTTTTTGCTTTCACTAATTAGGTAAATATAAAACTATAGTTTACGACTATGATTTAGGTATGTGTAATCCCATAAAGCTCGTCTCTATTAACGATAGGATTCCGTTTTTTTTTTTCTTGCTGTTTGTAGGTACCCTATTTATTCAGATACAGAAATCGACTTTCAAATGAACATCCCAGCAGCGTGTGCTCTTTTTCTATACAGTCACAAGGGTCGGTATCAGAATGACTGGATCGCAAATTGACCACATCGCTCTTAGTCCTGATCTGAAAATGTCGTCTCTCCTGTGATGTTTGTAGACGTAGCGGAAGGCAGCTTTCGTCTTTGCCCACAAAAAGTCACGTCCTTCATCCACTGGAAGCTTTATCGTTGGTAGGGATGGGTACCTACTAGTATCAGCTCCTTAAGCTATGTAGGTAGTCAACCGCACGTCATGGTAATAGTTTGACCATGAAATTGCTTTGTAATAAAGCCGGTTTTATCGTAATTCAAATGTTACTCTTCATGTGGTGGGACTGTCTCATTACAAACGCACCGTAAGCAGCATACATTTGACCTCCTTGGCGGCGCCGCAGCACCCGAGCAGCGACAGCAGCATTAGCGCAGCTCCCATGGCCACCACCACGCCCACTGATGCTATGAACATGTTGTTGCTCATCAGCGTGCTGGAGAAGGAACGGGAGATCCATACCCACAGGCCTATGGCCAGCGCGATTGCACCGCCAATCTGGAATGTGGAAATTGCTTGTGTTAGTTAGTTTATGATTTGTATTTAAGGGGGATGCGCCAGGGTAGCCCGCGAAATTCAAATTTTCTTACGTTTTTTGCAATTTGCAGGTCGGTGTTAGATTGTATGTTGATCTAAATTTCATATTCTTCCGTTACACGAGCGAAGGAAAATTGCAGATCTTGCTTTCCTATTTAGTATAATGAACGGGTCTACTGACGTCCCTGAGCTGGTGGCCAGGATTGAACTTCGTGTACCATCTGTGTATCTTCGGAGACCTCATCTCCTATATGTACTTATTGTGAAAACTAACTATAGGCAAAATACATATATCTTAAGAGCATGTCGATTCTTCAATCAGGTATGCCAGGATGTTGAGCTTGATTTATTCACGAATAGTGTCCGGGAATTAAAAAAAAAATTAAGTAACTGCTTCTTTGAAGAGTAACATTGTTGTATTTTATATTTGTTTTGTTTATTCTTTTCAGTTGATTCTTTACATCACTCTCACGCGGTTTGTACCGTTTAATTAGTAATTTTATACAAAAGTTTATATAAGTGGAAACTTGTAATTGGCTTTATTCTACATATTACTTCTGACTACTCGAATGTATTAGCTGTAAGTTTTCTTAAAATTAATAAAATAAAATAAATAAATAAAATAAATATGATTTGCGCACGTAACAAATATGGATTTACAGAATTATAAACATTAGAATCAGCAATACAACTCTCTAAGTCCATGAAAGTCTCAAAACTCATGATTTCATGAAATCTCGACATTTGAGACTTTCATGAACTTAGAGAGTTGTATTGCTGATTTTTATGTTTATAATTCTGTAAATCCATATTTGTTACGTGCGCAAATCATATTTAGATCAACATACAATCTAACACCGACCTGCAAATTGCAAAAAACGTAAGAAAATTTGAATTTCGCGGACTGCCCTGGCGCATCCCCCTTAATAAGATAGTACTTAATATGGATACTAGAATCGAATTAATGTCTCCTGCAACCCTTGAAACCTCTGCACTGTTTATATCAAGTAAAGGCGAAATGCTGAATAGAGTGCGTTTCATCAATTAGTTCATAAGCCGTTGGCTCTACTGTTGTAGGACCAATACGAATACGCTACGCCGCCCCGCCGACGCCGCCGCCGGCAGCTGCGGCCGCCGATGCGGCAATGCCTAATAGGTCCACTTTTAGGGTTCCGTACCCAAAGGGTAAAACGGGACCCTATTACTAAGACTCCGTTGTCTGTCTGTCTGTCCGTCTGTCTCTAGGCTGTATGTCATGAACCGTGATAGTTAGAAAGTTGAAATTTTCACATATGATGTATTTCTGTTGCCGCTATAATAACAAATACTAAAAAACAATAAAATAAATATTTAAAAGGGGGCTCCCATACAACAAACGTGATTTTTTTGCTCATTTTTGCTCGATATTGATAACGGCAACAGGTAAACGCTTGAAATATTCACAGAATATTTATTCCATTTAAAAAAAAAAGCAAATAAGTATTTAAGTTGGGCTCCCGAACAACAAATGTGATTTTTTTGCCGTTTTTGTAGATAATGGTACGGAACTCTTCGTGCGCGAGTCCGACTCGAATTTTGCCGGTTTTTTAAATTTAACTGTAGAGCCAACATTACGGCAAAGGAACTTTAAGATGAAACGCATTTTATCTGAACCACTTCGAAAGAGAGCAGCAAATATTCCGTTCATTTCACAATGAATTTACGAAAGAGGTTGATTTTTCCAGGGAAAAAAACAACAGAAAAAGAAAATCTTAAGGCATCTTAAATCATTTTGATTGCATACGGCCAGTAATTGTCACTTATCGTTAAAATTCGAACTAAAGAGGTTGCATTAATCAAATAGAAAAGTGATGATAAAAAGTTTACAGGTAAGGTAGACAACCTTAGACCGCGAAGTAAACACGAAGGGCTTGAAATAAGCTCATTACAACAATAAGAATTTATACTTAGCAACTTTTCATATTCTAACCTTCGACGTTCATGCATGGATAAATCTATAAATTCAATCGCAAGTTAGACCATTCTGTTTGCGTGATGAGCAGTAATCAGCTACCGGTTGTACTTGATTGATGTAAGTGGTATCAGACATTAAAGACTACGAAAGGTCACTCATGCACTCGCATATGACATTGACGACATGCAACGGATGCATAGATACCTGCCTCTAATGACACTACATGGTCATTGTAATATTTTCTTAGTAGGTAATGGTAGATGCAAATGATACCAAAACCCACGCACCTGAACTAAGTAGGTAGTATTGTTGTCTTACAAAACATGACTTCGTAATTCGTTCCATCAATAAAATAGACACAAGAGTTTTTTATCGTGAACTCGACCATTTTTTCTACTGATTAATGCAGATGGTCGGCCGTCTAATGTTTAGATACGATCTAAAAATTGCTTCATGCTGTTGTCTTTTAATGCGTTCGTCTTGAAATATTGCTTCATTTAATCGGCAGGATGTTCCACGAGGTTTGAAATTGAAAGGACTAATCTAAGATAACATCTGAGGTTGCCCGTTTTGACGTAAATGCCTGTTTTATTTCTTATACCTACGCCCCGCGGTTTCACCCGCATACCGATAGGTCTCGATCCTAAGGGAATATCGCCACGCTAATCAAATGGCAAATCACGCAAAAAGGCCCAGTATACGTTTGTCGAGGTACGGGTTCGCCCAACGTGTACTGGGGGCTTAAAGATTTTAATCCCTTATATGAAAAGTAAGTATATTAAAGTGGTTGGTACTTACGAAGGTGACTACATTGATGCATATTAATGAGAACTTCATACATCTGCCGCAACTGTCCATTGCTCCTCCCATTCCCATGGCGAATCTGTGTACACGAAAAGAAGAATTTTTTCAGCGATGTACTTATATTTAATGTTATTGAAGTATAAATTATGAGACAATTCGCAATATCAACATGCCACCGACGTCGCGCCTTTCAAAAGATACCTACCCAAACATTTTTAAACCAGCCTTGGTGCTTACAAGGGGTGCGCTAATAAAACCTTATTATCAACCATGAGCGCAGGTGAAGAGTCGACTGAACTAAGTATAACGACAGATGGATCCAATCTGCGATGTTTACCTCTTTTTTTTTTTCGTCTGTTACGACTCCCACGTTTCTGATGAGCTTGTTTATTGTCAGATTAGAATTCATCTTGTTATGAGAAAAATTCGTGTTCTGGAGCATTAAAAAACAGAGACACCACAAATACAACCAAGAATGTCATAAAACTTGTAAGGTGGATTTTTAATACGTGAAGGTTTGACACGAATTTCGGCAGTTAAGTACGCTTACAGGGCACAAGCACTGCTAGTTTATTTTGGTATTTGTAGATGGTAAGATTAACGTCCAGTCACAGGTGCATAGAGTAAGTATCAAAAGTAGGTAAGTACCTACATAATATTAACGACAACCTTGAGTACTAAACAGTGAAAGTTGATTCCAATATATCTAGTTGTTTGTAAGCCATTCACGTGCATAGGACAGTACTTATGGCACGCTTTGGCATCTGCTAATGAGAGTAAAAGTAGGTTCGTGTGGTCTTCACATTGAGGAGGCACCTACCTACTATCGCATCACTTGTTCTAGGTGCTTTAGAAAACTTCTATAGATTTAATATCCTGAGATCGTGCCCATACTATTACCTAATCGTGTCACAATAGACGTACTCTAATGACAGGATTAATAATAATGTCAGTTACAAAATTAGCCGGTCAGAGATTTGCACGCCTTATCCCACCTTTTGACCTGTATAATCTTGAAATTGACGATGTACAGAGATACCCAAGATATTTGTAATATAAGTCAGAGAATCAGATCCATTCCGGATCTATTGATATACATATCCTACCTATCTAACAGTACTTAGGAGTATAGAGTACCAACATCCTACACCATGTCCATGGGCTTGACCTTCAGTAGATCATAGTACCACATGCCAATTATGAGATCTGCAGAAGCGTTAATGTATAGTAGGTAACTATACCCACATACATATGTACCTAAACCTTTACTACAAATTAGGACTAATTAACCATTCATAGCCTAATCTACAGACATCAAAATTACAAATATATATCATGAGGCTATTCAGGTGATGCGCACAATCTAATTACATCCTTGTAATCAATCTAAGCTTAGTACAAAAACTTGAATCTAATTAATTAAGTCATGGTAGGTACCTCTGCCACGAGTGAAATAGAATTAATCGTGTTTTATATCATTGCTCATGTCAGTAGGAAGGATGTGGTCGACATTGGTACTCTGCTAGGTGATCTAGTATGCCACGGTACAACAGATAAATAAATAGCAAAATCATTCTTACCTCCAGTAAGTTGATTTCGTTTTTCTTCGCAATTTAAAATGGATTTTAAAACGATTTTTAATATCAATCATGTTACTGAAATGTATGCTTTGTTAGGCTGAGAATGACATTCTCATATATAAAAGTAGTCTATGAATGACATTAGATTTTATTGGTTTAGATAAAGTTTTCGTTGTACCCACAAGTAACCCTATTATTTAAATACCTAGTTACGTAGGTAGGTCCTTACAACAAATACCTACCCTACCTACGTATGTGCGAACTGTAGGATACATAATGTTGTTCTATTTTCATGTTGTTTTGATGTACAAACCAAAACTAATGGAAATTAAAAGATTGGTAGGGTACCTACCAACGGCTCCAAAATGCAGGATCATGCATTTTGATGATGATTACCATTGGTAAGTATTTACGTAGCTACCCAATTATAGATTTTTGGTAGTTCGAATGTTGTCATTTTTGGGCTCAATGATCAAGGTAAATGAAAAAAAGTCGAGTCTGAGAAGGTTGAATCCGGGAACCTGACTGTTTCGGATATTTTCCTGGTGATCGATCAGAAACACCATATTAATTTGGCATCCATATTTGCAGATGTATTTGCATATGAAAAAATTATAGGACGATTACCTACTATCAATCAAATAAGGATCTATCTAGGTAGGTTCCTAAATCATAATATGGGCACATAAGCTAACTCTACTTAGCTACTGTACGATGTTATTGACTGCACTGCAGCCTATGTTATGTTATGAATGTAACGCTATGTATGTCATGCGTGCATGAAGTATAACGACCACTTGCAGAGAGGAGCTACGCGACTTGCGCAGACGCAAACACTCAAGGTGATACCCCGGCTAACACAAGGTCCATCTAATCCATTCTCTTAACGATGTTTATAAGTGAAAGTAGCATTGTATGACGCTTCATTAAAACGAGCAGGTAAAACAATAACATCAGAAACGGTCAGAATGTGCTAACAGTAGTTTAAAGTTTAAAAATTCCCGATTGATGTCAACATCAACACACGTTCTGCGTCGGTCGCGTCCGCGTCGCGTCGTGGAGTTTACTTACATTTTGTCACGAAATCCGATATCGTCTTGTATAGAACCGTTAGACGAAACAGTTTCACTTTACCATCACTCTTACTTCTCACTACAGTTACTACGTTAATTTGAACAATTCATTGACGAGTTGTTTGTTATGGTAGACGACAAGTGCGTCGTGGCCGATAGTACAGACTCAACTGGTTTGTTGAGTCAAGCACGCGGGCGACGCCCCACCAACCAAGCTGTAGGCTGCAGGAAGAATGGGGCAGCCTTCGAAGGGTCCTACTAACGTGTTCATGTGTTCGCAACTAGGTCAGGTAAATAGCGTGTCGTAACTCAGCGATTATTTAAAATGAAAGATCGCGAAAGAAAACATTACTACTAATTCACATTACATAGGTACTCTATATTTACAAAATAAAACCACCAAACTTGAATAAATTTGAAGTAAAACAGCGGAAAACGTTTGAAATAAACGAACTTTTGGGAGTTCACTTTTGTGACGAACGGTGCATTATTCATTACTCATGAGCGTTATGTACATAACGCTCATGAGTAATGAATAATGCATCGTTTACATTGAGATGAATAATAACAGATTGATCTAGATGCTTTTTAGGGTTCCGTACCCAAAGGGTAAAACGGGACCCTATTACTAAGACTCCGCTGTCCGTCCGTCTGTCTGTCATAGTTAAAACCGTCATAGTTAGAAAGTTGACATTTTCACAGATGATGTATTTCATTTCTGTTGCCGCTATAACAACAAATACTAAAAAAACAGAATAAAATAAATATTTAAGGGGGCTTCCATACAACAAACGTGATTTTTTGCCGTTTTTGTAGATAATGGTAGTTACGCAACCCTACGTGCGCGAGTCCGACTCGCACTTGGCCGGTTTTTTTGTGATTTCGTCTACAAATTCATTGATCTCTAGCAAACCATGACCCAGTGCCTAGTGGTTACAAGAGCAGATGTCGTATTATGACAGTTTAATGCAATCATGATTTCAGTGCGGGAGAGAGACGAACCTGTAATAACCTTATAGCACCATCCCTTTTTCATACCATTAAATACAGCCCCTGGGCTATTGAACGTCAGGTCCTGAGTAATAGGTTCGATTCCCAGATATTTAGGTTGCCAGACTATAACTGCATAAACCTAAAGTCAATTAGGTAATCTATGTACCTACGGACAGCAAACATTGAGCTAGGCTGATTAAATAAAACAACAGTTTGTCACAGTTTCTTTTATTAGCGTTTTGTTAATAAACGTTCACCTCAACTCAACATAATTATAAACTGGTGGTAAAATGTAATCAACGCGGTTTTACATCAATATGAGCATTACTGCGTCTACTACCAACTAAGATGTCATTGAGCTTTGGTTTACATGAAATCATACTCTGATATTGCAATCAGTTTAGTAAATAAGTTTTTGATTAAAAACTCAAGAAAATGGACCTGCGCGTGACCAAGCAAAGATCCAATGAACAAAACTGGTTCCAAATTGTTTAAATTCTACTTAATTGTTAAAGTTATAAACATTTAAAAAGATAGGAACATAAGGCCGTTCGTAGAGATTACATATTTAGGCACACCACACAGCTAACATGCTTCTGTGTGGATAAATCTTTATATTGTTATAACTTCTTTAGCGAGTATTTAAATGATCTTTATCTACACTTATTAAAACTATATAATATGACCAAAAATACCCGTCTTATACAAATCTTTGAATAACTCTAAACAAAACCTAAGGCGTAAAAGTCTCAAGTGACCTATCCCGATCGCGCGCAGGTCATAATAAAGTGAAACTATGCAATAAATAGACAACCAAGTGCTTTGAACTTGTGAAATGTAACATGATATTGAATACAAGTGGATCACGCTACTATACTTAGTATCGTGAATCCATCTCACAGCATGTAGATCCTATTCGATTTCACAATACATCCTCACCTGCTACTGGCTCATATATTATAGCTATAGTTTGTAGTGATATAGTTTGACCGAGACCGCTACTACGCGCCTTAGGTATGTTCGCGTCGAGACTGGGGGGCAGAGCAGACCGCACATTCGTCAACGCTCACGGCGTCCCGCCGCTCATTCGTCAACACTCATGGCACTCCGCCGCTCATTCGTCAACGCTACCCCCCGCCACGCCGCACATTCCTAAGGCACGGAGCAGCGGCTCGGTCAAACTATATTACTAATGAGTTAGAAAATGTTGGTTATAAAATAAGTAGCAAGTGCGAATCATTAATGATCGCATACAAATGAACGATATTAAAAATTATAGATACATCTCATTTGTCACAAACTTAATCAAAACATGTAGCAGTAAACGGTAGGTGATTTCGTAGGTACAATTATTTATATCTATTTAGACACGGATATAAAATAAAACAAATACATTTCAAATAATATTTTAACTGAAATTATAATCATATATTACATATTTTGCGCTAAAAATACAACGAAATACACTTATGCAAGCAACTCGCTACTGTTGTTTGGTTACATTCGGACTGACAATAAATTAACGCATGAGAGTTACATCTTTTTAACATTATATTACCTATATTAATAAACATTAAGAACGTTTTAATTAGACCTAGATACACAACACGACCTGCGTAGCTTCTCTTATAAATTAATTGACAAAGATAAAACCATAAAAGCTGTATATTTTATTCAAAGCAAAATTAAATGAAGACTGACTTCTGAACCAAAAACAATAGGAAAGTAACCTTACTCGGGTAGATTCGGGCACCCAGACTTTAACCGACATATGGATACAAAAAGCAGTTCAATGTTTAGAAGCTCGACTAAAGGCCAGCGCACATCGGCGGACGGGCACAGTATTTTACAACGTAAATTTCTTACGTATCTAACGGTAACAAGACATAGATTTCAAAGCTCAGAGACCGACCGCGGAGCATACCGCGGCGGTATGCTGCTGCATGCGACGGTATGCGCCCGAGGCCGCGAGCCCGAGGCCGCGAGCCCGAGGCCGCGAGCCCGAGGCCGCGAGCCCGAGGCCGCGAGCCCGAGGCCGCGAGCCCGAGGCCGCGAGCCCGAGGCCGCGAGCCCGAGGCCGCGAGCACGCGGTCGCGGGGGCGCAGTGCAAGCGCGTGATGCTCGGCAAATCCTCCTCGATACCGTCTCCCGCCGGCCGCCGGTATGCGTAGCCTTTAGGTTACCTTACCGCAAGGTTTTGAGCCCAGAACGACATATAAATACTCCTCGATCAAAACTCCTTCAAGTTAAAATATACATCTTGTATGAAGAAAAAACTTAAACACAATAAATAATATTTAATTTCAAACATGGCCTAATAGCGATAAATAATATTTCGATTCGTTTATTTCCGATCCCTACAGACTAAGAAGAAAAAAAGAAAACATAGAAGAGACAAGATAAGATCCATTATGAACTTGGCACATCTCTTGTACCTAGTACAAAACTGTACTATGGATTCGATTGACAACAAAAGCTGTTGTAAGTGATTGATACAAAATGATTCACGCCTGTATAAGCACAAGTGACGTAACCACGCATTATGTAACCATCTATTTCTTATAAGTATAATTTTGGTCTATAACTGTTCTAAAAATGCAATTTGCCTTAGTATACATATAAACATAAAAAAACACTGCTTTTTGCATATTCGTTTTTGAAGAATCGTGCCAAAACATTAGCCTAGTGATTTAAGTGTATTATGTACTTTTACGTCATATAGAGCGTGTAATATAAAATATCTGCACTTTCTTCAAATCGAATCAAACAAACATACATATTTCAATTCAATAGAAGACAACAAAATAAATGCAAGTAATTTCATAATTTGATATCAATATCCAAACGCATGTTCCTTTGTACACAAACATTACAAGTATCAAATAAGAAGCTACGCAGCGGCGCGTGAGCCCTTTCATTTCCCTTTATACATGAAGTGAAGAAAGTTGAAACCTCACAAACTTCTGCGTGTCATACGGACTTAAATATGAACATTTAACACGTACTTATTATTATTACATACATCTTTAAGAGGTATTTTAAAATGTTGACTGCAAGCGAGAACCTTCTGTGGAGCTATTACCAAACGCTTCGATCGCAAGTATATTTCAACTTCATTCACTCATCCCGAACTAGAAATTTAGCTGAACATTCAACCGAATCATCTGGGGCACTCGAGAGCGTGGTCGGCTCAAGGCACTCTTATCAATACCGACTGGCATGCAGCTGAAAGATTTAATATACTATTCCGCATATCGCGTGTCAAACTAAATTATTAGCATTGCGCGTGAGCTAGAATAAACGAACCAAAACGTACTATGCAACCGAATGTTAGTATTGCAGAAAGCAGTGAAAATCTATTGTATTTTCAGTCTTCTCAGTTAATTGTGAAGAAAGTCTTAGCTAAAGTAGTGACAAGATAACAAAGCGTTTGCACAAGTAAAATCTCTCAGTATACAATAGCAAATCGATACTGATAAGTGTAATTTAAGCCTCAACATTAGAATGAAGTTATTCGCAATCGCTTCGTCTTGTATGAGGCCTGGGATTCATCGCACACATAGAATATATCCCGTAGAACTCGACGCGGATACTCGTGGCATCGGTAAAGTTGACTTAGCAGAGTACCTTGAGCAGTATTGGCGCGACTGCAGCGCAAAAGCATAAGTTAAGACTGATCCCGTAGCATATATGCTAAAATGTACGCAGTCCATAATTTATGAATCATGACATAATGCATTCATTATGGACTACTTACATTTTATATGGAAGATAATACAGTATGGTTCAGAGTTTTGAAACCCTGTTTACTCGTCATATCGGAAATACAAGTTTTCTTATAACGTATAGATGCGTACGCAAAATCAGTCTGTGTATTTAGGAAATGTGTCGGCATACTCGTTATAACGCCACTCGATCACGAGAATCACTGCAAATTTTCAAAAATGCTCACTTTAAATCCGTACCGGGAATCCAATTGAGAAGTTGACTAACCAAAAACCAATAAATACAAGTTTAAAAAAAAAATCCTATTGAGATGTAAACTTAAAATTATTAAAACAAATATTTCAAGTACATGTCCAATTCATAGTAAAATTCACCCAGGATATTGCAAATTTTTTCAGTGTTTTTTTATATTTTTTTTATTAGTTATCATGGAAATATTTTATTATTTTTTAATCAGACACTCCTCAATGTTGGTACAAATAAAGCCCCATATTCATGAGGAAACCAAAGTAGAGAAACAGTTGCTAAACAACGTTGCGCCATTAGTTTCCCCATGAGTACGAGACTATCACGTCCTCAGCACCATGTTTCACACAAAAACATGTTGCTGAAACAATGTTGTGCAACTTTGCAACGGGGGTTTAATGCAGCTGCCTGTATCTGGTGTGTCGGGTTGTATAGGGCTGCATGTTCAGCTGTGTGTTAGCACAGGTATAATAGCACGGGCGATTTTTTATCGCGCGATTTTAATGTCGAGCCGAGCATTGAGAATCCAACAGAGTGCATCCCAACGCGTCAAAAAAACTCATTGATGGATTTCAACTCTCGGCACTAAGAAGGGCGTTGAAAACCCCGAGCGCGTTAAAAAATCGGACGCGGTTACTCAAGCTTGTGCATGTCGCGGTGCAGTCAGCTGGGCGGGCGCGCGGGCCCGCCGGGAGGCGTCGCGGTGCGGTCAGCTGGGCCGCCGCGGGCCCGCCAGGAGGCGTCGCGGTGCGGTCAGCTGGGCCGCCGCGGGCCCGCCAGGAGGCGTCGCGGTGCGGTCAGCTGGGCCGCCGCGGGCCCGCCAGGAGGCGTCGCGGTGCGGTCAGCTGGGCCGCCGCGGGCCCGCCAGGAGGCGTCGCGGTGCGGTCAGCTGGGCCGCCGCGGGCCCGCCAGGAGGCGTCGCGGTGCGGTCAGCTGGGCCGCCGCGGGCCCGCCAGGAGGCGTCGCGGTGCGGTCAGCTGGGCCGCCGCGGGCCCGCCAGGAGGCGTCGCGGTGCGGTCAGCTGGGCCGCCGCGGGCCCGCCAGGAGGCGTCGCGGTGCGGTCAGCTGGGCCGCCGCGGGCCCGCCAGGAGGCGTCGCGGTGCGGTCAGCTGGGCCGCCGCGGGCCCGCCAGGAGGCGTCGCGGTGCGGTCAGCTGGGCGGGCGCGCGGGCCCCCCGGGCGGCACCGCGGCGCACCACTAGGGCCGCCGCGCCGCGAACACGCCGCGCTGCGCCAGGTACGCCGCGCTGTCAGCGTGAGAGCCTGCGTACAGACAAGCCACGTGAGAATTACTTAATCACCCTTATGCTATCACAATTAATATGAAAAGTAGTCTTAATTTAAATACTTACAAATAAAAACAATAACCAAATAGAAAAGGCTTTTACAATACATGTGATGTCTCGAAAAGAGCGTTTTCAAAGCAGCCCAATTGTGCGGAAAGTGCCACTTTTCGCACTAGTGCTTTTTACTTTTCATTTTTTTTAATTATTAACTCCGTCTCAAACTGACGTTTTTTTTTGTTTTAAATCATACGTGAGAAGGGCTCGCCCGCACACGACGCCGGCCCCCGTGGAGCCGTGAGTGTGCGGGCGAGCTGCGTCAGGAAAGAAGTTCCTTAGCAATAAAACTAAAACTTCATTAAACGCGTTAATTACCTACTCTAGATTTTGATTTTGATAAATATATAAATTTTTCAATATTTTTGTTTCTTCATTCGCTCGTTATTCCAAGTGCCGCTCGTCGGAAATCACCGACTTTCCGCACTTATATCATAAATAAATATTATTTTACCATAAATGCATAAAATTAAATAAATAGTTAACATAGCATTATCAATAATTAATTGGTGATTATGTGATTTAAATTCATATTCATAATTATATTATTCTGATAACACTAAAGTCAAAGTTAAAGTAATACAAAATATATAGGATTAATTTTTTTATCAAATACTAGGTAAGAACTCACGAACCTTGGTTAGGAAACGGCAGGCAATTGGTCTTGAGTATCTCCTCATGATTACCATAGGCACAGAACTTCACAACTACAGTGTTAGCCGATATGCCTGTAATCTCGGCCTCGTAGAACTGAAATCATAAGATTTGGTTGTGAGGAAATCTTACTTGTAGATATAAAGTCGTATACTGAATTGTGTGACAATCATCTCTTGTTGTGAATGTAATGGCGAAGTTGCTTGTAATGAAAGGTGGCAAAAACCTGTCAAATATAGTGCATTTTTTGTTAGTGCTCTATTTTGCCACATCCATTAGTCATTTGAACTTACATTATTGTCCTCCCAATACAGCGCGAGGCAGCGGTCGCCAACCTTCCAGTTGATATCGGCGACGCCCAGCATGGCGCGCGCCTGCTCGTTCACGGCCGCGTTCTGGAAGCCCAGCAGCGAGTTGGCGAGGAAGGGCGCGCCGCGCACGCCCGCGTACTCCTGCGGGCGCGCGCCGTAGCCGAACGTGCGGCCCGCGGGGCCGTACCCGCCGGCCGCGGCCGCGGCGGCCGCTGCGTTGCCCATGTAGCTGGCCACGCTGCCGTACAAGTTGCTCTGCCGAGGCTCCACGTAACCGTTCGGCTGCTGCCGCCGCTGGTAGGACTGCTCCTGGTACTTCTGCAGGTCGCTGCCCCTCCTGAAGGGCGGTATGTCCGGCATGCCCTGCGCCGCGAGGTACGCTTGCTTGGCGTACACCTGGTCTAGCGGAGGGTAGGTTCGCGGCTGTTGTAGCTCTTCCACCGCCCGCTGAGTCGCCAATAAGTTCAAGTTCGCCGTAGCGTCCACCAAACTCTCCATCGTACTCGCAGGATTACGGTAATTCTGCTGCTGTTGTTGTTGTTGTTGTTGTTGTTGTTGTTGTTGTTGTTGCTGCTGTTGTTGCTGCTGCTGCTGCTGCTGCTGCTGCTGCTGCTGCTGCTGCTGCTGCTGCTGCTGCTGCTGCTGCTGCTGCTGCATTTTATTCTCATTATTATAATTCCTTTCACTCCTCATATTCTTTTCATTAAAGTGGCTCTGTGGTGGTGGCGGTAGAGTGTGATATGAATTGTTGTAATGCATGTTCAGGTTAATGCTGCTGGATTGGAACTGATTCTGGGCCTGCTGTTGATGTTGGAACTGCTGTTGCTGCTTGTTTTTCTCTTCTAACTTCCTCTGAAACCTTGGTGGCTTTTCACTCTGTGCTTGATATTTTCTATCATCTCTATGTGAATGATTATTATCATGAGAAAAATGTCCTCTAGGGTCAGATCTTTGTCTATTGGCACCATCAAATCTAGTTCCTTGATTACGAGGGTTATTTCTCCCACTATTCCTCTCCCTATAATTATAACTATTTCGATCATTCCTGTCCTCTTGCGATGAGCTGTTCTGGCGGTTGCTTTTATCCTTATCAGGTACATTAGGCAGCTTATCTTCTAAGAAGTCAAATAAGGACACTTTTCCTGATGGTTTCACTTGAATGTCCTCATCATTCATATCCTTGTTCCGTCCCTTTCGTTTGGGTGGTTCTGGTTCTTTCTGCTGCTTCTCTTTACTTCTACTCTCGGAGTTGTCTCTCTTCTGCAGAATCTTAAGAGCCCTATCAACATTATTCTTAGTATATTTAAGAGCATTTTCAGCTTGCTCTTCTGAGAAACCAGCATCAACTATCTTCTGTACATTTGCATCCAATAGAGGTTTTGTGCCTCCACCAAACACCTGAAATGCACAATATTAACAGATATTAGAAACTGAATTATTTGGATATGAGAATAATTAATAGTAGCTAAACTTGTAATTGAGAAACTTACTGGAAAGCTTAAGCAAAACTAGACTAATTATTAAAAAGGCATGTAAACTTTTGACATCTTATTAGAATAACCATAGATGTGTGTTTTAGTTGTTTAGTTTTGTTGAATTAGGAGGGGCGTGCATCTGCAAACCGCTCCTAATTCAACAGCCTTATTACATATCTCAGTTCTTGTCAACAAACCTTTAACAAAACTATTATACTACTCAAAGTTTAGCAAAATAACAATTAACGAAAACAAACATTTCAAAACCTCAGGCAACAACTAGACCATGTATTCATTAAAGTATTTTGTTAACGTGAAAGCGTATGCCAGCATGTTACGCAATTAGGCTGCAAGTCATACTATGTAATTGGTAAAACCAGCCATTACACTGTACATTTATTAACTATTATGATTTTATTTAGCTAATTACTAGTAAATATAAAAAACATATTACTTTCTTAACACCAGAGGACAGTTTCTGTGCTTCAGCAATTGCACCTTTTCTCTGAGCTTCAAACTCCGCATTATCTTGCTTAGCGGCTTCTGTTAAACTCTTGAACTGCTTGTCCAGTGTGAGAGCTTCTAGTCTCTGACCAAATGGTATCCATGGGGGAGGACCTCCATCCACACCTGGGCCCCCTACAAAATAAAGGTAATGTATTTCAGACACTAGCTTAAACACTTAACAGTGGAGAAGAGTGGGTGTTTTGTGCAAGATGTAGCTTCTCAGTCTGAAAAATTATTTTCGAATTTGAATTAACATTCTTTTTATCCATCCTCTGCAAAATACAAACGAGGCACTTCATGAATGAATGTCTATGGAAGAAAAGACCCAAAACCAAGTTAAAAATCAATCCATATTGCAACAAAGTGATGAAATCAACCCTGTTCAGGGGGCGGTAGGACTTAAGTCTATAGAGATGAAGCTCTACAGGACGTATAGCTCCATCTCTTTCCCCCACGAAGTAAGATTAAAATAATACTGCTGTAAGTGGTGGTGGTAGGCCCCCAGATGGATGTATTTAAATATGAAAGGGTGGTGTCCATACTATACAATATATTATTTGAATGGAATACATCTTATAATTACAGTGCAACAGTTGACCATAGTAAATTAATGCAGCCAAATATCATTGGCATTACATCAAAACAAAACAGATTTAAAATCACAATCAACAGCATTTTTTTTCCAAAACTACATGATAAAATTCAAATTATTAATAATAACATTATTCATCATTTATAATGTTACTAGCTGCGCCCCGCGGTTTCACCCGCGTAAGTTTCGATCCCATGGGAATATTGGGATAAAAAGTATCCTATGTGTTAATCCAGGTCATAAACTATCTTTTTGCCAAATTTCATCCAAATCCATTCAGCCGTTTTTGCGTGATTGAGTAACAAACATCCAAACACATAAACACACAAACTTTCACATTTATAATATAATATTATATCATCATTTAATAATATGAAACTAAGTGCAATACTGGGCCCGCATAGTGGATTATGACCCACAACCTCTTGCAGAGAGAAGGCCCATGCCCCAGTAGTGGCAACATTATAGGCTGGTTATGCTTATAAGCTTATGCTAAGGGTAACATAAAATATTGTAAGTTATGTGGTGGGGAACGGATAGTCAATATCAAATAAAAGTAAATCTTCTATTTTTTTTATTACTTGTTTTTAAATTAGTAAAACAAACTCACCTCTAGTATGCTTAGCGAGACTCCTGTTTAGTTCCCATTTTTCAATCATGTGAGTGACTTTTCCACCCAGCACCGTTATGACCTCAGGAACCAACCACACCACACCATGACAGACCTCGAGGCCTTCGTTATTCAACATCACCTTGGTACCCGGTGGAGTATTAATACTTAAACTGGAGATAGGACTTGTTTCTAGGCCTGTACATGTTGATTTACCGTCATGTAACGTCAACTTAAGCATTCGAGGAGCAGAGGTAGACTCTTCATTTGCCTTTGGTGCAGACACATTCCTAATTTTCTGTATTTGGAGTATCACAGGCTTCTCCAACTTAGATGGTTCTTTTGTAAAGTCTTCGGGAAGCGCTGCATCTCCTATATCTCTTAAATCATACTGGAAAACAATAAGAATTGAACATTAGCACAACCAGAACCAATTGAGCAGTAGACCTTGACAATAAGAAAATGTAGCTGCGCTAACCACTCACATCTAATGCTTTCTTCGTAATGATATCTATATCCTCTATTTGACCATTTTCACTAACGATATCAAGACCTTCTTCACTTAGGTGCCTGAAAAAATCAGATATTAGTTTGACTGTGAACATTCGAGTATTCTCCTTAAAACAACGACTTCTACAAAAATATAATTACCAGCCTAGTTCACTTAGATTTTCCCTGAGTGACATGTTTTCATTAGTGGTTAAATTAACATGACTTCAAGAAAAATAATTAAAAATAAAACTCGGAGACATACGGCACCACCATCAATGAAATGCACGACATGACAGCCACGGTAAGGTACATAATGTGTACAACAGACTATCAGCAATGCAATCATACATTTATATTTTATCTATGAAATCTAGCAAAACGAGAGGTTTTTCTCATAGGGCCGAACTAAATACCTCGTTAATTCTTTTATCGAATATTGGGCAGAGGAACTTGAAATATTTTCCCAAGTGGTTTTTTTATGGACAGTTTCCACAAAACACTGCCTGTATAGACAAAACAACGTTGTTTTATAAAGAATATACTGTTCGCAATGTTTCGTACGAAACCGGCTCTGGCAGTACTACCTGCCTGTGCCTTTGTAGTCTGTGCTCAGCCCCTCTTGAGTATTAATGTTCTGTGCTGCTCAGTCTGAGACCTGAGGGGGGACGTCATCGAAGGTGGACTTGTGTCATTTTTTTTAAATGTCTGTCTTCCTTTTTAAAATTTTTTTTACAACACATTAGATCTCCGAGTTACTTAAATTAAATTGCATTTTGATAAAGGTTTAGTAAGACTATGTACCCTTAGACCATATTTGTGGGAGAAAATTATAAAAAAAACTTGACAAACAGGTCCAAATCACATGACGTATATCCTAAATAAAAAAACTGTAGCTGTCAATGGCAATTGCCATTAAAATGTACTCTGTGATGCCAATTGCCAAACTGGCCGTCAAGTAGCTTTTTTCAGTTCTCAACTTTTTACTATCTTTTCTTTTTTGTGAAATATTATCGAAACAAATGTAAACTATGGGACTAATCGGGACTATTGGTATTTAAGTTGTCTGGACTACATTGGAGAGACAAAATTAGTTTTGTAGCTCTCTCTCTTCTGCTGCATTCTTACCGTAGCCCACAGTGTTTATTATTTAACATAATTGGAAAATGTTTGTAGATTACTAGTAGAAGTCGTTTATAATAATATACTTACAAGCCGTCGTTACTTGTAGGCAACGCAACACAACAGTGTTTTTCTATTAAAAAAGTAGATTTGAACGAAATAAGTGTTATTATTTGAGTTAAAAGATGGAAAAACTGCCAGTGTGCAGGATATGTTTAGTGGAGAATGTTAGAATGTATGTAGTGGTTAACCCAAAGTTGCATGAACTATATGAGAAGCTGACTGATATTCCAGTAAGTTGTTATTTTTTATAAGAATAAGTAAATAACTTTTTAGGTTGGCTTGGATAGCATTTAACAGTATTTTCTTCATAAAAACAAAGTAGTGTAAGACAAATTATGTTGCAGTTTGTAACTGAAGACAGTAGGCCGATTCTTGCTTGTTTCTTCTGCTGCTCTAAACTTAAGCAATGCTACAGATTACTGAGACAATGTCTGGAAGCCGAAGAGCTGTTCGCTCTGATGATGAATGAGGATGATGAGGTGAGGTGTTCTTCAACAGCAATTTATTCTCATAATTTCTAATTTCAGTATAAAATGGAAGTAATTCCTCTCAAGCTTATACCTACAGACCATCAACCGTGGAATGTTGATGTGTAAGCTTTTGTAAAATGTAGGTGTGTACAATTATTACATGTTAAATACTCCAAATAATACTGCTACATCTTCTGTATGAAACTTGTATGTGGGAGTTTGATAATGTGTGAGATATACAACAACAGCTTGTGCAGTGGTGAGGTAGGTAGCATAGCTGACTCTTCAGGGTACACTGGACATACTTATGTCTCCTCACTTGTGGGGGCTCTTTTGAGCCACTATAGTATAACTTAAAAAGTTGGTGCTTGTGTGTGGGTACTTTGATCACCAGCAATAAATTCCTAATACTATAAATATCTTTTTACAGCCCAATATTTTAATAAACCAAGACAACTTTGAGCTTTTCAGTGGGTTTGTTAAATCTCCAATAGTGCACATAAGTATAACTGATGAATGTCAAAACGAAAGCATTGCTATTAAAGAAGAACCAGCTGTTTGTGAGGGACTAGATGATATTATTGAGCCAAAACAGGAACAACAAAGTGATGGTATGTTATTTAGAACAAAAATATTATCATTATCATCAAATAAATTAAAAACATGTTCAGTTTATTTTACTTGTATTGATCAAATAATTTGTGTTAAGTTTAATTTATTCAAGTTAACGGTAACTACATTATGTTGTGAAATAAAACTAATATTGATAATAAACGAGTAATACTCTCAACTGGATTCGTTTACTTACAGAACAAAAACTGGAAAATTTTGATAATAGCTGTCTAGATGTAGCAGGTATACTACCACACCATTCTGAAACAGATTTAGAAGATGAGGTTCTTCTAATGGAGTTTAAACCTGAAGTGGAAGAAGAACAAGAAGTATCTAAGAAGACACAAAAAACTAGGGAGGTGAAAAGTAAGTAATAATCAAACAGGTCAATGGTTCACCTGATAAGATGTGGTTAGCGTTACCGAAAGGCTGTACCTGCTTACTTATGCAATGTTGAATTCTATCCATAGAACTGTATTTCGAAGTCACAAATGGTTAAGAGCCAGTATACGAAATTTTCCAGTTAAAATTCGTAGACGCTCCCGCGTCTGGCGCTGTCGTTCAGGTTTGGCCGAAGCTTTAAGCTTGGGCCAAAGCTGAGCAAGATATTTTTTTCTGGTCTGAGGAAGAATTGAGCAGGTTAGGATGGGGTATAGTAGGGTTATCTTAAGTCCAAAGAAAGGGGGACTACTCAATAATCCTGAAATCCGGGAACTTGCTCTATTTCCGGGAGGGCGATCAGCAGCCCCAAGGCGGTGTAGAAGTATGGAAGAGTAAGTAGTAAGTAACATATTGCGCCAAGTCCAAGGGCAAGAGAATGATAAACTAACTAATCCGGTCCGGATACGTACCGGCCGCCGACCTATTTTCTGCGGACCTTACGTAAATAATAAAAGGTAAGCTTTGGCCAAACCTGCGCGACCACAACGCGGGACGCGAAGCGGGAGCATCAGCAACGCGAAACTGAACCGTGCACACCTGTGCGAACCGCAAACAGTCCCGCTTTGTCGACGGGGTATTCCCGCGTTACGGTCGCGTAGGTGTGCAAGGCGCCATATAATAGTCTGTCTAACGAAAGCTGACCACGAATTACATGTCGATTTATTATTAAAATATGAAATACTGGATGTAAGTATCGCATAATATGTCTTGAATAATAAATAGTATCGACTGCGTCAACTGAGTGTAAAGCCAGCTCTTGATTTTTAAAATTGCCGCTTTTTTTTCTTGGACAGCTTTCGTTGGACAGACTCGAAAGTCTCTAACACGAGCAGCGCGCCGCGAGGCAGACGCTCCTTCGTCCCGCATTGTTGTCGCTCAGGTTTGGCAAAACCTGTGCAAGATTTTTTTCTTTGGTCTGAAGAAGAATAAAATTGAGCAGGTTAAGATGCGGTATAGTAGGATTATCTTCTTCGACACTTGTTCTTATCAGATTCACCTATTATCACAGGTGCACCCGCCGCGGAGAAACCAAAACTAGACACACGAAGAATAAAAATAGAAGACGCAATTACAGCTGAGCAATTCAAAAATGAACTATCAGACATTGAAATTAACCAGAACACTCAACATCGTACGTCCAAACGTGACACTACGACAGAACACATTCGCATCAACACTGTTGAAAAACCTTACAAGTGTGGTTTATGTCAGTGTTGTTTTAGTCATAAAGGTCATCTAACCAGACATATTCGTAGGCATACTGGTGAAAAACAAAACAAATGTGATATATGTCAGCGTAGTTTTAGTCAATTAAGTAATTTAAAAAGACATATTCGAATACACAATGGTGAACAACCTTACAAGTGTGATTTATGTCAGCGTTGTTTTAATGATAAGAGGGATTTATTGAAACACGTTCGTATACACAATAGTGAAAAACCTTTTAAATGTGATTTATGTCAGTGTTGTTTTAGTGATAAGAGGGATTTATCAAAACATGTTCGTAAACACACTGGTGACAAACCTTTCAAATGTGCTACATGTCAGCGTAGTTTTAATTATCCCTGTGACTTAAAAAAACACATTCGTATACACACAGGTGAAAAACCTTACAAATGTGAAATATGTCAGCGAAGTTTTAATATTGAGTGTAATTTAAAAAGACATATTGCTATACACACTGGTGAAAAACCTTTCAAATGTGCTATATGTCAGCATAGTTTTAGTTATCTCTGTGACTTAAAAAAACACAGTCGTATACATACTGGTGAAAAACCTTACAAATGTGAAATATGTCAGCGTAGTTTTAATCATAACTGTAATTTAAAAAGACATCTTGTTATACACACTGGTGAAAAACCTTGCAAATAATGTCCCTCAGACACTGAACACCGAAAACAAACGTTATTTAGAGTGCGCGCAAGATAGAAGCGCACGATTGGGGGAGCCTGGCGTGCTTAATTAACCCCCAACGGAAAAAGAGGGGTGTTATAAGTTTAACGTGTGTGTCTGTCTGCGCCATCGTAACTGCCAAACGGCTGAACCGAATTTGGATTTTATTGGTTTTGTTTAAAAGGTGACTTGACCGAGGGTGTTCTTAGCTATAAAAAAAAACGTTTATTAGATGCTTTGTTTTTGTCGGGGGTTTTTTTAATTTAATTTAAGTTGTTCTATACTTAACTTGACTTTACATAAACTACTAGGCGGCACCATAATTATTAGTTCTGATTTTAGCCGCGCTCAGACTTATCTCGCGAGCACTCTACACGAGAAATTAAGCCCGTGTTATCCCACTGCTGGGCAAAGCGTTTCCCTTTTCCACTCTATGTTACTAATATGAACAAATATTTTATACCTACCTACAAACTTAGGTACGTACCGTAAAAAACTGTTCAGATTAATTCATGCAATCACTCATTAGGTATAGGGAATTAGTGACAAATTTATCTATATGTAATCACAAGGTTTCGACTTCATATAACTTTATAACAATTTTTTTTTCTGACAATGATTGTTTGAATAAAATTATTAAATATTGTAAGTACATAATTGAATATATTTTGTTAAGTTATTTGACACATTTGATTTCAATAAATAAGTACCTGCTTTTCAATGGAGTATCTATGTAAGTTTATCTACACTCATGCTATAAATCCTCTACAAAAGTTTCTGAAACAGTTAACTTATTGCCAACATTAAACCACCAGTGTCATAGTAACCATTATATCATCCAAACGGGTGTTATAATGTTGTACTAAATTTCATAACGCAACTCATTTAAAAAAAAAGAACGCTGTCCTGCAGGCGCATTTCAATAATTAAGGTCAGTCATTTAAAAAAAAAACTTTCAGTTTATTCGAATTCTAAAAATTCGAATTCACGTGGGTTGCATCCCGCCATTTTTGTTCGCTATTAGTATTACAAAGAACCTTTTATAGAGGATTCATAACATGGGTGTAGATAAAGTCTTGTATGCAACTGTAAATAAAAAATATACTACAACGCACGTGAATTCGAATAAACTACAATTTTTTTTTTTTTTATGACAGCTTATTGAAACGCTCCTGTATAACGGCGTTCTTTTTAAATGAGTTGCAATAAGAAATTTTGTACAACATTATAACACCCGTTTGGATGATACAATGTGGTTTAATTCTCTTTAGGATGATATAATGGTTACTATGACACTGGTTGTTTTAATGTTGGCTATAAGCGAACGGTTTCAGAAACTTTTAAGGTGCTCCCTCACCGAGAGCACTCGCCTGTAATGTAACATTTCAGATTAGATTTTGAGCATTACGTTACAATACTACCTCCCTGACTGACGAGCATTCGCTTGTAATGTAAAATAGATGTTACAAGTCACAATGTTGATGTCAAAATATTATACCTAGACATTGCGCACTGTAATGCTCGATTCTTCTCCCTCACTGACGAAAGGCTCGACTCTGTAACGTTACATTACAGGCGAATGCTCCCAGTGAGGGAGCACCTTTATAGAGGATTTATAGCATGGGTGTAGTAGATAAAGTCTTGTATGCAACTGTAAATAATTAGGTTTTAAAACACTCATGTGATACTATTATTCTTGTTTTAATACCCCTTATTATATAACAATTGCATAAATAACTAATATATAAGTAAGTATATAATTGTAAGTCATAATAAAGACTGAAGCTGTAGGTACTGTAATGTTATCCTTAAGGTGGATGCGCCAAGGTAGCCCGCGAAATTCAAATTTTCTTAGGTTCTTTGCAATTTGCAGGTCAGTGTCAGGTTGTATGTTGGTCTAAATATTATTTGCGGCCGTAAAAAATATGGGTTTACAGAATTATAAACATTAAAATCAGCAATACAACTCTCAAGTTCATGTCAGCTTAAACTGGAAATGTATAGCTTGATGTGTAGCCGTGTGTACACTCTTTTATTGTGACTGTTTTCTTGCTGGGCAGTCGAGAGTCGTCTCTGGGCACAGACTACTTAGAGATACTACGTATTCTCTGGGTCATGTATAAGCTCATAACACAAACTACATAGGTAGGCTCATAATGCTTCCGGAGCAGCGTTGCCAACTCCAAATAATGGATTACGGTGTTCCCAGTCTAAAATTACGGTAGATTTTAAAAAGTCGTGTAAATTAAATAGATGGTTAAAAAAAAAAAACTCTTGTTCCATTCATCTAAAGTAGTCGGAATTTGACAAAATATCTGTGTGACCATGATCATTTTTATACATTTCAGTATTATGTCTTCTGATGGCAGAAAGTTGACACAATGTTTTCCACCATGATTATGTATATTATTATGATAGTGAAAACGAAGGTGAAAAATATTTTGCTAAACAGATTCCCTTTCAACGCATATTTATTACAATGCAATTACGCAAAGTACATTACCCGAATAAAGAAAGTTGGTATTAAGAAATGTTAAGAAGTCTGTCAATTAGGCAACTCTTTAATTTGTAAGTATTATATTGGTTCAAACTATTATCTATGGTTGGGGAATTCCTTCAGTTCAATGCTATTTAAAATGCAGCCATGTTATGACAAAAAAAATACGCTCAATATTCCATCTGCCCAATTACGGTGTTTTTTGACACCGTAATTACTTTACTACGGTAGACGATGAATCAATGCTGAATACGGTGTTTCTACCGTAATTACGGTGTAGTTGGCAACGCTATTCCAGAAATTTGGAACCTGGTGGTAGGCTCGATATATCGATATTTTTAGGCGATATTTATTATTTCAATATAACGATATAAAATATCAAGAAGTTATCGAAAACATATCAAATACGATAAAGTTCCAATAGAAACATCGTTAACGCCACTGACTAAAACCGCTGGAATTCAGAGCCGTAAAAAGTACATTTTTCCTAGCTTGGTATACAGAAAACAATACAGTTGAACATAACAAATATTTATAAATTAAAAAAAAAAAACACCGATATATCGACTTAGTTTTTTTAGATATGTCGAAATCGATTTTGTTTTTTTTTTAAATATCGATACTATGTATATCGATACTTTTTGGCACTTCTTGCATCCCTATCGCCCGGCCAGCAAGTAACCGTGCGTTTTGTCGTAAATGTTTCGCCGACACATTTACGACATTTTACATTTATTTTGGTTTGGGCACCCAGTCACTCTTACTGATCCAATATTAACTCTCTACCTCTCTAGTCTGTCTATGGCCCAATCACGGTCACAGATGACAGCTTGCTTGTCAGAAAATAAAAACAAACATTTTCTTCTAATGTAGTAAAGCAAGATTGAAGAAATATTGAATCTTATTCCATTGCAGTTATGTGTTCATTTTGAACTAACTGTACAGAAAGACTACATTCAACTTGCTTGAATAATTTTTGACGTCACTGAGTGACAGCACTGAGCTGCTTACTGATAAGAGTAGACCATAATCATTCGTATCTTGGACTTTCTCTACATATAATCAATTTAGAAATCACACGTATATTAAAGGATATAATAAGAGTAATAATGTCATCGGTGAGTGAAGCCCATTGTCTAGTATCGTCTTATTTTGCTTATAAATATATTGTGTTCATACTAAAGTCCTAGATTTGTAATTACAGACACACGTATTCAACGTAGAAATGACTTGCGAGGGGTGCTCAGGTGCTGTAGAAAGAGTACTCAACAGGCTAAAGGGTCAGGGTGTGGAAAACGTTTCAATAAGTTTGCCAGACCAGAAGGTTTCAGTCACATCCACACTCAGTGCTGACCAGCTTCTGGAAGTAATTAAGAAAACTGGCAAGAAAACAACTTATGTGGACACTCAATAGTTGTGTTATTGTAAGATAACTTTAAAATAGTAATAGAAAAGTTCTGAAGACAAGATCAGCATAATTTATGCTATCAATCTTTGTATTATGGTATAATAATTATAGTCCCTTCAAATTAAAAGGCTGAGAATGCCTTGAGCCAAAAGTTGACATTATACTAATTTCAAAAAATATTCTATTGTTTATTAAGGTTTTATCATGCATATTATTTTAAAATGATGTTATTTTTTTAAGTGTAACTATTACAGTATTTTAATAAATCATTTTTGCTATACAAAGTTTATTAATAAAGAGACTACTAAAGTAAGTTATCATTTATTAGTTAAAATTAAAATTGACCACATCTACTTCCTTCTTTTTTCTTGCTCAAAACATCTTCCAGAGTGTTGAGTCTCAAGTCAACAAGATCTACAGCTTCATGCAGAGCATTCAGATGGTCAATCATAGCATTAACAGTGGGTAATACATCAGGACAATTACATTCTGTGTCTCTGTGCATATCACAGGTATTAGTAGTACTCAACTTTTTAATTTTCTTCACTTGTTCAAATTGTTCATTAATTAATTTAAATCCACTGTTTATAGGGAAGCTCCTCTTTCTACCCACCCACTCGATAGTTCCGCTAGTGTAACAAACATCATTTTCCTTAAGTTTAATCATTCCAAACAAGTCATAATCTTGTCCATCTCCACACGTCCCTGTGGACCTCCCGGACTTGTCCAAAACAGAGGGTAGGGTGTATGTAGTAGGGCTGGGTGGGATTCGAGGAATATGACTTGCATGTCCAACACTGTGCATTGAACAATCAACTGATGAACATTCAGACAGAGCTGGTGTGGCTTTTGGTACACATGCACAACTCTTTGGTGTATTTATGCGAACTGGACTTACAATTGTATATGAGCCTCGTAGACAAGGTGCTGTTTGACTGAACAATCTTGGTTCAACAATTGTACTGTTAGCATTTGGTTCTTCAGAACAATTCAGTCTTGGGGATTGGTTACATTGACTGACATCATCCAGGTGGACAAATGTAGTTACAGGAATCTTATGAGTATGATAGCATTGATACCAAGCTTTTGAGCCCTATTTTATGGATGATGAAAACTGTATTAATACTTGAATTCATATTGCAAACTTAGTATGAAGAGGAACGTTTTAATGCATAGTAATTATTGCAGTTTTCTCTGAATTCTATTTTTTGAAAGGCTACCATATACTTGTTTGAAATGGATGTCAATGAATTGTCCTGAATAGGGAGAGTAATGAGTTTTAGAATTTTATCAATAATTTAGAATATAATAATATAATGTATTTCTTTATACCATACTTATTAAATAAAATAATTAATACAAATTTATTACAATTAGCTAATGACTATGTCCTACACTACAGTGTCCACTACAAATAGTATCTTTTATGAGCAACCTGATTCCTGTCTTTCGTGTCTTTTGATGTGGTTGTTAGTTTGGAAGATTGAGAGGTGCACTTGGGTATAGTTGATCCATTATCTGCAATGTTTTCCTTTAAATCACCTGCTAGTTCTGTGAAGTTCGTTTTCCATATGAAAACCTGCAAACATGAATAAAATATTATAGATTTACATGTGTGCAAATATAATTCATACATTTGTTACATCAATTAAGTCATCTAGTCAGTCTTCTTTACCAATGTAAACTAACTACACAGCAGTTCTTGCATAATGCCAGTAATGCCACACATAAACATATTCAAGTAATTAAGAAACAGTTTTTCAGACACAAATTTTATTTACTTTAATAATATATTTACCAGTTTATCATCTCCTGCAGAGGCAAAAGTATCACCCCCAGCTGAGAAATTGACAGCATTGATAGGACCAGAATGGCCACTTAGGGTAAATATTGGATGACCCTCTAAAAGATCCAGTATCTGAAAATTAATGCAGTGTATATTTGATTTATCTTTTAATTAGCTGGTGCCTGCAACTCTGTCTACGATCCAGGTTGAAATGTAGCCTATGTTCTTTTCCAAGTCATGGTCTATGCAAGTGCCAAATTACATCTAAATCTGTGCAGGTGTTTTAGTGTGAAAGCGTAACAAACAAACAAACTCATTTTCACATTTCTAATATTAATTATGATTGTTAGGATATGTTTTAGTTACAGTTCTTCCAATTCTGTGGGTAGTAGTAGAACTTATGCATACCTTCATTTTCCCATCTTTGCTGGAGGTTATGATGTAACTTCCACTAGGATGAAACGCTAATGAAGTTATGGCATCAGTATGAATACTGAAAGTGTACAAAAAAGATTTTAATAATCAAAAACCAATTCTATATGCAAAATAAAGTAATTGTTTAAGGATAGTTTTACTAATTACCTATAATATTGCACTAGATTATGTGTCCTCACATCATATAACTTCACATTACCATGTGAAGTACCAACAGCAATATAACACCCTGATGGGTGCCATGCTAGACATAACCCATGGCCTTTCTGGTCCTTATAAGTGTGGATACACTCTCCATTGTCCAGGTTCCAGAGCTTGGTAGACTTGTCATCTGAACAAGAGGCTATAACAGAACCATCACTGGACATGCGGGCGCATCTTACCCAGTTGGTGTGGCCAATGAATGAAGCTAAGAATTTGTGTTTATCAGTTGACCAGAGCTTTACGATTTTGTCATCAGAGGCAGTGATTATCTGAAAGGTAAGTATAATTTTTATTTATAGGTAAATATAGAGAAACTATAGAAATAAAAAGATTAGAAAGTTTAAGAAACTTAGTGTTACCTTCGTGCCATCAGGGCTAAACTGCACTGACCGCACAGTCTGTGAATGAGCCTTGAACATGCCAGTGCTGCCTGTCACAGTGGGCACCCATAGCCTAACGGTTTTATCGCGCGACGCAGAAGCCATAAACTTGCCCGAAGGGGAAAACGTTACATCCATAACGGCTTCGTCATGGCCTTGAAACCTGTAGCTTCTCATAGTACCACGTAGATCCCATAGCTAGGACATGAACACAGAAAATAAGTCAATACACCGCCCCTAATACGACCCACTGACCAAAAATATATGCCATTGTCATTGTTTATTCAAGAGGTATGGAATTTAATTATTTAGTTTAATACAAAAAATATTTATGTACCAAAACACTGTTATCCAGTGAGCTGCTAGCAATTTGTTGTTCATTGGGGCTGAAATATAACGCAGTAATTCCATTCCGGTGGCCCTTTAGTTGTTTTTCTAAAGATGGTTCAAGGTAAGTAAATTTGTTTTCCATGCCGGAATCAAACAAGTTTCTTTACTGATAAAATTAAATAGCGCAAAACAATAGTTTCCAACGTAAACAGACAGAATTCAAAATCTGTCATTCAAATCAAACTGCTGTCAAGTTTCTGTGACCGTGTGACGTAAAGAAAAGTCAAAAACAATGAAAAGTGGCAGCTGAAAATTCAAAGATCTCTCTTTGGATTTTCAGCTGCCACTTTTCAATGTTTTTGACTTTTCTTTACGTCATTCTCAACAATAGTAATAAAACACAACATATAAAAGATATTCGGGCTTTATTTAATTTCATACTTATTAATATATTTAATTTCTTGCTTGTTATGAATGAATCAGCAGTGCAACTTAAAATCCAATGTCATCTCACTCATCTCATCTGTAACCGTGCGTTTGCACTGGCGAAACATTCAAGACAAAACATGTTGAAATCTCTATTTTCTGTCAATGTTCCATACAATTTTTGACAGGAACTAGAGATTTAAACATGTTTTGTCTCGAATGTTTCGCCAGTGCAAACGCACGGTAATACCATCACATTATTCCAGTAGCATTCCAGTCCAGCGCTGGAATGCCACTGGAATAATGTGAACCGGCACTGGAATGTACCCATTCATTCATTCACAAATCACTGGAATGTACTCATTCCAGTCCAGTAGACTGGAATGGCGGCCTATTTTTCTTTCCAGTTCGCCTATTCCAGCGCTACTGAAATAATGTGAACGGCCAATCCAAATCCAGTGCTGGAATACAGGTTGAAGAGTCAACACGCAGTTCGGCTATGATTTGCGATATAGATGATTTTGGCAACCGAAACAGATGACTGAGGCCACAGATAACTATATACAATCGGACTGAGGCTTCTATAACTATTTCCAGTAGATAAAAAGGAAGGAGTAACTTCTAGTTTTATTTTTTACAGGTATGGCATCTCTAACTAATGTATCGCTACGTTGAATATTATTTGAAATTAATGATAACAACTGCTTAAAATTTTCTGTTGTCATTCTCATAGCCAGTCTGTATTTAAAGGCATCTTTTGATTTCAGCTGTTGCAAAAGCATTGTTGAGCCTCCTTTTTCAATTCTTCCGCTTATCCAATTTCTCACCCAAATCCGCCTTTTTCTTTTTGAATTACTGAAATAATTTGGACGGTATGATCCAGTCCAGCACTGGACTGGAATAATGTGAACCGGGCATAATAAAGTAGAGCATGTAAAAGTACTACTCATTTCAGAATAAGCTATAGTAATAGTATATAAATAGCGTATAGCATATAGTTCATAGTACAAAAATATCGCTCGCCATATATTTCCAATAATTTAAACTATATCAAATTGTGAACATGTTCTAAATAAATGTATCACGAGCGATATTGTTGTGCTATGAACTATAGAATGCTATTACTAGCTGATGCCCGCGACTTCGCCCCCATGGATTTCGCTTATTACTAAAACCTTACTCGAGAACCACTCTATCCATTGGTGAAAACAGCATGAAAATCGGTGCAGTAGTTTTTGAGTTTATCGCGTACAGGACGTCAGACAGACGCGGCGGAGGACTTTGTTTTATAATATGTAAGGATATGGAAGGATAATATAGCGTAGTCTAAAATGAGCTTTAGTTTGTGATGAAACTTTCTTCAATTCTTTAGTACTCTACTTAACTCTTACGTTAACTCTACTTGTCTACTTTAGTTAGTCTCTATATATAATAGTAATCTACGGTTGCTTTAGTCTGTGGCCCACAGATTACTGACTGTGGCCGATGTTCGATTCCTTTTCGGTAGACACGAGGTGTTTCCAATGTTTTGAATTTGATTTCTGAAATTTAAATAAATTCCTTCAATATAATTGGGTAAAATAATTGCATATATAGTTCCTCATCATAAAATGTAATTAGAATTGCAATTACCTTACTGACCAATTTGTTTTTGTTAATTTATTGGCATGCCCTGCCGGTTGCATTCGTTTTAAAGAAAAAAATTAATATAATTAAAATGTTAAATAATTGTACGAGCAACAATTCTAATTTTCATTAATTTACAGACTCGTGAAAGGAAATATGAAATGAAAAATATTCTATGGGGATTATTTTCTTGACTGCAGTTGGTAAGTTTGAATGAAGATTTTCCATGTTGCATCAGTTTTATAATTATATTTCAACATTAATCACATAGTAACATGACAAGTGAGAATTTCTTACATTAAATATATACTTTACAAAAATACTATGTGGATTCAAGCTAGTATATGAATAAAAATCAAATAATTTTCTTTGTCATTGAATCAACAAAGGCAAATGTGTCAGAGGTTACCAACAAAAACATAAACAAACTGACAGCAGTTTTACACATATACGATGTCTTATTCACAAAGCTCTCATATTTATTGAAATGATTAAATTTTAAGCAGTTGTTCTCTTCATGTTAAGTTTTGAAATTATCAGAAAAAAAAAGTTTTCTTTTGTTTTAGGTGTAATAGTAAGCTGCGATGAACGTAGTGGGTGTAGGTAGCGAGGCTACCGGGGAGGTGGCTCTCCTAGTTGACGAGCTCAGTCGTGCTGTTGAGCTCACTTTGATCCCCACTGTTTCTCATGAAGAACGCAGCCAGGCCTATAATGCATGCGAAAGGTAATGTAAAATACTAAACAAGTTTGATTCTGTAACCTTGACTGACTTGTTTTCATCTAAAGTATTTTAAGGTTTTAAGCTGTCAAAAAGTAAAGAAAATATTGTATATATAATATATCCAATATCCAGATAAGGTTTATCTTTAGCTTATGGTTTTATTGTATCCTAGTTTTGTGTACTCAACATTTTAATGTTTGTAGCTTCAAAGAGAATTCGCCATGGTGTGCCCAGGCCGGTCTCTTGCTGGCCAGTGGCAATCAGTACTCTCCCGGAGTGAAACACTTTGGTCTCCAGCTCATGGAACATACTGTGAAGTATAGATGGACCCAGATTACTCAAGCTGAGAAGATATTTATTAAGGTAATGTCAATAACATTTAATAAGAATAAGTTTTCATGTAGCATTTTCCTCAAATTCATAATATTATTGCTCAATGTTTATCAATAATGACACTATGAAACAGAGTTTTCTACAGACAATTTGAAAGATCTTTGCTCACCAAAACTATGTTCTGTATTTGTTAATGTATTTGTAGGGATAATAATTGTAGCCTGTGAAGAAATTGTTCAAGGCCATTCCAATTGAAGTGTTATAAAATAAAATGAAGTATGTTGATCAGGTACTCATTGCTCAAAATGATTAGAAAACAAACATTTTATGTAATGTTAAATGTGCTACAACTACATACTTAAAAAATTAACCACACTTGTGGTGGTTAATTTTTATTATTGCAAAGATTACATCTGTTTCAATAATTATTTTTAATTATCTTAGCAGAGTAATAAATAACAACAAAATTACGCCTTGTTTCCCTGAAGGGTTGGGCAGAGGTGTCATTTAGTACACCCATATATGAGGAGCTATTGTTATTATTTAATTTATTATATTTATCAGATAAAACAAATTCTCTAACTTTTTCTAAAATTGACTATTACAGAATTTCTTATGGCCAGTAATTATAAAGCTTTTATAATTCGAGTTTCAAAACCATGAAGATGTTTTTATAGTATTTGCTATTATACCTCATCATCATCAGCCTATAGCAGTCCACTGCTGGACATAGGCCTCTCCAATTGCACGCCTTTCAGCTTGATTCTCGGCAACTCTCATCTAGCTGCTACCAGCTACCCCACCTTAACGAAGATCAAACTCAAAGCATTTATTTCAAATAAACCAATTACAGGCACTTTTGAATTGTCAAGGGATTGGTCAGTCATAAAGATGAAACTATTCGCCCATTCTAAAGCTCAGTAGATACCTATAGAGATGAACAGGCAAGAAACTCTACTGACACTTTTCTTTTAAATCAAAATATGGTTGCAAAATATGGGTTACATCATTCATATTGAAATAATAGATGTGAGAACGATGCAGAGCGTTAAAATCGTCCGTAATAAAAAGAAAATTAAAATAAGCCGTGGCAGCTAAGAGTCAACCAGCCCCTACTGACAGCGCCTATTCACGAGCATGACCATGATCGTTCCTTCACCTAGCCTGTGGGCGTCCTACTTTACGTTTGCCGATTCGCGGTCTCCACTCTAAAACACTGAACACGTCTACCCCAACGGTCATCGATTCTACGTCTTATATGGCCGGCCCATTGCCACTTTATTGTAAGAGCTATGAACTATGAACGAGGTGATCCAGCAGAGTAAAAAAGTAGTCGAACTTTGTTTCTCTGCCGGATTACCTCGTTCGGGGGATCGAATCCGCGATCCCTCAGAGAGACTCGATGCCCGTTCCATAGCTTTCTGAGCGACCTAAAATTTATGGACCAGCCGTACTGTGAGTGTCCACGTTTCGGCTCCGTAGGTCATAACAGGCAATACGGACTGATTGAAGACCACAGTCTTTAGGCTCTGTGAAATACGCGAATAAGAAGAAGCTTCGCAAATGCTGCCCAGAACAGCTGAATTCTTCTGTTAGCCTCCCTATCAAAGTTGTTCTTACCAAACTGCAGAGTTTATCTAATTGTCTAATAGCAATATTAATTCTGTATAGCTCTAGTTCATGCACTGAAAAATAATGTCTTGAAAACTTTTCTCTTTAATTATACAATAAAAAATAATACTAACCAAAAACAATGTCTTTTTTCTATTGCCAACTATTCATTAACTTAAACTTTTCCTACAGGAGAATGCAATGAAACTCCTTTATCTGGGTGGATGGGAGACCAGCCACCTGAATGACGCGTTGGCTCGCGTCATCGTGGAAATGATAAAGAGAGAGTGGCCGCAACAGTGGCCCACGCTGCTGGCCGAGCTGAGTGACGCGTGTTCTAGAGGACACAGGCATACACAGATTGTGCTGCATGTGTTCTTGAGGCTGGCTGAAGATGTAGCTATATTACAAGTGAGTACAATTTTATAGAGTACTAGTTGCGCCCCGCGGTTTCACCCGCATAAGTCACGAACCCGTTAAAATATCGGGATAGAAAGTATCCCATGTCCTTTTCCTGGTCATGGTCTAACCCTGTGCCAAATTTCATCCAAATCTGTTCAGCCGTTTTAGTGTGAAAGCGTAACAAACAATCTCTTTCGCACTTACATAATTATATTACTAGCTGCGCCCCGCGGTTTCACCCGCGTAAGTCTCGATCCAGTGGGAATATCGGGATAAAAAGTATCCTAAGTCCTATTCATCAGTCATATTCATGTGCCAAATTTCATCTAAATCCGTTCAGCCGTTTTAGCGTGAAAGCGTAACAAACAAACTCTTATAATATTAGACAGGATTTAAAAAAAAAATGCGTAAGTGAGATTGTTTGTTTTACTAGCTGTACCCCGCGGTTTCACCCGCGTAATACTCTCACTTTCGCATTTATAATATTAGTTAGGATAAGTACGGATTTAGCAGACTTTGTAGTCTTCTAGACCTAGATGGAGTTTATTGAGTGAACATGGAAACATCATTTTAATCACCAATCTGTTTGCCAATGTTGAGAATATCTTTGTCTGCTCTATTCAGTAGTGCACATTTACAAACGTTATTAGCTGATAGCATTATGATAATTAAGAGTCAAAGTGTCACTATAATTATGGACACCCCATGTCTACTCTAAAGACCATGGCATGTATAGAAAACCTACTCAGGCGATAATGTGTGTGTTAAAATACATGTAATAATAAGGATAATGTTTGCAATCGACATTGTGTAAATAGTTTGTAATATAGGTCAATGATATTTGATCTGTTCAAAGAGTTATTAGCAGTGAAAGAACACTTCTAGGTCAAATTTGTGATTCTTTTTAATTGTTAAGAAAACTTGTCGCAGTAAATACACTGCAACATTCATTTATATCCCAATGTGTGAAATGCCACACATTGGGGTACTTATATAAAAAAATTATTATCTTTAGAATAAATGGTTTATGAGGAAGTCCAAATTTTCGAAGTTAGATAACAGCTATGTTATCAGTTGAAATTGCTAATGAATACCTAACGACACTGGTCACGACCAACCTTCGAATACATGTGAATATTTGATTTACTTTCAATACCTAAGGCTATGCAACGTGTGTGAACAAATTGCATTGATGATGTCACACTGTCGTGTTTCGACTAAAATAGATTTCTATGCTGGAATAAGAAAATACTAAAGCATTATTATTTTATGAGAGCAGCATCCTGTTTTAATGTTTCTTGAATTACGCAAATGTCCAGACTTTGTTATTGCTTTGAAGCTCATATAAAGTACAGTAGAATCAGCTGATTCTCTGTATAAAATTCGACTGGTAGTTTACTGCCCCGACTGCCCGAATTCTGAAGCCGACCAATATTGCTCCGACTTGGTTAATGGGAGCTAATTGAATCCTAGACATCCATCTTATAAACTTTGTCCCTTAGATAAAGATCGGCAATAAACTTTTAACCGACTTCTTCAAAAAGGAGGTTTTCAATTCATCTGTATGTTTTTTTTTTAATGTGTATGTTACGCGATTTCTCCGCCACAATTACGTATTTTTCCCACTTCACTGATATTTACATAGGGTAGTGGTATTCGGATTTGTGTGGGGTAGGTACCACAACTAAAAAGTGAAAAATACAAATTTATAAAAAAAAAGTACAACCGACTTCCAAAAAAAAACACTAAAAAAGGGAAAAATAAGTTTAATGTCGGAAGTCGGTGGCAAAAAACTAAAATTGAAAAGCAAAGACACCGACTTCCGAAATTAAAGTTATTTTTCCCTTTTTTTGTGTTTTTTTTGGAAGTCGGTTGTTTTTAATCTGTTGGGTCTTGCAAGTGAATAAATGCGTTGGTAACGAGGGGCCGTCAGCCTATTAGCTACCCCAAGGCGAAAAATAATAGTTGAAGAAAAATTCCTAAGCTTGATCATTTAAAAAGACCTCAAGCATTTCAAATTACCTGTGATTACTAACGTGTAATGTTTTCATCGCTTATCGTCGTTGAATCTATGCTTGTGTGGAATTAAATGCGTTAAATTGCACCCATATCATTTAGGTATAACTTTAATGATCTACTATAAGCAAAATTATTATTTTGGACTACGTTTTTAAATTCAATTAAAATTATATACATAGGTACTTGTTAAAAAAAGTTACTCATTTAAAATACTGATTCAACTGTTATTTTAATGTAAGAATTCCTCTCTGCAGACTTTAGAAAACAACCAACGACGGAAGGATATAAACCAAGGGCTAACTAGCAACATGTCAGAGATATTCGCGTTCTTCATGCGGCTCATCGAGATGCATGTGCAGGAGTTTAGAGAGAAGACGGCTGCAGGGGAATATGCTGCCGCCGCTAGCCACGGACAGGTGGTTCAGGTAAATAAATGCCGTCATTATGTATTGCACTAATTGGAAATGACACACACAAAATACCCTTGGAAATGTTACCCCCGGTAACTATTTAACGCCTACGACAGTATACTTTCCTTTAGCCTTTGATAATACTTCACAGCCTTCCTCAAAATTAGTTATTAACAATAATTTGGACTGTCAAATGTGAGAATTTTTAAATGCGCCTTATGGTGACGCTGCACACACTAAATGATAACTGAAATAAGTTCTTGCTGGTCCAAGTAAAGAAGTGGATGCATCAACTCAGCTTTAATAGCACCAGTCTGTTATAACCAGTGATCGGAATAGGTAGAGCTAATCTACCTAAAGTTCAAAGAACAGAAACAAAAAAAGTGGAGACTTCCTTACGACTAAAATATTTTTTCGGGACTAATGTCGGGATTTCGGGACATCACATAAATTATTATTAAAACTGTTATGTAAAAAACATTAGCTTCTGCGCTTACTTACATCGTTCAAACGAATATTAGATTATTAGGAGATTACCTTCATTTTTTTTAAACAATAGAAATCGTGCATACTTTTTTTTTTAAACAGAAACAGGAAATTAATTCGATAGTTGTTTTACTTTATTAATTTTAGTTGTACTTAAGTAATGTTCTGAAACCCGGGACATTAGTCCCGAAAAAATATTTTGTCGTAAGGCGTCTCCACTTTATCTCTGTTCTTTTTCGAACTTTAGGTAAATTAGCTCTACCTATTCCGATCACTGGTTATAACTCACGATATAAAAGTGCTCAAAAATATTATAGCATTTTACATAATAACTACTGTAAATTTCGTCACATGAAAGTAATCCAATATTTAAAGTGGATAATTAACTAATATATAAACATTACATTCCAGGTTGTGTTACTGACTCTGACGGGTTACGTGGAATGGGTGTCCATAACCCACGTAGTGATGAACAACGGGCGGTTGCTACAAATTCTTTGCATTTTACTGCAAGACGATGTGTTCCAGCTACCTGCAGCAGAATGTTTATTACAAATAGTTCATAGGAAGGGATCTGTAAGTAACATTGAACATACGCGGCCTTAAATATGACACATGGCTCTGTGGTTGAGGATTCTGGGTGAACCTCGCTTCCACCTTCTGCCTGATCATCACTTACCATCAGATGAGATGAAGGCTTTTAAAAGAGACTATCACACGGGTCTTCTTCGTCATATCGATGATTCCATTACAGAAGAATCTCACTAATCCGGCAATATTAAAAACTAGAGGGTGCCGATTATTGGAATGTTAGGATTACTGGATTATAGAGAAAAAATCATAATAAATATAATAAAGCATTTCATGAAGAGAATATAATTTATGTATGTACACACGGCTACACATCAAGCTATACATTTCCAGTTTATGCTGATCGCGCATTGTATAGGGTTTCCGTACAATGCGAGGTCAGCTTATACTGGAAATGTATAGCTTGATGTGTAGCCGTGTGTACATACATATTGTGAGGAAGGCGCGGGCGGAGGGTGGTTGATAATTGGACGTATCGGTCTATTGAAGTGCCGGATTAGTGAGATTCTATTGTAATATGATTTAAATAAGCTTCGACCTGAATTTGGCTACTTCGACGAGTGACAGACGACACTACAAAGCCGAACATATGCTTAAACTCGATGGGCCACATTTATGGCCGTGTAACAAGATAGTTGTGAAAAATATGTTTGAAAGATCAAAATTATAATGTGTATATTTATATTTCAGACAAAGGAAAAGAAACCACTTGTAATATTGTTTAGTAAGGATGCGATTTCGTGCATGCACCGCGCTGCTGTTGCTAGCATCAATACTGTTGATGAAGCTCATTATTTGTTCCTAAAGAAGTTCTCACAGGTAACTATAAAGACTGAAATTATTTTATTATCACACACATTCCCTTTTAAAAGATTAAATTCCTGAAGCAAAATCTCTCTTAAATTTATAGAAACTGAAAATATTAAAGGTTTTTGAGTACTGTCTGCCCTTATTATGTATTTTTTTAGAAAACGTAGTTATTTTGCGTCAACGTAGCGTGGCGTTACGCGTGGACATTAAGCCTTTTCGCCCGTTAGAATAGGCAGAAATTATTGACCGCCTCATGCAAGAATTTACTCTTCCGAACTTTACTTATTTGACTTCATCCACATTATACTGTACTAGCTGCGTCCCTCGGTTTCACCCGCGTAAGTCTCGATCCCGTGGGAATATCGGGATAAAAAGTATCCTATGTGTTAATCCAGGTTATAAACTATCTGTTTGCCAAATTTCATCCAAATCCATTCAGCCGTTTTTGCGTGATTCAGTAACAAACTTCCAAACACATAAACACACAAATTTTCACATTTATTATATTAGTAGGATATATAGTTAGGATGTAGTATTTCAGAGATTATAATCCAAAACCTTGTTCACCCAGGTCTTAGCAGGTCTAGCTCAACAACTCACTTCTCTCTGGAGCTACGCGACTGACGTAGAGTCATGGCTGCCGATGCTGCTAGAGACAATGTTGCTACTGACGTCACATCCGTCACTGACGCTCGCGCATACCGCTAACTCTGTGTGGTTAGCGTTCTTGAAGCATGAGCAGATATCGAAGCTGCCGTATGTGTTGGCTATTGTTCCTAGGTGGCTGCAGGCGTCGGCGCCTAAAGTACTTAAGGTAAGATCTTGAATATGTATTAACTCTTTAGAATTAGGTTTTAATTTTGAATAAAACATCTCGATAAATGTTTATGGCTTAACACTTTTAGTGCCCAACCCCGACTCACGAGTGCAACGATAATTCGTTCGCGTGCCCACAACTCGCCTCGCGGGTCGTACATATATATAGCTATAGGCGGCGCGCCGATGTACTCGACTGACCAATTGTTATAGATATATGAGACACATTTTATGGCATGCAAATTTGTATGCATTCTATGTACTTGGCAGTAAAAGTGTTAATAAAAACAAGCCTATGTGGCCTCTTTTAAATCTGGCGATGCATACCATAACCATGAATGGCCTATTCACTCAGATTGTGTCTTGTTGCAAGGCCTGTCGGGGTATTAATTCACTGAAAACATCCTAACTTAATAACTTAGGTGTAACTTGGATATGCGCGCGCTTCTCCTAACTTAATCACTTAGGTGTAACTTGGATATGCGCGCGCTTCTCCTAACTTAATCACTTAGGTGTAACTTGGATAAATGGATATGCGCGCGCTTCTCCTAACTTAATCACTTAGGTGTAACTTGGATATGCGCGCGCTTCTCCTAACTTAATCACTTAGGTGTAACTTGGATATGCGCGCGCTTCTCCTAACTTAATCACTTAGGTGTAACTTGGATATGCGCGCGCTTCTCCTAACTTAATAACTTAGGCGTAACTTGGATATGCGCGCGCTCCGGTCGGTTGTTTACCGGTAAAAACCGAGCATTATTGCATTGGCAAAAATATGATCACTTTCAAACAATATTTTAAGACGGACGAATCAGATAATGTTTTTATTAAAAAGTAATTCGTTTCCCCAGGTGTCATACCCTTCGTCTCGTGTGAGCAGTGCCAACGACGCCGTGACCTACGCCTGTATGGACTACGACAGTGAACAGGAATTCGCCATATTCTTCTCGCGGTGCCGCACCGAAATATTAGACAGTTTTAAGTAAGTTTAACTTATTATTTTACAAGCGTTTGTCCGCAGCTTCGCCCGAGTTGAGGTCGGAAATTATCCCGCGGGAGCGTACTACCGGGATAACAGTATTCTATGTCCTATTCCAGATCTACCCATGTGGCAAATTTGTTCAGCCGTTTTAGAGTAAAAGCGTAACAAACAAACTAACTTTCGCATTTATAATATTATTAGTTAGGATTGTGCCGCTATAGTGATAGGGAACTTTTACAAATTATCTTTCCGTTGACAAGATCTAAAATATTTTAGGCTTAGAACTGTTTGGTAGTTTTGTCCGGTAATCCTAATCTACGTTCGACGAGACTCGCCTAGTGTGATTACTATGGAGAATTTCAACGTAAGACCAATCAACAATATGTATACTGTATGCCTAAAGCAACATAGTAATATTTTCTTACACACTTCTTCATAAACCAATAAAAAATATGGACACAAAAACATAAGTGAATCATGATAAATCCCGTGTGCCAGAGTCGCCCGCAATACATTGCCGCGACTTGAGTCTTATGACACTCCGATAAGGTTCAAAATCTAATGATTTTCAATAACAAAAACTTTCAGGTTTTGCATGAAAGCGGCACCGCTAGTGACGTGGGGTTACGTGGAACAATGGACGCGCGCCGCTCTCGACAAAGTGGACACTTGCCCGCAACAGATTGACACGCATCATCCTATGTATATAGAATGGGAGGCTCTATCTCAGGTAAGTCTTTATTACGGACTAGCTGCAGCCCGCGGCTTCCCCCGCGTGGACCCCAATAAAAGTAGCCTAAGTTACTCCTTATAACATCAGCTATCAGCATGTGCAAGTCCAGCCAAAAAACAAAATCGGTCCAGCCGTTTCGGAGATTAGCCGGAAAGACAGTCAGACAAAAACAAAAAAAAAAAAGTTTTTTGTCTACCGTATATATACTTTCAAATGCATTAAGTAAAAAGCTGTTATTTTGAAATTACAAACAGGCAGGCACTACAATTTTATTTATTTGTAGATAATTTTAGATCATACATTCGCGGTAAGCATTTCAAAGACAAAAAAAAGAGTTTAAAGTAATACCTATCTCTGCTCTAAATAGGAAAGACTTGATGCTTGATATAAATAGTACATTACTGTCGCGGCCAGCAATAAGGTCAATTACTGATTGCGTCCAAGGCTTGTATAGTACTTTTCTCATACAACGCTCGGAAATTCAAACTGGGTAAATATAATAGAAATTCCAGAATCAATGACGAACAACTATAATTTTTCATGCGCCAATATGTTCATTTGTTTCTTCTTTGTTCTATTTGCAAGCCAATTCGAAATTTAAATAAAATCTTTGATAAGTTACCTCCTTGGTTGCCGTGTGTTGAAGTAAAAAGTTCGTTCCATTTTTAAATAACACGACAGATATGAGTTTTCATAGTAATTTATTTAGCCGCTAAACACACCAGATATGGATTTTCATAGTAACTTTGCTGGCCGCATCGTCACTTGTTTTTTACCAGTACAGCAATTTTGATTTATCTCTAAGAATGTTGTCAAAATAATGCTCGAATTTCCAAGCATGTTTGAGAAAAAGTCATTCTCCGTATTTGTGTTTGCTACTGATCCATAAGGACTTAATTTTGACATATGCCATAATGCGTGCATTCAATTGGCGACCGTAGATAAACAGTATGTGAGATGGTTTTCGTGTTATTCTTCTTGCATTGCTCTGTTCGCATCTGCTAGCTTAGCATCGCTCGTGACTATGAAATATTTGCGTGAGCATATGCCAATTTTATACACTTTGTCAGCAATGTCTTTCAATCTAATAATATATTTTCAGGTACTAGACATGGTACTATCACGACTACTCCAAGCGGACCCTCGTCCATCAGTGGTAGAAGGCCTGCAGCTGCTGCAGCGCTGCGTGGTGTGTTCTCCGAGCGCGCCGCTCATTCTGTCGCTGTTACTGTCCTTCATATCCGCGCTCTTTGTGTTCCTGAGCTGCGCCTACAGTCAGCTGGCTGGTAAGTTATATAAAAGGAGATTTTAAATAAATAAAGATTTCTTTGTCTCTAGATACCATACTGCAGCTCAGGTCACACTCTGAGCTAGATTTTTATTAAGACTTTAGGGGTATGAGGAACAGGGTGTAAAGTTCACTCATCCACCATAGAAAAGGGAGGATCCTTCGACCAGAAGTGTGTTGTGTCTGGCGGGCAACTGCCCAATGATTGATATCGGGTTCTTGTATATATATCCATTGTACGGTAAACTTTAATTGCGCGATGTAGAATTTATGTGACGTCAGGTCTTTGATGCGTAGTTCGCATATGGCGATGTAGATACCGCCACAAGACTTAAAATTCATCCAATTGTAACCCTGATAAGTCTGTATCAGATGTTCAGCCACCGTATTCACTTTGCTACAATTGCAATCATGTTACTATCCAGATTAGTTTGTTAAGATTAAAATTCAGTACTACTACTATTACTAATACCTTCTAATACAATACCTTCTCCATAAAAACCAGGTCCAGGCGTGGGAAATGCCGGTGCAGATCTACTCCCGCGTGTATTAGACAAGATCTTCGCAGCGCTGGTGTACGAGGGCACTCCGCCTGACGATCGACGCTCGCGATCTGTCAAGAATGTGCGGCGACACGCTGCTGGACTACTCGTGAAGTTAGGCTCGAAGGTCAGTACAGAAAATGACAAAATGCTGCTTGGAAAGGCGAATATTAATCAATCGTCTAAAATTCTCAGAGCATATTTATCCATCTTAAATTTTTCTGAGGAATAGAAATTGCGGTTTAACAGATTTTGTAAAGAAAATATGTCAAACCGCCATATTATTCATAAACCATATATACATCTACATCTAAATCTGATCTAAATGGTTTTTATTTATCTCAATTCAGGGGTTTAGTTATAAACGTTGTTTAAAGTTAAGTAATGATTAGCGACTGTTTAACCATACATTTTTGACGTTTAAACGTTACTTACCTTTAAGCAACGTTTATAAATAAACCTCATAATGTTTATCTTGTACTCGCTGCATTTAATGACATCAGCTTAGGTCACTCAGCATATTTTTTGTCCAGATGGACGAGGCGAACACTGCGGAGCATGAATTAGCGTAGTAAAGAGTGCTGGTTCGAGGCTCCTTAGTACGGCTACGCTACTAGAATTCATGCTCTGCTCTTGCTCGGTTCGCCTAGACGCAGCTGTCTATGTATTTTATCTATACCCACGCTATAAATCCTCTATAAAATTTTCTGAAACAGCTTATTGCCAACATTAAAACAACCAGTGTCATAGTAACCATAATATCATCCAAACGGGTGTTATAATGAATGTTGTACTAAATTTCATAATACAGCTCATTTCGAAAAAAGAACAATGTCATGCAGGCGCGTTTCACTAACAAAGTACAGTAATTATAAAAAAAAACTTATTGCTTTTTTTCGAATTCATGTGCGTCATGTCCTTCCATTTTTGTTCGATATTAGTATTGCAAACCTATTATAGAGGATTCATATCATGGGTGTAGATAAAGTCTTGTATGCAACTGTTAATAATTCGGTATTAAAACACCCGTGTGATAAATCCACATTCGTATTTTAATACCCCTTATTATATAACAGTTGCATAAATAACTATTATAATGTTGCAGTACCCACTGCTCCTGCTGCCGGTGTTCGGTCGCCTGCACGAGTTGTGTCGCGCGGCGCTCGCACGGCCCGACCTCAGCGCCGTCGAGAGCGTCACTCTACAGGAGGCACTACTGCTCGTCTCTAACCACTTCTGTTGCTACGAGCGACAGAGCGCGCTGGTGGCTCAGGTACGTTAATTTACTCACTTTATTGTATTGATTTTCGCTCCAGAAACTGGACGGTAGTATTTTGGTTTTCCGCGTCGTAACATAACTACCATAGTTCAGATTTCTTGTATCTTTTAGTATAAAAACTATCGATATTTGTTACCAGGTCCTAGGCGACTGTAGTGAGCGCTGGGCCAGTCTAAGCCCACACTTATCCAGTGCAGAAGGATTGGCGCGGTTAGTAGGCTTGGATGCACCGCCAACAGAAGAGGAAGACGAATGTGGACGAGCTCGACGCACGCTTTTACACGCACTTACGTTGTTATTGGGTAAGACATTGTTGCTGTTTTTCGAAGATTTTTGTAGTATGTAATAATGTAGAATATGTTTGTTATTTAGGGTAGTGTTGTCTTTGTGGTAACGGTCGCTATTTACTAATTGTACGTCGTAGGTTCGAAACCAAACACGGCGCTTTACTTTTTGTAAAATAATTTGTAAAATATTTCATCATCACTACTCTCAAAACGGTGAAGGAAAACATCGTGAGAAAATCGGAAATGTTCTTGAACCAAAAGTTCGAAGATATGTGGCATCTGCTCCAGCGTGGTGGATTACGGCCCATTTCGTTTCATCGAGAAGAGGTCTGTGCCCCAGCAGTGCGATGAATATTATTTATTATTATAAACATGTTCGTTTGGATGAAATAAATTTGATATTGGTAATAATGTCGAGTGGTGTACTTGCGTGACGGTCGATTATGTGATCCTGACGATTCTAACGCCGGTGTCACTACTTCCAGGCGTCGTGAAGCGCACGTGCGTGCCGAGCGACCCCGACAAGGCGGCGCGCGGCGGGTTCGGCGGCGGCGTGACGCCGGCCGGCCACCCCGCCTGGCGCAACCCGTGCGCGCCGCACGTGCTGCCGCTGTTCGCGCCCGCGCTGGCGCTGCTGCGCGCGCTGCACGAGCTGCACGCGCCGCACGCGCGCGCCGCGCGACACCCGGCGCACGCGCGCGCCCTCGCGCCTCCCGCGGCCGAAAGACGGAACTTACTGGGACAGCGGGACCATGAGCCGCCGCTCTCTACTCGTCCTCAGGTAACTATAGCTGTAACTGTCGCTCGGCCGCACGCTATACGGGTGCACGACCTGCCCGCATAAAGGTTTCAACCATTTGACACATGCGAAGATATCGGCGCAACCTGCAGCGGAAAGTAGAAATCTTTTAGGGCAGAGAGACCATGAACCGTCGATTTCTACGCGTCCTCAGTTATAGCTTATCCAGTCTGAAATAACACGCCCCACTATCGGATTGACGTACAAGCTGCGGTGCCATGTACGTAGAGTGCGATAGTAGGGCGCGTCATTTCAGACTAGACAATCTATATCATTGTCCTTCCAAATTATCAGTTTTTTGTTTTTCTGTTTCATATAACCGATTGTAACACTTTAGAACTTGAACATAAACTAGAACCAACACCTATCTTATTAAATTTCCGTGTTCAATTTATACTGTTTCAAAATCTCAATTGAACAAATTTAGCTAAATATTTCCAGCTAACACTTTTTGTATCAGCAGATTCACTTATCAGGAACATAATAATATTTTCAAAAAACAATTAGCCAAGATTAAACTTGACGGCGCGTCTAAAGGTTTTACGTCGCTAAACTTACGTAGTTGATTTTCGAACGATTGTGACAGCTGTCAACTTGACGTAACCACGAGTACTGAGGAGTAGTAATGGCAATTAAAGCGATTTTTCATTAATTTAATTAGCAAGTGAATTATTGAGTCTTAACATGATAATTGCTATTGCTATGCTAATAGCTAATATGATGACAATTGATAATAATGAAGTATGAAAATTTTATTGAAAGTGCGAATTAAAATGGTGAACGCTCATTTTAATTCGCACTTTTGATAAAATTGGTGATTGATGTTCGATAAGAAAGGTTTTTAGAGCACTGATTACAGTTAGCAATTTTATTTTCACCAGCAATATTAGAAAAATAATCCCATATAGGGTTAGTTCGGTGAGACATTGTCACGTTCAAGTTCGTTGAATAGTTTATTTACACTAAAATATTTATATACAAAACTTAAAATAATTATTTACACTTATATACATGACTCACAACACGCAACACACAACTCACAACTTTTTACTACCTCCTATTATTTACAGGTAGGTATTGAGTTCAAACTATTATCTATTTAAGTACAATAATAAGCACAAGACGAAAGAATGTAATTACTGTATAACGAATACGTAAACTAAACTTTCACTATCACTTGCCAAAGCGTACTGAACTTTGACACAAAACGACGGGCGCCACGCGCGTGCCACACATTCACAAATTATTATTAAATAATCATGCATTCATTCAATCAATACACGACCCTAAGTGCAAATCAAAGATATTAAGATAACAATTGCATAACCCATTCTTCGAAGTTCGCAGCATCTGCACTCGCGAACGAGGTCACGGTCACGTGAAACCGATAAACTCAAACTCAAAGCATTTATTTAAATTAAACCATTTACAGGCACTTTTGAATTGCCAAGGAGTCGGTCAGTCAGAAATATGAAGCTAGTTGCCCATTCCAAAGCGTAGTAGGTACCTATGGAGAAGAACGGGCAAGAAACTCCATGGACACTCTTTTAAATCAAAATATTGTTATAATAGATATATTTAGTATTCCCGACTTCCCGTAGGTGCGACGGAGAGCGCACGCTTCCGCTGCGTGCGTCGACGCTCGTGAGTCACTGACGTAAAGTGACGTATGATAGTATGAAAATGAAAATGTACGAAGCGATAATTCACTTAGTACTTCACGAAATTTCGCAACTACAATTCATTAGCTAAATGATTTTTCACAAGCTAACAATGAATGCGAATGCTAATTAATCCATCATTACTGAGGAGGCGGCCCCCCGCCAAAATAATGGAAGATCGTGGAGATGGATCGAAACCGGGAAATCGGCAAGGATTAATGGCGGCTGTGGTATTGGTAATAATGGTGACTACCCTGGCAGGGTAGTAAGTTTGTTGATCTGCGCTCGCGCCTCTATTACTCGGTGGAACGTTGTTTACACTATTATTCATTCCCATTTAATTACATCTCCTAGCCCGCAAACCCACACATACGAGACAATAAGACCTCTTCTGACAAAGACGACATATTGCCTTTAAACTTAATAAAACTCCTTTTTATAAATACCGCAACAACACTTATTCTTGCCAACTACATAAATTCCCATCCCCGCGTGTAACTCCAGGACCGCATGCAGAGCTTCCTGCACACGCTGCACGAGAACGTGTGCCAGCTGCTGGGCGCGGCGGGCGCCACGCTGGGCCGCGAGCTGTACGGCGCGCCGGGGCTGGCCGCGTGGCTGCGCGACTCGCTGCTGCACGGGCTGGCGGGCCTGCCCGACCACTGGCTGCGACCCATCGTCAGGAATGCGCTGAAGCCACTGCTGCATCACTGTCCGCCGGCACATTATGCGGATGTTGCGTTACCTCTGTTGGAGCATTTCGCGCCTTTCAGTAAGTTTTGTAACTATTTTCAGTAGTATAACTCTTTTTGAAGGTTAACTGTACCGACGTGCTTATTCTTACCGCTGAGCACCATTGTTCAGTTCCAGTAGGAAGGGTAAGGGTCCCGGTGTAATAAAAGAAACATTAGGCATTTTTTCTACTTAATCCCTAAGATGAAAACTCCCTTGTGATGTCATAAAGTTATATAAGAAGCAACTGTTCACTTATTTAATAAATTCCTACAATATAGCCGATATAACTTGGCAGTTCCGAACTTCGCGCAGAGGGCTACGTAGTAACATTGTTTAGGAACCAAATGGTGACATGTGTCGACTGTGTTGCGCGAAAGTTCACAGAGCCTATGTTCAGACTTGTCATGTTATATCGGGCCTATTGTACACCACAAAAGCAACATTAGTAAATAAAATTTCATATTTATATAGATTCACATTTATATATTTACCGTCGGGCAATTATTACCTAGCAGACAATACCCTCCCTATACTCACGACTTCTTTATTCTTACAGTGTTGACCCATCTCTCATTACGCTGGGACTACATCTCGTCTCTCTACGAATCTGGAAAATTGGAGGAGGAAGGTGGCAGTGAATCACAGGAGGTACTCGAAGATATCCTCGTCAGGAACCTGACGAGGGAACATCTTGAAGTGTTGAAGGTCAGTATACAAATGTGGCATGTACCTGTTATGTTCACTTCATCTTTTTGGGTCCACATAGCATAGATTTTTCCCCTACTGTAATGAAATACCCCTTGTTTGACATTACACTGAATTAGCAGTTCAGGAATTTCCATAATCTTGTATCAGCCCCACGAGGCCGAATATTAAATCACGATAACTCGAATTTGTATTGATACGGTTTTATATTGTAAATTTCTAAAACATGAGGCAGTAAAGCTGTTGCTATATCGTCATGTATTTGTTGTTATTAAACAAAGACACAAATGTCGAGACACTTACTGCACTTGTCAGTTAGCCGCTTAAATGCTGAATCATGAAAACATGTGTTTATACTTCAGTACTTTATTTAACTTCCAGATATCTCTCGTAGACGGTGGACTGAGTGTAGAGAACAACGCAGACGACATGGAGGATGACACTACGACAGGCAGCGCGCAACAGCGGGCACCCGACACCGTGTCCGAGCTCGGGGCCCTAGTACTGGCGCAGCCTTGTGCTGGACCTGCTGCGTTATACACGGTGAGCCACGCCTTTATTCCTAAAGGGGTAGACACGTGTATAAGTGCAATACACCTAAATTTCGCCATGTTTAAGTCCCATGTAATAGGGGGGAGCCTTATGCTGATAGACCGGGCACAAATTGAGACGATACTGAGAACTCAGTGATTCAAAAATCCAATCATATTTGGCTTGAACAGGCTATCGAGCTCAGGAGCGCATTCCGTTGACTAGTAGACAAATTGACCGAACGAACAATTAGTTCAGAAACACAAATATGAAACTGAATTTCCGCTGGATCCAAATATTAATAAAAAATCACAAATATTTATTTTCAGGTAATACGAGCACTAACGTGGAACGACTCGCCATCTTCTCTCCGAGCCACCGCCCTCGCCATGCCCGCGTTACGCGCCGCACTGCAGGCCGGACGCGTCGGGGCGGGCGAAGCTAACGGAGCCCTCACGGCGGTACTGCAGGCCTTGAGGGTGCATGGACAACATGACGCTAACCAGGCTGCCTTGTTAGCACTGGCTGTGCAGGTAAAAACTTGTTTCATAGCTATGTCTAATGCCAGATGTCTAGTAGGTGATACCACATGGCTAGCTCAATTTTTCAATGTTATGTGCATTTTATGGAGTTAAGCTCTACAAAGCACAACACCGTATTGTATTAAACCAAAGAACAATTAAATCTTTAGGGGACAGAGGTGCAACTGTCTTGTCCTATGAAAATGGAAGTATCTACCAGCCAGAAGTGTCTGGCCGTCCGACAGTTAATGTCTGCTGTAAGATTCTGTATACAATTAGGACTTTTTCTCGACGAATGTTGCTTGCGCGATGTAAGATTGTGTTGTGTTGGGCATAGGCTCTATAGAGATAATACCTTCACCCAGTGACGCGCCTGTTGCGCCACCCGCCATCTTGAATAAACAGTGTGTCTCTAACCGGCGTTTGATTAAGACGTATTCCCTTCCCCATAGTAACCGCGTATAGTGTACAAACTTCAAACTTAACAGATTGTATGAAGTCAGTGGAACAGCAGCTCCATCTACAACTTGGTACTACTTTCTATTTCAAGTAGCCATAAGTGTCACTATAAATCGATTAATCACTATAAATCGATTAATCACTATAAATCGATGAATTCCTTCTCAGACATACGAGGTCCTGCGCCCGCTATTCCCGGGCATAGTGGCGGTATTAAGTTCCATCCCCGACGTGGACGCGCACGACCTGCACCGACTGGACGAGAAGCTCACAGCTCATAACACCAAGCCTTCCAAGATAGATAAGAGCAAACGGGACTTGTTCAAGAAGATAACTTCTAGGGTATGTAACAATGATCTATTCGTAGAATTTTATTCTCAACACTACTTCTTAGGTAGCAATTGCCAGAAAATTAAAATGTGGCCCTTTTCTTTGATTTGGGTTGTAAACTTATTTTATAGATTTTGATATATATCAGAAACTTATTGATTAGAAATAAACACAGGTACAATATCTGTGCCAAAAACGAAATTGATTGTGGATGCCTGGCCAAGACTTTTGGACACTACTTATGCAGGTTTAGTTCATAAATCCAGCTCATAACTTTGACTGTTCTTCGTTTCTCATTGAAAAAACTCAACCTGTATATCTCCGTATCCTACATGATTGCCAGAGACTAGTCAACTAAAACTTTTTTCCCTATTCCAGCTGATCGGCCGCAACGTGGGCCAGCTATTCAAGAAAGAAGTGTACATCTTAGACCTGCCAACAATGCACGTGGTGAAGGACAAGCCGCGCAGTGCCATCGACGCCCCCGAGGGCGCCGGCCTAGAACGACTGTTCGCTCCCAGCGCACCTACTTAGCAGCTTAGTCGTTGTTGGCAAATCTACTATGTCATTAATTATACATATTATTATGAATTTAATCTATTTATACCGAAATATAAGATTGATTTTGTTTTTATTCAGAAAAAAAAGCTGTTTCATTTATCATTCATCTGCCTAGCCTTTTCCCAACTATATTTGGGTCCGCTTCCAGTCTTAGGCTGCGTTTCCACCAGAGATGTGCGAGGATGCGTTGCGAGGGATGTGTTTGTAAAGAACCAATGGAATCGCTTCATTTACCTCGCCTCGGTCAGCACAGCTCTGGTGGAAACGGCTCAGCGGAGCTAGATTTTTGCGCATACAAAACAAGCGAGGGATGTGTACGAGGGATGTGTTGCGAGGAATGTGTGTTGAGAGGGATGTGTTGCGAGGTTTGCGCATACTGTACCAGCCAGTCCATAGATGGACTGCACCCCCGTCGACACATTTCACAGCTTCGCAACGCATCCTCGCACCACACATTAATGCGCATTTTCACAGCTCTCCGCTACACATCCTCGTAGGCACATTTTCATCGCACAGCTTTGGTGGAAACCCCCACACATTTTCACAGCACAGCTAGACATCCTCGCACGACACATTTCCATCGCACATCTCTGGTGGAAACGCAGCCTTAACTGGATGCAGCTAAATACCCGTATTTTACATGGAGCGACAGCCTATCTGACCTCCACAACCCACTTACTGGGTTTTATTTATCACTAGCTGATGCCCGCGGCTTCGACCGCGCGGATGTCGGTTATTATATACTAAAACCTTACTCGAAAGCCACTCCATCCATTGATGAAAACAGCATGAAAATCGGTGCAGTAGTTTTTGAGTTTATCGCGAACAGACATAAACGCGGCGCAGGACTTTGTTTTATAATATGTAAGGATGTTTGCTAAAACATGGTCTGATCCACTATACAGACTGTCCTTAGCCGCGCAGGGCCATTGACGCCAAGGAACAGATACTCACCTACGGCGAGATCGACTGATCGCTTCTAGCGCACCTAGTCAGCAGCCTTGTTGTTGTTGGCTATTTTACTACGTATTATTATGAATTTAATCTATTTATACCAAAATATAAGATACATTTCATTACGATCCCCAGAGTAAATCTCGCATTTATAATTTTTATAATATTAGTATGGATTTTTGCAAAAAAGTGATCTTGAAAGATGCATAGCCAGTCATGTGCTCTCTTTGTTTTTTTTTTTTCCTGGCGGTCCTTTTCTGCTTAGCTCGCTAAGCTGGCAAAGCGGTTGTCATTGCCAAACAGAAACCAACCTTAATTTAAGGACAGCATTTGTTTGGCAATGACAACAGTGCTGCTCTTTGCCAGCTGCGGGCCGGCTGTAATGAAATATCAGAACATTCAAATAAAACAACGAACATAAAATGGCAATAAATAATGTATTCCTAAGTAAGAACATAATTATTTTTCATATGTGTAAACCATTTGTGTGCCCAGAGGCAGGTTTGTTCCATTGGAAACTAGTTCTACTGTGGCTGCAGTTAGGTCTACTTTTAATACCGATGCGTTGTCTAAAACTACACATTTGCTCTCGTGGTCTCCGGGAACTGGAATCGTCCGGGGACCTAACACGGGATCCTTGTACCTCCACAGTTTTAGGCTGCTCAAGTCTGAAAATATGAAAATATAAGGCCAATTAGTTGCTTATTATAGACAATCATTAGTAGTTGTGTGCTATAGCGAGATACGTTTCTCCATGTTTATTTTCCTTTTTGTACAGAATTTTCAATTATCTAATATTCTCACCTTTAATCGCCTTGATTTCTTTAGCGATCTTGACCTTCACTCTTTCCACAGTATCACCATCGGACAGTGTAGCCGATACCGTGAAGAGTCCGTTCAGAGCCGTCGGGTTGATAAACGTGGCGTCTACGCCCGACTCAACACTGAATGAAATGTGTGGCTGGCCTGGCGCGCAGTCTTCTTTTGTTTTTTCGGGAGCTTCAGCGTCATCCGTGAATTTTACGTCTATAGAATCCAGCTGGAAAAGGAGAGGATTTTTTTTATTCACTTAATAAGTATTCTCATTTAGTCGTTGTGAATGACGAGCGCGCGTTCTGTGACTTATGACCATTCACATAAAGTTTAAATTACAATGACTTGGGCGTGCTCGTGAAATGTAACATGATTTTGTGATACCATTGTAAGTGTAAGAATTTAGTTCTTCTTTCGTTTTGAACAAAGTAAACAAAGTATGTGAGTGAAGTCATTTTCCATTATTTAAACTTAAACACTAGAATAGTGTGTAAAAAAAAAATCCAAATAGAGAAAAAGAAAATAAACAATTGTTAGCAAATAATCACCCAAATTTACTCAGCAGGACAAATAAAAGAAAACACAAAGTTTGTTGTAAAATAACAGGAGGAATAAAAGTCGACTCACATCTAAAGTATTAAGTAAATACAATTTATTCTCCAGCAGAATGGCGGCCTCGTCGAAGGGCAGACCTACAGACAACGCCTCAATTCCAATGCGCTCCATATTCTCTCTGGCTGCTTGCACGAACGGCATCACTCTCTTCATGTACTTCTTTAGTTCGGGAATAGCACCCAATTTGCTGGATATGATTTTGTTGTCGGGGAGACCTGCTAACTGCAATGGATTTGATAAAACATTTAAAATCTCACAAAATAAACAGTAGAACAGGATTATGCCAGTTAAAATTCGATGCAAAAAAACAACGGCATTTGGAGGCCATCAATGCCAAAATGATTAATCATAATCATACAAGGAAACATTTTAATAAAGACTAGCCAAAAGAAGTAGTGTCTAAGACCCAAAATCGTCATAAAATTTAATGTCAATCGAGGAGAAATTTTACAGATTTACCCCATTAATTTCCTTCAAAGTAGTCAAAATGATATGCTGCCACTTGGGATACTCCTTAGCGATCCAAATAACAGCCTTATTTGGTTTCTTCTCATGTTTAGGTGCCTCTCCCTTCTTAGGCTTCTTCACCGCGCAATGGTTCTTCAAGTAGATACGGAAAGAATGCGCCGCGTCCATCAAGTAATTGCTGGCTTTGATTGAAACCTCGTCGATATCACCCGCTACTGGCCAAAGCTCGTGGAGGATGCTTGTTTTCTGATGGAAAGAAATCAATTATCAGAAAGTATTTCTCAAAGTTATCACTTTTAGTGCCCAACCTCGACTCACGAGTGCAACGATAATTCGTTCGCGTGCCCACAACTCGCCTCGCGGGTCGTACATATATATAGCTATAGGCGGCGCGCCGATGTACTCGACTGACCAATTGTTATAGATATACACATACATGAGACACATTTTATGGCATATTAATTTGTATGCATTCTATGTACTTGGAAGTGAAAGTGATATTAGAACACCCTTTGGCTGAGATGAAATGGAATTGGTTTTTTTTTTACTTTTACCGATTGGCGCCCTTCATTCTAATGAACTGTAAAAAGTAAATTTTTACCTAAATATAATTACAAAATACCCACATTTCCCAGCAGCTCCCACACATACTCAGCGACATGCGGACAGATCGGCGACATCAATTTCGCCTGCGTTTCAATATACCGCGTCACCAACTCGGCATGCATGCCCCCTTCAGAACATAGCTCCCTGTACTTATCCCGAGCCGCTTGAAGCTCAAAGAAACCGGACTTCAACGCCTCTTTGAACAGCATCTTTTTGTAGTTGTCGTCCGTCTGATTGATCTTAGTGTTCATCTCGCTTACGAATACTTTGTCGTGGAAATTGTGTTCTCCTGTAAAAATAAGTTGAAATTAAATTGTTTCATCATGATCATCAGCATTTCAGCCGAAAGACGTCCAATGTTGGACATAGGCCTCACCCAAGCACCGCCACTTCGATCGGTTTGTTAAATTGTTTACTCCATTTTAATGCTACTAAATTGTTTAGATATACACGGTGATTGAATAAACGCGGTACATTTATATAGCCTAGCCAGATCATCAGATCATATCCGCAAATCCAATCTTGGTCTTAACGCTCTCTTGATCCGAATTTGCAGAAATTACAACAGCTTTTGTAAATCATCAGAAACTGACTTACACGAAGTATCTCTTAGCAAGTTTAGAAGATCAGTCAGAACGGGATTGCATAAAATAACCTATAAGTAAATAATATTATTTATCACTCACACTCTCCTACCATCTTTTCTGGCAACATTTTATATATATTTTTTTAGAACTTATATGTAATCTATGTGCTCGTGCAGGAGCTCGTGGCTACGTAATAACAGCCGCACGGGTCGATCCATCAGGTTAAGCTACGCTTGCCGGGGTTGGTCCGTGGATGGGTGACCATCTTTACATACCGAGACTCCTCCGTGCCTCGGAAAGCACGTTAAGCCGTTGGTCCCGGCTGTCATTTGTGGATCTTTGACAGTCGTTACGGGTCGTCAGAAGCCCGAAAGTCTGACAACCAGTCTTACCAAGGGGTATCGTATTACCCAGTTACTGGGTTGTGGAGGTCAGATAGGCAGTCGCTCCATGTAAAATACTGGTATTCAGCTGCATCCGGTTAGACTGGAAGCCGACCCCAACATAGTTGGGAAAAGGCTAGGCAGATGATGATATGTAATCTATGTATTTTGTATTTTGTTTTCTTACTTATTGTATTTTATGTTTCTATAAGTTTTCTTTTTATTTTGTTACAATGTTGTTTTGTGGAAAATACTGTGTATAGTATACCTATAATAGGTATTCATACCAGTATTTTTTTATCTTACTGTTCTGTTTTAATTGTTTTTGTATGTTACTGCTGTTGGTGTACCAAATAAATAAATAAATCATCCTCATCATTCTATAGCCCTTATCCCAATTTATTTAGCCTAGCCAGATAAGGTGATAAGGATATACAAGAGCCATTTCAAACTCTAAAAGCCATTATAAAGTAGAATAAACATTTTACTTTTACCTGTGCGCAGAGTTGATTTCGCCGCAATAATTTCCTTCACCCACTCAATGAAAGTATACAGCCTTAAGATCGCTGCATCAGCAGTGTTCTCAACAAAGTTGGCATCTTCCACTGAATCTCCCGCATCCGCTAACGTAAGACGCATTCCATCGGCGCTGAACTTATCAATTGATTCCGTTAGTGTCAAGAAGTTTCCGTCAGACTTTGACATCTTGGCAGAGTTTAACATTAAGTGGCCGTTTGCCCTGATGCCTTTCGGCCATTTTTCTTCTTCTTTAGGCCACAATGCGCAGTGGTTATAAATGTAGAATGTTAAATGGTTCTGGATCAGATCTTTTCCTGATACTCTGAGATCTACGGGATACCTTTACAAAGATAAAATAAGAAGTTTATTAGAATGAAGTTGGATAAAAGGATGTAAATGCTGAGATGGAAAATGATCAAAATGTGAATTGAACAAAAAGATGAGACATCCCCGAATATTCATAATTTTCTGCCCTCATACCAATTTATTTAGGGACGGCGCAGTATGTCTTTTCGTTTACGAACGCAAAAATTGCATGCATTAATCTATTTGATACGGACATACGATACGGATACAGAATACGGAACTTATTTGATACGGACATACGATACGGATACGGAATACGCCAATAGGCCTTGTATTCCTTATCGGGCGCGATATACGCCGATAGCCGTCAAAACAAATATCGAAGCTACATAAGTGCTATTGATACACGTCGCACCTCACTAAAATAGTAGTTTTGATGATATTTTATGGGTTGATAAAAATTAATAAGTTCGAAAGACTATTTACCAAAATTGGAAAGACTTCTTCATTCGATCTAAAGAGGCTTTTGGCACTTTTGTATTTTTCGGAAAGGGTGCGTCTTTGAAGAATATGTAATCCCATACAGCCATAGTCATGTCTTCAGGTTTAATTTTGAGAGCATTTTCCTTATTCCCTCTAAATGTGTCGCCTTGCAGAAAGTGGGCGATTGTGTAGTACGCATTGTAAATAGTTGAGTCTGATAGAGATTCGATTAACCATTGCTGATCCCAGGGCAGTTTTGTTCCTGAGGAAGAAAATCATTGTGAAATTTTAAATCTTAAATTAGACATTAGATTACATTAAAGTTTCCAAACAAACGACCTACCTAAACCATAAGTCCTGGAGCAAGCATACTCATGCAGCCACTTCAGGGTGGCTTGAAAGTTCTTCCTTACCTCATCATGGTAAGTATTTATAGCAGCGAGAGCCTTCTCCACCTGGCTCTTCCACTCCTCATTACCATAGTCCAAATACCACTGATTACAAAGAGCCACTACACATTCATCCCCTGACCTTGAAATAATGGTTTTTTCAGGCTCATAATAAATCACTGCTCCATTCTGCTCAATAAGTTTTGTTTGCAAATTCTTTTTGACATCTTGAATTTTCTTTCCTTTGAATTCTCCAACTAGTAACACGCCGTCATAGAATCCTTTCAGGTAAACCATCTCTTTGGCTTGTGTTAGCTTATCCTTGTCATTTTGGCTTTGAATTTTAAGCTTATCATATAAATGAACAGCAGACATGGTTCCAAATTCGGGAATTTCTAGTATAGGCACGGGTTTGAATGGGAGGACCATGTCATCTTGGATACCATACTTTTCTCTGAAAGCTGGTTTCTTTTGTAAGTCCACGAGTGCCGCATAGTCATCAGGAGAGTCAGAAGGAACACTGGTTACAATACCTGTGCCTTTATCCTCCTTGATGGTCAACATAGGAAGAGCATATATCTTAGGGTAACAAGTGAATGGGGATTTTAAAACAGTTCCCATTAAGTCTTGTCCTACAACTTCTAGTAATACTTTAAACTCTCCATCCTTTTCTGTAAAACCTTGGTAAGCCATATTTCTGGCTGCTCGTCTTGTACAAATAAATATTCCATCATTGACGGTTTCGAAGGCAATGTACTTGATATCAGGATGCACCCAGCAGTTTGTTTGACCATACATTGTCTCTGGTCTCAATGTTGCTGCAACAAAACTCACCTTTTTGCTTTTAAGAGGCCTAAAATGGAAGATTATTTTTTAAATTTATACATTTTGTAAGATGCTTAAAGCTTTGGGCAGCAATAGGCCAAGAGTAATTAAACAACATTAGAAATAATGAAATTACATACTTGAGAACTTCTGGGCAAGGTTCAACTACTTCCATTTTGAAGAGTGTATACTCTTGAGGGCCAGCCCCCTCTCCCGTGCTCCTGTCATGATCCATACAAGGTTGCTTGTCCAGCGGGGAGAAAATAGTAAAGCGTTTACCATACATGATCTTATTACGCTCTTTGAGATGGTAGAATTGCCACCTTATAAATGAGTCGTAGAACGGGTTCGCATCAGTAGTAATGAATTTGCGACGCCAGTCGACCTGCAAAAAACAATAATAATAGTGTCTATTCTTAATTTTTATGTAATTTTTTCCGGGATTATTATTTTGTATGTTTATATATCTCGGGACCCTGGGGTCCTGGACCTTTGGAAGGTGTGCGAGGGGCCGAATCCAACTCAAAGAGGCCCCTTAGACAATTTTAAATGGAATGAGGCACCAACCGACGATTATCCCTGTTCGCACTATGCAAGTGCAGCCAAGGACAACCCCCGGTTGGCGAAGGACTATTGCAGGACATGGAAACAAAGATATTGGGCTATGGGTTTGGGTGGCTTAGTGAACTGGTTATTTTGAACTATAATAATATAATAACACCATTTATTTCAGGCGACACAGGCCCATAGAAAAATACCTTAACCTAGACATACATATTTTTATGATCAAAAAACTTGTGTTAATAAATAAGGCTTAAGACTATGTTAGTAGCACTTCACTTTGCACTAGCTGTTCTCTGTGCTGTCCTATGGCACTTGTCCACGGAAGCGACGGAACACCACGTCCTGCGGCCAAGTCTTCTTCCATGACAAGGGGCAGATAACAGTTCGGTACACGCACCACAAATGCCTTGAAGTTGACGTTCCGGTGCGATTCCAGCAACTGCACCCTCGGCGTGTACTTGATCTTTTGGCGCACGTACTCCACGATGTTCTCCGCCTTAGTGGTGTAGTGCAGGCTACACTACAGGCACAGCAGGCAGGCGGGTACAGGCTAGACTATGGAAGGACTATGTTCCCTGCCCGATCAATGTTATGGTATACACGGTATACCATAACATTGATATTATACAGGGTTGAGTTCACAGTCAGTGAAAAAATACTTACATGAATACCCATTCTTTTCAAATCAGCTACAGCTCGTGGAGGAAAGTATTCAAGCCAGTGGCTCTCATCAGCAAACAGTTTGATGTCCTCTTCAGGGACTCCAATACTTTGCATGATCTGCCACTGGTACTTGGCACCTCCTGTCTTTGCCACTGCTTTACTTTTCTTCCCTTTACTTTTGTCTTTGGGGACAATATCACCTTCCTCCTTCACTGCAACCTCTTCTTCTTCAGGGAATACTGGAGGGCAACCATAGAGAGCCATTTCTCTTTTCAACTTATCAGCACAAGCTTTAATTGGCATACCAGTACAGTGGAATCCAAAAGGAAACAGCACCTTTCTGCCTTTCAGTCTATAGTATCTTGAGGCAAACTAAAAATAATATTAGGAGCTTATTCATAGTATCAATAGTACACTGAAAAAAGAATAGTTCAATCAACTGAGCCTATCAAAAAAAAGAATAGCTATTCTTTGTTTAAGAAATTCAATTTATAGCTATACAGTGTTGAGATTTTTTTCAATATTATTGCATCATGCCTGTTAGGTAGGTATTCACCTTGTTTATCTTGATAGCTGATATTTTAAACATTGATTTATATACCTATAGCAGTTTGCACTTACCTCGCATTTTGATAGAGAGAATGTATGACCAAGATGCAAGCGCCCGTTCATATATGGATAGGGAAACGTACACATGAACTTTTCGTGAGGCTTCCCATCATCTGGTGCTTCCATTTCGAATATTTTCTCACTGTCCCATTTCGCCTGGACTTTCTTCTCAATATCTTGCAGATATTCCACCTTAAAGGTGCCTTTACGATCTAATGTAGCCTGAAATTTCAATGAATATTTTAAACAACGTATGCTATAATGCTAATAGTATCCTCTCTTACTCCCGGCTTGAGGAAAATTGCCAATGATTGAGTGAAGCAGTACCAGGCCGTACGCTCTCAATATACTAGAAAGAATCTTAAAATATGATTTAGTTTCAGAAATCTTACCATTACCGCGGGGTTTTAGTCAGCAATTTTAGTCATGCAGAAAAACTTCCTCATCTAAGGAAACGAAGGGTTTGCACGTTGCCACGACAGTGACAGTCACAGGCTCACAGCTGACAGCAACCGTCGGTCAGTGCTGGTGCCGTCACCGGTGACCTGTCAAACAGTAGTTGTCAGTTGTAGTCTGTGGTCAATACCAAACTGTAACTGTGCGTTTGCACTGGCGAAACATTACAACAAAACATGTTGAAATCTCTAGTTGCTCTCTCAAAAATTGTATGGAACATTGACAGAAAATATAGATTTCAACATGTTTTGTCGTAAAAGTTTCGCTAGTGCAAACGCACGGTTATAGTCACAAAACTCACAAATGAAATGAAATGAAATTGTTTATTCTGTAAATAAGATATTGGAATCACACGTCATACAGATAACCATACTCTCAAAGTCAAATCCCGCGATTATTTTTTCACATGGAATTAGAAGGTACTTGTAGCTTAAAGCTCCTTGTTTTATCGCAATACTGGCTATTTACCGTGACTTCGTCTGCGATCCAAGATGAAACGTAGGCTATGTACTTCTCCAGGGTATGGTCTATTCCTGTTCCAAATTTCATCCAAATCCATTCAGCCGTTTTAGCTTGAAAACGTAACAAACAAACAAACTCACTTTCGCATTTATAGTATTAGTTAGCATATAAGGTTAAAAAACCGGCCAAGTGCGTGTCGGACGACGCACAATGAAGGGTTCCATAGTTGTGATGAATTTATCCCAAGACCAAACTTAACATTTTAGTTGAAAAACATGTTCTCTTATACGAAATGTATGGGAGAACACCTTTTGCAACTGCAAATGTAAGTTGGTCGATTATTACTCGTTAACATGTAGAGCTAACTTAGCTGTGATAGTTTTCCTTTTATTTTCGTTATATGTACTACTGCCGTGATTTTTTTCACATTTCCAAAACTAACCATTTAGCTGGTACCGGGGGGGAAAACTTGACTCTAACACTAAATGGATCCCTGAATCCAAAAATGGCTTTCACAAACTCATATTATTGAACGACACCGCATAATGGGATAGATGAGTAAAAAAATGACATCCCTATTTTAGGTGTAGGGGGTACCCAAAGATTTTTTTTCATGATTTTATTTTATCACTTTGTCGTGATCAATATTTTTACCCATGCTAAATTACAGCTCTCTACTACTAAGAGTCTTTGATCTATGCCATGGACAGACAGACAAACAGATGGACATTGCGAAACTATAAAGTGGGTGATAGACGTGCAGCATCATTACAAGCATGCAGGCAACGAAGCAATGCCGCATCGGCGCCGCGGCATCGCTTCGTTGCCTGCATGCTTATAGTGAAGCCGAACGATCCCCTGCTGTGACATGCAGCCAGTAGGCGCCAGCCCCTAAGGATCATTTCTCTATTTTTCAAAAATCTGAAAAAATAAGCTGTTCTGCAGAACCTTTGTATTTTCGAATTCGTAGTATTTTTCACTTTATATTTTTGCTATGGGGATATATATTTTATGATTTATTGGTAGTGGATCTACCAAGGCAAGGTGATCCTTAAGGTTGGGATTGAGATGGGTCGGAATGGTAAACTTAGTTCCACTTTCCCAGTTTTAGAAATCGTACTCCATAGACAATAGTTTTTAAGTGTGCTTCAAGCTTTAGTGAATAATCCGCCATTAAAAAAGTACGTTTAAAAAAAATATACGGCAAAAATTTGGCGGCAGTGGCGGTGCACGATATCTGTCATTTTGCCGGAAACTTCGCCCGCTACCCCTGCTCTCAACAACGCGTTTTTAGACGGGTGAAGCAAAGATTCGCTTGAAATAGTTGTGAAATCGGTGATATTTCTTGAAACATTTGCCTCGTGACAATGGCGCCTAGGTCTGCTAAAGCTAAGGTATGCTATATTTGCTGTAAACCACTTGTATTCTCGAGTATTTGCAATGAATTTACAAACGGGTTTAGCATTGTTATCGATGGGCACTTATACAGTACTAGTGTCAGGCGTATACAACTTCATAGGAACCAATTGCTATGCAATTTTTTGTGATTTTCTCAAATTATTACCTACTTGAATATATTTGTCTTTTTCCCGTTAGCTCTATGTCGCAGTTTTACAAACACATGTCTAGACACAATGTAAGTCATTGGCGGCAATTGGCGCCACTTTTGTTGTAGAAGCCCATGTTGTACAGCGTTCCTTGTCCGTTACTTCATAATAATTCGCCGACCCCCAAAATCTGGTATAAGGCAATACAAAGCATTCCAGAAAATTTATCGTACCTACCTAGGTCATTAATTCATTATGCCCGCGTTTGAAACTCATTGTTATTAATTTTATACAGTTATAATTCAAAAATTAAGAAGCATCAATAGCATTGTTATTTCTATGTTGAAATAATTTGTATGTATACTTACCTAACTCAAACCTATCCACTGGTTTGAATTGGAATTGTTTTGTGATAGATTAATCAACCAATAATTTTTGCAGAAAGCTGCTGATGTTAAAGTAACAGAAAATGATGCCCCCAAAAAAGGGAGAGGTAAAGGAAAAATTGTGCCAGAGCCAGATCTTATAGCAGACATTGAACTAAATGAAAAAGCTGTTCCTGTTGCTGATAAGAAACCAAAGCGTGGGAGGAAAGCTGCTAGTGATTCTGGGGAACCACAAGTACCTGAAGAAGTAGGGCCTCCTGCCAAGAAGGGTCGTAAGAAGAATGCAGATGATTCAAATTCTCTAGACAAACAACCATCAAATGGTGATCAATCAGAAGAAGAGTCACCTGCCCACACTGAGGAAAATGAACAGAGTGACGACAATTCAGAAACCAATGGTCACATAGAGGAAGCCCCAGCTACAGGTAGAGGTCGGAAGAAGGCGGGAAAGAAAGAACCTGTAGCTAAGAAACCAGAACCCAAATCTGGCAGAGGCAGAAAAGCTAAACAAGAAATTGAAGACACACCAAAAGATGAAGCTGAAGAAAAGCCTAAGCCAGCTGCTAAGGGCAGGGGAAGGAAAGCGACTAAAGTTGAGGCTGACCCTGATCCTGAAGCAGACAAGTCTGATACCACTGAGGAGGAAGTAAAAGAAAAGCCTGCACCTAAAGGCAGGAAACGAGCCCCTGCTAAGGCTGCTCAAGAAATTGATCTAGACGATGATGAGGATGATGAGAAAGATGCAGACAAACCTGAACCTAAGAAGAAAGAACCGAGAGGCAGGAAGAACCAGGGGAAGAAAGCCCTACCTAAAGAGGAAGACTATGACGATGATGATAATGAAACCTTATCCTCTAAGAAAAGAAAGGCGACCAAAAAAGGTAAATTAAAATTTGACTGCTGATTGCAACTTTTCACTTTATTTGGAACATATTAGCAGCACATATTTCAAACACTAAACATACCCTCATACAAAATGCAAAACACTAGTAATGGGAATTAATGCGATTTTTCATTAATTTCATTAGCAAGTGAATTATTGAGTCTTAGCATGATAATTGCTATTGCTATGCTAATAGCTAATATGATGATAATTAAATTTGTGATTGATGTTCGATAAGAAAGGTTTTTAGAGCACTGATTACAGTTAGCAATTTTATTTTCACCAGCAATATTTGAAAAATAATCCCATATAGGGTTAGTTCGGTGAGACATTGTCACGTTCAAGTTCTTCTTAAAGTTCTTGTCAAGTTCAAAACTTAAAATTATTATTTACACTTATATACATGACTCACAACACGCAACACACAACTCACAACTTTTTACTACCTCCTATTATTTACAGGTAGGTATTGAGTTCAAACTATTATCTATTTAAAGTACAATAATAAGCACAAGACGAAAGAATGTAATTACTGTATAACGAATACGTAAAATAAACTTTCACTATCACTCGCCAAAGCGTACTGAACTTTGACACAAAACGACGGGCGCCACGCGCGTGCCACACATTCACAAATTATTATTAAATAATCATGCATTCATTCAATCAATACACGACCCTAAGTACGCGCAAATCAAAGATATTAAGATAACAATTGCATAACCCATTCTTCGAAGTTCGCAGCATCTGCACTCGCGAACGAGGTCACGGTCACGTGAAACCGATAGATTTAGTATTCCCGACTTCCCGTAGGTGCGACGGAGAGCGCACGCTTCCGCTGCGTGCGTCGAAGCTCTGAGTCTCTGACGTAAAGTGACGTATGATAGTATGAAAATGAAAATGTACGAAGCGATAATTCACTTAGCACTTCACGGAATTTCGCAACTTCATTTCATTAGCTAAATGCTAAATGATTTTTCATAAGCTAACAATGAATGCGAATGCTAATTAATCCATCACTACAAAACACTACTAAGTACACACACTTCTACATACACACCCTCACTCTAACATACTCACACATATACACCTTAAATGTCATTTACAACATCCCTTAAATTCCTTTGTTGTTAATTTTAATATACATAGTCTGTAACGTGCAATGTAAATGACTAATTTTTGTAATGTTAGAACACAACACAAAGGTTTTTTGGTATCACAGTGACAGCAGAACACTGATTCCTAAGTCACAGGATCACCTAGTTTAGGAGTCAGGATTTATCTTATCCGTATGACATTTAATTAACCAAGTTATGTATCCTAGTCTTAAGCAATGCTAAAGGTTTTTGTATCAATAAAGATATTTTTAATTTAATTTAAAATTTAAGACCTGGTTATATAAAACTTATTTTTATCATAGTGAATTCATTAAACCAATGAATAATTTTATCTTTCCAGCAGAGGCAAAAAATGATGATGAAGATGAAGATATTCCTGAAGAGAAACCACAAGAAAGTGAGCCCACATCAAAACGTCGGCGCAAGGGAGCTGCGGAAAAGGGTAACTAGTACTGTTGATTATAATTTAAACATTTGACAAATATTGTTTTGAGTTACTATTAAGTGTGTTTATCATTAATTATTATTCATAATAAAACTTTTCCAAATGTATATGTTCAATGCTTTATTATTTTTTCTACCTTTCTGTACTCTCAAGTATAAAAAAGTTTATTAATATACATAGGTACTTACTTATTTTAATTTATGCTATGCTGCACTTGGGTCTGCTTCATAAATTATTTGGATATAATTAAGGGACAGGCTAACAATCAAGCGCACTATGTAGTATCAAGACAATAAAACTTAGTTCATTACTATCAAACATAGTTACTAAATAATATTGGGTTTCCAATGTGGTGACTAATTACCTAAAAATAACGGCAGATTAAACGAAATATAAGAATATATTTTTTCGCATGATAATTCTTATATTTAAGGGTTTATTTAGAGGTTCGTATTTATGAGTCATTGCAGTGTTTTTTTTTTTCTGTTGTGAAATTGGATATGGATATCTATGGAATAATTGTTTCCATAACTTGTTCAAATTGTTCAGCTAGATAAAGTACTATGTGCATGTTACATTGGGAGTTCATTGACTTAGACTAAGAGGATGGCGATATCTTTACTTAAAATGAGACGAAATACGACAAAATAATGTAAACGAATTGTCGTATGTTCTGTTTCATAATGTAATGTATTTCAGCTACTGCAGGAGAACCGAAAAAGAAAGCACCACCTAAAAATAAATCATTAACAGATTTTGAATCTATTGATTTCTCCAATTCTTCCAACAATAGTCAGGGAAAAGAATGGAATTTTAAAATTTCAAGCTGGAATGTAGATGGTATTAGAGCATGGGCAACTAAGGGTTGTCTTGATTATTTTAAACACGAAAAACCTGACATATTATGTGTACAAGAGACAAAATGTTCACAAGACAAACTGCCGGCTGAAGTAGCAAATATACCTGGCTATCATGCATATTGGGTGGCTGGCGATAAAGATGGCTACGCAGGCGTAGGCATTTATACCACAAAACTTGCAATGAACGTCGTTTATGGGTTACATAACGAGGAGTTGGACAGTGAGGGTCGTATTATAACAGCAGAATACGAGCAATTTTATTTAATATGCACATATGTGCCTAACTCGGGCCGGAAACTAGTCACGCTTCCTAAAAGACTGCAATGGAACGAAGAGTTTCGTCGACATATTAAGGAATTAGATAAGAAGAAGCCTGTGATAATTTGTGGTGACATGAATGTTTCACACAAAGAAATAGGTACATATTTTATTCTAATTTTTAACATTAATTCATTAGGTAATGTGATGGGTCTAACACGTTATTCTAGTTTTGTTTCTCGCAAAAAAGTAAGGTAAGCTGAAGCTGTAGTTTGTGTTGATATACATATTTAAGAAGTATGCTGGATCAGGAAAACCATTAGTGGGACTCACATTTTTTCTATTATGAAAATCTAACTAACCTAATCACTTGCAGATTTAACTAATCCTAAAACAAATAAAAAGAACGCCGGCTTTACTGAGGAGGAGCGTGCCGGGATGACAGAGTTGCTCGGGGATGGGTTTGTCGACACGTACCGCTACTTGTACCCGGAAAAGACCGGCGCTTACACCTTCTGGACTTACATGATGAATAGCCGGGCGAAAAACGTAGGATGGTAAGACTTTTTGTTTTATTTAGTTCTATTAGATAGTTGGCAAGGAACGAATGTAGTTCTGCAAGAAAGGGAAGTTTAACCACAATCAAAGTTTCGACTTTTTGCATTCTAAAACGTAGCTAGCTCCATTACATGATTGCATACCTATTTTTAGCATACACATACACAACCTTCTAGTTAAATACCTAATTTAAATTCTACATGGACCATCTTCCTCAACAATTTGATACAAATTGAGGATATTATCTAGGTATAAAAATTACATTGGCAACTTTTAACATGCCATCTTTAATTTCATCATAATGTAATTGTTTCAGGCGTTTGGATTACTTTATAATATCAGAAAGACTGCTACCAGCTTTGTGTGATAATGTTATAAGAGACAGTGTGTACGGTAGTGACCATTGTCCTTTATCTTTATTTCTACATTTGAGCACCGCTGACAAACCTAAGGAATAACTTCAATAGATCTGTTTTAAATTGATTTAATCTGGTTTTTAAAACGCATTTTGATATAATCAACATTTTTTCTGAATATTTTTGTATTGTTTGTGGAGGACATTTTCAAAATAAAGACGTTACTCTATGTGCCTGTTTATAATTTAATTATAAAATATCGCATACCTACTGTACCGTGACAGTACAGAATTGTCCTTAGTATAAATAAGCCGTAGAACCGAGGACCGCTGAGCCGCTTGGGCCTGTAGACGTGTTCGTGAGTGGGAACCGCGTATCACTAAACGTGAAGTAGGACGCCCTCAGGCTAGGTGGAGCGACGATTTTCGCAGGGTGCGGGCGGCTGGTTGCGGGCGGCTGGTTGCAGCTGGATGAGAGTTGCTGGGAATTGAGCAGAATGGCGTGCGATTAGAGAGCTCGTGTCCAGCAGTGCGACTTCTGTATGCGGATGATGATGCCCCACCCCGGTACCTACGTATATACATTGAACCATTAATTAAAAATCGGCCAAGTGCGTGTCGTTCCACACACAATGAAGGGTTCCGTAGTTGAGATGAATAAAATGTATCCCAAGAACAAACTTAACATTGTAGTTGAAAAACTTGTACTACAAAAAAACTTGTAAACTTGTGCTTGTTGTTAAGAACATGTTTTTGAAACTGCAAATGTTAGTTGGTCGATTATTACTCGGTAACTTGTAGAGCCTACTTAGCTGTGATAGTTTTCCTTTTAATTTCGTTATATTATATACTACTACTGCGATAACGGTTTATATAAGGTTTATATGTATACCCATACCGTAGTATTATAATATCTGTGCCCATACCAAATTACAGCTTTCTAGTACTAAGAGTATCTGAGCTAAGCCACGGACATGGCGAAACTATAAGGGTTCCTTGTTGACTACGGAACTCTAAAATAAAGAATTTTAGCTATTCTTGATTGACCAATGACCATAAAATGATTATACCGTGTGAGAAACGGTGATGGTCACGCGAGTTTATACTAAATTTAATAGCTACCTAATACTAAGTAATATTTTGAGTGTAGATATCGGCTAGAAATAGTTACAAAAACAATTCCAATGAAGTATAATTATTCGAGCAAATGTTGACTTTCCATCCAAATTTTGGCCACCATCCTGAGTTCCTGACTGATGACACGAAGTCGAAGTCTGCATAAAAAAAGGGTGCTATGTTACACAGAAAGACGTGTGGGCGGGCCTGCTTGCGGGTATTGCACGCCCCTCTATTGACGGGCGTTATTGTTATTGCGTCCATATCAATATTTGAAAATTTACAATAGGTACACACGGCTACATATCAAGCTATACATTTCCAGTACAAGCTGACCTCGTAATTTACGGAAATTCTTTATAAGGCGAGATCAGCATAAACTGGAAATGTATATATAGTTTGATGTATAGGTACCTTCTACCTCTTTGTATGGAGGCAATAAATACGAATGGGTTGCCATCACTGGGGGCCAAGTCTACTAATTTACAAACGTGTCAGTGGTCTCACAATGATGATTTTTTGACAATTTGCCATACAAAATCTGTCAAAAACTCGTCCTTGTGAGACTAGGCACCCTGGTCTCTCAGTCACCGGGAAGATTATTATTATGAACAATGAACATGAAAAACTCACATCAGGTGAACAAAAATAATCAACGTTTCAAAATTAAACGCAAGCCAACCGATCCAATTAGCAATTAACTCGGACCAACTTGTTGGTCTAAGTATACCTACTAGAGAAAAATGCCTAATTATGAAAAAACTAAAAAACAGAACAAGGTTAACCCATTTCCGCATACGAAGCCATTCATGGCTTCGTAGGTTTCAGATTTTATTACAGTTTGACAAAAGATCTATTACTGAAAAACTAAATTGTATAATAATAAGCATTTATTCATTATACGGAACGATTTTTTTTCTTAATTATTGCAATCTGACAAATGTATTGGAGGGGTATGTGCAGCGTGTCTGGTCAGTGAAGCGAAAATAAATTATTGATACTTTTGACAGTGAAAAAAAAAACGGTGACTTCTTAGTGTTGCTCAATAAAACAAAACTAAGCAAAAAAAAAATAATTTTTGTTTTACCTCCTTCGTAATTCATGCAGTAAGGGGTTAAGGTCTATAAGACTGATTACCGAAAATCTGACCAAATCTCAATAAAAATATGATAAGAAATGTAAGAGAAAAATGTCTAAGACAAATCAAAATGTCTAATGTATAATTCAGAGTGTTGATTAAATCATTAAAAAAAGGAGATTTTCTTAAATTTTGTCGTTTTTAATTTGACATTAATTAAAAAGCGTCATCATCACCATTCATAGATAAATCATCGCCATACCACAGCCGTCATCACCATCTCACCTCTTTTTATTGGATGATGCTGATATCTTCAGATCTACGCTTTAAATGTTGGTCTAAACACAATTCATAAATATTATAGTTATCCTACAATCATTTTATCTAGTTTTACTGGCATTCTAATGTGTCCTCAATTTTTGGAATTTATTGTTTGAAAAAAAAATTCTTGATTAAATCCACCCACAGTACCTTCATTTTATCTTGTCCCGTGACGCGATTGGTAGCACTGTATTTTCCAGTCAATGTGATTGGTAGTAATGTTCTGTTAGTAGCCATTGAACTCTATTAGTATTGAAACTAAAACTGCAAAATTCAGTGCTACCAATTGCGTTAAGGGACAACGCACTTTACCTAAATAATATACACGGGTTATGAAGACATTTATGGATAAAATCGATTTATCCAAAATATATTTTCGTCGTTTTTATTCGCATTCGATTCTGACATTTATTTCCACTTCCGGTTAACGCATTTAGTGCGGCCAACGCGCATGCGCGTTTTTCGGACTTTTACCATGTGCTGGCGACGCACCGGCGCGTCCATTCAATTTTGTTCAATTTACATGCCTTTCCTCGAGTGCGGCGCGCCGCACCTGTGCGTTCATTGTGTATTTCTATTGTTTCGAAAACATCGTAAATAAGGGTCGGTAAGGGTCTCGACACACAAGTTATTTCGATTGTTACATACGATATTCGGTTGTTACATAAGTAATGTGTTACGAGTGCAAAGGTGGAATAATATTCGTTCTTGGTGTACCTACCACAACTCGCTTTCCGAGTCGTGTCTATGCGTAGCTAATTATTGACATTGATTTGTGAGCGTGAAATAAAAAATAAACGACTTTTTTTTTTTTACCCACGCCTTTCCATTACGGCGTGGTACGCCTTGAGCCTAAAGGCTTCTAATCCCTTGTTGACGATTTAGACGACGACTGTTTATACAACTCTAGCTACCTTACTTAATTCACTGAGCTTAGATAATCTGTTGTTACTATGTGGTCCATTTGGCATCAGAGGGTTAAGGTGGAACTTGGAGAGTAATATTGCTGATTCTAATGTTTATAATTCTGTAAATCCATATTTGTTACGGGCGCAAATCATATTTAGATCAACATACAACCTGATACTGACCTGCAAATTGCAAAAACGTAAGAAAATTTGAATTTCGCGGGCTACCTTAGCGCATCCCCCTTAAAAATGTGCATCATTGGCTGCATGAAGGTTTGACGTTTATACAAAAGTTTTTGACAAGTATTGCTTGTCTGTGGCTTGTAAAAACCGCCTAAATTCAAAACTACTTGGAATAGCTATGGAATTTGAAGGATTACTGTAAGTATCCATAATTATTATAACTACAAATAAAAAGGTTTAGCTGTAATATGTTGATTATGAGTAGTAGTTTTCTTTAAAGTTATTATTGCCATAGATAATTATCTAACCTATAAGACCTATTACATATTTACAACTTTTTGTTAGGCAAGATGAGGATACAAATCCCAGTGACTGGGTCCCGTCGGGGTCACTGCCCCACACCGCCACTGACTCCGGCGGGCCCGAGGAAAGCGGCGCCGGGAGCAGCGGTGCCGGCAGCAGCGAAGCCGGGAGCACTGGTGCCGGCAGCAGCGCTGCCGGGAGCAGTGTTGCTGGCAGCAGCGGTCTCGAGACTATGACGGCTTTGCTGCAAAGGGCAAAGCGAACCGTCATAGTCGACGACCGAAATGCCAAACGGCCGTGCGTCCGGCCGGACTTACCCACGCCTAAAGGGAAAGGCGTGGGTAAAAAATCCAAATAAAATAATTATTTAAAGTATTTTTTTTTATTGCACGCTCACAAATCAATGTCAATACCTAATTAGCTACGTGTAGACACGACTCGGAAAGCGAGTTGTGGTGGGTACACCACGAACGAATATTATTCCATCCTAACACTCGTAACATATTACCTATGTAACAATCGAAATAACTACAAAGTTTTACGAACCGATACCTTTGTTTTCAAACATAAGCTCAACAATAAAAAAAATAAAGTAATAATAACTAAAACCCAACTACGACTAAGCGAGGGATTTAAAAACCTCAATAAAACACGTGCAGATGCGCTTTCAAGTCTTTTGTTGCAAGTGGACAGGCAAGTGAAACAATAATTCATTTGCCTGTGCACTTGCCCAGACTAATAGAAATACCAAAAGAAGGTGTAAACACTGCTGGGACACTACAAAAAAAAGGGTAAACACTGTTATTGGCAAAATTGGCACAGACCTCTGTAGCCATGCCAAGAATATATATAAAAAGACAGTCTTAGCCTAGGTACACACCTCAACCAACATAATTAGGATCCATCTTTGTAGTAGTACAATGAAGTCTAGTACCTATCCAGTTCATACTCACCTATTATCAGCTTTACCTGTTGAAAGTCTTCACTTCATGTTAGTATGTGTGATGGAAATTAGATACAAAGGGAAAATAAAAAACTTGAGGAAAAGTTCATAGTTTATTGGGGGAGCCCTGATGAGTTGCTTGGACATGAACAATCACCAGGACTCCCCATAATCAACACGCTCTTGAAGCCATGCCAGGCAACTGCAGTCCGGTGGTGGAGGTTGTGCTGCTGGCGCTGGTGCAGGCTGGGGCATGTTCCTACAAAAAAGGAAATTATGATTTGTAGATTTAAAAAGAAAACTTCCAAAATGAATCAAAAATGTAACAAATATTCTTGAACGTTCTTGGTAGATCATGTATGTGCAGTCAGTCAATCAGATCAAAATATTTTATCAGGGAAGCCACATATGCTGAAGGAATTATTGCCAAGCTTCCTAGTCTTCAATGTAGTCTTTAATTAATCTTATGATATACTTTTTTGATAAGGCCACGTTTGATGTGGGTTTGGAACTTTCCATCGCTAAGTTCTGTAACTGACTTTGACAACTTATAAAAGTAGATACTGTTTATAAGAAATGACTTGCTTGTTTTAGTTAAATCTAAATTTGGGTAACACAATAACATGTCTATTGCATGTATTTATTATGTTATGGAAATCACTTCTTATTTTGAAAAGTTCTAAGTTTTTGCGAACATACAAAATACTTTCTAAGATATAAAGAGAAGGCAGAGTAGTTGAGCAAGTATGTACTCACAGCATGTCCAAGTGCTCTCCGTCTTCCAGCCTGTTCACCAGCGGGTGCAGGCTTAGCTGCAACTCCAATCGCCACATCCTATATGGGATGTCGGCGATTGAAGTTACAGCATCCTGCATCTGTAGGAGAAATAATCAAATCATATATCTTCTGTACTAATACGTACGTGCGCGTAGCATTTCGAGTGACCATAAGAATGTGGATAGCTTAAAACTATTGAATCATTCAACAAAAGTGGCACCAAACAAACAAAACGCTATAAATATACCTCGTTCACCGCCTCCACCAACGACTGCAGCGCGCTCGCCGTTTCGTGGGCCTGGTGCAGCTGCTCCATGTTTTGATAGATAGGTCTAAAATTAAAAAAAAAACATTTAAAATATTAAGTACTTACCTAATAAATACAATAATGCTTACATGAAAAATATTCATTCAGATGTTGATACTTACTCATTGGTGCCTGGTTCATCTGCACCAGGCCCACAACATATGAACCGGCGAATGGCTCGGCCCCAAGAGCTCATAATTACGAAAATTGTAGCACTCGACACAATTAAAAAGAAATAAGCAATGTCCAGCCGTCAGTGTCAATACTACCGTACAGCGCAGCGTAGCAAAAATATTTGAACGAGTGAATGAATGACAAAAAAATAATGTTACCATACAATTATTTTTTTGATAATATATTTGTTTTATTACTTTACTAATGTAATTTATTTTTAATTAACTTATGTTGATCACTAATACGTGTGGAGAAATTGGTTTCAGCAGTTCAATATTGAATCCTTTTGTATAAAATGTCTTTTATATTTATTGGACTACTAATCTATGCCAATTTTTATAAATAATCTTTTGTAACCAAAACAGCCAGAGCCCTTTTGTTTAAAATGCCTTTTATATTTATTGGACTACTAATCTATGCCATTGTTTTGAATAATCTTTTGTAACCAAAACACCCGGAGCCCTTTTGTTTCTTTTATATTTATTGGACTACAAATCTATGCCGATTGTTTTAAATAATCTTTTGTAAGCAAAACAGCCGGAACCCTTTTGTTTAAAATGTCTTTTATGTTTGTTGGACTACTCATCTATGCCGATTGTTTTTAATAATCTTTTGTAACCAAAATTAAGTGTTTTTAAGCCACTTCTGTTTTGCTTTCGTGGTGAACAGACGTACCCTCCGCGCTCTCCGTTTCGATACTCTCTTACTTTTTATATTTTGACCATTGCTTTCTTTCTGGACCTCTGATTTACCCCGTGATTACCTTGGCTTGTGATATTGGACTCTGAACATACCTCGTGATTACCTTGGCTTGTTATTTTGGACTTTAAAATACGTATCGTATTGGACTCTGTGGTTGACACAAAGAACTTTGTGTGTGAAGTGTGGTGAATCTTCGTGATCTTTGAGGCAGTACATGGTAAGTACCAACAGTTATTATTATGAGCTATCTTTTACTTAATTTACTTGATCTATCGTTCAAAAATATGGTAGGTATCCCTATCCAATATTATTTTGATAATTCCAATTAGTCGTAATTGTTCGACATTGACGACTGAGCTCAGCTAATATATAGCAAGTATAACTATGGGCATCCACAATTCGATGTACCTATTGAATTTTATCATGCACCCACGAAAAATGGGAGCAATCTTTATCTATCTCTTTCTACTTTTTCTACATAAGCATCTTCTTCTTGATCAGCCCGTATGTCACTGTCTATGACTCAGCTCAGCCAACTCTCCAGCTGTTATTTTATTTGGCCACTTATAGTATTGATTATGCGGCACAAAATGTAAGATAAAACATTGCTTTTAGATGGCACGTAATTACGAAGATGTGAGACGTGACCTGCATCAAATGTTCGGAGAGGATGTTACCGAAGACATTGAGTCCGACGGTTCTGACAGCGAAAGCGTCACCTCCGAGGCGTCAGACAGGTAGGAAACCCATGAATTAATATCTAATTATATAATCGTATTCTTAAACGTAGTGTTTAATTCCAGTATTGAACGGTATTTTTTTCTCCTTTATACTTAGCTCAAGAGTTTCCTCAGTTGTCTTGTCTCCGGATGGAGAGTGGACTGAGGAGACAGCAATTATTAATAATTTCCCATTTACTGGGACCCCCGAGATCATGATCGCGGAAGCATCATCAAAAGGGCCAGTTGACTATTTTAAAGCTGTTTTCACAGACAATTTTATGACCAACCTAGCGGCAATGACCAATATGCATGCCCAAATTTTAACGTCCAGGCCACTTAAGCCTAATAGCCGCCTAACGAAGTGGAAAACCACAAGTATAACGGAATTGTGGACGTTTTTAGGAATCCTTATTTTCATGGGCACCGCTAGGTTGGGGAAAATAGCTGATTATTGGAAAAAAAGCAGTTATGTAAAATTTAACATAAATAAATATATGTCTAGGGACAGATTTCTGTTAATTTTAAGATGCCTCTTTTTTAATACAACATACGAATCTCGGATGAAGTACTCAAAAATTGATTACCTTTTAAATTATTTTAATGAAATGATGAAGAATTTAATTTATCCTGAAAGGGAATTGAGTATTGATGAATCGATGGTTGGATTTAGAGGGCGAGTGATTTTCCGACAGTACATTAAAAATAAAAAGCACAAATATGGCATTAAATTATATGTTTTGGCCGACCCTAAAGGACTAGTACATCGTATCCACATGTACAAAGGTTCCTCCGATAGTGAAGTTGGTGGTAAAGGGCATGTGGATAAGGTGGTACTCAAACTTTTAAAGGATTACCTTAATAGCGGCCATTCCATATATATGGACAACTTCTATAACAGTGTCCAGCTAGCAGAAACGCTTATAACGAAAAAAACGTACTGTTCTGGAACATTACTAGCAAACAGAAAAAAAAATCCAAAAACTGTCGTCATCAAAAAACTTTTAAAAGGTGGCAATATTTATAGATACAATGCAAATGGTGTTTGTGTCAGTAAATGGAAAGACAAGAGAGATGTGCTCACTATTTCCACTGAGCATTCACCTCACTTGATGCCAGTGGAAAATAGGCGTGGTCGTGTGGTCAACAAACCGAATATAGTTATACAATATAACAAATATATGAAAGGTGTTGATCGACACGACCAAATGTTAGCCTATTATCCGAGTGAGCACAAATCGATGAGGTGGTATAAAAAAATTGGCATTCACATCCTGCAGATGATGCTCCTTAATTCTTTTTTTCTCTGTCAAAAAGGTACAAGCAGTACTCTTTCCTTAGAGTCATATAGGGAAAAAGTACTGCTTGAACTTCTTCCCCCAATACCTGACACATTAGCGCCTCAAAAGGCAAGACACATGCCCAAGGAATTAGGTAGAAATGGAAGTGGGTGTCTTAAAAGGCGCAAATGTGTCAGGTGCTTGGTAAAAGAGAAAAAAAGAAAAGACACCAAAATCATTTGCCAGGATTGTGATGTCGGACTCTGTCTTTCCTGCTACGGTCCACACCACGACGAGATGCGTATGTAAATATTAATTAGTTTAAATGTAATATATTTACACACGGTTACACATCAAGCTATACTTTTCCAGTATAAGCTGATTTCGCATTGTGTAGGATTTCCGTACACTGCGAGGTCAGCATAAACTGGAAATGTATAGCTTGATATGTAGCCGTGTGTAATTATGTCTAAGTGTAATTTGTGTGTAGTGTAATTTGTATAATTGATGTGTAGCCGTGTATATGTAGTTATGTCTATGTGTAATTTATGTGTAGTGTAATTTATGTGTAGTGTAATTTATGTGTAGTGTAATTTATGTATTTTTATTTGTATCATAAATGTTTTGATTGTAAACTACACATCAAGCTATACTTTTCCAGTATAAGCTGATCTCGCATTGTGTAGGATTTCCGTACACTGCGAGGTCAGCATAAACTGGAAATGTATAGCTTGATATGTAGCCGTGTGTAATTATGTCTAAGTGTAATTTATGTGTAGTGTAATTGATGTGTAGCCGTGTATATGTAGTTATGTCTGTGTGTAATTTATGTATTTTTATTTGTATAATAAATGTTTTGATTGTAAATATTAATTCGTTTTATTCTACTATTTACCCACTACCCAAAAAAATAATCATAAAGTATGGGTCTGATATTATTGCTCTGATAAATCATTCATAAAATCGTATACCACTAAATGGCAACACTAAGTATGTGTTCAGTTTCATTCATTCATTCACTCTATACGTTTAGTTTACGTACGACCAACAAACGATGACCACAAGCAAATTCAAAAGAGAAAAAAAATAACTACTAAACACATTGTAGGTAATGAAGTTTGAAAATGGCTAGGCCCAGGGCCTGCAATAAAAGAACAATTCTTATACTATAACATTAGCACTAATGAAATAAAATATCTCTAAATGAACAATTTTAAACTTACGTTGCGATCTTGGTGAATACGCAAAAGTAACCCATTTTGCGAGTTACCCTTGCGCATTCAGTCACCGTGATGTGTTAGTAAGTAGTGTAATTTTAAATTAATTAAAAAACAACTATAAATTTTATATTTTTTATTAAAAGTTAATTTATGTTGGGAGCTCTATACGAGTTCCTCTTTATTGGTCTATTCAACTCCATGATCATTCTTAGGCGATGCTAAGAAAAGCAACTCGACCCTAGGAATGATCATGGAGTTGAATAGACCAATAAAGAGGAACTCGTATAGAGCTCCCCTAATGGCCGCGGCCAGTCTGGCCTCGGTTATGGTCACGCGCTGCCCACCGCTGGGACAACCAGCCGCCAGCTCCGCGCTTCAAGCATTGGCCGCCGCCGCTCCTAAAAACCTTCGGCGAACTCAGACACCGGGAACAGGCGCAGCCGCCCCGCTGCCATCGCCCGGTCCCACCGAAGCTCCTCACGCCTAGAGCGGCGGTGCACCGTATTGGTGATCCTATAAAATATTTAAATGTTTAGTTCATATTATCTACTGATATCATGATAACAGGACCTAACATTGAGAGAAAAGAGCATCATCAAACATCAACATGTACATATTCCTTTTTAGGGTTCTATACCCAAAGGGTGCCAATGGAACCCTATTACTAAGACTCCGCTATCCGTCCGTCTGTCTGTCAGTGGGCCGTATTTCATGAACCGTAATAGGTAAACAGTTGAAACTTTCACAGAATGCTACTATAACAACAAATAATAAAAGTTAATTGAAAACAAGCAGGTACGGAACCCTTCATGTTGGCTGGGTGTTTTCCTTTTTGTATTGTACATTCTAGCAAGAAGTAGAGCAGAGTATGCCAGAATGGAGGGAGGATTTAGCCCAGTAGTGGGACTGCATAAACTAACTGTGGATAATATTGAGTCATGCTGTACAATAAAGCTCAGTTCTAAAAAAAAAATCAAATTCTTAATAAAATTACACAACCAGGACTATAATTTCATTCATTATGAAATTAACTTAAATTTTTCCTATTATTTGGTTAAAAATGCCCAAAGCTTAGAAACATCACAGTGAAGCGGATACACCATGCGAGTAAAACTAGTCACTATGATATCATTATGTGTAAGTAGGTAGGTTATTCACAGGCCTTCAATTCTTAAACAAACTAATTACTAATTAAACAGCCATACTTACTCTCTAGTATTAGGCGCCTTAGTATTAGGCACCTTAGTATAAGGCGCCTTAGTATTAGGCGCCTTAGTATTAGGCGCCTCGCCGTGCCGACAGTCACCGAAGCTAAAAGATAAAATAAAACTCAAACCATGCAAGAAAAAATCAATTAGTTAGCATATTACAGGCAGACTGCACAACATAATATCCATAAGCACTTAGTATGCCCAAAGCCTCAGTAGCTGCCACACCATGTTAGTAAAACAGTTTCCCACAATAAGATAAACATTCAGAGAAGCTTTCAATCATTGTATCATCCATACCAGACAGTCGCGATCATCAGATGCGCATGTATGGACACGTCTGTAAAACATAATAAAAGTCTGCAGATCGATTTTTAAAACTTGCTGTACCACGTTTTAAAATAAGTGATAAAAGATGTAGGTACGCACGGCTACACATCAAGCTACACATTTCCAGTATAAGCTGACCTCGCATTGTTCGGAAATCTTATGCAATGCGAGATCAGCATAAACTGGAAATGTATAGCTTGATGTGAAGCCGTCTGTACTTGTAGGTCGCAATGATTGCAAATGAACTTACCAATTTAATAGGTTTCCCATTTTGAAATTATTTATCTGAAAATAAAACAACAATTCTTATAATATAACATTAGCACTAATGAAGAAATAATCTCAAAATAAATAACAATTTAAACTTACGTTGCGATCTGCTAAGTTTGAGTGTTCACTGTTCAGGCTTCAAAGATTGAAAACTTTTTGACAGGCAAAACTTGAAGTTAGCAATAAGTACCAACAATCAGTAAAAATAATCCACTGTGATTTCCTGTTTCATTTTCAACACATATAATTGAATTATTAACTTATTACGAATCCCGATACCGGTATATTTATATTTTATGTGAACTCATTTATTATGTTACGTGTGTGCGACAAAATGAATAAAAAAAGACATTAAAACCGACAAAATTCGAAATTGACTCCCGTTTTGTAGTACAATTGGAACGTGCCAACTTAAAGAATGTTTTTTGAGGAAGAAATAAAGTTCCTACCTTTAGAATTTTATGGGGTGATCTTTACAAATAAAATTGATACTATACACTAAATTTTAATATAACTATAATAAATATATCATCATCACCTTATTATTTTCATAAAATTTAGTAGTACGATAAACTTGTTCGCTTTTATCTCAATAGATGGCGTATGTAACAACTAACATTTTACCCTTTTTATTTACGTTTTACCTTGGAGGCGCGTGCTCGGCACCGAAGGTGCTTCACAAAAAATTGTTGCAAAAACAACTATCGTGCGAAACAACCTTTACATGAGCGTATTATATAAATATAAATATAAATAGTTGTTTTATGACTGTCATAAAACTCGAAAATTTTCAAACGCACAGAAGCGTCGTGCCGCACTTGGACAAGTATTGCAAGACGCACTAATGCGGCCGGCCGCACTGGGTAGACTTTCTTCAACCGCGCATAAGCGTCCATAGCACCATACGAAATATTTACTGAACGCGCAGGTGCGTTTGCCGCACAGGGTCAATAGCTATTTACTTAGCGTTTGCAAATAATTCGCAAATAATTCAGCAGACAATGCGTTAATCCACTGATCCAAGATATTATTTTTTATACAAATCAAGATTCACATCTGACGGTCAGGATACAAAAATATCATCTTCAGATAGAGGTATTCGCAGAACACTAGGTGAAAATTTAAAGGTATCTGGCGAGCAGTTTCGAAAATATTTCGTCATGTCTCCGCAGGCCCACTGGTGGATTTTCATATTCACGGTGCTTATTACCGTGAGCTGGTTTGGGATGATATGCTGATTTTGGTTTGTGCCGTATGTGCACACGGAACTCGTCTGATTCCTCGCACAAGATTTTTCCAATAACTATTATTGCAAGTAGCAAGACTATCTTAAACATGTCAATAATAAAATGAGTCCCTGGTTTTATCGGCCTGGATTTTGTAACTGAACTTCGAAACTTTCAAACAATATTTAATACAATCACGATTTTTGCTCTAGCGCTGCAGACCTAAGATTGAATAGCCTTAGTTCCGCAATAATTTCATAAAAAATCTAAGCATTCGCATAATCGATTTTCACACATCGTTTTTTGATTATCGCGTATATCAATTAATGTTCAATCTCCACTTAATATTAACAAGATAAAATACATGGTAATCAATCTAGGACTTGAATCCTCGATCAAATGCGTGTAGATGAAGCCATTTGATAGCGTCTATCATGCACAGCGGGTGGCGGCGGTGTAGGCAGAGAAGTACCTGAATTAAACATGAAACTACAGGCAGCTTTTGATTGCTGATGTGATGACTGTATATAAGTAAAATACATAAGTGTAATACTGATTAATGCTACGAGAACGCAATATTTGTTTACTATTTGTGCTGCTAGCGCCACCAGTGGTGAAACTTGGCAGTATTGTCTCTCTTATTATACGTGAAGCGAAGTGAAAGTAAGAAAAACATACTCTTCCTGCTGGCAAGTTTTTGTTGAGACAGTATTAAACATTTTGTTGGAACGAATGACATTATAGGGGCACAAAGGCATATACTCAGTAGTGGGTGGAACATGGCTGCCAATGATGATGACATAATAAGGGGCATTACTTAAATTTGTAGAATACACAACAAAATAAATTCAATTGTTTATTAAAAAAGCTGAAAAACGTGATTTTTAACATCTCAGTATGTACATTCATTTCTTGAGCTATTTTCAAAGTAATAATGTTAATAAAAGTCATCGAATTAAATTCAATATCTAAATAAATAACGAAATCCATTAGACATACATAACAGTTCTTCATTAGGTACTAATAATAAAGGCACTATTTGTTTAGTATAATGTTCCAATAATTAGGTACTTACACTGATTTTATATCTACTTATTAAATTAGTCAATTGCTTATTTAATGTTGTCAAAGTCAATAATAATCAGTAAAAATATAGTACGCGGCAGTAAGTCTCCGTCTTCTTCTTGGCGAAGATTTGGGCCAATCAAATTTGAATAACAGCGATTCAAATTTGATTGGCCCAAAAGTTTGCCACTATGCTCGACCGCCTATCCTGCCCACTGTGCCCCAAAACATGCAGTTAGTCTCATATAATCTAATGAGGGAAACATTTAATTTTTCCTATTCCAATTTTGACTTTATTTCTTTAATTCCAATTATCCCTTACGCTTATTTAATTAAGCTTATCCTATTATGCCTTTCAGAGGGGTTTTGTGGAATAAGTCCTGAAAAAGGACATAGGATGGCTTTTTTCCGATATTCCTACGGGATCGAGACTTAAACCGCGGGACGCAGCTAGTTTGTTATAATATTTACTGACATTCAAATCACCCAAAAGTACCAGCAACCTCTTAGTTGTAGGGTTCTATTGTCAGTCAGTTTGTGATATTGGAGTAAAGATAGCTGAGAAGAGAATATTTACCTACTTCCTTAACTTTCATTACATATTATGTTGCCACCTTATTTCATACACTTGACTATTTTAGATGCAGCAGCGAAACATTTGGACCTTTACGACGATACTTCAGATGTGCCTGAAAAAAGCAACAATGTATTGGTTTTGGTATTTTGAATACCAAATAAAATAACATGAAGGTCATTAGGGTATTTTTTTTATAAATAAATAGGCCTAAAATACCTTTATTATCGCCCCGAATGATGACCTGTTCAACACAGAGTATGCTGCAGTCAAGCTATTCATTGCACTGGGTTCTAGTTCCTCGAGTCCAGAACAGAATAAAGCTATGCCAACCTCCAAGCCAGTTCCAAAATCAAATTCATCTACAGCTATACTAGCATATGTTATTACAGGCTGAAGGTCTGACAGTAATTTATCTATTTCATTTTGATCTGTTGCTTTTTCCAGGCTAGCAAACAGTTTTTTCAAGTTGGCTGTTGGAAGAATGAAAAATTGTTTAGTTATTTATTTAGTAATTTAATTCTCCTTATTAAACACTGCTAATAATTGAACACTGGTGAATAATAGCCAATGATTCAACCTTGGTGAATAGACACCTCTAATACAACACTGTTGAATTTAGTGAATTAACACCTCTAATTCAACACTGCTGAATTCAGTGAATTAACACCTCTAATTCAACACTGCTGAATTTAGTGAATTAACATCTCATAATTAACAGTCATGAGTAATACCTCAAATTCAACATTGGTGAATTAACGCCTTAAATTCAACACTGGTGAATTAATGTGGTCAATTCAACACTGGTGAATTAATGCCTATAATTCAACACTGCTGAGTTAAAGCCCATAAATCAACATTGGCAAAAAAAAACGAATGACATCATCTTACCATCAGTTTCCACTAAGTGTCTGTATCCTATTTGTGTTTTCTTATTGTAAGGCACCACAATGCCTGCACCATGAAATGATCTTGTAACCATATGAGGTAATCTTTTCTTCATACTGAATTCTTCCAAAGAAATGTTGTTCTTCTCAGCATAGGCTTTAATATTATCCATTAATTTTTGACAAGACATTGCAGTAAAAGGTGAATGTTTTTTCTCATTTTGCAAATACACACTGAAAGAGAATTTTAAATATTAAGTCTTATTAATTTATTTAACTGTTTCTTCAGTTTCTTGACTGTGAGGACACAAGATTAAATCTCATAAGAAGTCATTTTAGAAACTATGGTATCTATTAAATCGGAAAGATTCAGATATTTTTTTATTATTTTTATTTCCCATAAAGTGAATACTTACTGAACAGCTCCAAATATGTTCTGTGCTATAGGAGTGATATTATAACCTTTCTGACTGTCGTTACTGGCTACAAATACTGGTTTCTGCTCAGGATCATCTCGGAAGTATCCAATGTGGTACTCACTATTTTTTTTCTTTTTGAGAACTGCCTGTAAAATTTACAATTATTTGAGATAATTATCATGTTAACAAAACTTATATAAGTTTTAATTTAATTATATTTAGCCTGGCTACCTGCATATAGGGAACAGGCACATTATTAAATAACAAAGTGTTAAATAAGATAGTGCAAAGAGTTTAATATTCAAAATGTTTATAGTGTACCTGAAATTCAGGAGGATCATAAAAGAATCTCCAGTGAGTCAAGTACAACTCCTTATTGTCCAACTTAGGAAGTTTCCCTAACAGTAACTCATAAGGACCGATTGGTAACAAATTGACACTTGCTAATGTATCTTCCACAGATTTGCCACAATCACTGATGCATTCAAAAAATTTGAAAAAGTCTTCAGGCATTTCTACTAAAAACATTTCCTTTATGAGACTGTTGTCTGTACTTTTATCATAAAATGTAATATTTTCTGGAAGTTCTAAGGATTTACGTATAACACGTTCAGGTTTGGGTACTTCAGGGTCTTCAGATCTATCACAGTTTGCTGGTTTCTCTTTACTATCTTCGTCGTCTTTTACAGCCTTTTCTTTACTACCTTCACTGTCATCGTTTGTCTGCTTTTCTTTACTATCATCGCCGTTTTCATTTGCCGCCTTATCTTTACTGTTACCGCTAGGTGATTCATCCTTACCACGAGGGTTAGGTGAATGGTGTGGAGAGTCTCTAGTATACGGAGAGAATCGCCTCTTGTTACGATGAACATCTTTTCTAGTATTTTGAGGTGGGTGTTTAAATTTTTGGTGATGTTCCGGATTCTTCTGATAACATTTAGTTCCGTATTTACAAACAGTTCTTGGATCGTTCACGTACTCTTTCCATTCATCTGCCATTTTAGAGTCAATATACTTCAGCCGATTCACAAGATTTCGCCTGAGTTTACTTGCTTTACTTTTTTTCAGTTTATTGGCAAAAAATTGTAGTCTGTGCTGGCGAATGAGGAATGATAAGGAATCAGGAATTGTGGATCCCTAAAATGTACTCTTGTAAAAAAATGTCTAATTGTCAAATGTCAATGTCAAATCAAACAAAGCAGATTCCATCAGATTGCACAGATAAATCCATAACAATTTTGTGGGCTTTGACTTCCTGTAGTTTTAGTCGGGAAATTTAAAAAAAATATAACGCTGAGTTACCTTCTACGAACTTGGTTTAGACTACTACAGGCTTTCTAGATGATAATCTAAATTGAATTTGAGGCCGAGTTTCTATTGCCACGAAGACTGGAACATACTAGCCAAATGGAGTGTATTCGCATGCAATTATCTCATTCTACTGTTGTAATGAAGAAAGAAGAAGCTTGTAAGAATTGCAATTTTTACAAGCTTCTTCATTATGTAAGTTTTAGCAAGAATTGACAAAATAAAATCTCAATATGTGAATTATATTACCCAGAAAGGTGTGGCTAGTGCTGTGGGCTAGTATGGCCTACCAACTACAACTGAAAAACTTTGAAATGCCGAGTGGCGACACTGACATCGTGAACCGTAAAATGAACAGCCCTGAAAAAATCGTGATTTTTTTACATTTTTTCATAATTTTTTTTGTGTCGTTCGTATGATTGGAGGAGGAGATAGAGTGAATTACCATTATTTTTTAAATTACTAATTATTGCAAAGGATTAGTTAATATCCGATAAAAATCAACCAGAAGATGACAATCGGTGTTTTATTTACTTTCATTGAATTAAATGTCAGGAACGTGATTTACTGTATAGTGTAGTAATAATTTTTAAATTCATTGGTGCGATAAATTTCATAAATGTTAAAGTTTGTAAATCGGTGCACAATGTAGTTATTATTATTTTAAGTGTTTTCAATGAATGGGTGTATAGAATTTTTCAATAATTTACCAAGGACATGTACATAATAAATCATCGTTACTCACGACGTTCTTCAATTCCTGCGGGCGACGAATCATGCTATTCAGCTGGTAAATAAATAAATCTTATTCTTTATTTCCTTTGACCTGTGGAATGTTTGAAAATACTCTCTAGAACTATTCAGTTTTTAATTAGTAATTTTCTCACTTTTTTCACCATCTTTATCTTACAGCTAATTATTACATGTAGCTCCCTTATGACAACCTACCGACCAGCTTTTTAAATAATTATTTCATTATTACTTAACTACTAATAATTATTTTCATAACATGATGCAAATGTAAGAGATCCATCAGCTGATAACATTTCTGTACAACGGTATGTCTATTTACATCTTCTCAATATTCTGGGTTATGTTGTATGTGTTTTTAATTGCCCTGCCCTTCAATTGGATCAAGAACAATAGATAGATATATAGATAGAATACTCTTTATTATGTACACCATAAAAAATACAGATACAAATGTAGAAAATGGGCAGTCTTATCGCTAAAAGCGATCACAATCAAGATTGATGTCATCACTTACCATTCCCTTTGTCATGAAAGATAAAATATAATTATTTCTTCTTTTCATGTTGACGGTACTTTGGTTGATTATAATTATATTATTTTTGCCCAGTAGATTGCGGCAACAACGGCATTCTTTAGGCCTTCAATGCTGCAAGTGATTGGGCAGTGGGACATAGTCTGACCAGAAAGTTTAATATGTATTCAGTTGCATTTGATATCCCATGGTCTTTGGTGGTCAGTCTTCTATTAAAATTGCTCGCTAAAGTGTAGAGTAATATATTAAATGGTTATTTTCTAAATTGTTGTCTTGGCACTATGACATTATTTCTTTTCAACAAAATTCTCAAGTCAGATTTAATCATATGAGAATCTTATGGCGGCCATACATACTACAGTCTACGGGAGAGGTTTACAGGTTAGCCTGCACAGGTAGACCGGAGCATGTCTTGGAATGGACCTGAGGAGCAGTTCTTAGAACATACAACTTGTCGATAGACCTGCACAGGTAGACCATATGGTTGACCGCAGCGTGTATGATATATTTTACATAATAATTTGACTGTAAAGACAGGTTAGACTGGAAGCCGACCCCAACTTGGTTAGGTAAAGGCTAGGCAGATGATGAATTTGACTGTAAATAGAACATGAAAATGTCACAATGCAATTGTGCATTTTTCATTAGATGTAAATTTAAACTGTTTAATAAACAGGGCAGTCCTTGCTTTTGTAGTACATAGGTAGTTGCAGTTAGTTAACTAAAAATATTTATTATACAATACATCCAAACAAATAATTTTAATCTTGTGATGTCAAGGCGAAACAAAGAAGAGAGACAAGACTGTCTTTGCAGCACGCGTAGCATAAAAACCATAGAAACGGGTTTTGTCGACAGAAGAATAGACAAAATGACAGATTGTGATTCTTAATCTGTCATTTTGTCTACTTTTCCGTAGAAAAAACCCGTTACTATTGTGGTCATGTTAAGCATATTGTAATGTAAAGGATTCATAATTCCCCTTAAAACTAGATACTTACAAGATCCCTAATTATGACAAAGATTGTGGGTTAATGCTGTGTATATATTTAGTTAGTAATCTATACATATTATAATTTAAAAGTCGCTTTTCGTGTTTGTCTATTCTTCTGTCAACAATCGACAATGTCCGTGTTCTTCTTCTGAACCACGCAACAGTTTTTGATGAGGTTTTCACCATCGTTTAGAGAATTTATTCCGGAAAGTTTATGTGTATAACCGTGCGTTTGCACTGGCGAAACATTCAAGACAAAACATGTTGAAATCTCTATTTTCTGTCAATTTTTCATACAATTTTTGACAGGAACTAGAGATTTTAACATGTTTTGTCTTGAATGTTTCGCCAGTGCAAACGCACGGTAATACAAAGGTATTAAAGTTGCAAATAACTAAGAAATCTCCATGTTATGTCAAGTCGTTAAAACCGTGCGAAGCAGGAGTGGGTCGCTAGTAGGTACATATATAAACAATTATACGTTTGTTGGCTGTGCCGGATCCAGCGCCGCCCTTGGGCACTGTAAAAAATACTGCTCATTATCAAAATTATGATTGAAATTTTTTTTTTCAAAATAGCAATAAATTTATTTACTTTCTTTTTATAAATGTTTTCAATTTTTCGAAACATGTAAGTACTAGTATTTCTTTTTTAAACTAATTCATTTTTTGGAAGATAAAATAGCATTTTCGATAAGTCGAAGATTTTTTTTCTCATTCTCCCTCTATCCCCGAGTACCCCTAGTGTAAATCCTGCTCTGTTTTTTGGAAGCGTCAACATTATCAGAGACAATGGCTTGCATAATAACAGGCACATTTTTTTTTTTGTTGTGTCATACAGACAGTAGCTCTTCAAATGCAACTGATACTTGTACTCGGAAGATCCCAAAAAGACTTCACAATTGATGGTAGGATGTCTTCCACACTTAGCCCCTATCCTAGCTGACTGGCTTATATTTTACAAAAACATAAGCTATTAAAAAACCGGCCAAGTGCGTGTCGAACCACGCACAGTGAAGGGTTCCATAGTTGGGATGAATTTATCCCAAGAACAAACGTAACATTGTTGTTGAAAAACTTCAATGTTAATTAAGTTTGTTCATTTTTAATCGACTTCAAAAAGGAGGAGCTTCTCAATTCGTCTGCCGTCGACGCGATTACTCCGCTAATTATGAATTGATTTTGATGATTCTGGTCCCATATAAATTTTATTAACTTTGCTTGCGTAGTTTTTGAGTTAGCTTCAATATTACGTATTTTTCCCACTTAGTCTATACGGACGATTAAGTTTCTCCGTTACTGTTATTTACATAGCAGGTAGGTAGTGGTATTCGAATTTGTGTGGGATAGACACCACAACTAAACAGTTTTTTATACATTTAGGTAATATGTATCACAAAATGAATTTCATTAAAGAAAATAAATAAGAACAAAGTACCTACCTGTAAGATTCTACATGACTAACTATACACACAAACTAAAATAAAGTAAGTAATAAAATATCCTAATTAAACTAAATCTAACAACTTATTTTGCCTTTTGTATAGTAGACCTAATAAACTGCATGATAGGTATTATATTTATATGTAATTAAGTTAGGACACTCAGTAATTACACAAACACTTCAATACACTCAGTGTAGGTGGCTATCTAAAGTATAATACATTAGTGTTGCATATGGTTATGACTTCTATCAGACTGGCTGGATCGACGCACTTAGCTGTGGAAGGTAGGTACTCAAAGCTGTAGTCGGAAATGATATTAGTATTTTTCAAACTTCGAAACTTTTCGAACCTTTTGAACAAAAATACCTTCCCGATATATTGTTAAAAAAATTAAAACAATACACAAAAAAATGTTTGAAATAATGTTTCATAAAATACAATTTAGTTTCTATAAAACCATCCACAAAAATCTACTTCACTGACCCAGGGTGCCCCCAGGGAACCTGCAAGTAATAAATCTAGAGTTCCTACAGTTTGACACGTAGATCGCCCAACGCGTGCCACTGCTGCTACCATACCAGTGTCTAGGGAACTACGTCTCGCTCGACCCCTACCCGGATAATATATTGTTTCAAACGATCTAGTAATTTTCAAATAACCGTACTAATTAAGTCTGCTAAAACATAGTCGAACAAAATTAGTGTGATGAAGTTCTTAAGAATAATAATTTTAGGTAACGCCCTTAGCGTTTTCTAGCTGTACGCATCAACGCATGTATAATTATGCGTGAATCCCCTGCAGCCATAACGTTTTGTTTGTAAGTTCATGAAAAGCGCGTGAGCATGCTAACGAACGAAACATCCTTAGTAAAAACCCTGTGCGAATAAGCAAAAGTGTAGAAACGAAGTATTATTGCAGATCAGAAAATGTGTTTTGGCAGATTCCTGAAGGACTGCATGACATAGTCAGGCCTTAGACCTTATGACTCATGTATGTAATCTCTTGCCATGCGCATGGTATGCACTATGTTAATATTTTCTTGTACGCTTGCCAAGTCTCACTGAATGCTACTATTGTACAGCCATCAACAAAACGATATGATTATCCAAATTCAAGTTAATAGGTATACTTGTGATTTTATTCATTTAACTGAAAGTTGTGATTTTTTTTTGACGAGGTCTTATTTCGTTTGTTTTCGCCTGTTCACCAATCGGCAGTGGCTTTGTTGAACTATGCATCAATGCATGAATGTATTGTTTTAATGTTTTCCGATTGGTGGTAAATGTCGTCTATGTACGTGTTCTCTTGTTTAGATTTATTTCATTGGCTATATTTATCATTGGAGCCTCCAATCGATTATCAGATTAAGTGAGTCTCACCGTCCATTTGAAGATAGTCTCAAGAGATTTGCTTCATTTATGATAGGTGTGCTAGATATACTTGTAGTAATTATGTTTGCTATAAGTGTCCAAGCCTAAAAAATCGTTCAAAACTAGCCAAAAGCCTGATCGCAAAAATCATTGTTGTAGGTATTTTTTCATTTTGTTTCGACGAAATAATCGTTCTTACTTTTTTATATTCAAACAAACATACTTTTCATTTACATACAGTTTTTATTAAATCGTAGTAGTCTCAATAAAAAAAAAACAGCCACGCTCTCCATTTTTATAAAATTCCATATTACGTAAAACATAATTCACGTTTCTGTTCATATTCTCTGGTGCTTTCGTCCGTAAAATGTATATTTAGGTCCAGCAGTTTTGCGCAATAAAATAAAATTGTGGACTTCCTTTGTTACGTGGATGTATAATAAGCTTCGATCTTAACGAAACAAACATCGCCCATATTGTAGGTAATGATTTGAGCTGTTACTCCTTCATGAGTGACCGAGTGCTCCACCTGCGTTGCTATATTTAGTTTCATTGTGTGTTGGTGTAATACATCGATCTGCCGTGCAATTTAGAACTGTGTTGTGTACCTACATCTACGTTAATAACGTTATTATGTGGGTACACACGATGGCTTCTATATTACTTACTGGTTTCATAGCATGAAACTTGATTGGATAAAAATCTCTTATCGTATTAAGAAAAATTGCTTCCTTTCTAGTAATTAATCGTAGTTTCTGTACTTATTTGGAGCTATTCTCAAGTCCTCCAAATATTAATTAGGATGTTTTACGATACGGGGAATTTTCGCCAAAATGGACTCTTTCTATAAATATTGTTAATTCAAAGACTGATACTTACCTACCGTGTAGATATTTTCTTTGTTCTCCTAGCTATTTTCTGAGCTAAGTATCTGGATTGAGCAGGCAGCTATGTATGTACATAATTAGGACGGGCACCCTTGTTGGTATTAGCCTCTTTCGTGAATATCCGTTCATTGTTTTAGACAGCCGATGTGAGAGCTAAATACTTGTTCTACATAAGAACAGGTAACGTGCTCTTGAACTTTTCTTTCTCGCTTTTAAATATTATCCTATATAATGGCATATTATACATAAGTAAATACACATTTCAGTTACCTAGTGGTTTTCTACTTTATTTTTTATCTTACCATGCAAATACTTTTGCTATTTATACTAAATCAAGTTAATAAAGAAGGACTTTAAAATGCCGAGACGTTTTTTTGTAGGTATGTACCTACCTATCACACCTGTGTGCCTATCCGAATATAAAATGGAAGGTCAAACGGAATTCAATATTGGATTTGTGTTAGTTGTGTCTAGCCAGGAACGTGATCAACACGGCCATTACCTATTCCTTCAATGTCCTTCATGGTATATTTTCGTAGGAGATTGATGTTGTTGGCTTCAATCTGACAATGCTGGAAGTTTATTCCACGAAATGTTTGAAAATGACATGACATGACACGTATTTTGTTATGTATTTGTGTCTGAAAGATCAGTAGAGATGGCTTGTAGGAACTTACTTGTACCGTGTGTGTGTACAATCTTTTTCTTCCTTCAACAGATAACTTGTACGATTGTAATGCCAATATTGCTCTATGGATGCAGGTAGAATTTGTTATTAAATCCTATTCAGAATCTCTATCCTTTTAATAAATGGGGTACTTATTATGTTCGGTAGGTATAGATTTTTATGACTTAAACGCGTCTAAGGATTTCGTTCTAATCCCCCGGGAGAACAAAAAAGCTCTTGTACTTTCATATTTGAACTTTGAAAAAGTGCCCAGATTTATATCATTGACGAATGTGATGAAAACTAAATATTTAAATGAAAATTTGAAATGTAGGAACCATTCTACAATATGCACGCCGTGTCCCAGATATGTCGGGAGTGTAGTCCGATGCAACTGGCGAACGGAAATCGCCTAGCGACAACATTGTTGTGCGGTCTCTCTTGTTCGACTTATGAAGTATGTAACCAGTACCAGTACCAACATAAACCTCATCCATATGATCGATTTGGTGTAAAATATCTCTCGTGGATTTTCCTAATTACGTAACCTGGTACTTAATATTTTTTACCGCTTGTGTAACAGTGATGCCGAAGCGGTTAAACTAAATCTTTCTCTATCTATAGGAAGAATAATGAAAGTTTTGGTGAAATAGGTATTCAACATGTTACTACTTTCCATAGGTGCATCTATCCGATAAGCACTTATCCGGTGACTTAGTTCACAGTAGGTACTCCACAGAGATAAATTGATCTGGACAAAAGTACTTACTTATTTGATAAACCACTTTCATTTAGGAGATTACAAAGATAATGTAGAAAAAAGGTTTCTAAATAATTTTGTGTGTACGTTGTCTCAAAATCAGACGAGTTTAGTAATAGTTGGTTTCATTTTTCGCAGGCGATGAACGTTTGACTGCGCGATGGATCATAGAGATGGATGGACTGGCATCGAGCCGGTGGCGACCGGGAACTCAAGTGATATTAATTCCCGGGCCGCCGAACGCGACCGGGTGCGCATCGAGTTCTATGCCACTTATGACGTCATGACGGGCGTACGAATAGCCGCTACTCTTGGTGGCTTCTTTGCATTAATGGTTTTTCTGATCGTCTATAAAAGCCGTAGCAAATCCGTGAAGGCTTTAAACGACCCAAAACTGGTAGAAATGGCTGAAGCTGTTGTCGCCGAAGAGCAGGCAGTCGAAGAGGAGCGGCAACTTACGGCAGCGTTGGAAGAAGCGCTATCAGAACGTGCGCGTTCTCGTCCATCAATAAGTGAGGAGCCCCCTTGGCCTCGAACTGCGCGTTTTGCGTCATATGGAGGTGGATATGGGAGCTTATTAACACCGCCTCGTCGGTTGTCGACCGTACGCGGTGATTCGCTTCCTGGTTCAGCGTTACGATTCGCAGAGCGTCGAGCATCAGCTGGACCCCGCGACCGGCGTTTGAGCTCTGCGACTTGTTCCAGCTCAGGAAGCTCCTATTTAGAGAGACGGGGTTCATCAGTAGTGTGTGCTTTAACAGAACGCCGTTTATCGCCTTGCCCTAGTGAGCGACTTGCCCCTCTCGCGTCAGTAGGCAGCGTAGGCCCGTCCTATGCGGTAGAGTGTGAATTAGCGTCTGTGGGTGCGGATTCAGTATTTGCAGAGGACGATGCGGAGTCCACTGATGATGAAGTGGAGCAGTTTTCGACGGATAGTGGAGGTGGTGAGGCGACATTGGTAGGCGAGTGCACGGAGCTTTCTAGTCGACCAACAACACTGCCACTGCAGCTGGATCGTGCTTCACATTCACGAGAAACATTGTTCTAGTCTATGCCGAACGGTATTATATACCTAATCGTTGGCAAAATTAATGTTAGTTAACACATTAAAATATCGACATTTTCCATTGCCAAAACTATCTATTTGTATTTTAACATATCATAAAATTCGACATATCATTTGGTTTTAAAACTACCAAATTGAAATTTTATTCATACTTACTCCATTTAACTAACGCACTGTAAAATCATAATCTTAAAACTGCTGTTGCTTCTTGACAAACATGATTTATGTAATGTATCGCTTGTACTTGCGCTTTTTATTTTTGACTATCAATTGGATTGAAAAGAGTCGATATTTTAATATGTGATAATCATTTGTGTATATAGATTGTTTTTGTTAATAAATTGATGTTTCATAATGTTGATGTTCCCAGCCCACGGAAAAATTGTAAACAATGTACTAATTACTTAAATGTTGCGTATGTGTATACATAGGTAGCAAATTAGTTAAATTTTGCTCATGTGTATTTATTTTGCTAACGGCTGATCAGTACAATAAACATAATTACCCACGCATACTTATCAAATTCCGCTGGTATTCACCATAGTGTTCGATTCGATGTAAAAGTAATATGTAAAGATTTGCCGAATTAGTCATTTGTAGTTACATTAAATTAATGTAATTATTTAATATAATAGTTTTCGACGAATTTTTAACTTCTGTAAATCGCCACTCTATTTACAAAGTTTTCAACTCTACCGGGCTAACTGCCAACCCCACTGAAAGTGCGGTTGATGATCTAACCAAAGCATTGCCGACTCACATGCTGTTTGTACAATGTAGATATTAACTTGTTAGGGTAGATAGTCGTCAGTGAAGTCAATTGAGAATGTGTATTTGTATTATACTTAATTAGTTTTGTAAACTACAGTTTTACTTAGAAATCAAGGGCACAGAAGACCAATACGTCCTTTGAACAATAATTTGAAGTTGGAAGCGGCCTAAGATGTTGCTCGTACCAATGTCATTTTCCAAGTAAACTGCCACTAAGTTCTTGTTAGCAACAATGTTACGCGGACACCGGGGTTTTATTGATTCTGGGTGTTTCGATCCCGCCACAGCCACACGCTGGCCCAGTAGATTGATTACGCATAAGTCGTTTTTATTACGATTTAGATTTACGTGTTAGTTTATGTAATGTTCGTTGCTCGAATTAAAAAGAGCTCCCTGTAGTCTGTAAAATGTTGAAATGTATATGTAAAAAAATGTAAATATAAAACACAACTCATTTATTGTTTCAATTTCATGATTCAAAAAGTCGTTTTAGGAGGTATTTACTTCATTAAAAAGTAAACTCTATTTACCTAGATTTTTGGCGCCCAGCACGCGTAGCATGACCACCGTAAAAACGGGTTTTGTCGACGGAAGAACAAAATGTAAATGACAGATTGTGATTGTTTATCTGTCATTTTGTCTATTCTTCCGTCGACAAAACCCGTTTCTATTATGTTAAGCTCATGCAAAGCGTTCAGGTGGTAGGAACAATTTTTTGGGCTCCATGGGGGGCGTCTATTGAGGTTATTCGAATATTATTATAATAAAACAAAAAATGTCAGGTAATTGTGTTATTAGGTTTGGTTATAGGAGCTACAGTACCTATATGATCAAGAGAAACAAAATATCAAAGGGGCCTACGCGAATAAAGTACTTATGCTTATGCTCACTTTTATCTATAGTGTCTATTATGAAGTTATTGAAACCACATAGTCGTAAAACTACGACGAACATTCACATACAAATCAAAGAAATACTCAAATACTGAAGTGAAATGATAGAAGAATCGTTAACAGTAATTAATGAAAAAATAAACGAGTTTTTAAGATTTCGCATAAAGATTTACTTACATAGAACATATTCATGGGTAGGATAGCTCATTTTCATATTGATCAGCTGAATTTTATTCAGAACTAGCTTCCGCCCACGTGGTTTCTCGATAAGAAGTAGCCTATGTCCTTTCTCGAGCTCTAGACTATCTGTGTACCAAATTTCATATAAATTGATTTAGTAGTTTTGGCGTGAAAGCGCGACAGACAGACAGAGTTACTTTCGTATTTATAATATTCGTAAGGGTAGGTGACGCGAATTCAATTAATTTCCCTGTACAACTTTCGGTTTTTAGCTCTCGTAATACCTATATTATAAACGAATACCTACTTAATTATCTATTTATGCTTATCAGAAATGGGCTAATTGGATAAATTTACCAATAGACCGTTTAACCTTGTACATATATAAATTGCCATTTACTGCACGAGACCATGTTTGTGGGAAACAAAATAGTGGATGAAAGACACTAACATCGACACACCGTAATATTAAAAAGTTGAAAGTTCCCGCGGAAACTTTACGGGTCGACTTGGCAATTTTGACATAACTTAATTCAAGTTTTTGTTCGGATATTAAAGATTATAAATTATTTTATTAACTGTCTTGTTTGTGGAGTGCAGCTGCACTTCCTGTATTGTTATCACCAAAGTCTCTAATAGCAGCGCAATGTACCAGTATGTGGGGGCAAAAGGTTTTGGAACTAGCATCATGTTTAGTGCGTTTAGTGCATCATTTCTGTCACGGGCCAGTTAAAGCCAGCAGTTTCTATAAGTACTTTATTCTCATCACTGTGAGGAAACGCCTAAAAGGTGACGCCCACCATCACGCTTGCCTTGTGTTGAAAGTGCTGACAATGCCACCTTTAAAGCGGCCGCCGAGGCGTCTCCGTGCTCTGCGGTTATATTGCAGTAAGGGAGAATTTACAATATATCAGTTTAGAAGAAAATTGCGATGACTCAAGTTGATTGAAAGCTTTAATAATCATTTCAGTTTGGCCTATCTATTATTGAAAGACCGGTTCCGTAACTCAGAGATCCGATGTAGGACTAAGGTTCAAGACATGGGACTAAGGGTAGGTACTGGCTCCGAAATGGAAGTGGGCAGGATACTTGGCTGGACGTGGTGATAGTAAGTAAGTGGAGCAGAGCCCTAATGGAATGGTTGCCGAGAGACGGTAGAAGGAGCGTTGGCATACCGACGGCCTGGTGGGTGGACGACCTACAGAAGATCGCAGGGAAGACCCGGATGAGACTCGCACAGACAGGAAAGCATGGTACAAAAGGGAGGAGACCTAAACTCAGCGAGAGTGGAACAAGCGTGCCAATGATGATGATGAGAATAATCTTTATAGTGCGTATAAAAATGCCCGGTAGGTTCTACGTTCGTGTTTCAGCACTTAGACCACTGCCACTACCCACTACAGCCACTACTTATTAAAACGGGCTTTTGTGGCTAGTAATTTTCGAACGCAAGTGCTTGGTTGTCAAACGTCATCGTCCGTTTGACAGACACTGTCAAAGTGTCAAGTGGCAAATCTAGAGAAGTGAGATTGTTCAATTTTGTAATTGTTAATTTCATAACTTTTCATTTTTGTGGATAGACAATAAGCGGAAATCATGGACGACGATTTACCGACCGATTTCCAGGTCATCGTTGTGGGGACAGGTATGCTATATTATCCTTGTAATACTGCACCGGTCATGATGGCGATAGCAGCCTACTTATCGATCCTTTTTTTTTCATAGCTGTCTAGTCATCAATTTTACTTTTGAAAATGCTTTATTGTGGCCTATTTTGTGAAACAATTGACCTTTATACTGCCTCTACGTATTTTTTTGTATTAATAGTAGCAGTAAAACGTAAACTGCCGCCCCAATACTGCAGCTTAGTCATTAATTAAATATTTGCACAGACAGTCGAGCTGCTGTCATTGTCTGCCTAATAAAATTTATGAATATGTTCAACCGTTTCAGAATGTAAGCCATAAAATACTTCTAACACATTTCTAATGGGTTGAAAATTATTATGGTGATTGGATTTTTTTTTACTAGAAATACCTACTCGTGGTTTAATAATTATTTATATCTTTATACTAAGTAGATTGGAGTTTAAATATCGGTTCTAGCATACGTTTTGTTGTAAAAGAAATGAATATCTAGTCACCACATGTTTTATGAAGTATTGTAACAAAGCATTTGATTAAAACAATTATTAACTACTAGGTATCTACTAATATTATCAAGATAATAAGAAGCTTTGCTTTATAACAGTCATAACTAGGCAAGGCCTTTATTAGTAGCAGCTGAAAAAATATTAGGTTATGACCTTACAAGTAATATAGTTACTTGGAAAGTAATTTACTTTAAATATGTGTTTAGTTCAAATCAACTACTCCTATAACATAAGTTAAATGTATTTGTTAAAATAAAATCTAATTGGAAATGAGGCATTCCAGACTGACTTAAGATAATGGTTTCCATAGAGGTACTGATTACAGAAGCATTAAGGCAAGAAGAGTCCAGCAGCATGCTCTCCTGCCCTACAGATATGATTATTTCATCACAATGCCAGACAAAATAATGCCATTATTTATTTAGTTGACTTTTTAGTACCCAGTAACTGTTAAGGTTTGTAGAGATCAGATAGGTAGTTGTTCCATGTTAAAAACTGGTATTCAGCTGCATCCAGTTAGACTGGAAACCAAATTTAACATATTTGGGAAAAGGGTAGGCCGATTGACTGATTGAACATTATTTATGTTGTTATAATTTGCTTTAGATTCATACTGAAGTGCAACTAACAGTACCATTTATTTGTTGAGACTGCTTTTGTTGTAATAACGAAGCAATTAAGCATTACCTAATACAGTAAAAATACTGAACAAATGAATACACAGTTACACTGTCTGTAACTTACACATCATTTATATTTTTTTCTTAATCTTTATTTTGGCATGTATAATTATTACATAACATAACAGGCGAAATGTGGTACTATTTATACACCTCTGCCCAACCCTTTGGGGATTACAGGCATGATGTTATGTTGTTAATTTTATTATTAATTACATGTTGGACAGAGTGAGTTCTTAAACAGGCCTCTCTGTAGCAATTAACACTAACTAGAAGTGAAAGGGTATCACTCTTTAGGTTTTTAAACATGTTATTTTATTTATAATAAATTCTTTTATTCTGGACAGGACAAAATGAAAAAAAAAAACTCCCTCCCTTCAATAGCTCCTTTCAGATCTGTATTCAAAGTCAAAGTCAAAACGTTTATTGCAAACTAAGTGTACAATGTTGGTGTTATGTTAGTACTTATGACTTAGCAGCCTTATTGTTACATATATAAGTACTTATTTCATATTTTCGACTTCACTTGTTCTCCATTAAGATATACTATTTACTTTTGTCTAGGAATGGTGGAGTCCATAGTGGCTGCCGCCTGCAGCAGAATAGGAAAAAATGTCTTACATCTAGACTCAAGTGACCATTATGGAGGCCTATGGGCTTCCTACAACTTTGATGGTCTGCAGAAATTTATCAAAGAAGTCAACTCTGATCCAAAAAGACAACTACAGGTCTACAATTTAGCTGAAAAATGGTATATTGAAAAGTGAGTAAGATTTCCAGTTTCATACATTTTCGTGAGGTTTTAGTAGCTTGACCCGAGCTGGGTCCATGGAGGTTTAATGCAAGCATTTCCCATAAGGACTTTAAAATCAAATGTAAAAGAAATCTTATTAAAAAAACACTAATTCGATATTTCGGAAAAACCTGCTTATTGTACCACTGGTGAAAAGAATGGAAATATTTGTGTTATTAACAGACAAAATGTGATATCAATTTTATTGAATTTAAAAGGGAATCCGCACAAGATGAGAAAAAAGAAGAAGGAGAGGAAAAGCCTGAAGATGCCAAACCAGAGCCAGGAAAGAAGGTGTGGAGCCAGGCCAACTTTGCATCAGAGTATAGGAAGTTCAACATTGACATGACACCTAAGGTAAGGAACTTTTCCTATACATTTTGTGTGCCTGTTATGATGTAGTATAGTAGCATAATGTAGAACTCAAATGCAAGAAATTTGAGTACCAATTCTACATAATGAGTCAAAACGAAGCAATATGTTAATCCAAAAATATGTTCAACTTGATTTATCCTTCTGAGATCGACTCATGTTTGGTTTATAGGGATCATAATCACAGGAATCCTCCCTGAATCCGAGCTAAGATCGAGAGTCGTCTTGGAACCTTACTTTTGGGCGCCGAATTCGTCTTCTGTTGTGTTATTAAAATAAGTTGAAACAAATTAGTTATTCACCTTCCCAACTGTCTTTCCATAACATAGCTGCTGTTCTCCCGCGGCCCCCTCGTCGAGCTGTTAATATCCTCGAATATCGCTCGTTACGCGGAGTTCCGCTGCGTCACGCGGGTTTTGACGTGGCTCAGCGACCGATTGATGCCCGTTCCCTGCTCCCGAGCCGATGTCTTCGCCACCGAAGCCGTCGGCATTGTCGAGAAACGTCAGCTTATGAAGATGCTGACGTCTATAGTTGGATACAATGAAGAAGAGATGAATAATGAATTTAAAGGTAACTTTTATGAAAGCCTTTCTTTCGTAATTCCACAAAACTTTCAGATAATGGCTATTTTGTACCAATAGTTATCATTAAATTTTTACAGTTCCATTTCATATTCCTAATTTGCCACAAAAAGCACATATCGCCAAACTCTTAATTTACCTACATCTTGACCTCTAGATTGGAACGACAAGACCTTCAAAGAGTACCTAGCACACAAGGGTCTGACTCCCAACCTCATCCACTACGTGCTGTACGCGATCGCCGGCGGCACCAACACCATGCCTTGCCTCGAGGGCGTGAAGGAATGCAAGAAGTTCCTCATGAGCCTCGGGCGCTACGGCAACACGCCTTTCCTGTGGCCCATGTACGGCAGCGGAGAATTACCACAATGCTTTTGCAGGTGCGTACGACAAAACTGATCGAGTGGGTGAATGACTGATCATTTGTTTATCAAGACGTTCGATGCTACTAGGTTTTTATAGCATCGTTTCATCCAACACCTGTGTGTATAATTTGTTGTAGAATAGTCTTCAAAACAGAATTCGACACGGTGAATGTTTTATTTTGTTTTTATGAGATTAATCCACATTAGCAAGCCTATTCATGTCGATTGGAACGTTTATTTCAAAATGTAAGACCATATTACTTAGCAGAAGAGAGATTGATGTTACATTATCAATTGTTATTGCAAAAAAAGTGCACCATGAAAGTGCCGGCTCGATGGTCGCCAGTACAATGACCCAAATGTGCACAACTCGACTACGCAAACAAAAATGAAGCAACTTTCTAATGTTGCATGCAGCACGATTTAAAATATCGTAATTTAAAAAACTGACTTTTCATTTATAACTTAGTTATTTAATTTATGATAAAGGAATTCCAAATCTATCAGTTTTGTTACATAGTGGATCAATGAAGCCGAAGTGTTTTTTTTATATAGGTATATTTATGCGTAGCGGCTATTTTTATACTTTTCTAACTATAAAAACGTCGCTAAATCATCGACGGTTACAATCGTATCAAATGAGATAATGTTCAGGGGTTCGGCACTCGAGTTTTCCCATTAGCTTAATACCTACCTAATCTCATGATTTTCTACATTTGTATCTGTATTTTTTATGGTGTACCTACATAATAAAGAGTATTCTATTCTATTCTACCTAATCTCAATATTTATGCGGAAAAATTCCATGGAATGAGACAGAATATAAATTCTATTTTTGTAAAATAATAATAAATCATCATACCTAATTACTTCAATCTATTCTAAAACTTAATGGTGTGGCAAACTATCGTTTATTTCTTGTTATTTCAGAAGTTTTGGTCGTAGGTAGACAAACACAGACAACACAGCATGTCGGTCGGGTCAAAAATAAACAGGTTTTTATGGACACGCTGAAATTTTTATGTTCATAGAACTATTGAACCGGTTTATTTGCGTTTTTCACAAGGTTATTTACTGAGGAAGTTTATAATTAAAGTTCGGAAATTGCTACGATGCTTGGTTTAATAATTATCATTTCATTAAATATTCCAGATTGATGTTATTTGAATGTAGGTATCTTGTAGGCTATACATAATATCGTATTGCGGAAACTTACATTACTTCGTCGAAATAGCGAATGTCTATATTTTATGAAACGATCAGAAACGGGTGCTTCAAAATCTTCCACTAGGTAGTAGGTAGTTCTAAAGTTTAGCATTCTTCAATAAATTGTATGTTATATTTTTAGATTGTGCGCTGTTTTCGGCGGCGTGTATTGTCTGAACCGGCCGATCGACAAGGTTCAGACAAAGACTGTGGACGAAGGGAAGACGGTGGTGACGATTGACAGCAAGTCAAAGACTTTGAACTGCGACCACTTGGTGATCGGCATCAACGAATGTCCTAAAGACTTGATCTCGCCGGAGCCGGCCGAGAGTAGCGACATATCTAAGGCGGTGTTTATAACGAATGGCTCGATAATGAAAAATGATAAGGAACCATTAACGCTGCTTCGTTTCCCCCCCATCAATGATGGCGACCACTCTGTGACCGTGCTGGAAGTTGGCCCGGCTACCGGCTCCTGCCCCAAAGGACTGTGTAAGTATAGAATGCCCATTGTATGCGGTTTGTTACCGCAAACCGTCATTATTTTGAACATTCTCTCTTGACCTTAATTTGTGAAAAATTCCAACTCAGACGGCTAGACGCGATGAAACAAATTAGGATGCAAGCAGCCGTCTTTTCTATTTTAACTCTTTATATCCGAATTGTGGATCGATGTGGTAGTAAACATCAGTAGATAAATACTTAATTTGGATGCTTAAATTATGCAGCCTTCGTTGTGGGTCCAGCATAGTTTGTAGATGAGATTTATTACAGTTATAAGGAAGATTATCGACATTATGTCACCTTATTAGCAACCTTAGCGTCCATAGAAACGCACTTTTTTTGAACGCGCCCCCGTTTCCTTCAAAGCGTTCCAAAAAACATCTGCTAATTGGCCACGCATGAATCATCGGTGGTACTTCTCTTTATGACCAGATAAATCATGACCGCGCCACTGGCGATATTTAAACCAGCTTGTAAGTTGGATACTTCCAACTAGCCGGCAAAGTACTTACACAAAAATTCGTCCAGGGTCACAAGCTCATTTAACTTTTTACTGCAGTTTTTTGTACAGTTGCGCCACTCAGTAACACGCAGTACTTCAGTATTTTTGTTGAGTAATATGTGAGTCACTATAAACCACTTCGATCCAGATATGAAATGGGTTTTTAATTAGCATTAGGTGTCCATAAACTGTATGTGGCCGTGACTAATTTAACTGCCGTCAATATTTACTGATATGTAAGTGTAGTTACTAGTTAGCCAGTTAGGCGTGGTAAATTACGGAAAGAAAGCGGTTCTGTACAATAAGTTGCCAGATAAGATAGTTAATGCAAAAAAAAAAAAAAAAAAAAAAAAAAAAGTTTATTTTGAAAAACTGTACTGTAGCCTCACACTTCCTGCCTCTATGATAAATAACTAAAATAACCCTTTGATTGATTTTAGAATCTTTAGAAGCCAAGTTTTAAATATTTCTGTTTTCCTTTTATCGACTCACGGAGTCATTATGTTACTTTATAACTGCATGCTTTATTTTTATCTCATATTTTTAAGTGAACTGTTTGTGTTCTTTATGAGAATAAATTCCTTAAACCGAAATGATTACAATTGAATGCAATTATTGATTAAATCTACACTATTCATATTATAAAGAGAAAAGATTTGTATTTTTTTTTTTTTGTTATGAATAAACTCAAATAATACAGGACCGATTTAAAATAATCTTTCACCAATAGAATGCTGTATTATGACGCGGGTGAAGCCGCTTTCGGAAGCTAGTATTATATAAAAACGTTGATAAAAACACAAAAAAATAGAGCAATTTCACGCTTCTTTTGACATGCAACTATTGTGATTTTAATTTTTAAATAGTGCATACTGATAACTTTGTTGCGTAGTGCAATAATATATTTCAAAAATGCACTGTAACAAATGAATAAGCAATGCTTATCAAATTGTATAGTTTTTATTAACCTAAATATACTTTAAATAAAGATGATAAGATCTTCAAACCTGTAGGCTCTTATTACTTATTAGGGAAACTATTAGGCCACACCCGAAATCGCAATTGGTTTGTTTGAAACATGCTTCACTTTTTAGTAATGAAAGAATGCTGTCCTTAATTCTATGTAATAAAGAGCGAGCCTTTTACCCATTATCATCAGTATCATTGGGCATCATCTACCCCGCAGTACAATACCAGACTCTGGCATTACCTACTATAGTTTTTATAGGTATCATGAGGACTTCATGCTTGCCAGTCATGTCATAGCGAAGACTCGATCCCAACATCTTTGGTCACTAAAACATCAATCTGCTTTTTAGAGTCTTGAGTAAAAAACTCATAACAATATCAACCTGTAAATACTTAATTTAATCATTTGTAATTATTCTGAATTTAATTTTAATATTATTATACCTATTATAAGTATAAATAAAAATAAGTATAAATTTTGGCCGCTGGCAAAACGTAGAGAGTCAACTGAATTGTTACTGAGACCAAATTTGTGTACCTGTACCAACTAAATATTCATTTATTCGTAATTATCCCACTGAGAATAAATGACTTGTGGTCTTGGCCACTCTTGTAAGTATTTGTTAGTGTCAGAAATTAATTGAGATCATTTCTCCTTTTCCATTGCAAAGCAGACGCTAACGTTTGCAATGTTTAGTTTATCATAGACAGTTCATATCATACAACCGCATACACCATGTTTTGATCCGAAACCCGTGGCACATTCTGATAAAAAAAACAAAATGCATTTTAACTTTTATATTGCAGTTGTGGTATACTTCATAACCAACAAGGTGAAGGATGCTGAATCAGACCTCATGGGCATCGCAGAGAAGATCTTCGACATGTCCGGTGGCGATCAAACCGAAGAAGCGGAGAAACCTAAGGTATTACTCCTAAATATCTAATTTAAATAGGATACACTGCGCTGCATGTGGGCACGCTAGCATCACAAATAATTAAATGCATTTAGCGCTAAACATATTTAAAACATCATTCTGTTCTGTCATCATCAAACGATTGACAGAAACAACGATGTTTTAAATTAAATTCGGTTTGCGCTAAACTTATTTAGTGGTTTGTGGAAGAAGCGGGCTTAAATGCTCTTGCAGGCTAAGGATAAAGCATAGCCATTCGATTAGTAGACAAACAGGCACATAACGAGCTTTGCCCGTAGTCACTCTGCCTATTCTACATAAAAACAGCATGGGAAAGCACAAAATCCTGCAAAAAAACGTTTTAAAGATATAATGACTATCGTGAATTGACATACTCGATGTATCTATGTATATCTATTGTTCCAGTGCTTGTGGTCATTGTTCTACAACGTGAAAGACACGAGTGCTCCAGTGACGAGCGTCGTGGACAGCGTGCACGTGTGCTCGGGACCCGACGCTGGACTAGACTTCGACCGCGCCGTGGAACAGGTACACTCACCTCACACTAGGACGCACGCATCGTCTGTTCCAAAATTATTTGATGAAAATGTAAATAAATGGATCAGATATCGTACCTGGGGATGCCAATTTGTAGTGCCACTTTTATTTGAAAACTTAAAACCCTAAATCTTAATTTTAAGATGTTTTTCATTTGACAATTTATTTAGTTTAATTTAATAACCACAATTTTCGTTGATTTTTAAATTACAATTTAAAAATATAACTCAAACATGGGTGGGACCGCATCCGCAGTTATTGTCTTGAACGGCTATACACCGGTAACAAGAGTGGTGTTAAGGATCCGAGGTCGAAAAAAACACCTTTTGTCAATTTATAAGCTAACTAGCTTCCGCCCGCGGCTTCGCTCGCGTGGTATGTCGATAAAAAGTAGCCTGCCACCTTTTTCAGGCCACCTTTTTCAGGCCACCTTTTTCAGGTTCTAGACTATCTGTGTAGCAAATTTAATTTAAATCGCTTCAGTAGTTTTGGCGTGAAAGCGCGACAGACAGACAGAGTTACTTTCGCTTTTATAATATTAGTAAGGATTGAGAGCATGCTAGAAATAATTGAATTATAGATCTGTACAAATACAGTTTTTGTGGCGCAAAACCATTCGTGTTAGTCACATCAAATATTAATAACTAGCTGCGCCACGCGGTTTTACCCGCGTACGTCTCCATCTCGTGGGAATATCGGGATAAAAAGTATCCTTTGTCCTATTCTAGGTCATGGTCTACCCCTGTGCCAAATTTAATCCAAATCCGTTCAGCCGTTTTAGCTTGAAAGCGTAACAAACCAAAAAACAAACTAACGTTCGCCTATACTGCTTTTTTCCATAGAGTGGGGAGTCACTCTGTCAGTATAACTCGGTTGATGTGATGTTGTGCAACTATCCGGGATGGTCTGGTCTTGCTGAAGAGCAATCATGGGTATCATAAGTTGGTGCCCCATTACATCTAAAACCATGTTGTCAAACGTAGCCTCTGCTGCTTGCAAACGCTTACGTGAAACACCATGTTTCACGTAAACCTTTCCAGAGTAGTCTATACTAGCAAACACAAATAAAAATATTAGGAAAACCTTAAAATAAACAAAAAAGTGTTGAATAAATAGTATTTTTTTAATTTAAACCTCCAACTGTCACTAACGAGACAAAACAGAATTTTTAATTTATAGCTTTCTAAAGGCCAATAACAATTAAAATTCCTTCGTGTCTCGTTAGTGACAGTTGGAGGTTTATTAGGCTAACTATACTCGACGTCGAAACGACATATTTATATCAGTTAGTATTTCTACCGCATGGCATATTAACAATACTACCATCTATCTTCATGAATCCCACTTAATTTATTACTCTGAAGTCTTAACTTAATAAGTTTATTCAGGTCAAAGTATAATCGATCATCAATAGTCTGTGTCAGTTCGCAAACTAATACTTGATCAACACCCGTAGCTACATAGACGTCTATTAAGCTATTACACCATTCTATTGCTCAATTAGCTGCCATGTTATTAACATTTACTGTGGATGAACACGAAACAATTCAATTATAGTGAAGGGACCGTGACCCCAAAGTTTGTTCAGTAACGTAGTCACGTTGTGAAGCATGATTCTGTGATAACCATACGGATGTCAAAGTTATTAGCTAAAAAAACTTGATAACAATGAAACGATTGCGAAACATACTAGAGAGATTGTCGTTGACATCACTGCCTCGTGTTCTTAAGGTGAACCTATCATAGTTAAGACTTAAGGGGGATGCGTTAAGGTTTTAAAATAAAATTTTCTTTTTTTTTTTTTGCAATTTGCACCTCAGTTTGATAAGTTTGTTTCGTGACCATAACAAATATACATTTAGAATCATCAATACAACTATGTAGTTAAAATTGGTCTCAAATGTCATGATTTCATGAAACAGTCATTCAATTTGAACTTATTGCTAGTAATACTTTATTAGCCTATTTTGACTACTCATTTGAAGCCTTTGAAACCATTAACTGTGATGCGTTTTCTGAAAAGTTTATAGGTACATACCTCTAACATGAGCTCATCTATTAGAATTCCTAGCACTTAGCACCAGAAAATTTAAATTTGTGTGCGTATAGTTGCTATATTTCCAACTTTTTGCACTTTTTGTTTTTTGAAGAAGAAACAAAAGCTATAGTAAATCAATGAGACATGCTTTTAAAGTAACAATTTTTCCATAAATTTATTCGCTCATGGTTGGTCTGTTATGATCAGAGGAGTAGAGTTAAAGTCTTTACAGGTTTAAATTCAATCAGTGTTTGCAGAAAATTTTCGCCAGTGTACGCTGATCCTTAATTAAGGCCACGTAACCAATCAAAGTTCCTACAAAGTGCCAATTTATTTTCCTTAAGTAGCGTAGATAGAGTAGGTAAAAAAAAAAAACAATCATCCGAACATAGTACCTCCTCCTTTTTTGAAGTCGGTAAAAAAACGAAAAGAATTTATTACGGGAGTTTGTTGCATTCCTCTTCCCAACTAAAGCACTAAGAACGGTTCAAAAAGTGCCGATTCTCAGCCTAATTTGAATAAATGTTTTTTTTTTTCATTTTGATTAAATAAGTTAAAGACGGAGAAACCTTCTTTTAAATTACGCGAAAAGAACTTTGGTAAGAATATTATTAGTGCCCACATGATAATTAATGATTTATTTCCGTCAGTCATCAATCAGATGACCGCTGTTATTGTTTTTCATTACTCAATACAGAGTGTACGATTGTAGTGTCGGTATCTCTAGGGTTCAGTAGTCAATCACTTTATTTATCTACCCGATAATTATTACTATTCTAAGCGCACAGAGCGCGATATACCAAGCTCTCGCAAAACTAATCACGCGCCCAGTATGCAATTTACACGTTGTTCGAAAAGTGCTAATTCTCAGCCTAGTTTGAATAAATTACTTTTGATTTTGACACGAAATATTTTGTGTCGTTTATGACCTTTCAGAAAGAGCCAAAATATTTTATAGGTCTAAAAGTTTACCACAAAAAAGTGCCTATTCTTAATTTTATTTGTAGTTTTGTTTCGACAATACGGTCATTTACTAATGACCAAATACCTAGTCGATCTAGGATTGGACTTTGGAAACAGAGAGGTTTTGTTTTACTAGAAAAATCTTTTTAAATATTTAACATGGCGGAGGCTAGTCAATCAAACAGCGGACAGAATATGACCCCACTTTTCCGTAGTGATTGTGCACTACAATATCATATTACATATGTGGACAGAAAATTGCCAAGTCAGTTTCTAATAGCGATAAATGAATAAATGATTTTGATAATAATGGAATGTTTTTGCATTGTAATGAAAAACATTTTTTAAATTAATACAGAACCCATCTGCGACACTCAACGCAGATGGTTTTTAGGTATAGGTACCTTGTTGCCGTTATCTTTAGGTATGTGTTATCTTTTGCGTGTATCTAATAAATATTTAAAACAGTTAACGATAGGCTAATATAAACATAATTATAATAGTTTGTAGATAAGTAAACTGAACACATGGTGGGTTCAATGAAATTGTGGTGCAATTTATAGATAGAAGTCCAAATATAGAACGGAAGACTTTTGTATATGTTTAAGAAAATTGATCGATTACATTATCCTCCCGTAGAATCTGTAGTCTAATATTTTTTTTGGAGTTGGTACCTACATGTTTTAAAGACTACCTACAAATAAATACAGATATTACTGATCAACAGAAACACTCACGATGAAAGAAATGCAATGACCGACCTGACGGAAGAATAGACAAAATGACAGATTAACAATCACAATCTGTTATTTTGTCTATTCTTCCGACTACAAAACCCGTTTCTACGGTGGTCATGCTACGCGTTAAAATTATTAAATCATTTTTTATTTCATATTTCAATAAGAGATAATTAAATTTTATGTTTATTTCGCAGGCTGAGCAGATCTTCAAGAAGATCTGTCCAGGCGAGGAGTTCCTGCCGCGTGCGCCCGACCCAGAGGAGATCGTGTTCGAGGATGACGTCACGCACGGGCCCGAGTTCCAGCGCGAGCACGACGATGACGGCGACGCAGACGCACCCAAGCAGTAGGCGCACACGCAAAGTGCCGCGTTACAGTCCTATCAGCACGTTTGAGCGAGTTGCCGTGCTTCCATGGCCTTAGAAAATGTGGATGGAACCAATTTATACCGACATAGTCATTATTCGCCTCTGCAGACACCAACAAAACCGCTGTCGCAAACAACACCATAATAAATAAAGCTTTGTATCAAAGGCGCCTCCAGTCTTTTCTAGGTCCACGAGTTTTTTGCTCTATAGTTTAAGTCAATATGAAAAATTCTTTAATTTAAATATTATAAACGCGCTTAAACGTGCTGAATTCAGCTAAGATGTAATCTCAGTAAGATTTATACGCTTTGGTCGCTTGACTTCGTGCATTCCGACTGGTGCGTTAGGTTTGAGAAAGTAAGATACAGACGTCATTAAGGCATGTACTCAGATTTTACGAGTGTGCTTATCGAAATTTGAGACCTGCTAAGTCTGCTTCTGCCTTGAATTAATTAATAATGGTATGCGAACTTATCGCTTTGATAGTTTCAACTTATTAAGAAATGAGTAGTTTTGATAGTTTTTGTAACCGCGTTACAATTAAGACTTAGCCGGTCGCTTCCTACGTCTATCTGTGGTTTGTCAGGGTAGACTATCAGCTGGGTTGTCTTGATATAGTCGGCAAGATCAACTTTAAGCATTTTGAGGCTAACAATTGTAAACGATACTAATAGTTTATTCAGCCAACGTGACGCCAAGATCTTGTTTAAGACCAGTGTAATACGGACTTGATATCATTATTAGGTATTTAAGAAATATTTGTATTATGGTTGCTACGCTCTCTAGAGATATACGATATTTTATTTGGCAGTATTGACGACTTATGAGTTTGGTTTTAAGACGAAGGAGTATTATTATTCAACAGACGATAATATTACGTACAGTTGCGGTAGTATTGCTAGCTAGGATGCAGTTTTTAAAATGTTAAGCAAAACATTTTTGGACGCACCAGTCTAAATCATAGATTGTAGCACATATAATTTTTATTAAGTTATTTAGCACTTTTATGATATTTATTGTCAAATTAAAATAATCATGCCTGCTTGTGCATTTATAATTCCAATAAATTGTGATTATTAGAACATAAGTTGTTTTCTTTATCGATCACTCTCCACCTACAAATCTGTCATCTGGCACATTGTAGATGTCGGGAATCCTTATAAAGTCAAGCGCATATTACAGCCGCAATGAGCCACAGCGCAAGGCATTTTCATTAAAAAAAAAGGCCGGTGTGGCCCGCCCGCCTGTAGTGTGCGGTGGTCAAAGAGAATCTATTATTGATCGAAGAAGAGAATTAATCCAGTCATTGGCGGTGGTTCATAGAAAATGCACGAAAGTGATGGAGGATTTTTGCAACGCGTTTCGTTGCGGTACGGCCCGCCGAATCGGTGCCAGCCTTAATAATATCAGCATTGATCACCATTATTGCTCTACTTGCTTGGCGGAATGTAAATTTACTGAATGATTTTGTTTCACGATGTTTTCATTGAGTGCTGTTCATGATAAACTTTTTGTTATGGCCCAGTGGCTCCCGCTTCTCAACTACGAGGTTACAGGTTCGAAACCACCGACTACTAATGTGACTTATTCGAAACTAGCTGAGCCCCGCGGAAGTCAGGGATAAAAACATAGCACTCCTTTTTGGACAGTCGTAAAAAGTATCCTATGTCCTATTCCAGGTCATGGTCTACCCATGTGCTAAATTCCATCCAAATCTGTTAAGCCGTTTTAGCGTGAAAGCGCAAACAAACATGCAAATCACTTTCGCATTCTTAATAATTTTATTAGAATATCCATCATGCTAACACCAAAGAACCCTTAGTAATAGACCACGGCCTAACTTACAGCCAGTTTCTCGAACGAAAATTAATGTGGCAAATTGTCAAGCGCGTGTGAACTGCTATAATTAGTTAAATTAATTATCAAAAGCCAATCAAAGCAATTTACATACTCTTGACAATTTGCCACATTATTAGCGACAATTGTCGTTTGAGAACACATACATACATAAACTCACGCCTTCTTCCCATGGGGGTAGGCAGAAACTACAGAACACCACCTGCTACGATCCTTACATACTGCTTTTGCCTCGTTTACGTGCATACATCTGGTCATGCAGCAACACGCACGTCGGTTGCGAGTACTACGCACCTGACCTTTCTGAAGAATATCACCAAGAAGGTCACTATATAATATCCATCCTATCCTAGGGCGTCCCCCTCCACCTTCCACTTACATCTGCCTTGTAAATACCTTTTGTTAGTCGCCTTTTATTCATTCTCTCAAGTCTCAACATCACCAAACCTAAGCATAATCTTTTAAATTATTGTCACTATTAGGTACATTTTTTAAACCGCACGGTTGCCTTATCACATCATTCCTCAGCCTATCGTGCCTCTATCTATAGCCTCCTGTGATCGGGCACTTTTTTTTTTTTTAGCGTGGTAAATCATCCTATGACCTCCCGCTCTGGGCGGAGCGGAAAGGCGTGTCAGACTTTTACTGACTAAAACCCACCCGTGTTCCTTCATTTGCCTGTTGCCAAGGTCCCGGTATCCCTTTCGGACTTTCCCGCAACCCTGGCAGGCATCGGTCTTAGCGGACCCCACTAATTGTGCTGACATCTCTTTGAGGCGCGCGTGGAACACGACGCGCCATCGACCCGGGCCTGGTCCTTATCGGACGGTGAGCTGCCCGTTGCTCGCCGTCCGCAAGCCCGCGCCTATGGTGGCTGGGAATCCGCCTGGGATTCCCGACGGACCAGGGCGTCGTCGTGATCGGGCCCTAAGGTCACTATCAGAGGCATGGACATTACATAAATAAGCTTTTTATATACACTTTATTTAGAAGCAGGAAGCCATGCTACTGCTAGGTTTGTGTCTTGACTGCTAACAAGATAAATGAGTAATCTTATTAACACCTAGCTGTAGTTTATTATTTATGTAAAGTAGGTATGTATAGTCTTCTGTTGGTTTGTGTAAAATGTAATAAAAACGAAGATATTTTAATACACACTTTATTTCTTTAAAACTTGATTTTTATCACAAAGCAACAAATTGCTTAAGTACCTAGTATCTTAAAACACCAAGAAATAAACATGATAAAATATTAAAATGGAATACTCTGTTGCGATGGATAACATACACTTAAATAATAATATTTATTTTTAACACCTAATTACATTTCATAGTCTTATCATGTAAAAATTGATTATTTCTTCAAAAATTAACTAGATCTTTTCTTACATACAGATATACATTTATATTGGTTTAGTTTTTTATGTCCCGGAGACATTATGACACTTTTTCAGAATAATCGTTTCTCATATGAGAATAAGCTGTGCACATTGCCTTCCAATTGAGCCGAGTAAGTCCTCTTCATGAATCTTAGATCTCCAGAATAGCTCATTTCACGTAAGATGCCAACTGACCGAGCCCCAATGTCTTGGCAGCTGTGTTGCATGCCTGCCTGTAGGTATGGCAAGAACCGCAAAACCGAGCCCTTGTCCACGATGCTTCCACTCACTCCCTGTGCCACTCGGTGCTTGTCGGACTCCTTGTGGAAATATCTGCTCATTGCAGCTCCTTTTCCATCCTTGTTCTCCATAGCTTCTAAACTGCCCATTCCTCTGTACTTCTTCAACCTGACACCATCAGAAAAGAAGTATTCTCCAGGTGCTTCTGATGTTCCAGCTAGTAAAGAACCCATCATGACAGTTGTGGCTCCCAACGCTAATGACTTGACAATATGACCCACAGATTGTATTCCACCATCTGCAATAACTGGTACATTGAACTGACGAGCATAGGATGACACTTGATACACTGCAGTGGCTTGAGGACAACCACAGGCCATTACTTCTTGGGTTATGCAGATAGAACCGCTGCCCATGCCAACTCTCAAGGCATCAGCACCAGCATCAATGAGATTCTTAGCTTGTATTCTTGTCACAACATTACCTCCAATAACTTGTATGTCAGGGTAGGTCTTCTTAATAAATTTTATCATTTCAATCTGATATACTGAATTTCCTTGTGATGAATCAAGAATAATCACATCCACTCCATTATTGACTAGCAACTTTAGGCGTTCTCTGTCTGCTACACGAGTTCCAATTGCAGCACCAACCAAAAGCTGCTTGTTGGAATCTTTCGATGCATTAGGGTAGCTTCGAGCCTTCTTTAAGTCAGTTCTGGCAATAAGGGCAACCAGCTCACCATCTCCATTAATAATTGGCAATTTACCTTTCTTGCTCTTTTCGAGAATATAATTAGCATCTTGTAAAGTGACACCAGACTGAGCAGTTATCATATCATGAATGGGTGTCATTACTTCCTTAAGACTTAGTTGAGGATCTCCTTCCCTGAAGTCAATATCTCTAGAAGTGACTATACCAATGAGGCGCCCTCCCAGCTTGCCATTTTCTGTGATGGGATATCCAGTAAAACCATTTTTTTTCTTTGCTTCTATAACATCAGCTACAGTATTGTCAGGGCCCATGCATACAGGATCCCTGATGAAACCATGTTTATACTTCTTCACTTTGTGAACTTCATTGGCCTGGTACTCCGGTGTGCAGTTGTGGTGGATGATGCCGATGCCACCACAGAGCGCCATCGCTATAGCCATGTCGGCTTCGGTGACAGTGTCCATAGGAGCTGATACAAGCGGTGATTTCAGGTTAATTTTTTTTGTAAGAGGCGAAGTTAGGTCAACTTCCTCAGCGGTGAAGTCTATGTACCCGGGTAGCAACAGGAAATCATTGTAGGTCAGCCCCTCTCGGTTTTCGAAGATCTGTGCTGCAGAGAGTCCATCGCGAAGATCTACTTCGGTCTTGGCAGACATTTTAGCAGCACGTGCACGTTAGGATGCTATCTGTAGCGTCTGTACTATACAGTAATCACGCCTATATACACTGTACGTATGTCGATCACATAAAAAGAAACCTGAAGCTTGATATAGGATCCTAAGTATGTGTTGTAGAACAAAATTGTACACGTGGTGTGTTTTAACTTGAAACTTGTTCTGAACAGTAACCTTATGAGGACTGGATTTATAATATCTTCTCTTTGTAAACTTGGCGTGGTAAAGGGTAAATTCTCAAAAATAGATTTCCGAAAAAAATAGTAAATTTTTTACAAAAGAGTAATGCCGGCTACTCCACGTTCTATTGAGATATGACACTGACAATAGTTTCTAGGGTTACCATACTTGTAGACTAGGTAGTGTTGTCAACATTTGTTTTCTTCTTATTTAGTATTTTTGAACTTTTTTATTTTTCTGTTATCATCACAATTTTTATCATTTTCTCTGATGCTGGAGCCGCACCTGCGTCTATCGTGACGAAGCAAGGTTTGCTCAGCGATACAATAAACGCAGATGTGACCAACCATTATCGTCTATCTTTGCCCACCCGTGTTCCTTCATTTGCCTGTTGCTATATATATTATAAAAGTACTCTGTGCCTGTTGCCAAGGTCCCGGTATCCCTTTCGGACTTTCCCGCAACCCTGGCAGGCGATAGTTCGGCTAATAAGTGTTCGGACTAGCGTTGGTCATTTCGACTATTGTTACCGGACTGCGTAGACTCTTTGTCGAAATAATGGAGATCCATCTTGGATTATTGCACGATAAATCGTTAAAATGATGAAGCCGCTAATGTGAGCTCTACATTAGCGTGATGACTTTTTAGCGAGCAAAACATACTTAGCTTTGGTATGTCACGATAGACGCAGGTGCAGCTCCAGCATTATTTAAAAAGATATTCATAAAAATCAGTGTGGGGCAGACACTTGACAGCTAATAGATTGTTGCCAAGACCAAGTAAAAACAAAAGTGAGTGTCAAGAGATATAATTTGCCGAGATGTATGTACAAAGTTTTTCAAAATATCTATACTTATTTAACAGTCTTTATTTAGGGAATTTTCCTTTATTGACAATTTAGTGAAGTGCAAGTCATAGGTACACACTAAGGGTCAGTTCACACCGAGACGCGAAGCGACGCACACTTTTTTATGATCCGATTAATATCGAATTTATTTACTACACAATAAGGTACACGCGCTGCGCAGCACCGCGCATCTCTGCGTACTTTGACACGTGTCAATGCTCGCACTGAAATTATACCTTCTCATGAAGAAAATAAGTTTGATGATTGTTTCAAAGTGCGCGCAGCATCGCGTTGCTTCACGTCGCGGTCTGAACTGACCCTAAAAGAGCATACTCACGGTTTTTGACTTTACACTATCGATCAACTTCTTGACTAAGAGGATATAAGCTGCACTTACTCACTTCAGATGTCGCTACTATTACTTGCTAGTCGTAAGAATTTGACAGCTATCTGTCACCAGCCTTTCCATATTTTTTCGTAGTAAACAAGCGAGCTAAGGCGAAATCATCTATGTTGATTCAATCTAAATATGATTCGCAGCCGTATCAAATATTTATTTAGGTATTTATTCACTACATATTAAAAATCAAAGTCCTCCGCCGCGTCTGTCTCTGTCTATTCGCGATAAACTCAAAAACTACTGCACCGATTTTTATGCTGTTTTCACCAATGGATAGAGTGGTTCTCGAGGAAGATTTTACTATATAATAAATTAATAACCGACATCCAGGCGGGCGAGGCCGCGGGCATCATCTAGTTATAATCATAAAAATCATCAATCTCTCTACTCAATTCTCTCTCTCTCCCTATAATCTTAAATTCTGGCGAAATGTGGGTGTACCTGCTACAGGTTCTCCTCTGCCCAACCCTTCGGTGAAACAAGGTGTGATGTAATGTTATGTTATGTAATAATTGATTTATCCGTGAGCTGCTTGTTATCCGTGATACATAGACGCTTTCCTTTTCCAAAAATAGTTCGTCTTTTAAATGTGCTACATTGCAAGTCACGTATATTTGTGATATCTAAAATAATGACGGTTTGTGGTCGGACAACAATGACGCCACCTATGACGAGCTACCAGTTTTCAACCCCATTTGTAAATGCAGCGCCATCTAGTATAAGTTTTTACAAGCTAAAAGCTTGTACTAGATGGCTCTGTATTAAAAACAAGCATTTAGTAAAATGTATTTTGATATTACAAATCACGGACTAGGACTACATGGTCTATTTGTTTATTAAGTCCACGTTACAAACAGATACTTCAATTTTATTTATCCTTACTAATATTATAAATGCGAAAGCAACTCTGTCGGTCTGTCTAACTGTCGCGCTTTCACGCCAAAACTACTGTGTACCGATAATGAAATTTGGTACACAGATAGTCTAGAGCCTGAGAAAGGACATAGGCTACTTTTTATGGACATACCACGCGGGCGAAGCCGCGGGCGGAAGCTAGTTTGTATATATGTAAATGTTGTGATGGCGGGACGAGCTGGATAGGTTCCCTCAAAACTGGAAAAGGGACGCGCGGGCTCGCGAAAGATGGAAGGACTGGACTGCCCTTTGCCCAGGAGTGGGCAAGGGTAGGCTAGGGAAAAAAAAATTTAAATGTACCATGTACCACTTGATTTAAGCATCTTTAATTACTAGATTTTTTTTTAAATAAAAGGGTGACCCTTTTACTACTAAACTAGATTTATGTAAAGACTCTACTAATGTACCATGTTTTAAAGCAAATAATATTCTATTCTATTCTATAGACAAACGGAATCATGAGCTATCCCTGTTAACATAACAAGAATTTGGTAGTCTTTAGTAGGTATAGGTAGTTAGGTACCTACTACCTACCTATATCTATGCTATAACTTAGGTGCTGCGTGCTGTCGTGTACCCATGCAAAAAAATAATGAATCAATAAAAAAAAAAAAAATACGTCGTTTCATGTCTTGATGGCCTGGGTGAAGGTCGCGGGAATCCGCTGGATGCGATTCGAACAGTACCGGTCGTTCTGGCTGGCGACGTTTGGGGAGGCTTACGCCACAGATTACATCAGCGGAAGTTTTTCGGCTGAAATGATGATGATGGTTATAGCTGGAGGTGTTTTTATGGCGTTACCCTATACTAATAAATTATCAATATTTATATTTTTTAAATCACGTTGTCGAAAACGGCTCTAACGATTTCGATGAAAGTTGCAATAAAGGGGTTTACGGGGGCGAATAATCGATCTAGCTAGGTGTCACGTCCGGGAAAATTCGAAAAATAAAAATCTGCCGAGCAGAGCTCAGTCGACCGTAGGAGGTACTTTATAAATTATTAAATCACAGCAGTAGGGGGTCCACAGTCCACGCTAATCTCCGTATTTCATTTTAGATTTGAATCATCTTCTTTGCATCGCTCTTGACAGAGCGGGTTGTAGCTCGCCTTACGATCTCTCTCCATCTGATTCTGTTAGATGAGTTTGGACCATTCATCCAACCGCGGATTTAATTTGATCGGTCCAACTCTATGGTCCAACTAATCGGCGACCTCCCGCATGGCCTGTTACTGCTACCCTCTACTCTGCCCTGCACCACTAGACACATAGGCACACAGGTGAAGGCGTCATTATTCAGTCTTGAGACAATCATCTTAGTCAAGGAAGGCTTTTGTGTACGGCTCCATGTTTGGTATCATGACAACGGTTGTTTTACATTACCGACTTTTATTTTTAAATACCTTTCAGTGCAAAAATTATTTAGTTACCTACATATCATCAATTTGTACTTTCAATAAAATAGCCAACATCGTCACGCTGCGCGTTGGTTTCTGTGGCGCGGCGTCATCATAATCAACTTGACGTCTCGGGTTTTTTTTGTTCAAATTAGAAAGTTATAAAATGATTTCAATTCGGGTATTTCCAATTCTTTTTTTGGGAATGTAACGTTGACAGACTGTTTGATTGGAATCACTGATGAAAGTTTTAGAAGTAAAACAATGTCTGCATGCGCCAAATTTGTATAATTCACAAACGAATTTTATTTCATTATTACTCACACACAAGATTAAAATAAATCACTTTACATTCATTCCCTTATTATTATAGATTAATTTACCATTTTGTCTAATAGCTTCACAACCTATGTGAAGGTTTACCAATTAACCTCCACTTTTTCACGCATTTGTCTTAAAACCACTGCTTGAACACTGAAAGGGTTAAAGTGTTTTCCAGGGTAATTTCTGATTGTCCATTACCTACGTGTCAGCAATTTTATTTCATTGAATTACTGGTCCGCCTTGACGCACTGTCCGTTTACCTTGGCGAACCCTGTAGGACACGGGTCGCCGTTAAACGATGATCGTTCATCGAGACTGATTGCTGGAACGCTCCCATTATTCGGAATGTCTGTATTTACATACGTTGGTTTCACTGTTGTCACATTTTTACTACTCACATTTACGGTATTCTGCCTTATAACCGGGTTTATGACGTATCCTGGGGTCCTGTTATTCTCAAAATTAATATCTTCGTACACATCGTTGCTAGCGCTATAGTATTCGATGTTATTCACTGGATCACTATCGTATAAAGGTCGATTTAACTTGTCGGGGATCTTGGATAGTTTCTGTTCCGGTTGGTTCTCTCTCACGGTCGGCGGCAGGTTAAGGTTGACACTTCCATTGGCTTTTTGCGGCAGGTCGCGATCAGCTGGTGGCGGCGGATTTGTGTACAGCCGCGGAGGAGGCGAAGTTCGAAACTCCATATGTTCCTGATACGGAACCGGTCTACGATCAAACGCAGGCGCGTGCAAAGGTCGTAGGTTGGTAACTCGCGACACGACTACTTGGCTGTGGATTTTTCCTACGATTAATAACGCAAAAATGAGTACTTCACTCATGACAGGGTAATTTTACTATGAAAGGATTTTTTAATACAGTTGAATAACTTTTTTAAATATACTGTAAATAATGTGTTGGTTTGGAAACAGCTGGACGCGTATTAAAGTATCTGTTTGTTGTTCATTGGGCTTCACGCTTTTTGCACTTAAGGCCAAGACACAAAGTTAATTATGGTTTCATGAACACAAAATGGTAAATCATCACAATAACAGGTAGCTGGCTATCTTCCTACGAGAATTCATACGTAGTAGGTTTAAGTAACATATTTAGATGTGTCATATAAATATCATGTAAGATTTTTCCTCAATGGCATATATGGTATAACAATAAGGAAAGATTACATTAAATTACCTACCGTTTACCATAAACTTGACAAACTGCAGGTGTCGTACCTACTTATTAATAAAGATGTCCTATCTAATTCCATGATGTGACAAAAAAAAGAATTACGTATTTACAGAACAGTTTATCGACAGCATACACAGTGTAAAAACTATCCAAGACATAATAATTATTATGGAGTACTTAATTGTATTCATTCTGCTAAGTAAAGTCACTTGCAGACAGTTAGATGATATTGTGATATGCGATGCTTTGGAAAAATAAGAAAACCCAATGAAATCATTATAAAGAGACCGTACCGTATGTTTTAAGAAATATTTAACCGACATTCTGTAGGTATTCTCCTTAAAGGTTAATCATAGATATTTATTTATAGACGAGATATAGTGATTGTCTTCATAACAGGTACCTACTTTGAAGGTGATTGTGTATGGTGTAGTAAAAAATCTTAATGTGGAAGTAGTTTTAAATATCTACTTACTTAAATTAACGAGGACAATAGATAAAAACCTACTTAGACATCTTAATGCCTCAAAGAGTAAGAATTCTATTTATGAAAAAAAATGGATTAATTAAACTACATACTTTGGCTCGGTCAGACTCAAACAGACATGATATTTCGGTAGGAATTGGGCAAAATAAAGACATTTATGTACTTATTTTTAGATTTAATCGACGGAGTGATTATAACTATTTCGTATTCTGTTTTTTATTTTGCTAAGTCATTTTGTATGCCTTCTGGCGGGACATAGTATGGACTAACATTTTATTTTTATTTTTAATAACATCTGTATAAATTTTCCCTATGTGCACAAAATGAATAAATGAATTTGAATAACATAAATGTACCTATCAATCTGATTTTTTTTAATTATAAACGTCACATTTCTTACAGCTGCTGTTATTATATTTACTGATCTTGTATCCTTATGTCTAGAGGCAAGTCCTCGTCTTCGTCGGCTGGTTTTGGTTTACTGTTATCTGTCTCTCTTTTGGGGGCATTAACCTCTATTTTGTCACCGCCGTAAACATAATCGTTGGGTCCAAGTGGTACGAATAGAGGATACTCATCTTCAGGTTTTATATATTTTTTCGTGGTTTCGTCTCCCGGTTTGTATCCGTAACTCGGTTTAGCAACGCTACCTGTACTTGTTGGATTTACTACTACGGGCTTGGTGGTTACGTGTTCATTAGTTTGATCTTGATATCCACCTTGGTTTGGTTTCTTAGAAGGCTGATTATTATAGTCGTTGTTATTTGGAGGTTTTCCGAATATGTTGTCGTAGTTTTCGTTCTGGTTGTTGGGATTCCCCTCCTGGTTGTTGGGGTTTCCATTCTGGTTGTTGTGGTTTCCATATTGGTTGTTGGGGTTCCCGTTCTGGTTGTTGGGGTTACCGTTCTCGTTGTTGGGGTTGCTGTTCTGACTGTCGGGATTTACATGTTGGTTGTTGTAATTTCCGTTTTGGTTGTTGGGTCTTCCATTTTGGCCGTTGTAATTACCGTTCTGGTTGGGTCTCCCGTTTTGATTATTGTAATTCCCGTTCTGGTTGTTAGGGTTTTCATATTGGTTATTGGGACTCCCTTGATTGTTTGGGTTTCCGTATGGTCTGTTCGGATTACCATACTGGTTGTTGGGATTCCCGTTTTGGTTGTTCGGCTTATTGTATAGATTATTATTGGGGTTTCCATTTTCATACTGGTTAGGGTTCCCGTACTGGTTGTTTGGGTTCCCATATTGATTATTGGGATTCCAGTTACCGTTGCCGTTTTGGTTATAATTGTTTGGGTTTTGGTTACCGTATTGTCCATGATGATGATGGTGGTGGTTGTGGCCATTGTCGGGATGGTGTCGGTCATTGTTGTTGTTACCTTGAGGACGGTATCCGTTTTGGTTTGGTGGTCCATCATCATCCACAACGACCTCTACGACAACGGTCTCACCCGGCGGTTTCCCTGGCTTGTATCCTGGTTGACGATGAGTGTTCAAAACTTGCGACACGCCTCCCAAAAACGCACCAGCGACATCGTGGGCCGCATCATGCACTTTAGAATGTACGTCTATTGCACCACCCAAGAATCCTTCTAATAAACTAGCGTTACACTGACAACTCACAACTATTATAACAAGCACTAAGAATAAGAACTTCATTTTTAATTAGTTAATAAATAAACGTGGAGAAGAGATGCGCTCGTCCTAGTCTGACTAAGTGCGATGTTCGTTTACCTGCGTGTGCACTACGAAGGCGTCATCTTCACAATACGATTTCTATTCTCTTATAAAACCTGTTCTGACTCACAAGTTTATTTGAAAAATTATAAAGTTATTCAAAAACTAGATAACCCCCTCTAAATGTTTGTTTCCACTACACAAGCGATAAGTGATTTACTTGGATGTGAATTGTGACGGCAGGATTGGTAGATAATATTTTAGTGTGACCAATATTTATAATTTAATTGAAGGTAAAACTTTTACTTTTAATAGGTAGGTAGGTACATACCCTGATTAATTTCAGTTTATTTTTATGGTTCTTGACATTTTTTGAATTAGGTAGGTACCTATTTGTAACACGTTTCTAGGTAATATTGTCTGTGAGGTGACAAAAATAGATATTATTAACATAGAATTAGAGTTTTTACCTATTTTATGGTTACTTTACAGTATCTTTTCGGGCATCAAAATCGTAGTCGTAGTCGTTATTATTTTTATTAATATCCTGTTTGGCTTTGGGTTGTTTAGTATTTCCGTGAAGCAATGACGCGATACCTTGCTCATAAATAGGTTTATTATTCGCAGGCTTATCCGACAAACTCGTTCCACCGTGGACAGTCGGTTCACCTTGATTTTGTATGTGAGGTCGCTGCTTGGTCACTCCGAGATATTGAAACGGTCGCGAGTTCACTTCATTTGAGATTGGAGTCGGAAAATGGTTTCCTTCATTTTTTTTCCAGCCAATGTTTGAGTGAAATAAACTTGATTTGATGAACTTATTCATATCGTCCATAATCTTTGTAAACTGGATGTTCATGCTGGAATTGTTTAATGGATGCACGAAGGGTAAACTTGTTGGTTCCTTTCGCCATCTGGCATGTGGTACAACTTGGATTCTGTGTTCAGGTGATTTGGTAGACGTCTTGTGTATGATATCTAGTACATCGTCTATAGAACCGAGGTCTGGATTGATCAGATTATCGGATACACCACACGATATGACTGCACATAACAGTGTCACACGAACTAACATTTTATAAATATGAAATGCGCTCAGCTGAAGGGAATTCGAAATGATTACTGACTGCATTTCGTTGCATTTTATAATAGTGCTATTAATAAGTAATTATTTAATCATTTAAACTAAGTAATGAAGTAGGTATTATGTACCTACATCGTGATCATTTAAAGTCCATTTGTCTCTTCGTATTTTTTGGTTGTTAAATAAAGCGAGTTCGGGGATTTCCAATAGCAAAAAAGATCAAGATCAAGTGTATTGAAAACATTTAAATATTCTATTAACATTTTTGAAAACATTTAAATATTCTATTAACATTTTTGAAAACATTTAAATATTCTATTAACATTATTTAAAATTCTGTTCAATGTGTGCGTTACGTAGAACATATGAATAAAATATCAGATGTATGTTAAATACACACAAGACTGGTTATTTACAAATGATTAAGTATGTGGTTTGGTTAAATGCAAAAGAAAAATGTTCGCAGTATTAATAAGTGGCTTATCTGCATTTTTGTTTTATACATTTTGTCGTTAGAAAATACACAGTCAATTTATTACTACTGTAACTCCAGAACAGATTACAGTAGGTATTTTAAAAATGTGTTGCAAAAAATTGAATACATCAGTTTCAAAAAAATTACAAAACCAAGTTAGTTACCTGCTGCTAGAGTCATATTTAAAAGCATTATTAAACAGAATCGTTTTTTTGTATAAATAAAGGTCAATAATGCCATATAACGATGCCATAAACCTTAGAGTAGGTAAATAAAACAACTGCAGTTTTAGTTGAACTGTATTAATTAACAAGAATTTTAAAACGTGAAGACAAAGTTAACAAGCGCTTATTGTAATTAATAAAATCTCTTGTATATCATTGTGGCTTCATTTTTTTTTACGTAGGATTTACCTTGACCCGGTTTTACCCGAGTTAAACCTGGTTTGTGGCAAATTTAAACGCATGTCAAGTGATCCTACTGGCCGCTGAAACCTGGCGTAGGTAGGATATAGTAAACTATAATTGGGCTACTGCCGAGTATGAGGTCTTAGGTTCGATTCCCGGGTCGGGCAGTGTTATTGGGGTTTTTATCTAGAATTTCTCAGTAGCAGCCCGGAGTCTGGATTTGTGCCCGGTTGACCAACTTTTAGGTGAATACAGGCGTGTTGTTATGTTTATAATTCATTTAAAGTGTAACTCAAGTGAAGACAAGAGATTGCACATTCAATTGAATAATTTCAATCTTTTAAAGATAATATGATAATAGGAAATAGTGCTTTCATGAGATTTTATCAATTACAATAAACGTACATAATGACGTTTAATAGAATATAAGAAAGTATAATAACGTGTAAATGTTAGTAAATTAAGTGGAAACGTTAGAAATAGTAACAGCAATTAAGTACCCGTACAAAACAATGACTTATCATAACATTTGGCTTTAAACATTTCTTGTACAATTAACATAAACACCAACATGGCGGCTATAAATGGCTGGTGGCACACTAGATAATTATAAGTTAGCGCAACTACAGATTAATACAGATGGTTCACTCCGCGAAATCATTTAAATAAAAAGCGATTCTTGCAACGACACAATAAAGTGCAATTCAGGTCACACAGCGCTAATTATCTACAGTTGTATTCATCTAGAAGTTTCCTCTTTCTATCGCGTAACTCTTGTATCTTCCCACTACGTTACGCTCACTGAATTGGCTCGACAAGACGAGCCCGCCGCGTACTTGTAGCTTCATACTTAAAATGCAGAGTGCGCCTTCTGTACTGTTCTGTGGCTCAACTAGGTGTCTACCTTTTTACCAAGAGACCACATTGAACGAATGGGAAATTTGTATTTGGTCAGTAAAGCACTACAAGGATCTTTTGGTGTGCGGCCAAAATCGAAACTAACGCTGCCTTATCGTTTGTTTTTCAAAACATTTCACAAATGTTTATCAACAGCGTTTGCACTGCCAACATAATTCGAGCGCCAAATGATCCTTGAAGCACTATAATATGTGTGTCTGTCTTGTTTGACTCTTCTTCTGTCACTTTTGACCCATTATAACTTGTGCCGTGAGGCGAATGGTAGCACTGCTCTTTTAGTTGCCATTTTGAACTCTAGTAGTAATGAAACTAAGCTTGACAAAGAATGGTGCCAACATGACGGTAAGGGACAAGTTACAGTGAACGAAAAAAAGTTTAATTTTTTTTATGAACTTTACCTGAAACTTTTTGAAAGGCCTACACTGTCCTCCCATAACTATTAACACTGTAATTCGAAAATATTGTAAAAGCCAATTATCTTTTAAAAGAGTAACCATGGAGTTTCTTGCCGGCTCTTCTCCGGAGTTTCTTCGCTTCTGACGTTTCATAAGTGCCCATGTAGGCTTATGTGTAATAAAATATTTTGATTTTGAACGGTCTGTATAAGAGAGAGAAAGAAATGGTAACACATTAATCTCTTGGTAAAAATGCAGAGGTTTTTTTATGTTCAATTTGATGTCCTGTCGTCACAACCTTTTTTACTACTCGCACTTCATGGTGCACGTATATATATGTATAGTTGTCGCGTTTTCGCATAGCAATAGCGGTCATTACCCTTTCTTTAATATCTCTCCGTAGGTCTCCAAACAATAAACGATGATGAGGATTTTCGTTATTGGAACATGTTGAAGACCTCGATAGAAATTGATTCAGGAAGATAACGGACTTTATTTCAGGTTTTGGAATAAAATATGCTAGAAAATGTAGGTGGGGCAATGATCGCTATTGCCATGTTAAAATGCGACGACTATAGTCTTACTTATCAAGAGTCAGTGCTTAGCTTTGTATTACTACACTACGAAATGTTGCCAGGCAAGCACTATAATAAAATTCATAAAGATGCCACCCGCTCAAATTTTGATTATCAATTATAACTTTGGACATAATCTTTTACAACTCATTACTAAAATATGAACAAATAATTTAATTATAGTTTAACTGTTGTTTTAATTACATTATTTTATATACAATCTTATAAGTATTAAGGCACATATTTTTTAGGTGTAATTGATTAAACATGGTTCTCTGATCTAAATACATTGTAACATTACACTATGATCTTCAATTTGAAGTCGGTATATAATTGATGGATTAAAAAAAACCAATAGGACTAGTTAAGCTTCCAAGTCACGGAATTGCATCGTAATTTAATGACTAGGTTTAAACTGTATGTATAATAAATAATTGCAGAAAAGAACGCCAACGATTCGATCAGTATGCCACTCGCAGGGTCCGATCTACGCTACATAAAAACACAAACTATACGTTTTCATCTTGTTTATCGAAGACGTCGTGTGCTTAGGAATGGCAAATTATGTCGTCATCATGCCAGGAACAATTACATTGTGTTTGCTCTCAGACATAATAGCATTGTAAGCAATTATAAATGAGTAAAGGTTATAAATTATAAAGGTGTATCAATTATGAGATTACGTGAAAGATTTCTTTGATATTTAGTTGCGCTTGCATTGTGCTGAGACTCGGTGATAATTTTAGGAAAACTATTTGCGATTTTCAATATTTTGTAGTTACATTTAATTACACAATTACTACATATACTTGCAATTCCAAATGGCTCCTTAATTAAATAATAAGATACTCCCTCCCCATTTGATGCGCTAGCTACCCGCGATTCTATAACAAAATAGTATAGCACCATCTTACAATATTAGTCACTACCGAGCTCCGGCTCGGATACACTCTGATATAAATTCGGTCACAGTTTCTACTTCACTATAATTAGACGCGAACATTAACTCTGTATAATAATCGATTAACGTCCGATGAACACATGATCTAAGTCTACTTCGAGATTGCACTCGTCACAATGGTTCTATACAACGAGTTTATATGCTGACATTGTCGCTGATGGTGGATATGGGGGCCCGCTTGGCCTGCTCGGGGTGCACGGGGCAGGGGGCCGGCGGGGGCCGCGCGTGAGGCCGGGCGCGCGGGGCCCGGGCCCCGCCGCCGCGCGCCGACTTGTCGAACACTTTGCGGTTCTTAGCGTTGGCCGGCGCGGCCCGCCGTCAGTCTATCACGTGCTTTATCTTCACGTACAGTACGCACGAGAACAGGAATCCGAATATAGGGATGACTGCCATCCCGACCCCGACCGCTGCTAAGATGATGAGGTGGTCCCGTATGTGGTTCGTAAACTGTCGTATGCAGCCCTGGAATTGATAAAGAAACTGTTTAGTTGTGTTTGATATAAGATAAACAAATTACTGATATTGAGATACGAACTTGAGTTATCTAAATCCGTAATGTTAGAGTCCTTAGATTGATTAATTTTGTGTTTATTTATAATCTAAAAAAAGTTAAACAAAGAAATGACAACGACAAAGCTTCAGGAATCAAAATGTATGTTATCTGTCTGTGGTGAAGCGAAAAAAAGACGTAATGTTTTTATTATTTACTTTAGCATAGCTTTGAGTATGAATGTGTACGACTATAAGAGTAGGGGACGACCATAGAAACGATGGATGGACTGTGTGTGAGATGGTATGGATAGGAAGGGGGTGACTACCGAGTTGACGCTAACAGAGAAGTATGGAAGAAAAAGGCATGTTGCACTGAAACCAAATAAATTGGGATAGGGACAAGAGCCTAGCACAGAGATCGATCGGTGAACCGAAAAATATCAAAGAAATTATCACCTCTTATAGTTTAAAAGGCTTCAACAATGAA